>CM071795.1:30153025-31353025 GCA_036559045.1 Platycarya longipes
TTGTGCTCGGTAGCCACAGCTGCACGGCACTCATTCAAACTTCGAAGCAACTGCATAAACTCGAAGGTTCCTCTGGAACTGGACCAATGGTGAGACAGACTGTGTCGAGTAGGAAAAGGGATATAGTAGGCCATCAGTGATGATTCGAAGGGTATTGGAGGAAGGGAATTGGTGCGACTTCCGAGTAATGATTGGAGAATGCGGATGAGTGAAGGATGATAGGATGGAGAAGTAGAATTTGATGGATTTGTAGGAAGAATGAGATGGTGATGATTGTTGTGTAGAGGAAATGGGAGAGGTCAGAGGTGGAGTTCGGGAGATGAAAAGTTGAGGAAATTAGGGTTTGTGAGAGATAGGCTTGAGGAACTGGAGGATAAGGAACTAGAGGGCATTGGGCTTGGTTCCGGTCCGCCAAGAATGGTAAGAGGTTGAAGTAATGGGTAGATGGGTTGTTATTGCCTGGGTGTGTGAAGAGGAAGTGGGCAGTGAGGTCACGGAAAAAGGAAACTTGGATCATTAAAAAAAATTGACGTCTCTGGAGATATTAGAGTCTGTTAGTGAGGTAAGTCCAAACATTTATATCATTGATGAATCGGAAACTGTACCCAAGGAAATAAACAAGAAACAGAACGTGGAAAGGGAGTTTGTGTTTATTGTGTAGGGGCCCTAGAATTGGGTCTAGCAATCACACAAAAAATCAAAAAATTTTGAGAAGAGATAAATTGTAAATCAGGTTCCTCATTGGATGAACAAGAAAATGAGGAGATTTATTTTTAAGAGTTTTGGGGGGAAGAAGATTAATTAAGTACACAGTAGTATCAAAACCTTTGGGCCAGAATTTGAGAGGTAGGGAAGAATGAAAGAGAAGGACAAGACTTGTTTCAACTATGTGTCAATGTTTTCGCTCAACAATTCAATTTTGTTGATATGTATGAGGACAAGAGAAACAATGAGTGATGCCAAGTTTTCGACATAAGGGTATAAGAGGCAGGAATTAGCCCCCTCCATCCGTTTGAAGAGTAATCAATTTGGAATTAAATAAATGTTCAATGTAAGGAAGGAATTGAGTAAAAAATAGACAGAACATCATACTTAAGTTTCAATGGAAAAAATCCATGTATATCGAGTGAAATGATCAAACAAAGGAAAAATAGCATTTAAAATCCATTTCTAGATAAAATAGGAGTTGGGCCCTATACATTTGCACTAATGACTTCTAAAGGCCCATTGTACACGGCCCGACTTGACTGGAACGGTAATTGATGGCTCTTGGCCATTTTACAACTAGAGCAAATAAAAGGTAAATCAGTTGGAGCAAAGCTCAAGCAGGTGGTATGTAAAACTCGGGAGATGATATCAAGAGACAGGTGTCCCAACCGAAGATGCCATTGAGGGAAGAGAGACTTGCTGACTAGTATGAGCAGAGGAGTGAGACAGACTGGAGGTAGAGAGGGCAGAACCAGCAGGAGGGAACACGTAAAAAACCATTAAACGTTGGCCCTGTGAGGAGGGTGATCTTGGTGTGCTTGTCTTTGACACAAAAATAATAAGAGTGAAATTCAAAGAAACATTTGTTGTCAGTGCAGAATTGAAGAACGGAAACAAGATTTTTTGTGATATGAGGGACATGGAGAAGATTGCGTAAATGAAAGGTAGCGGAATTAGAGAGAAATTTGGAAGTACCACGATTTTGTATAGAGAGACACTTACCATCACCTACATGAACTGCTTCATTACCCTGGTATGGCTCAAAGGAGAGATTCAAGTTGCTCAGCTTGTTCATAATGTGATGAGTAGCAGTAGAGTCTGGATACCATGCAGAATCGGGGAAGTTGGATGGTGAAGTAGAGTTGACAGGACAATGGGTCATATTTGCAGAGGTATTCTGGAAGAAGGATTGAGGTGGATCAGGTTGATAAGCATAATCAAACTTGTACCAGCATTGGATGGCCGTATGCCCATGTTTTTGACAAACTTGACAAATGGGTCGTTGAGTACCAGGTGTTTGTTGAAAGTCGCCAGAGGAATTAGAGGATGAACGACCACCACGACCAGAGAAGGAGCCACGACCTTGTCCTTGCCTGCCACCACGGTAAGAGGATCTGCCATGATTTCATCCTCCATTACTGGCACTATAGTTGACCGAAGGTTCCATAGTAGTTTTGAAAGAATGATTGAAACGACTTTCGTGGATAAGAAGCTGTTGGTAAAGTTCATAAGAGGTGAATGGCTTAACTCGTGTGGTGACAGACATAACAAAAAGTTCATAGGCAGGACCAAGGCCATTTAAAAGGTATGACACAATTTCTTTGTCTGAGATTGGGTTCCCTGTGGCTGCCATAGTATCACCTAGTGATTTGACTTTACCAAAATATTCAGTAATAGATTGGTCACCCTTAGATAGATTTGTGAGTTGAAAACGTGTTTGGAACTCTTTGGCTTAAGAATGGGAAGTAAACATGGAGATTAAGGAGAGGCCAAAATGCTCGAGAGGTAATAGAAGAGAGAACATGGGTGAGGACAGAATCAGATAGTGAAGATAAAAGAATACTTAAAACTAATTGATAATTTCTGGTCCAAGCAAGATATTGAAGGGTTCTTGGAGCAGAAGAATCAGACTCAAGGAATTGAGAAGGATTGGGAAGAGAATCATCAACATATCCATAGAGATCTTGTCCTCTAAGGTATGCTGTGATTTGCACTTTCCAAAGCAGAAAATTATCTGCCGAGAGCTTGATGGTGACAATATTGGAGAGGGAGACAGCAGGGGAGGAAGGAGACTTGGCCATTGGATCGGTAGAGACTGCTAGTCGCAGCAGCTCTGATACCATGACAACAAACAATATTTTTGGTAAATTCCTTATCTCATTATCGTGACCAAGAGGTTATACATGATAAAAGGGAATAAAAGTGGTTACATGAACTATGATCTGGTGAGTTTGCATAGTAAAGACTATTCTATCCTTATTGTATGTACAACAGAGGAATCTATATTAATAAGTAACACTCCACCTTATTTGAAATGAATAAATTCTTATTCCTTTTTTAATAAATGTAAGAATAATGTTAGTATGTCTTCTCATTTTATTTCTTCATTTTGATTACTCGTACATTTATTTATTTATATTTATATTTATATTTTTACTTATTGATTAAGAAATTGATTATTAATCTATTAATATATTAAAAAAAAAAATCAATTTGCACTAAGGGCATACAAGTGAAGAAGTTGAAAGCGCAAAATAGCACTGCCCTAAATTTAGTAAATTCCTATGACAACATTGACTAAATAATTTAGAGTACATTCCCATCCCTCCACGTGACCAAGTCTTTCTTTAATCGTTATTATACATGGGATTATAATTTAGAACCAACATGAACTAAAATTGTTGATATGTAGAATGAATTAGCTAGATTAGGATGTCAAGAATTGAAGAGGGTTGAACAGAAAACCCCCTATTTTTTTATTTTGAGAGAAATAGTTTCATTCATTGAAACTAAAAGATACATGAAGTCTATAATGTGATCAATTGATCAACTAATTACATATCGACGAACAACTTTTATTTCTCTCATAAAACCTGAGAGAATCAAATTCTGCTTCCAACGGACGCAGTTACCAAGTTTTCTTCTAGGGAAAAAAACTAAACTCCTAATGGACTATAATCCAGGAGACTATTTTTCATTTTTACTATACAAACGAAAATATACAACACAACAAACAACAAAACACAACCATAAAAAAACTCACAAAAACACTACAACAGAGGCAATCTACGGTGGCACGTGAACAGCACGCGCCACTCTAGGTGTGCAGCACTACAGGCTTGGGAGGCACCACCACCCAAATCCTCTCTGTTGACTTGAAATGATCAACCAGAGGCAAGATCCAACCAATCGAACCTCGCGTGTGAGGATCATGCATCTCACCGAACAACAAAATACTCCCGCCGACGACTAGATCGGGAGACGGGAAGGTCGGCGACACCACGAGCAGGGCTGGCTCATCCATTAGGTAAGATAGGCGGTTGCCTAAGGCCTCATAAAATAAAAGGCCTTAAAAATATTAAAAATTCATTATTAAAAAAATTACCAAAAAAAATTTACCTAAACTAAACAGATTCATCTTTAAAATTGAAAAAAAATAAATCGATTCTTAACTCTGTAAAAAAAAAATGTTAACAGCCCTTAAATCCTACAACTTCATTTGAAAAACCAACAGCCACAATAAATGAAAATAACATTGCAATCCGTTATCTATTTTAAATATCGATTATCAACTTGGTAAAAGAAAAAGAGTTAACGGCCCATAAATCCTATAATTTTATTTGGGAAAATTAATAGTTACAATAAATGAAAATAACGTTGCAATCCATTATCCATCCATCAAAAATATTTCAAACATAAAACTCTCATTTTATACCTGAGATTTATAAATTTTGTTTAATCTTTCTCATACTCTACCAGTCTCTAATCTCGAATAGTCAAACTCTTTATTCTAGTATCTGATTCTCTTTTACATCTATCTTGTTTATATTTGGCCAGCCTCTCTCATCGTTGATCGCCGCATCCCTCTGGCTTACTGAGAGTTTTTCTGTAAATTATAATTTATTATAATTAGAGTGTTCGCTATGACGAACAAAAAAGGTGAAATCTTGATTCGGCAGCTTTTGTCTTATTTTAACTTTTATATAATTATATAAATACTGTATTACTGTTAACTGTACAGTAAAAATAGAACTGTGTAATCTGTGGAAATAAAATAGCCACATATACATTTACTGTACAATCTATTTACTCGTCAGTCTCATTTGTGGTAGTAAAACGCACCCATCATTTTTCTTTTTTTCTTCTTTCAACTTTAAGTTCAACGCTTCAAATTGAATTCACAGCCCATGGGCCATGTTTCCTTTATTTTATTTTTTTAAAATTCTGTTTACTTTTTTTTAATTTCTTCAGAGTTAATTTATTTTTTTTGATTTTGATTTTGATTATTAATATTAATATATTTTATTTTATTATGAAGATTAACAATTTTATATAAAAGTGAAGCTCATTTATTATATTAAAGTAAAACCCATTTACTAAATTAGGTTCAATTATTTTATGTTAATATTTATTTTATTTTAAAATATTCATAAGCATAATAGAATTTATATAATAGAAAAAAGCTTTTCAAAATTAAATAGACTAATCATATTATCTGCAAAAAGAAGTTTTCAAAATTCAAAATTAATCAAATTTTATCTAAGATCAACAATGTCTCTAAAAAAAAATTAAATAGATTAACCATATTATCAATTGAGAAGAAGATATTAAAAGAACTTGAATATAAAAATTTGATTAGTAATTTCATATCTAAAAATGTAAGAAGAATAATTTTTAAATAAAAGAATATAATTATATATAACCTAATTTACTTTGATATAAGAAAAATGTTTTATTTTAATTTTTTGTCTTAGGCTTCAAAATCTTTTGAGCCGGCCTTTGGGCTTCTGCTACCTCCAAACCTGCAAATCAAATCTCAAAAATAAAATATCCGAAATCTACCATCATCGACATGTAAAGAGGTGGCTGGAAAAAGGAAGAGAATAAGAAAAATAAAGAAAAGGAGAAAGGAAACAGAGAGGAAGAGGGAGAGACAGAGCTGAAGCTCCGCTCCCCTTCACAGCAGCTTGAAGACTACCCAACCCTAGGAGACCAGGGAATCGCCAAAGAGAAAGAAGTGGCAGGTAAAATGTGGTCTGAGTATCAGAAAATCCCCTACTTAATACTAAGGTTGGGAAATAAGATCCCACATTTATTAGAAAATAGAAGCCGTTGCCTTTTAAAATGATTTCAATGAGTTGTGGTTATATTTAATTCGATTACTTATTTTAACATATAGGTATAGATGTACTTGGGTGTTCTTTAAATTGTTAAAACACATATATTTGATGGATACTGCTATAAGGACCGATGTTCCTACCGATGTCTGGACCGATTAGTGCATTTCAATTATTTAAAAGAATTTTTTTATTCATTTTTTAACATCTTTAAATATTTGTTTTTTTAATAAAAAACACATAAATTAATAATATTCACTTAATTAATTACTAAGAAAAAAAAAGAAGAAAAAGAAGACAAAATGGGTCAACTATCGTTTCAACCTTTAGCATTATCCTATATTTGATAACCTCTCTAGCAACCAAAAAAAAAAAAAAAATTGTAATGCCGACTTCATTATTAGTTATTTAACTTGTTTATTTAAGGTTGTTGCACAAAAAATTCAGCTAACCACAGTTATACGACCAAGATATATGTTTATTATTCCTTTCCAAAATAATTAAATTAGAAACACTTAAAGCTGGTTTGAATTCGGAGATGAGTTTTTAATTCATCTTAAATTTATCATTGTATTTTTAAATTTTTTTTTATATAAAATATAAATTTTAATACAATTTTTTAAATTCTAATATATCTTTTTTAAATTTCAATTTAATTTTTTATAAAATTTTAAAATAATAATAATAATAATAATATTTTATTTAACTTTCAAAACCCATCTCATTCCAATTCTAAATCCAAACGAAATCTTAAGAGATGATGCAAAGTTTAAATTAGAAAACTTTACAACATAAATAGAGAGAGAGACCTAAATTATATTATCCTTTATTTTTGTTAAAAATATATTTCTATCTCATAGACTCCGAAATTGTATCGATCTAAATATTTGAAATCGATACTTAAAATTCAAATAGCTTCAGTCAAATGTAGAGTTACTCTTATATTAAAATACTAACAACAAGTTTCGTATGAAAATGTTAATCTGATAGTAATCCTAGGATTAGTGTTTTAATAGATGTAGAAGTCCTAACCGTACGAAACTTGTTGAAAAAAAAAAAAGAGGTAAACAATAGTATAAATGGCGTGGGGCTCAGAAAATTAATAAAAAAGCTGGAGTTTTTGGTAAATTGCAGTCCATAACAAAAACCTGCAGCTTCTGATACCAAAATCGAAGGGTACCAAAACTACAGAGCGAGAGAGAGGAGGGCGACAGAAGAGAGGGGGGGAGATCGGTTCCTTTTCTTTTTTCATGGTTTGATCTTCTGCAAGATCCATCTATTTTGCCGTTTTGCATTACTAAGTGCAAGCCCTAATTCTCTCTTCTGTCTATCTAATTCGATCAATTGGCTGGTTAATCAGTTGGTTGTTTTTCTTATATATATATATACACATATATTTTGTTTTGTTGTACTAATCAATCTCTCTGAAATCATTTTCGTTTTCTGAGCTCTAAATTTCTTAATTGTGGAATGGCCACCACTGCTGACTCTCCGTCTAGCCCCACGGTTCCAGCCGGACGCGGTGGGGAAAACATTAACAGTCCCCAATTCCGGCGAAAAAATCTACAGTCCCCGTGGGCGCAAGTCGTTCGAGGTCAAGTTATTGAATCTCTCTCATCACTTGTCCATTCTTCACCTTCGTCTTCATCATTATCAACGACTTCTCAACCGGAACAAACGCCGTTCTCGGATTCCTCTCCTCCGAAGACGGCTTCGCCGTCACCAACGCCGGATTACTCCTCAGCCGGCGAGGGTTCCGATGTTAATAACGGCAATGCGACTCCGCAGAAGAAGCAGGCTTGGAATAAACACTCGAACCGCGTCGAGGTTGGTCCCGTAATGGATGCAGTCTCTTGGCCTGCATTATCTGAGTCTACTAAGGCTTTTCCTAAATCTTCGGCTGATTCATCTTCGAAGATTGTTACTGATGTAACAGTTTCCAGTACTCAGGTTTGATTTCAGCTCTTTCTCTAATTAGATGTTTGATTTCTTAGGGAAAAAAATAAATAAAGGAATGTTGAATATTCTCTTACCTGATGTTTGGTTCTGGAGAAGCCTGAGGTAAAAGAAAAGATAAAATTATCTCGAATATTATGGTTCATCTGATATTTTGTTCCCATTTTTCTTTCTATTTTAAGGTTAAACTTGCCTAATTGAGCCATTAGTTGTTGGGGGGGCGTCTTAGGGTTTTCTGGAATCAAACGGAAAGATAAAAGATTCAGAATTAAGATTTCCCTTTTATTGCTCTACATGTTATTTGCAACTTACTATTTTTCCTATATAAAGATTGTGATTTCAAAAATAAAATATATAAGGATTACCCATTATATCTCAGTGGTTGACCTCGTGTATTGTTCCAGGGGCCTGTTATTCCATATTCACCTCAGAAACAAGCTACTAGTAGTGCAAACTCTAGTTCTACCACAAACCATACATTGCCAGTTCGACAAAGATATATGAAGCGAGGTGGTGGCGGCAACACCAGGGGTGGGCCTGCACAGAGCGGCTTTGCTCATCCTCCGCCACCGCCACCACCATTTCCTGTATTCCAGATACCTCCGAATGGGTATCCTAATATGGTTCCAGGAGTTCCTGATCCTTCTTATAGAGAGTTTCCTTATAGGAGCAGTAATTGGGAAACAAGACCAGTTGGAGGATATATGTCTCAATCTCATTCTTTAAATGATCATAGGAGTTCCTCCCGTAGGGGTAGCTTTGGACCCCACCAACGTGGAGATGGCTCCTACCATAACAATCATGGGGGCAGGCGCGATCCAGATCGGGGAAATTATGGGAATGCCAGAGATGTTCACTTACATCCACAAAGAGCTCCTCCAAGGGGCTTTGTAAGGCCTCCACCACCTAACACAGCTGCATTTGTTACCCCCCCTCCGGTGAGACCCTTTGTCAACCCAATGCCTTATCATGGTGAGTTTATTTAATTTTTTCTTTCACAATCTCTGCATTGTGGTTCTTTGTGATTATGCCTATTTCAGTTCGCATGTGTAAAACTAATGTCTCCGTTCTTTTTCAGAGTTTTACTATATACCAACGATGCCAATGGAGCCCTTTAGGCCATTCATTGCTCATACACCACCTCCCCCATTGCTTATACCTGTTGCCGAACCATCTCTGCCTACCTTGATAGTCAACCAGATAGAGTATTATTTCAGGTACTCTGACATTGTCAGTTTTTTAATTTTGATGATTTTACAATATGAATCTATTTTTACTTGTCCTCTATCTTCTGTATCGCATCAAAGAAATTAACTACTCATGCACCTATGACGTGTTCATTACAGCGATGAAAATTTGGTTAAAGATAATTTTTTGAGGTCAAACATGGATGATCAGGGCTGGGTACTAATTACTTTGATAGCAGACTTTCGTCGAGTAAGTTTTCTTATGGTTAGCTATTTTCTTTACAAGTTTTCTTATGGATAAGCTATTCCGTTTCTATCTTACCATGGTTTTTGTTTCTAAGGTTTATTTTATGTGTTTAGAAATTTCAGGATATTTGCACATCTCGTAAGTATTAACTATTCTGTTTAATCATAAAATTTGGCAGTAGTTGAGCATGACAGCTATCAAATAGGACTATGACCTAGGGGAGCTCAAAAATTACCTAACCTATCTGCAGCAGATGACGGTTTCTAGATTATCGCCTTGAAACCTAAAATGTGCCTTGAAGCTAATGCATTATTCCAATCTTATTCTTTCAGGTGTAAGGAGGTTCCTCAAGTATAGTGTAGTGGGTTATGGTTTTAGTAACTCACATGACTGTTCACTCTAGCAGACCTAGTCTTAGCTCTAGTTAGTAGTTGCATGGATTAGTTAGATTTGCTGAACAAAAAGATTATTTTGTATATCTAGTAAAAACATCTTGGCCCCTGTATAGTAAGACCGATCTTGTAAGCTGTGAAGCCACCAATGTTGGGTTGGGGTGTTGTTGCAGCCATTGCATAGCTTTTTTATTCTTTAATTAGTTATGTAGCCTCTTTTTTTTTTTTTTTTTTCTTTTTCTTTAAAGAATTCTCCTAGTTTGATGCTATCTACTTTTTTGGGTTTTAACGTTTGGTTGCTACTTGTCCTCTTACTTTCTAGCACCCTGCCTAAAGCATGAAATCAGCTTCCCTTTTATTACATGTATTTTGTGATTTCTGGTATTAGAATTCTCCTCATTCAGAACTAATGATGAAACCATCAGCTGCCCTTACTTTGGTAGTACCACCAGTACATTGCAACCTGTGCATAAGAGAGGAGAGAATTTGGCAGTGGTGTTGAAAATGTCAGTTTAACAGTATTTGTAAGGAGGAGTGCTAGGGAGAAGCCATACTCAGTGCACTCACCCTCACATGAACAGTCACATGAACAATCATTTTACTTTTGTAAATAAAGGCATAAACATATTTTTAGATGTCTAGTGCTAAATCTAAATCATTAAGAATTGGCTTTAGATACATATTTTGAAGTGGTTTTTTAGACGCATTGTCAACATGGCGACAAAAGTGAGTATCCCTGTCTGGAAAATTGCCTCTGAGCATGGGGAACCTTCCCTTGGCTGTTGGCTTAACTTTCTCACTCTTTTCTTCAGGTGCTCATGTGCTGGGTAGATTATAAATATTTTGGCCATAGGATATAGTGTAGGGGCCGACAGTGGAAAGGGAAGTAATATTTATGTAACAGTTGTGGCTTAAACCCAGTCAGGCCATCCTGGTGTAGTAGGCTAACAGTAGAAAGGAAGTGCACTTTTTCATGTAAAAGTTGTGCATAAACCCAGTCATGCTCCCCATCCTTTTATATGAAAGAAAAACTCAAAATGATCTGGTTTGTATCAGAATATTACGAAATTATTGACAAAGCAACAGCGATCAAAATATCATAAAGAACTTTGTTTTCTCTGTAGAGACTTTCTTGTGTTACGTATAAACTTTGCCCTATTATGCGCTGTACTTTCTGGCTTTGCTTTGGACAATGCACTGGCCAACTCTGTCACATTGAAAAAATATACTGATTTATACTCTTTATTTTATTTACCCATTGACTTATCAAAAAAAAATTTATTTACCCATCGAAAAAAATATGCTGAAATTATACTCTTTGGATCCCAGCTAAGATCATTAACACAATTTCTTTTCCATCTGAAGATGTTTCTTTCTCACACAGAAGGAAGGGGGAGGGTACTTTGTGGCGGATCACCATTTGAAAATTTGGGTTTTGCCTTATGATTTCATGCCTGTTAAGTACAAGATTGAACCTTATGCTTTGCAAACTGGTTTTCCTTCTTGTATGTCCGGACTACTTGTGTTTTTGCTTCATATGCAACCAGAAAAAGAAAAGCAATAAAATAAAATAATAAACTATTTGTTCAACTTGGATACTAAGAATATTGGTGAAATGTACTTCACCGTCGATTGTGTTAGAATGGCAAGTATTTGGCAATTTTCAGATCACTGGTTGTCTTTAACATAGTAAATTTATCTCTGTTGTCTACTTAGGTAAAAAAAAAGAAATATATCTATTGTATGTTTACGTAAATTGTGAGAGAAAGTAGCTTTGCATGTTAAAATTTTATATTCATTTTCACCTTGAGTATGCCTACATTTTTGTTATATATTTATTTATTTCGTTTCCAATCCTGTGCTTTGGTAACCCTTCTAGTTGGACCCTTTGGGATCAGGTCTAGAATTTTGTAAACTTTTATGGATACCTTAGTATTGGTGTTAGCTTCCATGTGGCCTGACACGAGATCCCTGTACTTGTGGATTAGAGATGTTATACTGGATCTAGCTGCTTAATTATATACTTCGAAATTATACGAGGACAGTTGGAGTCAAGGCCATGTTTAGATCTCTTCCAAGACCCTGCTTTAGCAGGACTTACAAGTAATAATCCTACCCTGACAGGGCCATATGGGACTTGAGTGGGCCACTTCTTTACCACATCATCAGAATAATTAAGCACCCCATTTTACCTGGCAGGTTTCATGGCAAAATGTTTATTACTAGAGTGGAATTTGCTCTATATTGTTATAAGTACCGTGCCTCGTATTTTACATTTGAATCTATCTTCTTTCCCAGCTTTGACTTTCCATTTCTTTTCCCAGTATTGAATGTCCTTGCATTGATCTTGCTTTATTTCTCTGTGCAGGTTAAGAATTTGACAACTGATATCAATTTCATATTGGATTCCTTGAAAGCATCAACCCTTGTGGAAGTGCAGGCAATTTTTATTTTTTTAAAATTCTTTCTAAGCTGAATTGTTTTGACTGTATCTTCTGCTACTTGTATTGGATTTGTATATCCTGCAACATGGCATTGGAATCATGTTTTTTGCATTTAGTTAGACACAATAATACTCAATTAAGGATGCTAAAAAAATTACTTATCAAGGATGAATGTACTAGAGGCACTGTACTCTTATGGAAAAGCAAACCTAAGCCGCCAAATAATGTCCAGCTGGACTGAGTCTCTGTTGAAATTGCTGCAGGATAACAAGCTGAGGCGACGTAGTGAGTGGAAGAAATGGATACCAGCATCTGCTCTGCCTCCATCTGAATCAGATTTTGTTTCCCCAAATAATTCGAGTTATGATATACTGTCAACTTCGTTTCAGAAGATTGCATTGGATGAAGTGGATGTGAAGCGAGGTGGTGTGACAGTTACGGCAGACTCCATCTCTGAAGCTGTTCCAGGAAGATGTTTAACCGATTCATATGGAGAGTCACACCTTCCTAACGGGGAGATTTCTCAAAACATCTCGAAGCAGAACTGAATAATATGTGCCCCCACTACAAACTCAAGCATAATTGGGTCAGTGTAGTGTGCTTCTATTTTTGAAGGGTCACAATGGGAAATCTGGAGTGAGGCTTCTCTTGAAGGTGTGGGATCTTTTCTTTTGTTTACTAAGTCACATAGAGTGGTTTTGGCAGTATTTTGATGAGGCTAGTAGAGGAATACAGAATAAGAATTATCCATAAATTATTGGCTAATGGTAAAGGATGAGAAGAAAGTGAGACAGTACTTAAGATTATCTATTCGGGCAAAGGTTATTGGGGTGTATAGCTTGGTTTTGGTGTGAATGCTTTTCTTTTGGATTTCTGGTGCTTTCTGGGAAATCATTCAGGTAGGTAAAATGCCACCTGTTTCCCGTTTATTCTGCACCCATGGTAACTTCATTGCTTACGGGGAACAGATAAAATGGGATTTGAATGGCAGTGCATTAGTGCTTGGTTGCCAGGAAAAAGGTGGTCAAACCTTTCTTGAATGTCTCCGATTTGCACTTCCTCCTATTTTTCAACTTTTTAAATTTGTTTAATCGTTTATTGGAAAATACATCATTAGTTTTTGTTACATTTTAAATGTACCTTTTTAATGGAAATTTTGCAAACGTTTTTGTTGGATGATAACATATAGGCTGAAATGTGTTGCGGAAGATTATTTTCTCCGGTATAGACCGGTATTGTTCTTCACGACTGTTGAGCTGTTGAATATCGGGCACTACTGTATTATTCCGAAGTTTACTTGAATGGGTTTTGGTGTGTCCTTAGATTAATATAATTCTCCCTTTTTACATATGTTTATAATTAAAAATAGTTTTAGAAGTCTCAACGGTATAACTCTTAAGATTTTGTCGCAGTTTATGTATGGGTGGCAATATGTGACACGATATGTTAACACAAAACGAATACGACACGAAAAAAGCAGGTTAATGTTTAGTCTTAACGGATTTTAGGTCAAATCGTGTCAATTCGTTAAGATACGATTTGACAACGGGTTAAATCCGTTATGACCCATTAAGATCCGTTAAGACACGTTAAGAAATTTAAATTTATTTTTTTAGCCCTAACCTAAATTTCAAAAAATTATAATTTAAAATTAGTTTTATATTTTTATTAACTATTCTATTTAAGTACTTACTAAAAAGTCTTTAACGGATTAACTCATTGTTATTTAATATGTTTGGGTTATAATTTTAATATTTTACAATATGTAAATCATATTTATATGTTTATCATATTTTATAATATATTACTTATTAAATTATAATTTTAAGATTGTAATTTGTAATTAATTTTTTATGTTTTATAATTATTATTTAAGTTTTAATATTTGGATAAAATCAATTAATTTAAATTCAAACGGGTCATTAACAGATTTGCAGGTTGAAACGGGTCAAGTCGTATTGTATCGTGTCGTGTCAAAAGTCTTAATGGGTCTTAACGAGTCGTGTCGTGTCAACCCGTTATTTTAACGGGTCGTGTTAGGATTGAAGTTTTTGATACGAAACTCTTAACGGGTCGTGTTCGTATTGACCCTTTAAGTATTATGTACACGTCTTGACACGACACAAACATGACCCGTTAATACGTTTTGACACGCATAGACTTTATCCTTGAATCTGTTTGGTTTGCATGTGAGAAAAGGCAGCAAACTTCCTCCCAATCAGTTTTTTCAGGTGCTGCATTAAATCCCTTTTTATTCAATGCTGCATTAAATCCCTTTTTATTTGAATAATGGTATGTAATATGAATTTAATTTATGGGGATCTAGTTTTTATATTGAAAGAGGGAGTATTTAGAAGAACAATAAATTTTGGTACGAAGGGCCTTACGTTTTGTTTGTATTTGAAGATAAGATAAATTTGTCTTAATTTATTTTAAATTTATTATTATATTTTTTTATATTTTTATATAAAATATAAATTTTAATATATTTTTTTAAAATTTTAATTTAATTTTTTTAATATTTAAAATAATAATAATATTAAAAAATAAATTCAGTTATTTCAACTCGTTTGACTGTCCAATCCAAACGGGATTTAGTGTTACATCAACATTAGTGGGTTGAAAGCGTTATGATGGGACAAGCCCCGTGGGAAGGGAATTTAAGTCCCTAGAGAGGCATATGTCTTAAGTGTCAGCTGTGCGCTGAAATTTTCAATCATCGAACAAACCCCACCCTTAAAACTAAAGACTTTGACAGCATATTTGTTGCTTACACAAAACCGAAATATTTCCTTTATTTCTAGTCTCTTCCAATGTATCAACCCAATGATTCGGATTCCCCCTCTCTCTCTCTCTCTCTCTCTCTCTCTCATCACTGTCTTTGTCTTCCCTCAATCTCCGCATATTTGCCAAAGGAACAAATTTGGGCAGTAGTTCACTAGTCTCTTACAAGCTATTGCGGGCTGTTGTAAACAGTAAATTGCTGCCTAACACTACTGTTGCTAAAGAGAATCAAACAACAGTGTTCACTCACTGTAATGGAAATTTTATTTTTCACCTGTGTGCAGTCTCCTTCTACCCAAAAGAGAAAAAAAAAAAAAAAAAGAAGAAGCAAAACAAAACATAGAAATGGTAAAACCCAAATTGAGTCGTGACATGATATGACAAGGGATGAGGTACAATCTGTCTGGTCCGTTCCTAACATTTACTCCTATTACCTTGGAATCATATTTTATTTGGCACAACAAATACACCATCATTTTTGCCAACAAACGAGAAGTAAAACTATCGAGTGCTGACCTTTAACTCCTCGAATCCAAAGTAATAACTGAATATATAAATAATTACGACAAAGATTGGCATACTTGACTGATTAGAATTCTAACAAGGGGAGACAATACAGTTTCACTCTTATCTTAAATTAATGAAAAATATTCTAGTTATAAAATAATTTCATTAATTAATGTGATTTATTGTGTTTTTTTAAATTATAAAATTATTTTTATTATAAAATAGATTATATATATAATTTCTTTATAGTTGTAAAAATATTCTAAATTCATAATATTGATGCAGTTCCACTTCCAAATTAAAAATGTCGTAACATGCAACGTTTATCAATATTTAATCCTCATGATTGTGTTTCGTCACTATTTTGTCGTCTACTTTCATCAATTTTAGCAATAATAACAATTAGATGAGAGTGCTATTTATTAATTTTGTTAGTTAGATGGTGCAACATATTATTTTACAACATTTTCACGGCAAGCTCAAATTATGCCGATGATGAGGTAAATTATATATCATCAATCATGGACCCAACATCAAATGATTAAAAATTAACTTATATTTTCACGGCACATTTAGTTCCATTTGAATTGATGAAATGAGATAAGTTGAATAAAATATTATATTTTAATATTATTATTATTTTAGAATTTTAAAAAATTAAATTCATTATTATATTTTGCATAAAAAATTAAAAAAAATATATAATAATAAATTTAAAATAATATGAGATAAGTTATGATATATTTTGAATACAAACGGGCCTTAATTTCGTGTAACTCACAATGCATTTCGATCTTTATCTTTTGCAAATATATCAATAATTGGTTTTTTATTATAAATCTGTGCATTAGATTTGAGAAAGTAAAGATGCTAAACCCTCCGAGACTTTGTCCTAATAGTCGGTTCTATAGTTCTTTTTTAGTTAAAGATTAAAAAAGTATTTTTTTTTTGTTTTGTTTTTATTATGTTGTAAATTTTTCTTTAAATCTTTAAGAGTATAAAAATAATATATGATTTTTTTTTTTTTCATTTCGACATGAATGTTGTTTTCTCAGAGGAGATGCTATCATGCTACACTTATACATAGTTTTTACAGAAAGTCTCCATGGATAAGGCAAAATTAATTTTTTATTTTTTATTTTAAAACATTTTTTAAAAATATTTAAACATTTAAAAAAAAAAAATTTAAAAATATTTTCTTAACCACTAAACTAAGAAAAATAAAATTGATCTATGATTTTTGTGTATGACTTTTATCTACACGGAAATATAATTTCCCTTTCCCTTATATTGTAGTAGAGTATTAATAATGGATCCATTAATTTTTTTTTTCAGAAGTTATAAATTTGTATATATATTAAAATTTTTTGATTATATTTAATTAAAAATGATGAGAAAAAAATAAAGAAAAGAGAATAAAATAACTTTTTATGAAATTTTTGAATAGTAATTCATTAAAAATGTACATTTTTAAAAAATTACTATTTAAAAATTAAATAAAAAGTCATCTTATTTCATTCTCCTTATTTTTTTATTATTTTTAATTAAATATAATTAAAAAAATTTAATATATATATATATAAATTTATATTTTAAAAAAAAAATTATAAGTCGATTGCTAATGCTACTACAAGACAAAACAAGACGAGTTTGGGACAGAGTTTTAAGGACACAGAGGGGCCAGGGCAGGACATTTATGCGAAGACCATAAGCAAGGACTAGGAGGATAAACAGAACACTAAACGCACAGACCTCTCCACTTCAATTTCAATCTCTTCCCTCAACCATGGGTTCATCAACAGGCGAAATCAACAATAATGGCAGAAATGGAAACTCCTGCTCACCCTCCAAATCCTCCTCCGCATGTTCTTGTTACTCGCCCTTTTCAGCTTCTTCACCACTCCTCCCAAACCCTCCTGCCAGAAAATTCATGGAAGAAGTTTGGAAAGACATAAGCTTAGCCTCTCTTCAAGATCACTCCAGAAAAAGCCTCTCCTCCATTACGGCCACCACGCTTAATCTCCAAGACTTCTTGGTTCGGCCTCTCAACAAAGACCCACCAACAAGATCAGTCGCGTCATCATCTGCCGCCACTGAGCCTTCATTGGCCGTGGAGACGGCCACTTTCTTGGGTTCTCTGGCGCCAAATCCAGCAACTAGTCTGAGCTTGAATTCCGGTTCTGATTTTCCATACCCTGAAATCCGTACTCCGGTTGGTGTTGGCCGGTCAAACCCGCAATTGCAAAGGCATGCCGGTTTCACTACTGCACCTAATTCTTTTGTTTCTTCCTTCAACTCTCCTTTCGAATTCTCATGCTCTTCTTCGGCGTTCCCTTCTTGCTGCAGGAAAAGGGCTCAAGAAAATGGTGAGGATTCCATCGATTGGAGACGTAAGCGCATGATCAAGAACAGAGAATCAGCCTCTCGTTCTAGAGCAAGGAAACAGGTATCGATCTTTACTGAAACGCTTGAAACGAAACGGTAGTACGTCTTATATTTAAGGAAAATGATATTCTTACCCTTAATTTTATCGCTTATTGCTTAATGATATTGTTGGAATATTTTTATTATTTAAATTTAAATTTTAAAAAATGTTTTTTTAATAATACTGTAAATATTTAAAAGTGTTTAAATATATATAAAAAAAAGCCAAAAAAAATCAGTGATGACTAATAGCCTTCTCATTAAATTGGATAAAAGTTAAATTTAAAGAAAATCTAAACAATAAAACTTATTTTAGGTGTACATTAAATTGTTCAAAAATTAAATAATTTAACTGAAATGAATATTAAAGTTAAAACATTTTATTAAAGATAGTCGATCGGATAGAAAAGTTAAATTTTTATTTTATTTATTTATTTTTCACTCTTTCTTATTTTATTTTCTCTTTTCTTTTCTAATTTAATTTTTTAAACTCATAATTGAATTAAAATATGATTATCAATTAATATAAAATAGATAGAATAATCAAATATAATAAAATTAATAGAATAATCAAATATGATACATTTAATTAATTTAATAATTATAAATAATTAAATATTTTTTTAATTATTAATTATTAATTATTATGTATCTTCTTAAATCAGTATATTGATCGATATGAATAGTCAAAGTCAATTGTTAAATATATTATTTTATTATTATATTTTCAAAAAATAATTATTTTAACGAGAGCCTTACGTGAATAAAATTATCAAAAGTTGAAATTTAAATTACAGTGACTAAAATTATATTTTAATAATAATAAATTTAAAGAGAGTGCTCTAACAATAACTTCCAGTTAGGTGGGAGCCGTGGACGTACGTAGGACTGTCCTAGTGTTAAAACTATTTAAAATCTACTTAGGGATACTGTTTCATAACGTGGTGAATCCTTTTTGCAGGCTCACATGAACGAGTTGGAACTTGAAGTTGCCCGTTTACAGAAAGAAAATGATAGGCTCAGAAGACAGCAAGAGCAGGTCATATAAAAGCGATTTCATAATTTTTGCTTTAATAATTTGGGTTTATAGATTTGTTGTTGTTGGGTTTATCTAATCCATAATCCAATGAAGGGAAGGGAAGGGAATATCGTTAAATTGGCTGATAGATTTAATTTTGGCGATACTTTTGTTAACGCAGCTGTGCTTGGTGGCATCCCGTGCTCGGCTTCCAAAAAAACACCGTATCTATAGAACCTCAACTGCTCCATTTTGAGAAGAATGCAAAAGCCGCCCTCTTGCATGCATATGCCTAGTAATATCGTCTTTTTATGCCAACTTTTCTTCTTCAGTGATTTAACCAGCGGGCTCTCCAAATTTCTCTCAAATCAGGGAGTATCAGAGGGGATTAATTGGTTGCAATATCCATAAAAAAAAAAAAAAAAGAAAAAAAAGGAGCAGTGTGTTTGTTGTTACATCTCCATCAGCTGGCTGGAAAAAAACAAAAACAAAATATGGAAGTATGAAAAGGTCCTAATGGTAGGGGTCGTCTTGTTTTTTGTTTTTTTTTTTTTTTTTTTTTTATCATATACTGTTCCTAGAATCCTTGTCTTTTTGTCCAGCGTCCGTAGCTTTTTGTTGTCCTATCAGAACAAGTTTGGGGTGGGTGGGGACAAGTGCTCAATGCGAAGGACCATTTGCCATTTTTCCTTTGACTATAAAATAATAGTATTATGTATGGTCGTAAAATACATAGATATTATATAAATATTTTGAAAAATAGAGATTAAAAAAAAAATATAAATCTCATATTTTACTCATTTTTTTAAAATAATTATACAATATTTACATATCTTACTACTATAAATATTATTTCTCGCATTGTATGGTGTATCTTTGTAATATATTTGTCTAAGGGTATAGCCTTGCCTTTTCTTGTCTCCGTCTCCCACAATCCTTTCTCTCGCTTTATGCACCCTTCTCTAATTCTTGTTGAGAAATAAAATCTCATATTGCTCGTGAACAATGTGTTAAACATATTTATAAGTAATGAGTAAATAGAACTGATTTTAACATATGGCCTGCCCAAGACTTATTTACTTTCTATATATAATATATTTCTAAATGCCTTTTAAGGATGAAACCAAACTTGTGACTGAGTGGCCTAAATGTGGATGTAATTATCACTCCATCTCGTTTCAAGTCTGCAAATAAAAGAACGAGGAAATAATGAAAATAAAGGGGGATTGTCTATCCTAGTGACTGGTGAGCTACTTTGACTATTTATTTATTATTTTTGAGCTAGAGCTAGTTCTACTTTCCAATTCTCATTGCTTAGGTTGGATTTGGAAGTATTGTGAATAGTAATAAAAAATAAGTAAAAAGTAATAATAGAATATTAAATAGTAATGAGAAAGTAATGAATAATAATAAAAGTAGATAAAAAATAATAATAAATAATAATAAAGTATTTTAAAAATACTAGAAAAACTTTTGCTATCCAAACTTAATTCGACTACGTGGGCTCTATGACCCGTGAGCAATTTACCCTCGTGCTTCCGCCCGAGCCGGTCAAATACTGGGTGGGCCCGAGATGTGCGGAAAAATGGGCCCCACAAAATGTTGGAGAGTGGGTCCGCTCACTTAAAGTACGTACGGCCCACACAATCACTTCATCTGCAAAAGATGTCATAAATGTAGCTATCTAAAATAATTTCGCATAAATATATGTATATAAATTCTATTCTAAGCAGGCATATAGAGAACATCTAATGAAGTGTTTACTTGATATACTTTAACTGACATAATTTAATTGAAAAGATAATTTTTAATTTTTATTATTTAAGTAATGTAAACTATGTGCTTTACATGCTGACTTAAGAATATAATAACTCATTTATATGTATATATATAACTTATATATATATATATATATATGAACATCTGAAACAATAAGATGTGGTGGTTCATAAGTTAAGAAAGAAGTGCTTAAAACGTATCATAGATCATAAGGAAGTGCTTGAAAGAAAAATTAAAGTTGGTATATATGTCAACGATACCGCTACATTTATGGCAACATTTAATTCTATATGGTACATTCAGAAACAGACAAGCAAGTGCTTGAAAGCAAAATTAAACTTGTTAACTTCAACTACATTGCATTGGCCAATGGCGATAAGTGATTTGGCCACAACGTTATCCATTCAATTTGCAGCCTAAAGAATAAAACATTATCACTTATACGAGTAGATAATTTTAACAATTAGGCCAACACTAAAGTAATGCCACTTCAACAAATCTTGTGTTTAATTACTAGTTTCACTTTAAAAAAGAAAATACATTATCTTCAATTACTAATCCTATATCTTTTTTCGCGCTGTCTACAAAACTCTTCCACCAAAATGTTTGAAGAAAGAGTATGTAATTGTTTTTATTAATGAGGTAAAAAAAAAAAAACTAATCTTATTTTAGGGGTGTGGTTTTATTAAAAAATAACGTTAGGTACAGGAGAAGAACCAATATTTGATGTTTGGAGGATCAATCAATAAAATATGTGATACGTGTGAATATAAATAATATGTATTTTTTATACGTGACTATATATAAAAAATAATAATCATAAGTCATAAAATTGTATGCAAAAATACATGTTTAGCAATTTATCAAATCCAATATCAACATAAAAATTTAAATAAAAAAACTTCAAACAAAATAAAACTTTTGAAAAGATAGACATAAGATTCTAAGATAATAAATTGAGTTTAATAGATGAGAATAACACAGTTACACAATGCTTTGAAAAAAAAATACAAGCGGGCCACCTTTTTTCAATAGTCGAGACCCACAATATTTAGATTATTATAACAACTGTGAGATGAAGGTTGCGTTTGGATGTCGAATTGAACTTGAGTTAAGTCAAACTTTTTATGAATAGTAATGAATTGAGATGGTTAGCGAGTTTTGTAGGACCCACTTAAATGAATTTAAAATGTATTTAGATGATTAAATGAATTTAGATAAATTTATAAGAAGATGTAAATTTGTGGGACCCATAACATGGGATTTGTCCCCTACGTGCGCCACTTGCAATTTATGGATTAAAAAGCATTTAATATTTTATGGCTGTTGACACACATCGGCTGATGAGAGAGAAAGAGAGAGATCGAGTGAATTAAAAAAAATTATCAACAATCAATCGAAATAGCTACTGTCTTGTGGGGCCCACGATATTGTAGCTGGAATACCACTACAATAATGTGAGTTCTTTTTAAAGTGAATTAAATTTGTATATTTGAATGATGAAATGAGTTTAAAGTAAAGTATACACTTTGACAATCAACTGAAGCCTAGGTAAGTTGAAGATTTGGGTACCATTAAATTAAAAAATTCAGAATAGAATTAAATGAATATTAGAATTTTGAGAAATAATTTCAATAAAAAAATTGGGGGGGGGAGAGGTAAAAATTTTTTTTAATCTGAGGGAGAAATTTTAATTATATATATAAAAAAATTATATATATATATTATTTAGTTTTTTTGAAAAATTTTGAGAGGCAATAGCCTCCATATGCACCCCACCTAATTCCTCCTTTGATTAATTATAAGTTTTAGATATATAAATCTCTTTTAAAAAAGGGAAAAGGTGAGACTAGTAGAAAAATATGAAAAAATATTTTTATGTTATGAATTATTAGGAGCGGTCTCCACCCCCTTAATTATTTTGTAAATGACTCCACCACCATTATTTTAAGTCTTGCACAGTAACTTGCATAGTAATTTCAACGCCTATAAATATAGGCTTCAGTTGTTATGAAATTCATAAGAAAATATATAGAAGGAAGAAAGTTTTAGAGAGTTTCTTAAGAGTTTCTTTTATATTTCTCTTACAATAGTAGTAGTTTTCTTTTTAGTTTTATAACACGTTATCAGCACGAGGTTCTACCGATACTGAAGTTAGTGGTTTTCTATTTGAAGTAAGTTTTTCAATATATTATTTGCAGTCATCGAAATAAATATTAAAGGTAATATTGTTGATTATTACTTGATAAAATTTTATTTTATTCTCATGATAATGTGAATATATTTCTTAAATTCACATATTTATTTTTGTAATTTATATATATAATGTCAAATATTAAGATTTATTACTATTGACATTTCTAAAAATGTTATTTATCTAGGATTCTTGATGAGATCCATTTGAATATGATGATGAACTTGAGAGATACAATCATAGAAGAAAATCATGTGTCCCTGAAGGACCGTGCTGTGTATCTCATGGTGAAAAATCATCTTACTGTGTGAAATGAATTAAGAGAGAGATATGAACACCAGAAGATGTAATCCTCTCAAAAGATCATTATGACTTATTGCACCTGAAGTTGCAAGATTTTAAGAGTGGTATTGAATATTCTGCACTCTTTAAAATCAGCTCAATATTAAAATTATGCAGTGAGAAAGTAACTGATTATGATATTTAAAAGAAGACATATATTATTTTTCATATCTCGAATGTGCTCCTGTAGTAGCAATATCGAGAGCGAAAGTTCAACAAATATTCTAAACTTTTATTTTGTCTTCTAGTGATTGAGCTAAATAATGAATTTTTGTTAATAAATCACCAGTTACGTCCTATTAATGATATTGAATTTACACCATTCCCAGAAGTGAACGGTGTATCCTTTCAAAGGAATCAAGGGCGTAGACGTGGTAGAAAAATTATAAAAGTGTTGGTCCCAAAAGCGACAATACTAAAGATGATAAAAATATATCGTATCACCAGAAGTGATCCAACTCAGAGAAGGGTAAAGACTCTTAGAATAATTCTTCATAAAAAGATGAAAATGTTTGTCATAGATGTGGTATGACTGAACAGTGGTCACGTACCTGTTGTACGGCCAAGCATTTGATTTACTTATACTAAGCTTTTATATATAAGCTTATTAGTATTTCATCATGTTTTGAAATAATGAAATATCGGTGCCTGAAGCATGATAGAAATTACTTGGGATAATAAAATCTTGTCTAAATTTGATTCTCTTATAAATAAATGTGAACCAGAAGTTTAGAGGATTACCTATTTGTAAAGTGTTGTAAATCAGTTACAGGATGTATTTACTGACACTAAATGTGTTATCATATATTACTGCTGTTAATGCTTAAGCAAGAATTGAAGTCCCTGAAAGATGAGTTGTTAAAACAGTAATAAATGAATCTAAGATACACCTGAAGCGTTGAAGACCTATTGGTGCATAAAAGAAAAAAAAAATCGGTGCTCATGAAGAGACCGTATATTCTGTATAAAATATAATCCTCCTGAAGAGTATAACTCTTGAAGAGTATAATTCCTGAAGAGAAAACTCCTTAAGAGTACAAACCTCCTGAAGAGTATAATTCCTGAAGAGTATAATTCCTGAAGAGAAAACTCTTGAAGAGTACAAACCTCCTGAAGAGGAACCTCCTGTAGAGGTGTTTCGTGAAATGTTTTCTCCTGTAGAGAAACAATGAGATCTCAATACATTTCATGAGTACTGAAAAATTTATGGATAGAAATAAAACTGTTATCGACAACATATATGATAACACTTGACATTACCAGAAGTAATGAAGAGAGTGAGCCAAAAATCATCGAAAAATGTCGACATAGAAATGATTGGCCAAAATGGAAAGCAGTTATTGAAACTGAATTAAACTCGCTAGTAAAGCGAGATACATTTGGACCTGTTGTCCAAACATTAAAGGGTGTAATATCTGTCAGATATAAATGAGTATTTATACGAAAGAAAAATGAAATTGTGCGGTACAATTTGTTGCACAAGATTTCCTGCAGAAACCTGAGAGTAGTTATGAGGAAACATATTTCCTTGTTATGAATGCAATCACATTCATATTTTTAATCGATTTGGTTATTACAAAAGGATTAGATATGCAGTTGATGAATGTGGTCACTGCATATTTATAAGGATCATTAGATCATTACATATATAAAGATATACGATACTTGAAGCATCTAATCCAAGTACATTTAGGAGTATGTACTTTATAAAGTTTCAAAGATCTTTATATGGGTTAAAGCAATCCGGAAGCATGTGGTAAAATTAAATCAATGAGTATCTATTAAAAGAAGGATTTGAGAATAATCCTATATGCCCATGTGTTTTATCAGAATCCGGATTTGCCATTATTGCAGTTTACGTTGATGATTTACCTTATTAGAACTCCTGAAGAGATCACAAGGGCTGTTATAAATTCAAGAATTGCATTTGAAAAAGAAAGATCTTATTATTCAATTGATAGATGAGTTACAAGAATTTGAGACTTCTAGCCTCATCTCTCAAATGCATTTACTCTTCATAAAGCAACATACCATCCTTATCTAAAGGATTAGGCAGTCGAAATGAAGAGGCAAGGAAGGATTTTAAATCCTTATTCTCTTGTTTTAAGTCTGCAATTTTTCTGCCAAACTCTTGAACGAGTCGTTGAAGTACGGAAACCTTCTCGTTAAGCTCCTCAATCTCACGATTTTTGGATTGTAATCGGTTGAAAAATCCGACAATAGATGAAGAGTATCGGGTGCCTAGAGTCACCAGCTCATAAACAGCTTCACGATCTGACTTATTAGCCAGATCATTCGCTTGCTGCAACATGGCACCTGCGGAAGATGCAGGAACAACTTGTAATTGAGGTGAATGACACCTCATATGTTGATCGTAAGAAATAATGAAAGGAAATTGATAAGCCATTGGGAATTTGTAGAATAAGAATGCAAATATAGATGAGTTATAGATATGAGAAGAAGATTTGATGCGAACTATATAAAACTAAAGACGGTTCTTATAGAAATGGATATAAGAACAAGACAAACTATTATCTCTTCAAATCTCACTTTACAAGATATGCTAGATGCATAATTTCAAAAGCCAGCGAGATTAATTATAACTATCCTTATTTTCTTGTAAACGCTAAACCTCTGCCGTTAGCTGCTGTTGTTAACTTTGTATCTGAGCTCTCTCTCGTTCCAGCTCTTCTACTCGTGTTTTCAAGTCACGAGAATACCAGTCTACAAGTTTCTTCAGCTCCTTGTTTTTTTGTCTTAAATCTTTATTTTTTCTATCTTTAGTTGCAAACGTTTGATGCAACTCAGATATTTGATTTTTAAGATGATCAACCTCACTCATTCTCGCCTGTAGCCTCTGAGACATGGTTGTAAGAGAGGCAGCATATTGAGCACTGAGTGTTCTTGATGCTGCAACAATTTCAGGATCGGATTTATTAGAAAGATATATCTCTGCTCCTATCATGGTGTTTACAGCCTCAGGAGAAAATATGAGTGGTTGAGGTATAAAAGGTTCATGGTTCAAATTTGGGATATTAGAATTTCTATCAGACATAATATCGTTCTGGATGAACAACAATTGAATCTATGAAGAATGTGAGACTTTTTGCTGGAGTAAACCAATAGTAAAATTGGTTATATTTAAAACAACAATACGAAGCTTTCAAATTTCTTCAAGATCTCGTTTGTCAGCAATGTCAAACGGATTTGATTTTCCGCCGAACCGATAATATTACACCTCAAAGATTTTACAGCTTTTATCATAAATGGATGGTTTCCAATGTTATTTCCGCCGTATATAAACAAGTTCTTCCTAATAATGCCGAATGAGGGGGAGACAATTTTAGATGAAAATATTATCATGCTCTCTCTAATGTATTATTTAGTTGTAGATCGTGTTTGAATTCTTAACCTGTTATATATGCTGAAATCATATTTGCTTATTACTTAAAACATTAACGCATATTATCAGGGGGAGTTTAAGTATTACTGCAGGTATCAGATTTCTACTAAGTCTGTCAACTAGATATTATCTTCTACATCATCAAATCACTCAAAGATTATTGCAATTCATGAAAATGAGTTTAGAGTATATTTTAATTGAGATCAATGATTCTACATATTCAAGAAAAGTACGGTCTTCCCATGATCAATGATAGTCTAATAATTTTATACGAAGATAATGTTACTTATCATTCAAATCAAAGGAGGATATATCAAAAATACGATCAAGTGATAATCTGACAAATTTATTCACGAAGGCATCACCAACTGCGACATTCAAGAAAATTGTGCAAAATATTAAAATGTGAAGACTTAAAAATCTATTGTCATGCACTTTCCAGGGGGAGTAAAAGTTTTGAAGACTTATGCTGATTGTACTCTTTTTCCTTTGCTAAGGTTTTGTCCCACTGGGTTTTCCTTTGCAAGGTTTTAATGAGGCAATCTTAAAGCATTTGTGGATACATAAGAAGACTGTACTCTTTTTCCTTCGCCATGGGTTTTTCTTCCCATTGGGTTTTTCTTGGACAAGATTTTAACGAGGCAGATTCTTTATGGGTGGTTATATAAGGGGGAGTGTTATGAATTAGTAGGGGCGGTCCCCGCTCCCTTAATTATTTTGTGAATGACCCTACCACCATTATTTTAAGTCTTGCACAGTAACTTGTATAGTAATTTCAACGCCTATAAATATGGGTTTCAGTTGTTATGAAATTCATAAGAAAATATATAGAAGGAAGAAAATTTCAGAGAGTTTATTAAGAGTTTCTTTTATATTTCTCTTGTAATAATAGTAATTTTCTTTTTAGTCTTATAACATTTTATACTTTTGAATTGTGGAGTTAATTTTTCTTATAAGAAGCCTGTGTAAAACTTTAATACAAATCATTACTTTTTATTTAAAAAAATGAAATCATAGAGACCTTTTAAATTTGAGTAGTGCTAGTCTACTAGATACCCCGCGAGTCATCCCCGTTGTAGCCTCACGATTGATGTGGCAACTACCATGTCAGTTAATAATATTTAAATAAATTTTTTTTAAAAAAAGAAAAAACTAAACAAGGAGGAGGGAAAACATTTTGAAGAAAGAAATCTTTGCAAAATCAGAGGAATCTGTCATAGGGGTTTGCTGGTGAAGCAGAGTAAGCACTGTGACACACTCCATTCTCAACCGGTGAAGTAGAGTAAGCCAACAACTCGTTTTGACTCTTCTCCATCTGTCTTCCCCTTGAAGGCCCCCTCCATCCTCCCCCATCCAGAATATCCATCCATCCAACTCCTTCGGGATTGGATTTGAATACTAGAAGATTGAGTGCATCATCCCACGTGGGAGCTGATTAATATGACGTCGTACAAGGACAACCAGACCAAGATTTCTTCTAGAAATCTTTGCTACGACTGAGGGAAGAAGAAAGAGAAAAAAAAAAACAAAAAAGTTTAAGAATGAGACTTCAATAATTTATCAAACACTTTGCATGCATTCTTAGCTCCCATTGCAGCAGCTCTTAGAGCACTAACAATAATCTTATTAAATTTTTTTTAAAAAAAGTATAAATTTACATATTTTAAAAAAATTTGATCATATTTAATTAACAGTAGAAAAAAAAAGGGAAAGAAGGAAATAAATATATATTTTTTAATTTGTAAATAGTAATTTTTTAAAACTCTCTAAATTAAAAGTTTGTAATGTTATATTTTTTTAAAAAAATTTTTAATAAGACGATTGCTAATGCTCTTATGCGTTTTCACTGTTTCGTCGTTGATACAACCATGCCAACAAGAAGTTTGTAACACTTCAAATCAACAGGATTTACACCGTTTTTGCGTATACCCACAAGCCAATTTGTTCCGATGATCGACGAGGTTTGGTGCTCTGCAGGACCAACATCACAGTTTCTCAAGACTGAACTGCAACTTGGAAAGTTCCTATTGGAGGACGACAGGGGAGAGGAGAATCGAAGAGAAACGAACCCAATAAAAGAGAGAGAAAACAGAGGAAGGGAAATGAAATAATTGCCACGTAGAAAACAAGGCCGCAGCAGAGTTACTACCGTGGTTGTAAATAAAGTTTGGAAAATGAGTGGGAGTAGCCAACATCCACTGCATCCATCTCACATGAACAGTGCTGTGCACTGTTCACAGCACTGTTCATGTGAGATGGATGCAGTGGATGTTGGCTACTCCCTAGCATTACTCAGAATTACTTTAAATTTACATCGTTGGTGGCTCCCTGGCTTGAGTACGGAGAGGGCTCTACCTTAATATAAATAAAGGAAAATGTTATTATTTTTATGATTTTGATATCTTAGTTTGATATTTATATATTTTAATTTAATTTATTTAATAATTATAGAAGTGATTATTAATGTATTGATATTATTTTTATATATATTTTAAATATATTAAAATTATAAGAAATATGAATAAAAAAATTTAAAAAACAAAAATAATAATTTTAACCTAACAATATAATAGAGCGATGAGACCACATGGTAGCAGAGCATCACCGGCGCGCCGCTCATAAATAAATGCTCTTAAATATTAGTATTTAAAGTTTTCCTAATTATGGAACTACTCCTCAAAGCAAATGGTAACATTGGTAAGTACACGGAATCACGGGTTCTAATTTCTAAAAGACAGCTAAGAAATGAGAAATAAATACTAAAAACGTGGTGAAAAGTTAAAACTAAATATGTATTGAAAACTTAAATATTATCTTTCAATACATATTTTATTCTAAATTTATTTATGATTATCTTTATATAATCACGTTTTAAATCGAAAGTATTTTTATAAAACAATATGTAAAGAATTAAGAAAATAACGGCATATAATTTAAAATAACATTGTGTAAAGAATAAAAAAAAAATATATTCAATCCCAGACATACCATTAAATTCGTGAACTATAAGTTCGGTTTATGCCATCATTGCCATAAGAGAGTCTTTATGATCCGGTCGGGTTATAAAAGCTCAAAATGCAGCTTTCCAATAAAGAAAAAATTTATATAATTTTTTATTATTCCCATAATCTTCATATATTTTATTTATTTATTTTATTAAATATTTGATATATAAATAATAAATAATAAATAATAAATAATAAATAAAATAAGTTTAAAAAGAAAAAATTAAAAAAATTAAGAAATAATGATATATAAAAATTAGAAGGTTATATAAAACTTTTTTTTTTTTTCCCTGAAGGGTTTAGTGTGGCTAGGCTTATTTTCAATTTGATGAAATGAATGACGTGACAAGCACTTATTGAAGAGTAAGCTTAGCCACATCAAATCCTTCAGGAAAAAAAAAAATAATAATCTTTCCACACTCACTTGTTCGATTTCAGCTAATCACTAAGACAATATGACAATCACCAAGCCGCCACTTCCACAACTTCGCATCCAACTGATAAACTATCTATTCTATGAGTTAAAATAAAGTACGATTCTTTTCAAGAAAATGCGTATAATGATAACTTGTTGCAGATGAGAATGAAGAAGATCTTTGCCAAAGTGCTCTAATCTCCATTTTTTTTTTCTTTTGATTTTTGAATGGAAGATTGTCAGCCTCCTTCAAGTTGAAGAAGCCGTTGCAGGGTCTGAATTCTGTCACAAAATGGACAAGAAAGCTTCTACTTCTCTTACTTATTCTTTATATTTTTAGGAAGCATATAGCTTTTCTCAATGGAAAGTTTTGAATTTTGCACTTTCTTTCGGAGCTTTTTGGGAAGGGGCACGAATTCACAGACTGGGAAGGGTAGTCTCGAGGAAATGACTCTCAAGTATGTGTGGGTCTTTCTCGTCGACTCGAATTGCCATTGTTTGGGTAAGTGGGTCGGCATCGTTTAGGGTGGGGGATGAAAATCTAATAATAATGAGGGATGAAATTGAAGGAGGAAGGAAACGAAGTCGATCGATCTAGCGAATTGCAACTTGAATTAGTTTAGATGAAATCTCTTACATATCGGTTAGTCATTGGAAGACTTTATTTTAGCCTTTTGAAATCTGATCGGACGCTAAAATGTCTCTTGCCATAATGCCATAGAAGACCAGAATCTGTGTGTTGCTCTTTAAGACCTTTTTGTAATGAGTGACGCTGGGGACCGGTCCGGCTGTCCCCAGCGTCCAAAGCAGCCCAATGTTAGTTGGGCTGCTTGATGATGAAAAACACATGAAAAAATAAAAAAATAAAGATTAAAAATATATTAAAAAAATAAAATAAACAAAACATAATAAAAAACACAATAAAAAAATAAAAATATAATAAAAAATACAATAAAAAAATAAAATGTAGATGAATTTAAGAGGAGATTCGGCCATGGAGCAAACGGAGCCGCCGCCGGTGGCGGTGGGCGACACCGCCCACGCCATCGGGACCGGCGGGCTCATGCGACCTCACCCCTACAACGGCGAGCTCCGGCGAGCTCCGGTGTGCCCCCGGCAGCCTTCAACCCGTTTTGGACCCGTACCGCCGGTCCCGATGGCGTGGGCGGTGTTGCCCACCGCCACCGGCGGCGGCGGGCTGCTTTTGTTAGGGGGGGCAGCCCATCTGCCCCCAGGATCTGTCTTTTGTAATCTCATTTTGTTTTTGGCACGAGGATCTCGAATCTAGCAATCTCAATTTAGTGGACATACTACTGAAAAAAAAAATAATAATAAATGACAACGTTGATGATTTTGAAATTTTGAGATCCTGTGCATTGTTTTAATAATTACTTATTGAGTTTTACGAAAAGTAAATGAATTAAAGTCATAATCCACGATTTTTAAGTCGACCTCAGATCCTGATCCAACCTGTTTTGCAATTGGGCTGGTTAGAAAATTCTCAAAGTCAATGGTAGAGCAAAAAATTTGAGTTAACCTCGAGTAAAAGTTAAAATAAAATATATAAAATATTTTATATTTTATTTATATATAATTTTTTATGTAATATATAATAATTTGATAATAAAATATATAATAAAATTAAAAGACGTTTAATACAACTTATGTGTTAAAAAAATATATGATATAATAAGAACATGTCATTATAATAAAAATTTATTAAAAATATATTAGAAATTATTCAACTTCTTTTTTATTTTTATTTTTATTTACAATAAAAACATGTGATTATGTGATTATATCATTTTATTTTATATGAGATGTATTTTATTTTTAAATTAGATTAATTTTATAAAAGGAGATCAAGATAATTTTTAGAGAATGGACAACACAAAATAAAAACAATATTATTCTACAAAATTATAAAAAAATAAACATATTTTAATTTTTTTTCTTTAAAATAACATATATTATATATTTTTCTTAATTTTTTTTTAAAAGGTGGGGCCCGTGGGTCCGCCACTGCTCAAAGGATTAGTTAAAAATTAAATTCATCTTACATTTATCTATTAAGTAAAGTTTAGTTATAATAATTTCAAAAATAAAATCAAATTTGGTGAGTACTTTTCATTAATCATATATTTACTTTATTCTTTTTTTTCTATCTTTTTCTCCACATTAGTCCAAAAATGATTTCTTAACCAATACTTTAATTAGGATATAATTACTGATTAATATATAAAAGATAGAATGGTAACATATGATAAAATTAAATTAATTAATAATTTAAAAAATTAAATTAATAGTATTTTATTACCATAGAAATAATGGATAATTTAATATAAAAATTGAATGTGAATGAAATAATTAAAGTTAATAAATAGTTTGATGTGAATGAAATAATCAAAATCAAATTAATCTTTTATAAGCTAAAAGTAGGGTTTGACTTTAGCTAACCAATTGAGAGGGCTCTTACGACCAGTTACACCAATCTGTTGATTATACCAAAATCTAACCTATTGTGATGGGTTAAAAATTAAAAAATTCGGAATGGCTAACCATATGGGCACTGGGTGAGGTCCTATACCTGACCTGACTGGCACATCATGATCTGCTCCCTCTACTAGGTACTGGGCAGCTACCTGTTTAGTAGTAGTTATGGGTAGACGGTGGAATGGGTAAGCTTATTTGCCCGCTGGTATATCTTTTAGGAGTAGTGCTGACAAGCAGACCTGTGCGTCCATATATTTAGGTCCGTTTGTATTTGAAGATGAGTTTAATTCATTTCAATTCATTTTTATTTTATTATTATATTTTTATAATTTTTTATATAAAACACAAATTTTTATATATATATTTTAAATCTCAATACACTTTTTTTAAATCTCAACACACATTTTTCAAATTCTAAAATAATAATAATATTAAAAAATAAATTAAATTCATCTCAATTCATCTCATCTCTGAATCTAAACGAGATCTAAGTGGAGTTACGTGCGTTTATTTATTGACAAGCAGACTTATGTACATATTTATTTATATAAATAATATTTTATATGAGTGAATATGCATGCAGTTACATATAATTTTTTTTATAAGAAGAAAAATGATAATCTTACTATTTATTTACAATTTATTTATTATTTTTTTAATTTCTTATATAATGATTAAAAAATTAATTATTAATAAAATTCTATATTTTTAATTTTTTTATTAATTAAAAATGTTAAAAAAATACTTATAAATAGAAATATATGTAAAATAATAAAGAAGTAGTAATCAGGTTATGAGAAAATCTATTCAGCAGCCGGTCTTAATTTCTCATACAGCACACTTGTATTACTTGGCAAACTGAGTGGAGTTAGGTGCGTTTGGACGTTAGATTGAGTTGAGTTGAATAAAATATTATTAAAATATTAATTTTTAATATTATAAATATGTTAAAATTTAAAAAAATAGAATTATTTATTATATTTTGTATAAAAATTTAAAATAATATATAAAAATTTTAAAAAAATAAAAATAAATTGATGAGAGTTTAATATCCAAATTAAATAAGAGTAGGAACAAAAGGGTTTGGATCGGCTAGTTTTCTCTCCTTTGAAAAGGTGTTTTCTCTCTCTCTCTCCTCCTCAAAAGGCTATAAATTTTGAAGGGCAATGCTACGGGCCGTTAGGGTGCCCATTGCTCTATTAGTATAATTTAATATTTTTATTTTTTATTTCACATTATTTTTTTTAATATGTTTAAATATTTTTTAAAAAAGAAAAAAATTCATAATATTTTTTTAATCATTATGTAAAAAAATTAAAAAAAGAAAAAGAAAAATAGGACAATCTAAAGAGGCAAAGTAAAAAGACAAAAAACATTTCCCATCTTGAAAATGAATCCCATTCTTGATCGTTTGTGGTCCTAAAAAAAAAAAATTGTATGTACAATAAAAATAAATAAATGAACCAAAACAATATAGAACAAAAATGAAATTCTACATTCTTTATCGCTTTACTTATCTGCAAGTTCAGATACACACAAAAAAAAAAAAAAAAAAAAAAAGGGTTCACGCAAAGGCAGGAAAAGGATACACACAGAACAAATTAAAATCCCAAATTATTTTGGGTTGAATATCTCCTTCTGTGGAAAAGAATATGTCAAAAAAGTGGAGAAAAGAGAGTTTGTTCTTGTTGAGGAAAATAGTTTTTTTTATGTTCCTAGAAAAAGGAGAAGAGGATTGGGTATTTAATTAGTCTCAGACTCTCAGGGGGAGATTAGGAAGAAGGCACAAGAGGTTATATATTCTGATGTTTAGTTCAAATAAATAAAAATAAAAAATAAAAAATACAGATGCAGTAGCCAAATTATTTAGTTGCAGACCCAAATATGTTCTTATAGTTTGTGAGAGTATGGCCTTGTGTGTTTCTGCTTTCTCTCTCCTCCATGTAGTTGGCTATGGCGTATGGGCTGGACTTACTTTTCTTATTCAGAGCCAATAGAACATCCTTGTCATCTGAAATTATGGTGTATGAGCTGCATTTTTTTTTTTTTTTTTTTACTTCTTCTCTTTGGAGACCTTGATTTTCTCTCCTCAACGGGTTTGGAACACCATACAGTGAAAGACGATGAAGGCGGAATAAAATAAAGAGTTTTGTTACCAAACATACCACAAAATTCTTAAATTTTTTAATTTTTAATTTTTTTTGAGTTTATTCTTATTAAACTAATTAAATTATTTTACTCATTATTCATATATATCAAATATTTAATAAATAAATATATATATATATATAATATAGTGTGTAAAGATGATAAATATAATTTTTCTTTATATATAAGGGTTAGTAGTTACCTAGATCGCACACGACTCGCAGCTCCAGTTCATAATTTCTTCTTCGATCTTCTTCTTAGACACATCTGTGGCTCTCCAAGAACTAATTTGGTGGTTTCCATGCATGGAAAGCCACAACCATGGCTCTCCGAGTGTGGATCTAGCGGGTCTTCAAGTGCATATTTAATCAAGAATGGACTCCAATCGCAAATAGGGGTTGTGTTTTGTTTATTTATGCTTTGTTGATTGTGACATGGTGGTTGTGATATGATTTTTCACAATGATACAATAGCACTAAGGCCGAGTATCCAGACGATGGGATTGAGCCAATGTATATCACCAAGCAAAAACATATATCTTTTTGTTAAGAAATTAGACATGTAGGGCTGACATTGCATACATGTCTTGGTGACTCACCCCTATTAGGGGCTATATCGCCACTCTCACCGTCCCGAGCTAGCCCACCCTACATCCCGTTCGCACTCATCCTACTGCCACTGGTCAACTGATGTGACACTCATATGTGCGTGACAATATATATTGGCGTGATAATATATAGCACGATCAATTCAACTCAATACAAACACAAAACAAAAGAGTAGGGTTGTATTTAAATTTGATGTTAAAGAGTTTCAGTCAAAACGGAATGACCCATTACAAATTAATTTTTAAATGCATCAACTAATGAGTTAACCTGCTTAATACGATATCATCATGTTTTGACTCATTTAAAATTTATTTCAAAATTTAAATTTTATTATTGTTAAATTACAATATTGACATTTCTCAGTTTGCTTATGATTTTATTATTTTTATTATTGAGATTGTGATTTTAGACTTATACTCATATTTGTTATTATATAATTTGTAATTAGTTTCATTATATGTTAGAATTTAAAAAATATTGATATATATGTACTTTAAGATATTGTAGTTATTAAAAAAATTTATTTATTTTATATAAAATTTTACTAATCAAATGAAATAAGTTATGCATTTTAGTTTAACCCATTTACATGAAACAAATGAGTTTAAATAGATTATATCGTGTTAATATATTTATAATTAATTATTAAATGAACTAAAACGAGGGACACGACACTATCCATTATCTAAATTAGTTGGGTTAGGTTTTAAAAATATGATACATTTAGCTTAATGGGATGAGTTTGAATTAACTTATTAATTAAATGTTTATGACTTGACACAATACAAAAAAGAAGAAAAAGCCAATATATAAAAAACCTTTATACTTATTTAAGAGTACTAATAATGGTCTTGTTAAAATTTTTCTTCAAAAAGTATAAATTTATACATTTAAAAAAAGTCATATTTAATTAATAGTGAGGACAAAAAGGTGGAGAGAAAGAGAATAAAAATATTTTTTTTCACTTATAAATAGTAATATTTTAAAACTCTCTAAATTTAAAGGGTTACTATTCAAAAATAAAAAAATGAAATATTTTTCTTTTATTCTCTTCTTTTTATTTTTTTCTTTCTACAAATAATTAAATATGATAATTTTTTAAAAAAAATATGTAAATTTATATTTTTAAAAGAAAGTTCCACCTATTACCCTTAAGACTGTGGGCAGATTGCGTCGGGTGGGCCAAGGGACAGGCCCCATTACCCAGCCCTAGGAGCATGCATACAAAAAGGTGTCTATCCATGGAACTAAAACTAGAAGTAGAGGCGCACTATGATAGATGGTTCTGAACTTTTGATAAATCATGATGATTAGGAGTTTGTACTATCTAGGAATTGAATTTGCCGATTTCATGGACTTCCCTTCATATATTATAGAAAAATTCCACTTAGCATCTATGCATACCACGCACAACACGTCACACACTTCATTTATTTTATCTTATTTTATTTTTGTATAATAAATATGTAATGTGGGGATGATATGAAAAGAATAAAATAAAAATAAAAAATAATTAAAAAATATAAAAAATGCGTGATATGAGATGATGAGTTGCAGTTCTCATTATTATATTACCAAAAATTAATATGACACTACTAGTACTATATATTATTAGCTTTGCTGCTATATCAAATCCCACCTAATCAAATTTAATGGGCGTGCCTCCAACACAAGGATATGGTTTGCAGTACAAGTTCTGTCAGAGTCCACTCTCTCTCTCTCTTTAAAGTATATTTTTTGTCGAAGGCTAATTCAGAAGAAAGAGAAGAGGGGGGAAAGGGGGATTCAAAGCATCACATGGACAGTACTCATTTCAGTTCCAAAATCTACCGGCAGACGCACTCGAAGCTTGCAAAATGGACCCCAGAAATTACACCCCCTCAAATCATTACAAAGTCTTGTTCATCAGAATGCTACTCCACTTTCACAGATCAATGACAAAAGCAAGCAAGCAAGCAAGCGCCCGCACTGAAATATTCTTCCTAAAGTGGGGGAAAGTTCCATGTTTGAACGGCACTGGAGAGTTGGGTAGATTACATATATATAATTTGTTTTAACTTAAAAGACATATTTATGCTTTAGATATTGGTGAATATCCAGTATTATCACTCCAAACAGAAAGATCTTCACCCATCCGCACCACTTTCATCTTCCTCACCACCGAAACAAAATATACCCGCCAGCACCAGCATTTCCATTTCTCAAAAGGCGCACTTTGGGTGGATGACATAAGATAAACTTGACATGTCCGCAGATGGCGCACGAGCGAAATGCTTTATCCACTTACAGAACCATATCCTTCATCTTCATCTTCACCTTCTCCATCATCAACCTAATCGACCTATGATCTCATTCATATTACTGCTATATAAAGCACCGTCCGGGTTCTTCAAATGATACTCTCGATCGTCATTCAAAGACTCTAATTAAGGTACAAGTACGTACGGGGGATCATGAAAGGTAATTATCTGCAGTTCTTCTCATTCTGCTCTGTCTTTCTAGTCCTGTTTTTGGATGAATCTGGAGCAGCAGAACCGGGGAATGATTTTGGTGTTTATATCGTATACATGGGAGCTGCGGACGTTTCTAATGGTTCCTTGAAGGGTGACCATGTTCAGCTCATGAACAGTGTGTTAAGACGGTAAAATTATCTACACTATATAAATATATACTCGAGAATGATTCCTTCTTCAATGCTTGATAATGCCTTCTGTCCCCCTCTTAATATATATGCATATTATTTTTGACTTTTTTTGTTCCATTGTAAGCATGATGATATTTCGTCTTGTTTGTTCTTTTCAATCCTTCTCTTTTAATTTTTCCTGAACGCCTTTTATATTAGTCCATTCATGAGAAGCAGCAATTGGAGAACTGGAATGAGTTCTAGAAAAAAGGGTCCATATATGAGTAATGCTGTTCATTATCTTAATTCTCATCATCTATGCTGTGATATTAGATGATTAAAGACTATTTATTATATTTTAGTTATGGATGACAACAATTTATTATATTAAAGACTATCATCTAATTTTCACTCATTTTAACAACAATTTTCCAATATAGAAAAATGATTAAAACTCATAAATGGATGACAATATATTCTTAATTCTTACATTAATCCTAAATAATTTTCACACTTCTCCTGAAAGATATTTAATGCTTTTAGTTGAAATAATTGGATAATATAAGCACTAAATTAAACAACGATTTGGCACTCTTGATAAGAAAATTAATATATATATATATATATATATTCTTTAATATTAAATTACCAAAGTACAATAATATTCTTGAGATTCGGTTCTAATTTCTTAATTTTTGTCTCAATATGATCCCCATGATATGCATTTACAGAACCAATTATAACCTACTCTTAATGATATAATTATCTGTGCCATTGTCATCGAATAATTTGCATATAATTATATATATGAATCATGATATTGCTGTTGCTATATGCAATAGGAGAGAAAATGCACTGGTACACACCTACAAGCATGGTTTCTCAGGGTTCGCAGCTCGGATATCGGAGAAGGAAGCCCGTTGGATTGCTCAAAAACCTGGAGTTGTTTCAGTTTTTCCCGATCCTCTATTACAACTCCACACAACTCGTTCTTGGGATTTCTTGAAGTATCAAACTTCTGTAGTGATCGACTCCACGCCTAATTCTGATTCTAAAACTTCATCTATCGACCAATCAGACTCAATAATCGGCATCTTGGATACCGGTAATTAATGATCTGTATTATTTATAAATATATGTATTTGATTCATGAATGCTATTAGTATTTATTCATGTTCTTCATCTTTTTCTCAAACGATCGATCGGTTTTGAGTTCTAAATGAATAGTATCTATATGGAATTGATACAGGAATTTGGCCGGAATCAGAGAGCTTTAGTGACAAAGATATCGTGGGTAATTCACTTCCTTCAGGGTGGAAAGGTACCTGCATGACTGCCGATGATTTCAGCTCCTCCAATTGTAACAAGTAACACACTACCTCCCATATAATCAAGTCAAGTCAAAATGAAAGAAAATGCATTAGACTTCAAGGTGTATTCTAAACTCTAATGGCCAATTTGTGCATTTTAACTTCGCATCAGAAAGCTGATTGGAGCAAGGTTCTACAATGGAACGGGAAACAATTCCCCCCGGGATATGCTTGGCCATGGCACACACGTGGCTTCAACTGCGGCAGGGACCACCATTGCCAATGCATCCTACTACGGCCTAGCCACTGGGACCGCCAAGGGTGGATCCCCCGGCTCACGGATCGCCGTATATAGAGTGTGCTCGTTCTTCGGTTGCCGTGGCTCCGATATTCTATCGGCGTTCGACGATGCGATTAACGACGGTGTTGATGTTTTATCGCTCTCGCTCGGCGCTTCGTCGATATCGCGACTCAATCTCCAAAACGATCCGATCGCGATCGGAGCGTTTCACGCGGTGGCGCACGGGATCATTGTGGTCTGCTCCGCTGGGAATGACGGCCCCGATGCGGAATCCGTTGTGAATATTGCACCTTGGATTTTGACCGTTGCAGCCTCGACGATTGACCGTGATTTTCAATCTAATTTGGTATTAGGCGGAAACAAAGTGATTAAGGTAAAGAAAAGGAAAATAATATATATATATATATTTATTTATTTGTAAATTCTTATTTTCTTTCATTATAGTGTTCAACAAATTTGATTAATATTTCTCTTTATGGACATTAGGGTGAAGGCATAAATTTCTCTCCACTCCAAAACTCCCCTGTATATCCATTGATATACGCTAAGAATGCCAAGAAAACTGATGCCAAAGAAGTTGAAGCAAGGTTAGTTAAAGAAGTTAATTCATGGCAAACTTCAAACACTACATACGAGAACAAATTTCAATATATCTCTGTTGCAATTATCTCTCTAGATTTAAGTAGACAAATAATTAAACGCTTTAATTCTTTTCTTTTTTGGGTTCACAATCTGCCACAATATGTTAAACGCTTGAGATTGTTCTCAGCAACTGCGAACCGGGTTCATTGGATAAAGACTTGATCAAGGGGAAGATTGTGGTCTGCAATAACGATGATGAGGATTCTGGTTATTCAAAGGATGACAAGTTATATGCAGTGAAGGACCTTGGAGCAATCGGCATAGCTTTGATTGATGACAAAACCAAGTCAGTGGCAAATCCTTCTGGTGATTTTCCAGCAACCATAATCACTTCGAAAGATGCTGAGGTAGTCCTCGCCTATATAAATTCAACCAGGTAATGATAACCATATTATTGTCTTCTAGAAAGTAATTTAAGAAGGTAACGTTAAATACAGTCATAAAATAGTCATAAAATATGTAAATATCATTCAATCCCTTTGAAAGATGTGATATTTGTTACTAAAATATTAATTTTCTTTTCATCACGTGAGTTTGTATTCATTATTCACTTTTTTTTTTTTCAAAATAATTAGGTGATACTTACGATTGTAATTATCCTTTCTCAATTCAAAAACTTGTAAGCTTCGCTTCGTTATCTAAGTAGCTGATTAGTTTGGATTTTTCTGAAGAGATCCAGTCGCTACAATTTTACCAACAGTATCAGTGCCAAATTATACTCCCGCGCCTAATGTTGCATATTTCTCGGCTAGGGGGCCTTCATATCACACAAGGAACATTCTCAAGGCAAGGATAGTTTGTATTCTAGATCTAGCTCTACGATCGATGTTATTTAATTACTAGCTACAAGCAACATGTTTAATATGATTGTTTGTGCAGCCTGATGTTTCTGCTCCAGGAGTTGACATACTGGCATCATGGATTGTAAAGGACAAATCAGGAGCTCCAAAAGGAAAAGCCGCCTCGTTGTTCAACATTCTCTCAGGAACTTCCATGGCATGCCCGCATGTTTCAGGGATAGTCGCCACTGTCAAATCTCAGAACCGAACATGGAGTCCCTCAGCTATCAAATCAGCCATAATGACAACAGGTGATCAAAGTCTTAACAACAAATTAGATGTAATTTTTTCTTTTCTGACGACCATCGATTTGCAGCGACTCAGACAAACAATCTGAAAGCTCCGATTACAACGGATTCGGGTGCAATGGCCACGCCATATGATTACGGAGCAGGGGAGGTGACAACATCTGGACCATTGCGACCGGGGTTGGTGTACGAGACCACCACCATCGACTACTTGAACTACCTTTGCTATTCAGGGCTTGACATATCTGCAATTGGAACTATCGCCGGCCAAGCCATGCCAGATGGTTTTGCTTGCCCCAAGGACTCCAGTGCTGATTGTATATCAAATATCAACTACCCATCAATTGCAGTATCAAATTTCAATGGAAAAGAGAGCAAGAAGGTGAGCAGGACGGTGACTAATGTGGCTGGGGATGGCGAAACTATCTATACTTTAAGTGTGGATGCACCCAGTGGCATAAATGTCAGTGTGGTTCCAGACAAACTGCAGTTTACGAAAAACGAATTGAAGCTGAGCTACCAGGTGAAATTTTCTTCTAATGGAATGCCATTGAAGGAAGATCATGTATATGGGTCAATCACTTGGACTAATGGGAAGTATAAAGTCCGGAGTCCATTTGTAATAAGCAACAAGTAAAGACCATTTTCTTGATGATTGGGATGGGTATTTTATAATAAGCATCAACTTCAGCGCTAGGCATTAGACGTTTGCTTCATCTCTAGTAAAGATCATCAGCTTGCCAATGTCCTCACAAAGCCACTGTCTTCTCAACATTTCAACTTTCTCAGGAGCAACCTCAACGTTCTTCCAATACCGTTCAGCTTGAGGGGAATATTGAACACTCAGTGTCCATCGGCTATCCAATGTTAACATCACCATCAGCCTTATCATCATAACATTGTCCTAGGCTTGTATAACTGCTTTACATTTCATACTCATCTTGTTTAACCTCTTGTAACAAATTATAATACACGGCACGCATCCACTCTACATCATGTTAGAATTGATTTTAATTTTATATTTATTCTGTATGTACAGCGGCTCCATTTTTCATTTTTGTTTAAATTAGGCTTCTATCTTCATTCTTCCATTCTTCGATGCTTCACTCCTCTCCTAAGTTCCCAACTATGTCACTCTCAGCCTCTCTCAGTCGCATTTTCACTCTCTCAGGCAAGGATTATTTGACCTGTTAGCGTTAGGTTTGGGTTTGTACGTTATTAAGTTTAAAGAATAACGCGATAATTATAACATAATTTTAGTGAGTCAATTTTACAAAGAAACGGATTAAAGACGCAAAGAAAGAATAAAAAAACTAGAGAAAATGTTAAATAATCAATGAGAAAATAAAAATTAATTTTAAACGCAGTTTAAAATGAAATTAAATGATTAATGAAAATATTATTCAAATTTATGAACAGTAAAACATAAAAAATTCATTGTACAAATCAAGTATTTTTATTTATTTTTGATTCATTGAATTACACAATTGGGAATTCAATTCCAATGTTCCCAATCGAAATATATAGAACAATAAACCAAATTAAACAAAATATAACTTTTTGATAAATCATTCATCACTTTTAAATTACGCAAATTATTATTTTTATTGATAAAATCCAACGACAACAATATATTCAATGAGTGATATTGCAGTAACGAACTAAATCAATATAGATAATAAATTGATTCAAACATAATCAAAGATCTAAACCATTAAAATCATGACTGAATATATAAAAACCAAAAAGAAATTTATGATTATTTGGAGGTGAAAATATCAATAATAATTAAGGAATGATAAAATAAAAAAGTTTGAATAAATTAATATTAAATACATGAATTAAAATAAATTAAAAATATTATCAAATATGTCAATTGATCCCTAATTTCATTTAAAAATTTAATTATTATTATACATGATGTACAACAAAATTCTCTCAAAAAAATCAAATAGCAGCCGCCCATCAATTATTTTCGTCTCTGGTCTCCGTCCGTAGCTTGGAACGGCGCTAGACTTAACTCCCAATATATAGGCATGCATGTGACCTGCGGTGCTCAAATTAGGTCCCTGGCAGCATACGTGTGGCAATCAAGTCAGACCTCTCGTTTGTTACTTGTGCGGGCCTATGAATCTTAAAGTGCTACTTCATCTTGAGATATCTATGTGTCTGGGCGTTCAAGTGGAAATCCCGTGCGGCCATTAATTCATCAAAAATGTTAGAAATAAATGTTAATTAATAATTTGTGATATTTATAATATATATGGGTTAAAGAATGAATAAATAAATCTAAAAATAAAGAAAATATGTAATGAATTTAGTGGAGGGACGGCAGCCGCCCCCTGTCCCACCACTAAATAATGTGAATGACCCCACCACTATTATATTAAATTTGCATAGTAACTTGCATAGTGACTTGCATAGTAACTTGCATAGTAATTTCAAAGCCTATAAATAGGGGCTTCAGTTGTAATGAAATTCATAAGAAAATATAGAGAGAGAAATAAAGTTTCAGTTCTTAAGAGTTTCAGAGAGAATTTCTTATTTCTCTTTTGCAATAGTAGTTTCCTTTCTTTAGTTTTATAACACGTTATCAGCACGAGGTTCTACCGATACTGAAGCTAGTGGTTTTCTACTTCAAGTAAGTTTTTCAATATATTATTTACAGTCCTTGAGATAAATATTAAAGGTAATATTGCTGAATATTACTTGATAAAATTTTATTTTTATTCTCATGATAATGTGAATATATTTCTTAAATTCACAAATTTATTTTTGTAATATAATGTCAAATATTGAGATTTATTAATATTGACATTTCTGAAAAATGTTATTTATTCAAGATCCTTGATGAGATCTATTTGGATATGATGATGAACTTGAAAGATACAATCATAGAAGAAAACCATGTGTCCCTGAAGGACCGTGCTGTGTATCTCATGATGAAAAATCATCTTACTGTGTGAAATGAATTAAGAGAGTGATATAAGCACCAGAAGATGTAATCCTCTCAAAAGATCATTATGATTTATTGCACCTGAAGTTGCAAGATTTTAAGAGTGGTATTGAATATTCTGCACTCTTTAAAATCAGCTCAATATTAAAATTATACAGTGAAAATGTCACTGATGATAATATATAAAAGAAGACATTATTTTTCATACATCGAATGTGCTCCTGCAGTAGCAATATCGAGAATGAAAGTTCAACAAATATTCTGAATTTTTGTTTTGTCTTCCAGTGATTGAGCTAAATAATGAGTTTTTGTTACACCAGTTACGTCATATTAATAATATCGAATTTACACAATTTCTAGAAGTGAACAGTGCATCCTTTCAAAGGAATTAAGGGCGTAGACGTGATAGAAAAATTATAGAAGTGTTGGTCCCAAAAGCGACAACACTAAAGATGATAAAAATATATCGTATCACCAGAAGTGATCCAACTCAGAGAAGGGTAAAGGCCCTCAGAATAATTCTTAATAAAAAAAAATGAAAATGTTTGTCATAGATGTAAATGACTAAACAGTAGTTACGTACCTGTCGTACGGCCAGGCACTTAGCTGATTTATATCAAGCTTCTATTAAAGGAAAGAATAAAGTGCATGAAACAAATTTAGTAGAACCATCAGATGATTTATTAGATTCAGTAGATGTAGACGTTACTCATCTTGATGTGTCTGATTTCTTTAATCATCCTGAAGGTAGTATTGAACACTTAATTGGAGATGGAAGTGTTCCACTCAATTAATGTATTTTCTTTCTATCAGTAATAAAAGTTTTGTATATTTTATAGAATCATGGATCACATTGATGAGCTTTTTATCTCTGAGTTGAATAATAAAGATATATGTCTGGCTGACAGTGCTACAACTCACACAATTCTCAAAGAAAAGAAATATTTTCAAAATCTAACACTGAGTAAAGCCTATGTCCATACCATATCAGGTTCATCGGATTTAATTGAGGGCTCCGGAAGAGCTTATATTGTGTTGCCTAATGGCACCAAATTTTGTATTGATGATGCTCTATTCTCTTCACAATCCAGAAGAAATTTATTGAGTTTCAAAGATATACGTCATAATGATTACCATATTGAAACGACCAATGAAGGCAGTAAAGAGCATCTTCTTATTACTAAAACAATATCGGGCCAGAAGCTCGTTTTAGAAAAACTGCCTGCTCTATGTTCTGGATTGTATTATACAAAAATGAGAACAATTGAATCATATGTGGTAATGCACCAGAAGTGCATTGACCCTAAAGTATTTATGACTTGGCATGATCGCCTTGGACATCCGGGTTCTATAATGATGAGACGAATTATTGAAAATTCGCATGGGCATCCCTTAAAGAATCAAAAGATATTTCTACCCAATGAATCTCCGTGCTTTGCATGTTCACAAGGTAAGTTGATTATTAGACCATCTCCCTCAAAAGTCATTGTTGAATCTCCATCCTTTTTACAAAGGATTCACGGAGATATATGTGGGCCTATTCATCCATCAAGTGGACCATTTAGATATTTTATGGTTCTAATTGATGCATCTAGTCGATGGTCACATGTTTGTCTTCTTTCCACTAGAAATGTTGCATTTGCTAGACTTATTGCTCAGATAATTAAACTACGAGCACAATTTCCTGAGCATCCAATTAAGACCATTCGATTGGATAATGCAGCTGAATTTTCATCTCAAATTTTTGATGATTATTGCATGTCAATAGGAATAGATGTTGAACATCCTGTTGCCCATACACACACACAAAACGGTTTAGCTGAGTCTTTGATCAAAAGGCTTCAACTAATCGCTAGACCTTTACTTATGAAATCAAGACTACCTGTTTCTGCTTGGGGACATGCTATACTTCATGCAGCATCTCTAATTCGCATTAGACCATCTGCATATCATAAATATTCTCCATTACAGCTTGCATTTGGTCAACAACCAAATATTTCTCATCTTCGTACTTTTGGATGTGCTGTATATGTTCCAATTGCACCTCCACAACGTACAAAAATGGGCCCTCAACGTAGACTTGGGATATATGTTGGTTTTGATTCTCCATCCATTATTAGATACCTTGAACCCCTTACAGGGGATATGTTTAAAGCACGTTTTGAGGATTGTCATTTTGACGAATCTAATTTTCCGTTAATGGGTAAAGAAAAATCGGTGCCTGAAGCACGACAAGATATTACTTGGGATAATAAGACCCTGTCTCATTTTGATCCTCCTACAAATGAATGTAAACGGGAAGTTCAGAGGATTATTCATTTGCAAAATGTTGCAAATCAATTACCGGATGTATTTACTGACACTAAAGGTGTAGTAAAATCTTATATTCCTGCTGTTAATGCTCCAGCAAGGATTGAAGTCCCTGAAGGACAAATTGTCAAAACAGCAATAGGTGAATCTAAAATACGCCTGAAGCGTGGAAGACCTATTGGGGCAAAAGACAAAATTCCCAGAAGGAAAAGAATACAAAATGAATTTGGTGTTCCTGAAGAACACGTACCCACAATACAGGCTACAAATATAATTGGTGCTCTTAAAGAGTTCAAATCTTCTATTCTAGAACCTCCTGAAGAGGAAACTCCTGAAGAGTATAAATCTCCTGAAAAGGGACCTCCTAAAGAGGTGTGTCATGAAATATTTTCTCCTGAAGAGGAACAGGTACCTGAAAATAATGAGATCTCAATACATTTCATGAAAACTGGAGAAATTCTGGATAGAAATAAAACTGTTGTCGACAACATATTTTCATATAAAATGGCCCTTGACATTACCAGAAGTAATGAAGAAAGTGAGCCAAAAAGCGTCGAAGAATGTCGACGTAGAAATGATTGGCCAAAATGGAAAACAGCTATTGAAGCTGAATTAAATTCGCTAGCAAAGCGAGAAGTATTTGGACCTGTTGTCCAAACACCAAAGGGTGTGATGCCTGTTGGATATAAGTGGGTATTTGTACGAAAACGTAATGAGAAAAATGAAATTGTGCGGTACAAAGCACGGCTTGTCGCACAAGGTTTCCTGCAGAAACCCGGGATTGATTATGAAGAAACATACTCTCCCGTTATGGATGCAATCACATTTAGATTTTTGATTAGTCTGGTTGTTACAAAAAGATTAGAAATGCGGTTGATGGATGTGGTCACTGCATATTTATATGGATCCTTAGACCATGATATATATATGAAAATCCCTGAAGGATATAAGATGCCTGAAGCATCTACAAGTACATCTAGAAATATGTACTCAATCAGACTACAAAGATCTTTATATGGGTTGAAGCAATCCGGGCGCATGTGGTATAATCGCTTAAGCGAATATCTATTGAAAGAAAGATTTGAGAATAATCTTATATGCCCATATGTTTTTATTAAGAAATCAGAATCCGGATTTGTTATTATTGCGGTTTATGTTGATGATTTAAATATTGTGGGAACTCCTGAAGAGATCTCAAAAACCGCTATATATTTAAAGAATGAATTTGAAATGAAAGATCTTGGCAAAACAAAACTTTGTCTCGGCCTGCAGCTTGAGCACTTGCCAAATGGAATTTTTATTCATCAGTCCATGTATACTGAGAAAGTCCTAAAGCATTTTTATATGGACAAATCTCATCCCCTGAGTACTCCAATGATTGTTCGAACACTTGATGTGAAGAAAGGTCCATTCCGTCCTTGTGATGACGATGAAGAAATTCTTGGTCCTGAAGTACCATATCTCAGTGCAATTGGAGCTTTGATGTATCTTGCAAATTGCACTCGACCAGATATTACATTCTCAGTTAATCTGCTTGCAAGATATAGTTCTGCACCAACTAGAAGGCATTGGAATGGCATTAAACATGTCCTTCGTTACCTTCATGGTACGGTTGATATGGGATTATTTTATCAACATGGTTCAAGTCCAGAATTGATTGGATATGCAGATGCAGGTTATCTTTCAGATCCACACAGAGGTAGATCTCAAACTGGATATTTATTTACTTATGGAGATACTGCTATATCATGGAGATCTGTTAAGCAGACACTATCTGCTACTTCTTCAAATCACTCAGAGATCATTGCTATTCATGAAGCAAGTCGAGAGTGTATTTGGTTGAGATCAGTTATTCAACATATCCAGGAAAAGTGTGGACTTCCTATGATCAATAATAGCCCAACAATCTTATATGAAGATAATACTGCTTGTATCACTCAAATCAGAGGAGGATACATCAAAGGTGATAGAACCAAACATATTTCACCTAAATTCTTTTATACTCATGAACTTCAAGAGAAAGGTGAAATTGATGTCAAGCAGATACGATCTAGTGATAATCTGGCAGATTTATTCACAAAGGCGTTACCAACTTCCACATTCAAGAAGATTGTGCATAACATTGGAATGCGAAGACTCAAAGATCTTTTGTCATGCACTTTTCAGGGGGAGTAAATGTGCTGATTGTACTCTTTTTCCTTCGCTGAGGTTTTGTCCCACTGGGTTTTCCTCTGCAAGGTTTTAATGAGGCAATCTTAAAGCACTTGTGGATACATAAGAAGACTGTACTCTTTTTCCTTCGCCATTGGTTTTTTCTTCCCACTGGGTTTTTTACTTGGCAAGGTTTTAACGAGGCAGATTCCTTATGAGTGGTCATTCAAGGGGGAGTGTAATGAATTTAGTGGAGGGACGGCAGCCGCCCCCTGTCCCACCACTAAATAATGTGAATGACCCCACCACTATTATATTAAATTTGCATAGTAACTTGCATAGTGACTTGCATAGTAACTTGCATAGTAATTTCAAAGCCTATAAATAGGGGCTTCAGTTGTAATGAAATTCATAAGAAAATATAGAGAGAGAAAGAAAGTTTCAGTTCTTAAGAGTTTCAGAGAGAATTTCTTATTTCTCTTTTGCAATAGTAGTTTCCTTTCTTTAGTTTTATAACAAAATAAAAATTTTGAGAGTCGTAAATTGACATTTGTTTGACTTTTATCTTTAACATTTGTCTTTAATATTGTTCTTAATTCATAATCAATTAATGATGTAGAAATTGAGTGAAGTTCCGTGTGAGGCCTTATTGGCTTGAAGTGTGGCTTGCTTTTTTAGTGAAGTCCGGCCCTTGAATTGAACTCAAAAGTTGCATATTTAAATTCCTAGCTAATTCGAATTGAGGTGCGGCTGCCTTTAATTTTGTAAATAATGAAGTGTTGAAACCCATATATGTATGTAGGGGGATGCTACACTTCCCCATTTTGGGATCCTGATTTGGGATCTTGATTATTATTATTTAGTTGTTTTTAAATAGTATTATGATTTTTTTTTTTTATATTTTTAAAAAATATTTTAAGATGTTAAAAAAATTATGAAAAAAAATTACAATATTATTTAAAACTACTTACTTAAAATCAAGTAAAAAAAAAAAAACCAATTGAATCCCAAAATCAAACCAAATAGCATTATATGCATATATGTAAAGTCCAAGCCGAAGCAAAAGTGGTGGGACCTCCTCTCTCCAAGTGAAACTTAATGCCATATATGTGCTGGCCCCTCTATGAAATTAAAACAACTTGGGCTGCTTCAATGTGAAAGTGTGTTGCCGTGACACATGCTTTTTGTGAATTTGAAAGCCCAAGCGGCAAAACATGCAGCCCAATAAATTGAAATCCGGCAAAATAAATATGCGGCTCTCTCACTTGTGAAAAAATGATGAAATCTTAATTGCAAGTTATTTCTTATTTGCTAATATTATAATATTTGAAATTTAAAATATTATAAAATTGTACTTAAGCATATCTCAATATGAGTAGAAATTAAACTCAATAATGTTAATGATATATATATTCCTATTAATATTTTAGTATTTTAATCCAATAAAAAAAATATTTAGAGTGCACTTTCGTATACTAATAATCATATGTTGAGTGGAAGAAAATTTCCATTTTTTGCGTTCCGACTCTCAACTACAAATTTTTATTTAGATTAGGCTAGGTCAAGTGGAAGAACATTTTGGTTGTTGTAGATCTGCGTTCATATGTAACACTCTTCCATTTAATTTAGTATTGAAATGAGTAGACTGTGAATTATATGTTGGTGACGGTGATATTTTAATGAATTTGGTAATACTCACTAAGTCACTTCAAAGAAAATAGAGAGCAGAATGAAATATGAGAACAACAGAATTGTCATAAATTTTGCATAAAGATGATGCTCGTACAATCTAACCATATAAAACATACACGGAATACTACAGCTCAGATCTCCTTCTACTACACGACAAAATGCTAGTAACTGATGAAAATACTAACTGATAATAACATTAGTAGGGGTGTTCATCCGGGCCAGTTTTTTTTCCGGTCTGGTTCGAAATCCGGATATCCGGATACCCGATTCCGGTTTTCAACCCATATTAAACTAGATCCGGAACCCATATTAAAAGCGGTTTGGACTCCAACCCGGATTCACCCGGATTGAAATCCGGGTTGGACCCGGAAATCCGGTTTTCGGATTTTAAACCATTTTTTTTTTAGTTTGTATTATTATTTTTTTTGTTGAGAAATTTGTTGATAATAAAATAAAAAAATTTTTATAAAAATTTTTAAAACAAATTTCTCAAAAAAAAGTAATAATACTGATTTTATAAATTAAAAAAAAAAAAGGTTTGAAATCCGGAAACTGGATTTTCAAATCCAACCCGGATTTCAACCCGGGTGAATTCGGGTTGGAGTCCAAACCGGTTTTTGCTATTTGGTTCCGGGTCGGGTTAACCCAGATTTCCGGTCCGGAACCCGCTTGAACACCCATAAACACTAGACTAGGCTGGGCTACATACACCTATTGGAATTTGGACTGACTGGCCCTTGACTTTGACTATTAACAACACAACTCAGCTGAAACGTTACTGACCCAAAAGATAAATTACAGTAAAGTAGCCCGGCCCATTGGCCCAATTCTTATCTCCAAGACAGAACCCTAGTTTCACTTCCTTCTTAAAAACGCTACTTTCGTCTTCAACCAGCTGCATCTCGACGTGTTGCATTATAATGGGGAACCAAATTTCCACATAATATTACTATGGAAATAAATTTAATTGAAAGCTTTGTTTGTTTGTTATAGTTGGAATTTTTTTAGCTTTTCGTGCGTTTGGTAGGGGTGAAAAGTTAGAATAAAGGAAAATGACTTATTGAACATGACCGTCCATGAAATTTAATTTAATTTAATTTTGATGTGCTAAATCCTTCCTTCTCGTCTAGAGAAAATAGTCCCAAAATGCTCTCAATATCTATTCATAGCTTTAAGAGCACTCACATTAGATTAGATATTTGTAAATAATTTGCATTTGTAAAATTTTCCTAATCTTATATCATTTTGCAATTAATTATTCTTATTTTCATATTGGGTTATCTATCTTTTAGCTAAAATAACAATAAAATATTAGATTGCATGTGGTATATATATATATTTTTCTTAATTATTGGTTGAACCACATTTTTATAGGAATTGATTGATTATTCGCAGTTTTATTATAATATTAATTTAAGTATCCAAATATTCATTTATAGACACACTTTATTTCTGCAAAATAACTAATTAATGCTATAAATAAATAGTAGAGGGTTTTCTTTTCCCTTAAAATCCATTTAAAGAAATTATTTACAAGAGTGAGTATGAAATATGCGGTCCATATTTCAAGTGCTACAGTAATGGGAGAGAGGAAAAAGTTGGAGAGAGAAATAATTTTTTATTATTTTGCAAGTGCTATAGTAACTTTATAAAGTTGGAAATGAGATTTGATTTTACTGTAGCTCATTTGCATTTGCCAAATTCAATGTAAAGAATTATTAAATTCAAATATGCAAACACATTTTTGCAAATGAAATACATAATCTAACGAGAGTATTCTAAGTAGGGGTGTTTATCCGGAACCCCTACATAGAAAAAATTCAAAATTTTTGTAAATTTTTTTTTAAAAAAAATTTAAAAGTATTAATAAATATATAAAATTTTAAATCGGGCCAAGTACAACCCGACTCGAATAAACCGGCCTAATTCTAAGATCTCAAATTGCGAGTGTATCTTTAAGTTCGTAGTTCTTGATATTGCTTTTGGCTTTTAAGGTCGTCCTTCATTTTGGTCCAACTGCCTATATTGGGTGCTTCTATTTGTTTACATAATCATTGTTAAAGGTGCTACATTGTAAAAGCTAAATACTTATAATCAGTCAATCTATTTTTTTTTTCAAATAATAGTCCTCCAATAAAGACACGACATACATGAGTTCAGTCCTATTTTATCATCATTGTAACCCACCACATTACCAATATTCATCAATAACAGAAATCCCCCTCAGGGTGAACCCACCCCCTCTCGCAACACTAGCGTGCCCTCCCCCACCTGAGGCAACCCCCCCTCCCCCCCGAGAAGGATGCGAACTGTCTCTCTAGTTTTCTCAACCCCCTCTCGTGACTCAGTTTTCTTGTCTGCACCTCTCTCTCGTTTGCAACGCCTCAAAAATTTGTACCATCGCTAGTTCCTCTTTGGATTTCGTCAATCTCCATCAACCCAGAACATGTCAACAATTTCTATTTCAATTTCTGTAAATGCATGTTTTAATTACAATGCAAAGTTGGTCAGGCATGACTTAAGTCACTTAATTAGTGGTTTGTCAAATTTGTTGTATGGAGGTTGTTTTGTGCTAACTTTTGCTTCAATTTTGAGTATTTTTTTTGTGCCTACCAATCTTGGTGGGTTTCACTTCACAGATCTGATGTACAAATGCAAGAGAGAAAAGATTGACTTCAAAGAGAACGCCAGCACGGTGGAGAACTCTTTCGTAAGGGGCTAGCACGCGTCTGTAAAGGGAGGGAGTTAGAGAAGATTTTGAATCGGGGGAGGGGGGTTTGGGATTTCTAAAGAAATATTGCTAAAAATCAATTCGGTGCATTTAGTTATTAAAGAAAAAAACAACAAAAAACAGCACAATTTACCCTTAAAAAACAGCACAATGTACAAATGCAAGATGTGCCATGTAGGCAGCCGTATAGTACTACTCGTTCCGACATGAGTTCCGATAGTGATTTTTTTTTTTAAAAAAAAAAATTAGTGACTAAAGAAGTATTTTTTTAATGATATAATACATTTAAAAAAATAAAAATATTAAAGAATTAATGAAAAAACCAAAAAAATCAAAAACTATAATGAAAAAAATCAAAAACATATTTCTTTTGCTCTACCGAGACCCACTCGTGCTGGCACTGCTCACCAATATAATTATTCCCAATATAATTATTTAACTTTTCATTACGAGCAATAATATATGTACAACTTTTGAACAACTCTATACTAAATTATATTTTAAAATGAGAGTTATATATGTAAAGCGTTATTACTTTTATAGGTTATTTACAAAAATTCCTCTCGTTTAAAACATAGTTATATAAAAAGTGGTTAAGAAAGTTATTTCTCTTATCAATTTCCTTCCAAAATTATTATCCTCTATTTGAAGTAGAGTTATATACATGTAACATGATGGATGACAGTACCAAGGTCAATTGGATAACCTCCAGGCTCCACCAAAGTCAATGGTGGATCATCCTAGCATCACAAACACAAAGAACTGAAGAGAAAACAACATGCACAATATTAACATGATAAGAGAGATCCAGTTAACATTATACTTAGCAAATACATGGAGAGGGCAGGGGGTGGGGCAAAGGTTTAAGCAAAACACACATTGGTTACGGCAGTGATACCTAGAATAGCACTTAATACCTAGAAGTCTTGCACATTGAAACAGCACCCCTTTCCTCAGCACAAAAGAACAAGAGCCACAAAAAACAGATCCGCTCAATTCAAATCTTTCACTCGAACGCCCATTGGTTCTCCCTGCGAACCTCCTCTTCTTCCTCTGGTGTGAAGTCATTCTTGATGTTGAATGTCTTGCGGATTTCCTCTGGAGTTTTGCCCTTGATCATGTCAGCCACAGTCTGGCAAGTCAGATCCAGCAAGCTCTTGATGTTCAGATAGTTTGCAGCCTACAAGAACATATTCCGAAGTGAACCGTCTTCCAAAAAAATATGGTAGAAGAAAACAACACCAGTAGAAGTTTAGTGCTTGTTTGAAGCAAGAATAGATGACAGAGTCCCTTCAACGGCCCCTTTGTTATAAATCTCTCTCAATGACTTCACAAAAAAATTAGACAATCTTGATGCTCTGGAAGCATATTGGAGGTTCACAGGACGATGCTAAGTCATCATAATAACTGGTCCTTGAACAAGAAACTAAATGTGCCTAACAAAATATAGGATATCTGCCGATTTTCAAGAAAAAACTAGAATCTATTTGGGACAACTTCAACATTGAAAATGTAATGGACTAAGAGTCCATGACTTTATTGTATCCATTGTAAATCGTAGATAGGTGTTCCTCTTGTTTACGTCTCATGTAATTGGGCTATGCCTATTATTTTCTATCAATAGAACTTATTGATTACCTATAAAAGAAAAGGAAACTCTAGATTGAAAAGGCAAGAGCAAGTCTATCGTTACAAAAGCAATATTTCACAAGAAAGAAAACAGAAATAGCTACTGAACCCATATATGAACACAGAAAAAAGATTGCAAAAATGTAACAAGGATGATAAAAGAAATATTTTGATTAGTGAAAAATCAATCCTTGAAACAATGGAGTAAAGGGTCTCGTAGGAGTTTGTTACATGAACTTCCAAGCACTTAAATATTAGCACAAAAATTTTCCGTTTAGTGAAAAGTCAATCCTTGAAACAATATAATAAAGGGTCTTCTAAGAATTCATTACATGAACTTCAAATCACTCAAACATTAGCAACAATTTTTCCGTCAGATTCATTGAAACACAGTGCTTTCCCTTTTTGCAAGTACGCTTGTCACAGAATCCAACAATTATATAAATCCTCAGCATTTTTTTTTGGCAAGTAAAAAACTTTTGTGATTGAATGAAACTAGGCTCAGCCTTGTACACAGGAAGTACACAGAAGAGACACCTAATTACATTCTAGAAAGCTGAAAAGAAAGCATAAACTCATAAACAATCCCCCCTTTAGTACAATAGCAGCAAACCATTGATCCAACCGCAAGTACTCAAGTAAAATGAAGCAGATAACTAGCCAGGTGTATAATTTTACAGTCAGAATACAACAATGCTAAAGGATTGGGATATGAGGAGTTAATATGTGGTAATTAGCGAAAAATAATACGGTGGTATAAATTCTCAATTACCAAACCAGGCTCGGAACGGAAAAACTGAAGAAAAAAGAGAGATTACATAGAAGAATTAGCGTTTCTCTCCGTTTCTTCCAGAACTTTCTCAACCCCCAAAAAACTTTATGGACACCGAAGGCAAGACCTCGAAGTAAAACCTTAGAATAAAAACTGCTAAATAAATCTACCAAGGAAAATTATTCAACGGAAGAATCAAAACCCTAATCATAAGGAAAATAAAAAAATAAAATGATCAAATATTGAGTGGTTTGAATTAGAAGGGAAAAATACGGACCAGGATTAGATCGAATAGGGTGGCTTGGTCGACACTGACGAACTCGGCGTCCCAAGTCTTGAGGTCCTCGTCGAGGGAAGCAGCGCGGTCCTCTGCCTTCGGGGCCTCTACGTGCTTCTTGCAGTATTCGATGACCTTGGAGAGGATCTTGCTGGTCACGTTCGGGAGCGGGATGCCATTGTCGGCGCAGTCGTCCTCGATCATGTGCTTGATCGTTTGGGACTCCAGCGCCACGGCCTCGTCCACCTCGAAGGCCTCGCCATCGGAGCTCTTCAGCGTTATCTTCCTCCCTGACGACATCGTTCCTGTCCTATGAATTTTTCTGAAGGATCCTAAAACGCAAACCCTAGGCTATAGAACTTTCCGGAGCGACGCGCAGAGATATGGGTGTGCGGTGTGCCGCATCGGTTTTGGACAAAATTGAGGAACTAATCGGTACGTTCTGATTTTGTATTTTTTTAAAAAATATATATATATTTAAAATTTATTTGGAGGAATAGCCACATTCAATATACGTTTTCTCATATAAATAATATTGTAAACAGTATTATATACTGTTTATACGAGGAGAGTGTCTAATGTTGCTTACTCTCCAATATTATTTTATATATATATATATATATATATTTAAAGTTGATATTTTCAATTTTATGAGTTTTGATATGATTTGGTCTGAATTTTCATTTTTATTTTTTAGCATTTTTTTTCAGAAAATTTCTAAATATGAAGTTTATATACCACACATCATATTTTTTATTTTTATTTTTTTATTTAATAAAACATATAATATAGAAATAATGAGTAGATAATTCAATTAATTTAAGAAAAATAAACTCATTTTTTTTTACAAAAATATATATATATATATATATTATGTAATGTATCGATTTATGTATAACAAAACTCATTTCTCAATCTAAATGGTTATTATAATAAAATGTTATTAATATATATATTTTATATTTAAAGTTTAGAACACTCTCAATAGGTTTTGTAAAAATCATTTTTATGTAAAACTTTAAGAAAAGTAACTCAAGACTGCTCTAATGAATTATGTATCTTTATATCTATTTTATATTTTGTTATAATATTAGCTAAATATTGTAGCAAAATTTATACATATTTAATCTTTTTTTTTTCTCTTTTCATGTACTTTATCTTCCACAATAATTTCTTTCTCCTTGTATTTTTTTTCTTCAATAAACTATTAAATAATATAACATCTAAATAATATAAAAAAAATAGATAAATTGATGAATAACATATTATATAAGTTAGTATGTGTTATGAATTCTGTAAGTGGAGGGACGGCAGCCGCCCCCTGTCCCACCACTAAAATTATGTGAATGACCCCACCACTATTATTTTAAAATCTGCATAGTAACTTGCATAGTGACTTGCATAGTAACTTGCATAGTAACTTCAACGCCTATAAATATGGGCTTCAGTTGTAATGAAATTCATAAGAAAATAGAGAGAGAAAGAAAGTTTCAGAGAATTTCTTTTATATTTCTCTTGCAATAGTAGTAGTTTTCTTTTTAGTTTTATAACACGTTATCAGCACGAGGTTCTACCGATACTGAAGCTAGTGGTCTTCTACTTCAAGTAAGTTTTTCAATATATTATTTGCAGTCCTTGAGATAAATATTAAAGGTAATATTTCTGAATATTACTTGATAAAATTTTATTTTTATTCTCATGATAATGTGAATATATTTCTTAAATTCACAGATTTATTTTTGTAATATAATGTCAAATATTGATATTTATTACTATTGACATTTCTGAAAAATGTTATTTATCCAGGATCCTTGATGAGATCTATTTGGATATGATGATGAACTTGAAAGATACAATCATAGAAGAAAATCATGTGTCCCTGAAGGACCGTGCTGTGTATCTCATGATGAAAAATCATCTTACTGTGTGAAATGAATTAAGAGAGTGATATAAGTACCAGAAGATGTAATCCTCTCAAAAGATCATTATGATTTATTGCACCTGAAGTTGCAAGATTTTAAGAGTGGTATTGAATATTCTGCACTCTTTAAAATCAGCTCAATATTAAAATTATGCAGTGAAAATGTCACTGATGATGATATATAAAAGAAGACATTATTTTTCATACTTCGAATGTGCTCCTGCAGTAGCAATATCGAGAGTGAAAGTTCAACAAATATTCTGAACTTTTGTTTTGTCTTCCAGTGATTGAGCTAAATAATGAGTTTTTGTTACACCAGTTACGTCCTATTAATGATATCGAATTTACACAATTCCCAGAAGTGAACGGGAACTAAGGGCGTAGACGTGGTAGAAAAATTATAGAAGTGTTGGTCCCAAAAGCGACAACACTAAAGATGATAAAAATATATCGTATCACCAGAAGTGATCAAACTCAGAAAAGGGTAAAGGCCCTCAGAATAATTCTTCATAAAAAAAAATGAAGATGTTTGTCATAGATGTGATATGACTAAACAGTAGTCATGTACCTGTTGTACGGCCATGCACTTGATTTACTTATACTAAGCTTTTATATATAAGTTTATTAATATTTCATCATGTTTTGAAATAATGAAATATCGGTGCCTGAAGCACGACAAGAAATTACTTGGGATAATAAAGTCCTGTTTAAATTTGATCCTCTTATAAATAAATGTGAACCAGAAGTTCAGAGGATTATTTATCTGCAAAGTGTTGCAAATCAATTACATGATGTATTTACTGACACTAAAGGTGTTGTAAAATCATATATTACTGCTGTTAATGCTTAAGCAAGAATTGAAGTCCCTGAAGGACGAGTTGTTAAAACAGCAATAAATGAGTCTAAGATACACCTGAAGCGTTGAAGACCTATTGGTGCACAAGAAAAATAAAAATCGGTGCTCATGAAGAGACCGTATTTTCTAATCCTCCTGAAGAGGTAACTCCTGAAGAGTGTAACTCCTGAAGAGTATAACTCCTGAAGAGGTAACTCCTGAAGAGTGTAACTCCTGAAGAGTGTAACTCCTGAAGAGAAAACTCCTGAAGAGTATAAACCTCCTGAAGAGGAACCTCCTGTAGAGGTGTTTCATGAAATGTTTTCCCCTGGAGAGGAACAATGAGATCTCAATACATTTCATGAGTACTGGAAAATTTATGGATAGAAATAAAACTGTTGTCGACAACATATATGATAACACGTGACATTACCAGAAGTAATGAAGAAAGTGAGCCAAAATCCGTCGAAGAATGTCGACGTAGAAATGATTGGCCAAAATGGAAAGCAGTTATTAAAACTGAATTAAACTCGCTAGTGAAGCGAGATGCATTTGGACCTGTTGTCCAAACACCAAAGGGTGTAATATCTGTCAGATATAAATGAGTATTTATACGAAAGCGTAATGCGAAATGAAATTGTGCGGTATAATTTGTCGCACAAGGTTTCCTGCAGAAACCCGAGAATAGTTATGAGGAAACATATTTCCTTGGTATGAATGCAATCACATTCATATTTTTAATCGATTTGGTTATTACAAAAGGATTAGATATGCAGTTAATGAATGTGGTCCCTGCATATTTATAAGGATCATTAGATCATTACATATATAAAGATATACGATACTTGAAGCATTTAATCCAAGTACATTTAGGAGTATGTACTTTATAAAGCTTCAGAGATCTTTATATGGGTTAAAGCAATCCGGACGCATGCGGTATAATTGAATCAACGAGTATCTATTGAAAGAAGGATTTAAGAATAATCCTATATGCCCATATGTTTATCAGAATCCGGATTTGCCATTATTCCAGTTTACGTTGATGATTTACCTTGTTAGAACTCCTGAAGAGATTACAAGAGTTACTATAAATTTAAGGAATGCATTTGAAAAGGAAAGATCTTATTATTCAATTGATAGATGAGTTACAAGAATTTGAGACTTCTAGCCTCATCTCTCAAATGCATTTGCTCTTCATAAAGCAACATACCATCCTTATCTAAAGGATTGGGCAGTCGAAATGAAGAGGCAAGTAAGGATTTTAAATCCTTATTCTCTTGCTTTAAGTCTGTAATTTTTCTGTCAGACTCTTGAACGAGTCGTTGAAGTACGGAAACCTTCTCGTTAAGCTCCTCAATCTGACGATTTTTGGATTGTAATCGGTTGGAAAATCCGACAATAGAGGAGGAGTATCTGGTGCCGAGAGTCACCAGCTCATAAACAGCTTCACGATCTGACTTATTAGCCAGATCATTTGCTTGCTGCAACATGGCACCTGCGGAAGATGCAGGAACAACTTGTAATTGAGGCGAAGGATACCTCATATGTTGATCGTGAGAAATAGTAAAAGGAAATTGATGAGCCATTGGAAATTTGTAGAATAAGAATACAAATACAGATGAATTATAGATATGAGAAGAAGATTTGATGCGTACTAAATGAAGCTAAAGACGGTTCTTATAGAAATGGAAATAAGAACAAGACAAAGCATCATCTCTTCAAATCTCACTTTACAAGATATGCTGGATGCATAATTTCAAAAGCCAGCGAGATTAATTACAGCTATCCCTATTTTCTTGTAAACGTTGAACCTCTGCCGTTAGCTGCTGTTGTTGACTTTGTATCTGAGCTCTCTCTCGTTCCAGCTCTTCTACTCGTGTTTTCAGGTCACGAGAATACCAATCTACAAGTTTCTTCAGCTCCTTGTTTTCTTGTCTTAAATCTTTATTTTTACTATCTTTAGTTGCAAGCGTTTGATGCAACTCAGATATTTGAGTTTTAAGATGATCAACCTCACTCGTTCTCGCCAATAGCCTCTGAGACATGGTTGTAAGAGAGGCAGCATATTGAGCACTGAGGGTTCTTGATGCTGCAACAATTTCAGGATCAGATTTACTAGATAGATATATCTCTGCTCCTATCATGGTGTTGACAGCCTCAGGAGAAAATATGAGTGGTTGAGGTATAAAAGGTTCATGGTTCAAATCTGGGACATTAGAATTTCTATCAGACATAATATCATTCTGAATGAACAACAACTGAATCTATGAGGAATGCGAAATCTTTTTGCTGGAGTAAACCAATGGTAAAATTGGTTATATTTAAACAACAACCCGAAGGCTTCAAATCTCTTCAAGATCTCGTTTGTCCACAATGTCAAGCGGATTTGATTTTCCGCCGAACCGATAATATTAGACCTCAAAGCTTTTACAGCTTTTATCATACATAGATGGTTTCCAATGTTATTTCCGCCGTATATAAACAAGTTCTTCCTAATAACGCCGAATGAGGGGGAGAAAATTTTAGATGAAAATATTATCATACTCTCTCTAATGCATTATTTAGTTGGAGATCGTGTTTGAATTCTTAACTTGTTATATATACTGAAATTATATTTGCTTATTACTTGAAACACTAATGCATATTATCAGGGAGAGTTTAAGTATTACTGCAGGTATCAGATTTCTATTAAGTTTGTCAACCAGATATTATTTTTCATCTTCAAATCACTCAGAGATTATTGCAATTCATGAAACAAGTCGAGAGTATATTTGGCTGAGATCAATGACTCAACATATCCAAGAAAAGTGTGGTATTTTGATAGCTCAACAATTTTATACGAAGATAATGCTGCTTGTATCACTCAAATCAAAGGAGAATATATCAAAGATACGATCAAGTGATAATCTGGCAGATTTATTCACGAAGACATCACCAACTGCGACATTCAAGAAAATTGTGCAGAATATTAAAATGTGAAGACTCAAAATCTATCGTCATGCACTTTCCAGGGGGAGTAAAAGTCCTGAAGACTTGTGTTGATTGTACTCTTTTTCCTTCGCTAAGGTTTTATCCCATTGGGTTTTCCTTTGCAAGGTTTTAATGAGGCAATCTTAAAAGCACTTGTGGATACATAAGAAGACTGTACTCTTTTTCCTTCGCCATTGGTTTTTCTTTCCACTGGGTTTTTCCTTGGCAAGGTTTTAACGAGGCAGATTGTTTATGGGTGGTCATTCAAGGGGGAGTGTTATGAATTCTGTAAGTGGAGGGACGGCAGCCGCCCCCTGTCCCACCACTAAAATTATGTGAATGACCCCACCACTATTATTTTAAAATCTGCATAGTAACTTGCATAGTGACTTGCATAGTAACTTGCATAGTAACTTCAACGCCTATAAATATGGGCTTCAGTTGTAATGAAATTCATAAGAAAATAGAGAGAGAAAGAAAGTTTCAGAGAATTTCTTTTATATTTCTCTTGCAATAGTAGTAGTTTTCTTTTTAGTTTTATAACAGTATGTACAATAAAAAAAGTGAGTTTTAGTGATATATTCTAAAGGATAAGATATATAAACTATTAAGAGTGCTCTTGGATTAATTAAATTTTTATCTTTAAGATTAAACTTTTATATTATAAATTATAATAACATTATATTGTATATAATAATAATTTATATTATTATTATATATGAATTATATATATTATAAAAAATATTATATATAATATTAAAAAAATTAATTAAAATATATATTATATTAAACTAGTGATGCAGTCCAATTCTAAAAAATTTAGAATTAGAACTGATACTGAACAATTTTGATATTACAAAAATCGATTCCAGATCAAAACGATGCAAAATCGAACTGATTCTACCAGCTCGAGCCGGTTCAGACCCATCCACCAGCCTGTCCAAAGAGAGATCGGATAAGACTTGTCGTGTCAAGACAATATGAACAAAATTATACGCTGATTTATAGCGAGTGGATAAGTAATATATATATCCACGCAGGTGTGGCCACTTGCAAAAATTTGAGGATTGTTTCTAAAATTCAAGTTTCTTATAAAAATAAATATTAGGAAAAAACGTATTAATAAATATAATTATGATATTTAATAAGTGTTGGTATTAGATAACATTATAAATATGATAATAATTTATATTTTATCTGGTTAGCTGTCACTTTAAACAACAAAATGAAAATTGAAATTCATATAAAGTTGAAACACGTCATAATGTATACAAATTAAAATAATATAAGATTAAGAGAAATGACAATCCATACAAGTTTGGTGGATAATCAAATTACTTATCTCGTAATTCTGCTTCTAAAATTTCATTTTACAGTTTGTTATTTATGCAAAACATTAAATTTTAATTATTTTATTTTTTTAATTTCTTCTTCTCCATAACCCCTTAAGAAAAACCACTTCTTTTTTCCTTCACAAACCGAAATTAACGAAACATTAACCAGAAATTAGATTGCAGCTCCAATGGCCACAATAACTACAACAAGATTTTGAGCTCTATAGCAAAAGTTTTAATTCGTAAATGAAAATCTGAGAACTCGGGAATTGATTTCCACAAAGTGACAACAAATCTAGCTGATCGCAATGCATCTAGAGTCTTAGCACGATTTCCTAATGAGCTTGGGTATCATATTCAATTTTCTTTTAGAGCATCTTCGATGAATTAGCTAAAAATTAAATCTATCAAATATTTAACTATTGGACAATAAAAACCTAATGCAATAAATTAGCTGAGGTCCAAAAAATAGTAACTTACAAAATAATTTTCAAAGCTGATGGTTACTGCTACATATCAAATCAATATTTTATTATTATTTCTCTTTCTTCTTTTCATCACAATTGCCTTATCACAAAACCAAAAGTTACCTACTTGAGCGCTTGTGATTATGTTTCTTTGCATTCAGACTTCGTAACTTTCCAATATCTCATTAATTGCGACTGGCTCCATCTAACTCGTTCTAATATGTATATATATATATATATATATTAAAGACAATATAATAAGTATAATGATAAAATTAAATATATTAATAATTAAAAAATTAAATATTTTTTAATTGAATATTTTCTTTATTATTATATAATGAATAAATAGATAATTCAATATAAGAATTTGATGTAAATAGTCAAAATCAAATTCATCTCATATAATCCAATAAATGGATAATCTAATGTGGGTACTACCACCCCCTATGGGGTGGGATTACCCCCTCCCCCCGCCCTGCATGGGTGAAGGGTAGGGCTTCTTCTCCGGGAACACAACACAATAAAAATCCACCACCCACTGTTCGCCTCCCTCTACCACCCACACACCCACGGCTCATCATTATTATGCAAAAAACCTACAAAAAATGACAGTGATACAAAATAAAAAATCTACAATGCACAAACTCCACTTAGGATTTGTTTCAACAAGGATTAGGAAGGAGATTTTATTTTGTACTTTCTTGAGGGATGCAACTTACCTTACACTGTCCATAATAGATTTAACCAATTATCATACCCACACTGCTAAGGAATTCATATTAATTGATTGACGTGGATACCTAACCAGGAAAATAATGATCTTGGAGATAGAATTGAGCCTTTCACAAAATAGAGAAAATGATAACCATGCTGAAAATGCTAATCAGAATTCACAAGGACCAATCAGACCGAAGAATAAGAGCAGGCATTCTAGCATTCCCAGCTGCAATATATGCTACACCTGGTTTCAAGCTGAATCGCTTACCTAAGTTTAGTTTTAAATAGGATTCAGCCTGGAAATGCTCCTCGCTTGTTGGACCTCCATGTATTCCACTTAAACTCAGTCCCCACCCAAAAGAATCTTCAGAATCATCGGACATAGACACAGCCCAATGTAAACATTTAGGGTTAGATCTATGCATTTCAACCCAACCTCCAATTCTTGTAACCTCGTCAAGTTCTGACTCCAGCATTAAGGCAACAGATCCTGAGGAAAAGTTTTCTGGGGTGCTTGTTCTGATGGCTGAGCTAGATGCTTCAACCACTGTCTCAGGAGCCGTAGGATTTTCCGAAAGGACGACAGGAATAGTAAGGGATCCAAGACTAACATGTTGGCTCAATGATTTAGGCACTTGATGAAGACCCAACAGTGAGAGTTTTATCCCTCGTGGAAGTTGGCAGACAACTTGCCCGAATGTGCTGAAGCAATGCCCTGCACTATCAGCACCTGGTTGCATACCCAACCCAGAAATGAATTGAGCCAATGAAGCAATAACATTTGATTTTCTCACTGATAAGCCAATGCCACTGCCTTTATGCTGATGTAAAAGGGGAGGTCCAAGTGATGATTTAGAAAGGCCCTTTGCCTGCCAGATAAATATTATATCAGAATCAAACTGTAGATAACGTGCCTGATAAGTGATAACTAATATTAGTAAATTGAAGAAAAATACTGCATTGAATTGTTAAGCATCATAATCGTATCTGAGTGCAATATAGTTGACAAAGAAGAGATACCAACATGCTATGGTCTTTGACTAAAAGGAAGCACATGGGCTACAATGGGACATTGTGGGCATTATATTAGGGACTTAATACAACACAACTGCCACATATTCACAAATGCAACATGTCCAAGATCTGATCAGCCCTACATTAAGCCACAAACAGAGAACAAAAAGGCACTGAAAAAGCCTACAGCTCAGCAGCAACTGGATATATAAAAGGACGGGTGTGATGTGGCAACATGAGCTTCCAAAAACAAACTCAATAACAGACAATATACCATATGGCCATATGAACTATTGAGATTTCTTTAAAGTTTATTTGACTCATTATACAATTAGACCGACAAGCATGTGATGAACTAACACAATTAACACACACAACTGCAGTACCAAATGCATAGTGTAAGACAAGCAAACGGACTTTACTTGATGGGAAGAAACTGTAGTTACTGCAACATCCCTGGATTGAGCTCCAACTGGAATTGCAACCATGGACAACCAGTCACAAGCATTTACCCTATATGACACTTTTTCCAGAGAGAGTGATTGTCCCGAAATCTCATCAAGATATCTGTTGCCTTTTTGACTGGCCACAAACTCTGCAGTAAGACTCTCTCCCTGACTAATTGTGGTTTCAAAAGTGAACCTCGAATCAATTCCAGTTGTGATTCCTGATCTAGAAAGTGCATTGCAGTTCTGCTTATCAACATTATCCATCACCAACAGAGCCCCCAAGAGATCAAACTCACCTCTTACATGGGTACTGGCTTCTTGGAATGGACTTCCCTTGGATGTTTTATAGAAAGAAAGTATTCTCTCAACCTTGTCTTGTCTGTCCCTGAGTTTCATCAGATCTGTAAATGCTTCTCGTTGCAACCGCCTGAGAATTTCAATCTGAAAATAATATCACGGGATTCAAAAATTCCCATCGCCCAGTAAATAATTACTTATGGAACAAGCACGTTGGTAGAGGAAAAATCCAATCACAAGGCAAAAATGACGAGTGTAAATTTTAGTAAGAATATCGCAGCACAAGAAGTTAACTATATCACCCAACGTTATCATTGTCAAAGACATCCCCTATCATTAGATGTTTCTTGTTGTAACCACAACATCTAACATGTAGACTTAAGTGTGCATGAATGTGAAACTTAAATAAATAAATAAAAACCCCAACACTTTGTTTGTTTGTCTTGAAATAGGACTCTGAGGGTCCATTTAAATTATGTTTTGCTGATACAAAAATGGTGAAAAATCATGAACACAAATGCTGAGATGCAGCATCATCATTTACTTCTATGTGTATTTGAGACTGAAAGGGAGGTTAAGAGAAATGTATCATACAGCCGAAAGGCCTTAAAACTATCTTCACCACAATCCTTGAAAAGATAACACCAGCAAGTCATGCAGACACTATAACTAGAAACGAACTTTACATCTGAATCAGAGACTATTTCTATATATAAGTTATCCGGAAAGAAAACACCACATTGTGAAATGTACATCCACATGTGACTAGCCGCCCAACACAGTAAATACATATGCGAAGTCAATAATTGTTTTGGTCGTTGATATCATAGCAGACGGGGACAATTATAATAATAGCTCATCATATAAGCCACATGAAAATTAGTTTACGCTTCTACTCGCATGCCAAAAAACATTCCAGACTCAACTAATCGCTACTCATTTCTTTTCATGGAAATCACTAACTTCTGAAGGAAACAACACGTTCACGCAAATGGTCAAATACTCTAGGTGTAAATAATGGTATATGATCCAGGAAACATTGCCAAACTTCGATTGTATAAACTAAATTTCTATTTTTCAAAAGAATGTCTAAAACGCTTATACAATGGAACTTGGCCACTTGCTGATTCGCTAGTCGACCCCATACCGATCAAAGTAGTTTGGATATTCATTGATTCAAGCAAAAAATGGATAAATAAATAGATGAAAGCCTATGGACATCTAGGGCGTGAATCACCAAACCGGCTGTTTATATGAGTGACTTGAAGAAAAATGGAAACAGAAACTAAATCTAAGATGAGAGGGATGATTATGAAGTTAAACAAAATGTGCCATAGAAACTAATCTAACTTATTTACTTTAAGAAAAAAGAAGAAGAAACCAGCCAAGAACCTTTCTACTAAGGGAAAAAGAGAGTACCGGATTGCGCCAAGTTGGATTGTCGCGGCGATGAATGAAGCCGTCGACGAAGTCCTGGCTGGATTTCACAAAAGCTTTCAATTTGTCCACCGCCAGAGCCACAGGCTCCATTTCAGAACAGTTAAAGAGTATCGGAGGGGCGTATAAAGGGAAAGAAACCCTAGTATCAGATCCTATACTAGGATTTGAAAAGCGGGAGCGGCTAGATTATTGCGGCCACCGCTGGTGCTTGGGGCTCCCGCTGGAGCTCCCAATTGATTTTTTTTTTAATATTTTTAAAAAAATAAAAAATGATAATATTATTTAAAAATATTTTCTTAATTATTAAATAAAAAAACTGTAATAATTAGATTAAAATTTAAAAATTGAAACTGAAAAGTGTATTGTCTTTTAGTGATATTTAAAAAATAAATTATAAAATTCTTTGATAATTTTTCATCAAATCTCGTTGTTCTTGTAGAAACGAACAATAAGACTTCATTTTTTGGAGTCTATCGACATTCTTTTGGGTTTGGATCAAATGTTTTTAATACTGAATTGGAGATTATATTGGTCAAGATATTAGAATAAAATATTTTAATATTGATATAATTTTGTGCATTATTTTGTAATATTTTATATATGAATAAATTAAATATATATGTGCACATGCATAAACTATAAAAATATAAAATTATTATTTATTTTATAGTTTATACAAATACAATATATCTTTTATATATACAAAAAAGAACAAAAAATATAAATCTATTTAAAAAATCACTTAAAAAAATTAAAAATAAAATGTCTACTAAAATTCGATATTTCGACCAATACCAATCGAAATGGCTAAAAAATGAGGTGAAACAAAACGCAATATTTTATATACCAATTATATAGCAGTACGACACATTTTCAAAATTCCAACCAATATGGAATGATATTTAAAACTATGTTCTGGATTCTTTTTTTCAAAAGAGAAATGTTATTATGTCTTCTCAATTTATCTGGTCATTTTGATCGCTTATATATTTAAATTCTTATTTTTATTTCTTTCTCAATGATTAAGGAAGTTATTATTAATGTATTATTATTTTTTCTATATTTTTAAAAAATGCTTAAACATGTTTAAAAAACATTTGAAATAAAAACAAAAATTACAAATTACAAATTACACTAACGGGCACAACAAATGAGTAAATTAGCACTACTCTTTCAAAACAAGTCACTGATTTCTAAACATCATGAGAGCAGTCCAGACTCCAAAGGTACTACAAAAATGACACAAAAACAACTAGGAAAAGAGAACTTCTCACTTATTAAAATAGATCTTCTCCAATTGCCAATCAGGAAAACAATAACACTACATGTGTGGGTGAATAATAGAGGATAAGGAAGAAATACAGTCATCAATGTCAAAGCAAGCTGTTGCCATATTTTCTGACGACCTGATTGACAAGTGTCTTGTATGCTTTTTCTGTGGGATGATAACTGTCGAAAAAAACATACTTGGAGTCATCTTTACATGTGTGAGGATCCAATTGGCTACATAGTATTGATAACTCTACAGTCCCAGTACCACAGCACCCTCTATCTGCAATTTCAAAGCCTGTAAACACACCAACATTTGTCATTTACTACAAGAATTTAGAAGAAAAATAAGAAATAACCAACAATTAAAATTAATTATTATAAGATAATATATAATTTATTACGTACGTACCGTATTTGTTGGAGTTTTTAATTAGATCAAGCAAAGGGGTGTATACATCAATGTAAACCACCCTTGCGTGAGGGAGAGTGTTGCTAAGGCGACGCATCTCTGCAGCAAGTTTGGCGTTGAACATTTTTGCAGCTTCATTGGGTTCCTCTACACATTCTTTTCCTAAGCCCCCAACCAAAGTTCTCATCGATGGCACACATCCTATTGGTGGTGCGCCCAAAACACCAATCCTTCTCGATCCCATTCCATACAATTCCTAATTCAAACCATTGTTCACTTTTAAAAAATATAAAGATAATTGATGGTTATGTCACAACTCACATCATTACAACATTGTTTTTAGAAGAGTGCTACAGATACAAAATGATTATATAAAAGTAATTTCACAATATAATGTGACTCTATATGATTCTTTAAATCTGTTTTATAAGTAATTTTATAATTTGACAAATTAACTACATCAAATTATATCAATTTGTGAGATTTCTTTTATACATGTAATCACTTTGTGACTAAAATATTTATGATGTTACTATTTAAACTAATTTGATATGTGCATGGGCATCACCAATCATATATAAGAAAACGAAGAATATGTACCTTGACAAAGTTAGAAGCCAAAGTGACCAAAAGATCAGTGTAAGAAGGGACATCATATTGCGATTTCCTAACTCCATAAATAAAATAGGTATTGCCAATATCGTTGCTGCTTGCTACGACAAAGGTGAAGCTCTTGGCTAATATGAAATTTGTCCTCTCTTCTCCAACCATTCCTTTCAGCCTCCCTCTATATTGCTCGAAGTCTTTTAGCTGCTGGGATAGCGGTATCACAGACTATTTTTATCCAAAAACAAGAAGCAAAAAAATGAAACTATTAATGAGTTTCATTAAAAGTAAATTAATGAAGTACAACAAATGAGAAAAGAAATTCTCCACTTCTCATACCGCAAGATTTGAGGTCAAAGGATCATATCCTGCGCCACCTGAGGCAAAACTTACACCTGTTAGGAGATCTTTAGGCTGCAAAGTTGGGTCCCTAAATGCTGGTAGCAGCTCTTTAATTCCAAGTTCTTCCGCTGCAAATAAGATATATAAATAAATAAATAGACGAGTACAGCATTTTAAAATGATGGGAATAATTTATTAGAGGACAGCTCTTAACGACCTTTTGGCCTATTTATTGGAAAATAAAGTTGAAAATGAAGAGGAACTCAACCTGTCGATCACTACTGCTAATGTTTTACCAAAGAGCCCTCAACACAGCTTAGATGACAAAGGCTAGTCACGGTTTAGTTATTCTTGCTCTGGCAATTGCTAAGTTGTATAGTGCTTTGTGGTAGAATTAGTTATTTTGCAGGTTGCATGTAAATATTCTTTTTGATTCGAGAATCATCTGTACAGAAGGCTATAAAGACCACCTTTGTAATTCTTTTTATACACAATTCGGTGAAGAATTCTTCTACAACACTGGCGCTTCCTTCTTGTTTTTGGCTCTCTTGTGCCCTGTTTTCACGAATCTTACATGGCATCAGCGGTGAAATCCAACCATGGCTTCTGACGACTCCGTTGTTCATCCTTCCCCACCACCTCCTCCAAACCGTTTTCTCAATTTTCATGATCTCACCAATCCCTTTTGACTTGATCATGGGGATAACCCTTCTGTTTCCCGTCTCTCTCTGACCTTCTTACTGTTGACAATTTACACTACCTAGTCTCGCGCCATGCAAAGAGTTCTTCGAGCCAAGAATAAATTGAGTTTCATCACTTATGAAATTTCTAGACCCAAAAATCCAAATGACCCTTTACTTGAACCTTGGGAACGCTGTAATGACATGATCACTTCCTGGCTTCAAAACTCAATTTCTCACTCCATCAAAGCAAGCATTGCTCTCGTGGATGATGCTTCTGTTCTATGGTCTGAACTCCGCCATCGTTTTATAGCAGAATGGTTCTCGAATTTTCCAACAAAGAAAGCACTTGTTGGTCTTCAGCAAGATCAAGATCCTGTAAGTGTTTATTATGGAAAATTAAAAGGTCTTTGGGATGAACTAAACCTGTTTGATCCATTACCTGATTGTAGTTGTGGGAAGTTGAAAATCCTTTCATTTAGGTAACATAGAGACCGTGTAATACAGTTTTTAATGAAACTAAATGAATCCTACAATAATTCTTGTGACCAGATCATATTACTTGACCCTATCCCATATGTTGGCAAAGTTCTCTTCATGATACAGTAGCAAGAACGCCAACACCTCATGCTGAGTAATAACCCCTCACCTGATTCAATGGCACTAGTTGTCAAGAAATTTTACCCTGCCTCCAAGCCACCTACCAAATCTGGCCAAACTCAAAAGAACTGCCCCTACTGCACTCACTGTCGTCAACCAGGCCAATCCCTTGAAAGCTGTTTCAAAGCAGGCAATGTCGAGCCTCCAGCTTGTACTTATTGTCATATGAGTGGTCATATAGCTAGAAATGCTATAAACTTCATAAGTATCCCACAGGACACAAACTCTTTAACAAAGCAAAATCAACACCAGTGCTTGCCAATTCCACTTCTGTTGAACTAAATGAAGAATTCTTTTTTATGTACAGACCATAACTTTTGCTGAACCATTTATTTAACTTCTGTTGTATGCTGTACAGAAGTTGATATGGATATGGATTTCACTACCTGTAAATATTCTCTTTGATTCGGGAATTATTTGTACAGAAGGCTATATAGGCTACTTTTGTAATTCTTTTTATACACAATTTAGTGAAGAATTCTTCTACAACACTGATGCTTCCTTTTTGTTTTTGGCTCTCTTATACTATTTGGCTCTCTTGTGCCCTGTTTTTTCGAATCTTACACTATTTGGGTTTGGAGCAATCGACGTTGTCAATTTGTTGAACTACAATATTGAATTAAAAAATATGCTATTTTTTTTTTTAGATTATTTTATAGTTGCTAATATGATATATTTAAGTGGTGTGAACAAGTTTGAATGGGAATGACAAAATTTAACATAAGTAGAAAGTTGTTCTCCGAATATTATATTATATTTTTCATTTGTATTCGTCGACAATGTTTCAACCATTCGAATGTGCAAGAAACAAAACCCGAAAGTGATAGTACATGCCCAAGCCCAACAGAGGCCGAAACACTTGCTATAAGAAGGGAAATTAAAGTGCTTCGATTCGAGTATTTGAGCTTTAGTAACTAGTTTAATTATTTTTTATAATTATTCTCATATTATTTCATCTTATTTAATTATTATAATTTTTTTCTAAATTTTTATATAAAATAAAATATACAATTCAATTTTTATAAATTTTAAAACAAAACATATTAAAAAGATATATTCTAATAATCTTTTATTCAAATTTTAATTTTTATCTAAACTCGACTAAATTGAATTCATCTTTAAAAACAAATAAGTGCTAAGTATGACTAGGGGTATAACCGGTCCAATTTGATTCAGTTTTGAACAAAATTTAGAACCAAACTGATGCCACCGATTTTTCATATTTTAAAATCTATTATGCAATGGTTACCGCCAAAATCAATAGTACCGATTTTGGTTTGATTTTTTTGTTTTAATAAAATGCAAATTTCTAAAAACAAAAAATATATATATTTTTTTAAAAAAACTAGTTTAAAAAATTTGTTTTACTGAAAAAATTATAATCTATTACAAAGATCCGTTCTACTAAAAACAACCTATTATATATAAAATAAAATTAAAAAGATATGCAATAAAAAATGCTTTATTTTTAATTACTTTTTTTTCTCAATTTAAGTGATTTTTATGATAAAATATTTTTAGTATATATACGTTACGTTTAAAGTATATAATCAATTAAATTTTCTACTAATTTAGGTTGAGATGTGAATAGTAGCTCCTTAAATCTGAGGAGCTACTATTCATCCCTAAAAATAATGTTTAATGTATTTATTTATTGTATTTTATTGAGAATAATATTATGATATGAAATAAAGTAGTAGAGAAGTAATAAAGAAATAATAGAATAATATTATTATAATAGATGAGAAAAAATATAAAGAATCAAATGTAGGAGACTTTTTGAAGATGAGTAAAATTTATAAGAAGTAGGGTTTTTAGTTAAAATTTTAAAGAGTGGGATGGAGATGCTCTAAGATTAAAATTTTATTTTAAATATTTTATAATAACATTATCTTATATATAATTATAATTTATATTATTATATATGTTATATATAAAAGTTATATTTAATATAAAAAATATTATATATGATATAAAAAAATTTAAAATATATTTCTCAAACTGGTCCGTCCAAATTTAAGAATGTTAAAACCAAAATTGAACTAGTATCGATGGATTTTGACATTACAAGAATTTCGAGAATCGGTTCCAGACCGAATCGATATAGAATCGAATCAATTTCACCAATTTGAACCGGTTGGATTCAATTTTCCGAATTTTCAAACCTATTTTAACAACCCGTGTTACTGTAAGTCAAATTATAAATTAAGGCCTTATTTGTTTTAAAAGATAAAATTAAAAATTTTAAAATTTTCTCAAATTTATTATTATTATTTTTTTAATTTCAAAAATATTTTTTTAAATCTCAAAATAAAATTAATATTAAAAAATATATTATAATACTATTTTATTTTCTTTTAATTTTTATTTCCTCTCATGTTATTTTTAAAAATAAATCAGATCTAAAAGACCTTAATTTACTAACCCAGTCGTAAGGGACACGTGGTTGGTCATGAACATATGCCTAGACCAACCATATCCATACTACTGTCATAGCGATTAATGGTACGTAGCAGAGGAGGGTTTGAACCTCCAGCTAGTATTAATTATGATATTATAACAGCTGGTCGGATTTTGAAAAGAATCTCTTAAAACCTTTCTCTAAGGAGGCGTCGATGAAATCCTAAAAAACAAAGGTTTATCTCATGACGTATATCTAATAATTAAGGACAAGAGTAGGGTTTTAGGAAAGCAATGGTCGTCGTTAATTTCCAGTCCTGTTCCACAAAGCCAAAAAGAAGTTGTCCCCGGCCAGAGAACACACAAAAATAGCCCGTCAAAACCATGAATAATGCAGGAGAGAGAGAGAGAGAGAGAGAGAGAGAGAGAGAGAGAGAGAGAGAGAGAGTAGAACCTAGGAAGTCTGAGGGAACTTTGCCGTTGGAAAATCTTCCAGTTGGTATTCCTCCCTTGAAGTCCCTACCATAAGGGGGGAAATTGCATTTTGAGAGTGACATGAGATCGTTGTTGTTACCCGTATCAACGATGGAGTCTCCAAACATAATGACTCCTGGAATTGACTCATTTCTTGGTAACTCAAAGGCAGCTTCTGTGGTGCAGATCAAAACAGCTAAAGCACAGGAAAGTACGAACAATGTGGTTATAATTGAGATAGGGAGGCCGTGTTTGGTCATGTTTTAGGTAAAAGGAAAATAACTGCTCTAGATTTATCTTTGATGGAGTTCTTGATCCAAAGTTAGAATCCAAGTAAAAGAGGAGAGACTTCGACGGAGATTCGAGTGTTACTAGCTAATGAGACGCCGGCCGGTGGTCTTCAATAATGTTAGTAATTGGGTGCATTTTATACTACATGACGTACAGGCCATGAAGCCCACTGTTAATGCATGTCATTTATTGCTCAACCAATTACGGTACCAAATTTATCTAGCTGTAATATGAAACAAATATTACTAGCTAGCCAGTAGTAGTATCTGTTGAGAAACCAATTCAAGTGTAAAATAATATAATATAACAAATACAATATCTCTAGCAGAATTTTAATAAAAGATGATTTAACTGGCATATTTTCAAAAATGTTAAGGATAAATGCTAATTAATAATTTGTGTTTTTTTTGTGTGCCGTATAATATTTGTGAGTTGAAAAATGAAAAAATGAGTTTAAAATTGAAGAAAATGAAAACTTTGAGGATTGTGAGTTAGCGTTTGTGAGTTGTTTGTCTCTAACATTGCTCTGATAGATTAGTCTACGACTATTTTATTATTTTATCTAAAATGAAGGGTATCTATGTAAAATTGAAATTATTTTTAAATGAAGTATCACAAGTATATTGATTATATAATTAGGCTGAATAAAAATAAGTGGTAGAACAGTTCATTGTAAATTAAAGAGCTGCGAGTGTACGTATCGATCATTACTCTTTTCTATTAATATACTCACCCTGATATGGTAAAAATCGTTTGGTATACATATTTTTCATGTCGACCAAATTAATACAAGTAGCTCATGTGATGATCATGATCACCAAATAATTAGAACCATGTTGACTAGGGGTACTGTTTGAACGGGTTCTGAACTGAAAATCCGGATCAATTTGGCCCGTAATCGGGATCCATCTGGATTTTAAAAATTCGAAAATCCGGTTTTCAAATTTTGAACCGTTTATTTTTTTTACTCTCGCTTTCTTGTTCACACCCCCTTGATATATTTAGGAGGCTGGTTTGTTTTCCTCTCATATAAAAGCCTGCTTATATTTTTATCATTGTCCATGAATGATAAAAAAAAATATCAAAATATAAAATTAAATTTATGTTAAGAATAACTAAGGTTATAAACAACTAATTAAATTTTTAACTTAAAAAAAAAAATTCACTACATATTACATTACAATTATTTTACTGTTAAAAATCCACTAAGAAATAAATTTATGTTAAGGATGAAATGGCAAATTCCATATACTGCTTGAGTGCTTGATCTTCACTTGAAGCAAGAGGATCCTAACCAAGAATCATCTCGCAACTCATATTATCAAAATTTGCAAATCATAGAAAGTAACATTACAATTATTTTACTGTTTTAAAAACTTTTATTGATGTAAATTCTACATGAGATAACGTATAAAAGGATTGGCTTCATGAGAAACAGACAAATTTAATGTCTTTGATTACACAATGCAGTGGCCTACCTCTAATATTCATGAAGACAAATTTAAAATGCTCAATCATACATATTATAGTTCGCATAATGAGCTAAAGAGCTTCAATGTTTGTGTCCCAGAAAATGTTTGATAAGAATGGGAAGGTCAAGTAGGAATATAGCATAATGTTAAGCACTTCTCTACATTAAAAGATACCAAAGAATCAGTTCAGAAGCCATGAAAAGTCAATTACAAAGTAGTCTTAGACAATAAATACAACTACAGAGTAGTAACTAACAAACTAATTAAGATTAAGTATTAGTTACTACTAACAACTATGTAGAATTGGTTTTGTTCGTTGATTTCACAAGCGCATGAATTGTAACAGGTAATAAAGTGGATAAGTAAAAGTATCGTCTCACGAGAATTGACAAATTATTAATAAGTACTGAAGTGTATTCAATTAAGATTTATCTTATAACTCAAATGAAAAGAATTAATTACTAAGTTGAAACAGTAAACTAATAAAATTAAATAAGCAAGTTTTTATTAAGAAAGCAATAATCTAGGGTTTTGATTTATCATAATTAATCTTATGCAATTTCTCTCGTTGAATTAAAAATATATGTTCTTATTATTGATAATCAGGTTTCTCTAATGTATTTATTAATCTTTTTTAAGCATTAACGAAATATCTCAACAGACAAATTTTCTACATTTTTGTAAAAATTCTAAACCTGTCAAAATTCATTAAGAACAAAAAATCTTATAAAGATTTCACACGCCCATAAATATTTCTATCCTATAGGAAATTAGAAAAGCATAAGAATTAAAAGAAAATGAGTTGAGATGAGCTCAACTCACTGTCCAATCCAAACAGACCTTAAAGTCTAAAACCATTCGGCTATTTTTAAGTCAATTATCCCTCCTCAGGTGACGTGCCAAGCCTACTATAATGAAGTCTGCCGTTTGTTTCTTAATAATTATTAATTATTCACATTCTTTTAAATATAAACAAATAAAAAAATAAAAAAAAAAATAAAGAAAGAAAAACTAACCTTTAAATAAATAAAAAATAATAAAAATTATGTAAAAATTATGCTTATAAGATTTTATTAACTATACCCATTACCAAACAAAAGAGCCACAAAAAATAACAAAGTGATATGACATTAGTGTGTTTCACTGTTTCTGAATGATCTGTTATCAAAGATGAAATTGTCATTTGAATCCAGTCCATGTCAATGTAGCAAAAGACAGTCAAACATGGGTGTATTGTAGGGGAAATTACTAAATGTCCCTTTAATTTGGATTTCGGTGGATCCGATGAGAGGATTTTTTTTTAGTATTTTTTTTTTGTAAGATTTTTAAGTAAATGTTTTTAAATAGTATTTTTTTAAAATGTTTTAAAATATTAAAAAAGTTATATAAAAAACTATATTTTTTTCACATGATTTTTTTAATATCTTAAAATATTTTTAAAAAATACAAAAAAATTACAACACTATTTAAAAATGCTTATTTAAAAGTTATGTAAAAAAAAAGTTAAAAAAAAAAACCTCTCATCGGGTGTGTTGCAGGTGTGTTGCAAACTACCACTCTTCTGCCGTCTTGCCATGGCCATGATCATGATATGAAATACCATGCCTTACTTGGACAATAAAGAATTTTCAATCTCAAAACCTTCCAAACTGTGTCAAGCAGTGTTCCATCAAAGCAAATAAACTAAGCAGCATCTGATCTACTTATTTATAAAATGGTAAAAGAAATGAGGCATGCCTCTTATTTACAAAGAAGAGAAGAAAAAAACAGCAGCTTTATGCCTTTATCATTTTTAAGGATATGCAGAACACAAAAAATGGAAAAAATATTGAAAAATTGAAATACAACATCCTAAAAACAAATCTAAAGATACAAAATCTGAAACTATATGGTATTTAAAGGAAAAAACATCTAAACTCATCCACTCATCAAAACATATCCAAATCTAAAATTGTGTTGTTCTAAGACATGAAATCCCTTCATCATAAACAAATCTAAACAGACTTAGCCAAACGGAAAACATATCCCGAAAGAAAAGTGCAGATCTCGCCAAACAGAAAACATACCCCGAAAGAAAAGTGCAGATCTAGCCAAACAAGAGAACGAACAGATAATAACCATCGAGATAGCCCATAAATACTCCTTAAACATTCAAAAATTTTCATCAAGACCCCTTTCGCAGTGTAATGGATGGCTAAAGTCCGAAAAACAGACCCGTCTAACTAGACATGAGAGATTTTTCGAAAGGTTACCAGCGAGACAGACACAGTAGCAAGAGAGAGACAACAACCAAAGGTTGAAATAGAGAGACGGCAACTAGAAATGCAGATGAGAAAAAGTGATATCGGGGAAGAGGGATATGGTGTAACGTCCCCAACTCCCTCACACGGAAGCATGGCAAACGAGGCATCGAGATGCTGACAACTTAGGTCACACACCCAAATGACAAGTGCTAAGTGTGTGTACAAAGCGATAGTGTAAAATTAAAAAGTACAGCGGACAAGTTAAGTCAATTACTAAGTACCAGAATTTTAAAATAATACAAATCAGTTTTATCAAAATTCTCTAATAGGATATTTAATACAGTCATTCCAAAGACAAATCATAAAAATACATATTTATCAAAAAGAAAAAAATATTTTCCAAGATAACAAATTATAATAATAATACTTCAACGGCGGAGCCGCCTCCTCAGTCTCAGTCTCCTCGACCTCTATATTCAAAATTTACGATACTAAAAATGGCATCGTAGGTAAGTACAATCCAAACAAACTACAAAATATAAAATATATTAATGCAACAGCAACATACATAAACATGATACCATATACTTGAGACTCAAAAACCATATTTCTCAAATAAACAGCTTCACTCATGTCAAAATCCCATTTGGCTCAAATAAAACTCTAATAAAAATATCCATAATTTTTTCAAAAAATGATACACGTAAATTCATTAAAATAACTACAATTTTCCTAGAAAATGGTACACATAAATCCATTAATTAAAACTCAAAAATTTTCCAGAAAACAGCCCACAAAACCAAACGAAATTATAGGCGAGAATCGTAGGCGAGACTCTACCACCATCTCTGCTTACCACCATCCCTACAATATTAATGGATTTGTGGATCAATGGATTTGTATGAGTGATACAGCATTGTAGAGAGAGAGAGAGAGAGAGAGAGAAGATGAGTGAATCGGGAGGGGGGAGAAGCGGCTAGGGAGATTTACGTTATTTTATAAGATCTGGATACAAATCCGGTATCAGGATTTTAAACTGGTACCGTATATATGAGAACCTATCAAATTGGATAGACCCATTTTTTAATAAATGCAGGTGCCTAACTAGATTAATTCGGGCCGAATTTTGTAATTGAAAACCGGTTATCTTATTTTAAAATCGGATCCGAAAAAAAAATCCGGCCGAATCAACACCTCCAGTGTTGACCTTAATCTATCTGCTAGCTAGAGAAGATTGGAAGTTAAGGTGGGAAATATCGATCCATGGCATGCATTTGGTGAGGTTATTTCCTTGAGTTCATGGCCGATTAAAAGAAAGTTCATGGATTAATTAAGAAAATATATATTAATTTCGAAGCATTGTCGGTGCTAATTAGTTCCTAGACTGAAGTACTGCACCCGGTAGATAAATAGAAGGAAGAAACAGAATATGCGGGTAACTCAATCTCGATTGCATTAATATTTTACTAATACTTACGAAATTCTTATCTCATCTCACTATTTAAATTTGCCCTAATACTTTTCATATTTTAACCATAATTAAACTATTAACTTAATACTTTACTCTTATTGATAATACAATAAAGAAAATTCTATTTAAGACCGCATAACCATCTACATGGCATAATTTGATTTAGAAAATTCTATTTTATGCTACGTAGATTATGTGTGATGTAAAAGCCTTCAAATACCAATACACTAATATATTGATATATTGATATATATATATATATATATATATACACACACACACACACACACATTACTTAATTTCCTATATCTATTGACTTTCATATTGTAGTATAATTTATACAACAATTTTGTAACTTATACGTACTACACAATTACAAATATTGTAATCATCTTTACCATCGATTATCATGCACTCGCATTTATCTTAAAATGTAAATGGCATCTATGCGTGGGTTAAGATTTTCGTTCACATACACCAGCCCTCATATATCTACTCCCTCCCTTGTTTCGTGCATGCATGAGTCATGTCTACCAAAAGTTATGGCTCCTTTATCTCCTGCAAGTTCTTCTTGGTTTTTTTTTTTTTTTTTAAATTATTCATCTTTACGTTTGAATTTCTCACATTTGACGCCAATCTAGATTTTTGTCTTTTTTTATTTATTATCTACTCTATTATTATTTTCTTTTTTTGAGGAAGATTATCTACTCTCTTAAAACTTACTTTTTTAAAACTTATATCAATATTGGTAAGTTTGAACCTTTCCGAATAAGTATTGAAAATTTGAAACTGGGCCATATATATGAAGCTTACCATCAATGTCTTCCTTCACATGAGATCATGTGATTTATTTAAAAATAAAAAAATATATATTGAAAATAAAAGAACTCAAAAAATACAAGAAAAAATGATGAATAAGATTATAGTTACAAAATAAATCTATATCTTGTATAAGTCTTAATTCATCTTTTTTCCTACTAATCGTTATAAAAAAAAATCTATATTCTCACACACATCAACGTCGTATTAGTTTTAGAATTCTTCCACAACATCAATTCTTTCATTAAGATAAAATTTAAGATATATTGGAAATATAAATATTTTAAAATTGGACTAACACTGCATACTTGTGATAATATTAATCTATTTAAAGATGTATAATTATGCATTTTTAATTTTTTTAAAAAAAATATTAGATTTATCCCTGAATTATTAATGATTCTTATCCCATAATGACACCCACGCACCCACATTTGAACCAATCAATCCAATCTCTCTCAAAATCTATTTCCAATTCCAACTATCATCATCACGTTTCCAGCTTATTGGTTGGTAATATATATATAGAGAGAAAAAAAAATCTTGGGAGTATCTATTATTTAGGAGTATCTATTGCACTCGTGATGTAGTTTAAACAAATTGATCATTTTATTCTTAAGTAAATTGTCATGAGTGCAATAGATATTCTCAAATAGTGGATACTTTCTAGCATTACTCATATATATATATATATATATATATATATATGTTTCAATTCCAATCAGCTTTGCTTTTTAGGCAGTCTCCATTTCTACTTTCTAGATTACGTTTGGGTGTTGAGAATAGTAGTAAATAGTAATAAAAAACTAAAAAATAATAATAAAAGTAGGTGAAAAGTAATAATAAAATAATGAATAATAGTGGAGAATGTTAAAAAATGTTAAAGTAGTTTGGTTGCCAAACCTACTTTTGTTGCCAGGCCTGTTTTTATTTTCTCTTGATTAAACATCCCGTTTATGTAATTATTTTATTAGCTCACCTAGCTCATCTTTAATAGACTTTTGAGTATAATTATTTTATTGTTTTGAATTAAGTGAGAATAGACTATAGCTTCTAAATTCGAGAAAAACCCGAGAAATAGAATTTATTTTTATCGACGTTTATGCAAATGTTGAAAAATGCATATTTAATTATTGGCGTAAAAATAAAATGTCGATAAATTTCTATTTTTATTGGCATATCTATAAGTGCTGCTAAGTTCTATCTACTTTACTGTCATTTATGCAAATGCCAATAAATGTATATTTAATTACCGGCGTAAAAATAGAACGTAGATAAATTTCTATTTGTTTGGCATATTCATACGCGCCGTTAATATAAACACCACTAATTTTTTTTTACTTTACCGACATTTATGCAAACACTGACAAATAAATATTTAATTACCGGCATAAAAATAAAACGTCTATAAATCTTTATTTTCTTGGTATATCTATAACCTTTGTTAATATAAACACCGTTAAATCCTATCTACTTTACTGACATTTATGCAAATGCCGGCAAACAAATATTTAATTAATAGCATAAAAATGAAATGTCAATAAATTTCTATTTTCTTGGCATATCCATAAGCGCCGCTAATATAAACGCTGCTAAATTCTTTCTACTTTACTAAAATTTATGCAAACGCCGACAAATATCGATAAAACACTATTGTCTCGACATATCTATAACTGCCGGTAAAATAAATGCCGCTAAATCATCTATAATGTATCGACATTTATGCAAACACCAATAAATATATATTTAATTACCAGTGTATAGATATATGCGCCGATACTTATCGATGCATAAATAATATGACGCCAAATCACTATTTTTATCAACATTTATATGAATGTTAATAATATAAATGCCGACAGATGACTCTTTTTTTGTAGTTAGATGGCCAGCACAGGCAGCATGCAGCTTATCCTAGACAGGCTAGGAACCAATTATTTCTAGCATTGGTATTTATTTCATTTCAGAGTGGTGTCACTTGATAAGTTTAATTTGTGGCTGTTAAATCTTAATCATCATGCCCAGGTGCGGAATCAGGATTTTGTGTTTAGGGGAGACGATCGATAAAGTATGCGGTGCGTGTAAATTTTAGAATGATGATTGTTAGTAATAAAAGTATTATGTTCTATTGTTATCGAGCTTTCTAAACGTATATTACTTTTCGAATTGCTCACGTCCTTCTTTTTAAAAAAAAAATTAATTGTTCTTGAGTACTTGCTCATATTTTTCTATGATTTAAGAAAAATTTATAGATCAAAAATAAATTTGAGAACTTTTTAATAAATAATAATGTAACGCTATTAGATTTTTAACAAAATGATTATTTGTTTTCAGAGATGAGATGAGATGAGATGAGATAAAAGTTAAAAAAAGAATAAAATATTGTTGTAAGATATTTTTTTAATATTAGTTTTGTATGTGGATTTGAAAAAATTGTATGATAATTTGAAAAAGTTAAATTTTTTATTATATTTTGTATGGGGATTTAAAAAAATGTAATAATAAGTTTAAGATGTGTTTGGATTTTTGGTCTCATTCTTGTAAGCAAACAAGGCCATATCTCACAATTGTACAAGTTATAGTGAAACTAAATAAGTGAGTATAATCAATCAATTATTACTCTTCTCTTTTTATTCTTATTTATTTATTTTACTACGCTGCCGCGTATATATGACACATATTCGTACATCATGTATAATGTTTATTTTTTGCATGTGCTCCAAATTCCTTATAAATGCATTAATTCGGTGTAGGTTCCATCCCAAAGTACTATTAAGATGGGAATTAGGGGCCTGCAAAAATGAGTTGGCCATGCACGTCGGTGCTTAATTGCAGCTGGTTTTCTCGCTGTGTTCGCGAGATCTAATTAACTCGATACGCCGCTAGCTTGACAAGAAATTTTAAATATTGGGAATAAATTGAGTGTTGGTCGTCCATCGTCTAATAATTGGAAAGATATTAACTTTGCACCTTTAACTAGATTAATGAAACTAGTCCACTAATGCTGATTTCAGTTCTCTAAATATATAAGTACTAAGTACTGTTAATTATAATGAGGCCCGCCATCATGAAATTCCATCTCGTAGTTGCTTATTATGAATTCAAAAGGAACAAAAACCGAGATATCAAGGCAAATATTTTTGCCATGTTTATGGAGCTTTTATAAATAAAATTTCAACTCATGATTATAATTGAAGTGAAAAAAATAGAATTTATTTTTAGAAAGAAAAATTCTAAACATGATAAGTCCACACACTACACACCAGACTTTTTTTATTATTTTTTTATTTTATAAAATATTTGGTTTATTAATCTCCCTAGCTAGCTCACTACAACAAAAATCGGTTTTTCCCGGGAGATATCTTGTCCCTAATAGATATATTTTCTGTCGGATATACTTTATTCCTGCAGTTTCAAATCGCGAGAACTTCGCAGCAAATAATTGGCCCAACATGCTACTTTTCTTATGACTTTTATGTAATGTCCGAAATAGCCTGAATTTCTGGCATGACCGAATCGTGAGAAATGACTTTGATGCTGCCAGAAATACCAGTGTCATTCATGTGATATGTTGGCCATATTTACTATTATTGGCACATTAAGACTACTAGAAAAGAGTGAAATTTTAACGATTCTTGTCGCTAGAAATCAGTATTTCCCGGGAGCCTTCTACACAAGAAATAATCTTTTCTTGTGTATGCTGCCAGAAATATCAGTGTCATTCATGTGATATGTTGATCCTATATATACTATTACCGGCACATGAAGATTGCCAGAAAGAGAATTACAGACATTCCCTGTGGTAGGAAATATGTATTTCCAGCAAGTCTTCTACACAAGAAATAGTTTTTTCTTGTGTATGCACAACGCTTGCAATGGTGTTTTCCAGTGAAACTTGCATGGCAATAACTATATATTTCTGACATTGGGGAGGTATTGTCCATAAAAACCAATTCCTGTGGATTAATTTGTACCAAAAGATTGAATTAGTGTGGAAGTCAAATTATTTTAAAAAGGTGCAGATTTGCCAGAATAAGGTTTTTCGGACAAACTTTTAACACCTCAAAAATGGTGTAAAGTACCGGACTAATTAATATGCATCAAATCTTTGTGGTTATTCAAGTTAAATGCCGAAGTTTGCTGCTTTAATGAATGACCTTATAAATTCTAGCATATAAATTTGTATAATTAATAAGCATAATGCTCCAAATCAATCCATTAAAATACAACATTAGTAATATTGATCATAGGGTCTATTGTCTGAGTCAGCATGACACCAACATGCATCTAGTTACATAAAATCAGTTAAACATATAATATATATGCAAACTACATAGCAATGTTGCCTTAAGTATTTGTACACCAGACATCACTATGGAATACAAACATGCAACTTATTTCTGTGTAGGAAAAAGTACTAGAATTGGGCTGGAGCTTTTAATCTTTTAAAAGCTGCATATATGGAGCTTAGTTTTCCCATACTTGGGAGTTTTTGGCTAAAAGTTGGAAACCTGCAAAATTAACATACATAAATGAAGAAAATTTGTTAACAATGATAAAAAAGAATTTGAACATAATTCAGCTCCATAATAAAGAAAGTTTGTTAACAATGATGAAAAAAGAATTTGAACATAATTCAGCTCCACAATATTATTAAATTTATCTTGACCATCTGGGTGGCAATTAAACTGTCTGGTATGCTTATGATCTACTACTGTGAAATCATGATTTGCCCCAAGTGAATTCAATACACAACCAGCTTGGATGTTTTAGTGGTTAGCATATTATGCTATAACAAAAATAGATAGTGTAAATCTTACCAAAATCGGATACAACACATTAATTGCTTATTATTGGAAAGCAAGTAGACAATTTCATGAGGTATTTGCAGAGTTCAACTAAGCATATTCAAGCATGCATGAATGACTTTATGGCTTACCATCCAGAGTTTTGTATTTCTGGATATAATTAAAATCCAATGCTTAGTTGATGCTACTATAATTACGTTTAAAGTCCAAAATAACTTTGAAAATTTAGAGTACATATATCTCTGACTTGACAATGAGTTTGTTGTTTTAACATTTCTTTTTCTTTTCAATTCCCCCATACTTTTGAGCTTCATGTTCTCTATACCCCGCCACCCATTGTCTTTAATTACCTCTACATGTGCACCATTTAATTGTTTTGTAAAATTCTTAAAACCCATCGTATACTTGTCCTATAGATTCAAATATATAACACAAAGTAAGAGCAATCACTGATAGGAGATTGGGCAGTGTAGGTAAAGATAGCTAAACATAATTACATTGTCTAATTACTACTAATTGGTCATTTAAGGACCCATAGATACGAAAACTAGTGCTATAAACAGGTTTCCAATAATGGGTGGAGACAAGATGTGGCTGAGGGTTTACAACAACCCATATGGATGGGTTTGCCAAAATGCATTTATATTATCACAATCAACCACAGTTACTCATTAAGACTAATGTTGATTGGAGATGATTTGCATTGCATCCACCCACACATACACACTACTATAAATACCCTCTTTTCCAGCAATTTTTTTGGTTGCATAAACCCTTCAATTCAGCTGAAATTGTACAACAACGGCATTTTACACGGTGTCGCACAATGGACGTCACTGTTTGCTGCCTCTTGCCTTGAAGCGACGTTTTCTCAATTAGTTGCAGTAACACACGTATTTGCGGCGCAATGAAAACGCAGCAAATCGAGAATTAAGTGCGGTAAATGCCTAGCTAGAATGCGTTATGTTATAGCTGTAATAATACATTTGTGGCGAGAAAATATTTATTAAGGTCGCCGCAAATCTTATAAAGAAATTAAAAAAAAAATGAGAAAAAAAAAGCTAGTGAAACTGTACAAGTAATTTGTTACAATATATTATAAATACACGAAGTAGAAAACGGTTAAAAAGAGAGGAATTTGAGGGAAAGAAATCTAATTTAAGTGCTCATTCATTCATTTATCAAAGTTCACATATATAGCTCATACAACAATTACCATTAACAGTACAATTACTATCAAATATTGCCATCCCCACAAATGTTGTACATGTATTTACACTTCCTATATAAGAGTTTGTATATATACACTCGTGCAAAATTCATTTCACATGTAGAAAGATAGTAAAGGATGACAGTTAGGAATGATATCATATTTCACCCTTTTACATGTACTTAATGAACTAATGCGTGCCCTTCCAGTCCATATGATTAACAAATGCTACTATGCACTGCCAGGAGTGTGTTGAATATCCAAACTACACATGCTGTCCAACAAAATAAACATAACTCCAACAGCCCAACAAGTACCCAATAATCTGGCATGCTTCTTATAAAAAATCCGCAAACAATATAAAAATGTCAAGAATCATACCAGTTTTATCTATCCCTCTGTTAGACATTACCCACTTGTGATAAAAGCAAGATCCTCATTTAACCACGAGCTGAGATACAAGAAGTACAAGACTACATATTAGTTGAGGTAAATATAGATGATTAAATTTAGTATATCAATTTTTCTCTAGAATTTAGTAATGGATCAAATATATATTTATATAGTGGTAAAAATCTTGGCTATTTCTTTTTTCTTTCTTTTCTATTCATGGGTGTAGGAATATATATATATATATATTTATCTAATATATGTATATATATAGATATATATATATATATGTAAGGGCCTAAAGAAGTGTATACTAGGCATATAATTAATCTCAACATGTGGTGCACTAATTTAGCAAGGGAGACAAAAGGGGAAACATATATACCTCTATGGGGATGATTAGGAAATCCAGCACTAGGATGAACTGCAATATATAACAAAAAAAATGTGTAACAATGCAACACCAGTACACCTAATTAGGCAAATAAACCACTGTTTAATTTTATATGCAACTTAGTTTCATCCGTGAAGTTCAAAGTGTAAGGTTTGAGGTCATTACCTAATCTCCACCGCTTTCAAATCCTGCATTAATGTGTAAAACAGAGTTTGTAAATGTGTAGAAGTCCACTAGGTTGGCCCCACCTTCCGAGCATAAACGTTTCACGTTTCGTGTACATGACTTAACAGCACTCAAGCATTGTACTATGACTTTTTTATGTTATTCATTTTTTTTGCTTAGTATAAATATTAAGCAAGCACAATCACTCTGCCTCAAACAAGACCTATTATGTGTTAAAAACATGCATTCTGTAACTACAAATAAACCCTAATGGCAGCCCCACAAATAATAGTGTTCATTTTTAGTGTAAGTAGTCAATATTTCACAAGTGAAGAGCATTGAAAGGCTTTACTAAAGAATAGAAAATAAAATGCAACTACTGCACCATTATTCCCCGAAAACCATAGATATTTAAACAAGACCTAACCAAATGACTGACTTTTTTCAAACATGAATTTTATTCCCCGAGAATAAATTGCAACTACTGCATGCAGAGTTTTGGCATTAGATATTTGTAAAAACTACACCACCAGTCGCCATTATCGTCATACAAGAGCCCCAGATCAGTAGTCAAAACAGCAACACAGAGCTGTTGGCACGTTGAGAGGAGAAAAAATTTTGGAAGCTTCCCAAAACCCAGCATAGTATGTGCTACATACATTTATCCATGTGCAAGGCTTAAATCCCTTACCCTGCTCTATAGCCCGGTAGCACTCCAGTAATAAATCCCTTACCCTACATACCTTTATACAACATGCTCTCAAAAAACATAAGAACACTAATAATCCGCATATATGTATCTATATTAGACGTACCTTGTATCAAAGTCAAAGCAAACCCATCAAACTTTTTGGGTAAGATAGCCAATCGGCCTCTGCTTCCCATCGTCGGGGATTATGGCTTCAAATTAACTATCGATTAATCTGCAATAGATGCGAAGAGGTTAGACAGCGATGGAGAGGATAGCAAGAAATTCCCAAAATCGAAGTGATCACTAACCCTAATCGCAGTGTAGAACAATACAGTTAGGCTTTGTTACGCATAAGGTGGAAACACGAGGGATTGCGTCTTCGAAATGGACGAAGCACGAAGCTTTGGGAAAAAACACAGTGAATCAAGACCAAATCCATATGTGGGAACGGAAAATCCCCAAAAAATGAAACTAGTTGAATTCCATCGGAAGAAAATGTCGCAGTCTCGCAGATGTTGAAGGAGGAATGTACGGGGCTGAAAACCCACAAAATTATTGCGGCGTGGATTTAATGTCGTTGTAATAAACTCACTTTAGCGAAGTAAATAGCTGCCGCTTTAGGTATAATTTAATTGCAGAGACGTTTTCGACGTAGTAAGTGACAAAATCGTTGCCGAAAGGTATCGACACTGGTCAAATGCGCTGATTGACTATGTTCATTTAATAGGTCATCGGCAAGAAATTTATTGACGCCACAAGCCCCCGTTATCGTCAGATTTTATGGCAGCAGTGTTTAAAGTGCCGAAATAACCCTTATTTGTTGTAGTGACAGTTTCTTAAGAAAATGGGTAATTAATATTAAAGATAAAATAATTTGCACTCGGCAGTCACATATGTCAACTAGGATGTTTTAGTGGTCAGTCTGGCAAAATACACCACATTATTAGTGCACAAAGTTTAATAGCATAACTAACTTTGGTCTGGGTGGCAATTAAACTGTTAATTTCCAATTCTAATGTAATCTTGTGAAATCAATACACAACCAATATTTGCCTACTAAGAATTCTGAAAAACCTACACATTTTGTTTATCTAAGGTTCAAGAAAACATGACAAATTCTCAGGCTTGCATGAGTAACTTTATTCAAATTAACAATTTCAGCCAATAAATTGAAAGACATAAAATTATATTTGGGTGTACCTGTGTGGAATTTAAAGGACTCCTGCTAGCATCTTTCTTCCCACCTATGGTAAGGTGTACAAAATTTAGAGGTGATGACCTGAGAGCAATAAATTGGCAACCTCCTCTTGGAACATGCTACACCACTGCCACTACCATTCAAGTCCCCACAAACTATTCCTTCCAGCATGCTTAACAAAAGTTTGTATTATGCAAAATTAGCTTTACTCCAGAAATTCCAAAAAACCCTCCAAAAAATTCTCAATTGAATCCAGTCCATAGTACAAAGCTATGCATCTCCCGGAGCCTCCTAAAGGACTCCCTCTGACACGTTCATTGAGCTTGTCACACTTCTCAAACCTTTCATTCATCTTTGCCAAATCAACCATAAAATTCTCAAATCTCTTCTTGTAAGCCTCTACATCAGCTTTGTTCCTCTCGTTCTCCTCCCTAAAACGTTCAAACTCCCTATTGGATAACGCCGATTGAGATGGTTCAGGTATAACGCTATGTCCTAAACCTTTAGCCTGGCCCGATCGAGTTCCCAACACCGCCTTGAACACTGCATTGGCATTATCATTATTGTTGTCTTTAGGTGGTATCTCATGCAATTGCTCAAGCATCATATTTTGTCCACTTGTAAATTCAGCATGAGAATGTATAAAATCATTATATCTTGATAAATAAATCTATACATGCTAATAACAAACTACTATATATATATAAATTACAACTCACGTAATTGTGCTTAGCAGCTTTTGTAATAAATTTGTCTTTCACCGTTAACCAATGCACCATTTTATAGAAAGCGACATAATTCGGAGCTTGTTCACGCTTCATATAGGTTAAAAATAGTGGAGTCAAAGTAATGTCAAAATTATGGGAACTCAAGTAAAAGTGGTTTTTCTAATTTGGTGACCTAACATTTTCTGCCAGTAGCCTTACAAACGACTTCCTGCCCCTCGTGTGATTTATTCTTTGGTTTTACCTATTAGTTTTGTTCCTATCTAATAGGTTCTATTATTGACAAAATAATTATGAGTTAAAGGACTAATGTACGGAAATTAAAAAAATCACAATTTCAAAAGTTGAGCTTTATTTACCTTAAACTCTTCACTCCCCTACCTCTCACGTAAAACTTCCCAAACAGCTTTGTCCACCAATTTGGTCCCTCCAGATATAGCAGCGTCAGTGTTTCATACTCTCGATACTTTATGTGTAATAGATAATGAAAATCATTGTACTTTTGAGCAAGGGTCATGGCCACTATCTCTCAATGGTTGCTTTTTCTCCATTCCGATTGAAAATCAGACTGGAATTAAAAACAATTAGTAAAAAATTTGCATCGAATATATATTTGCTAATACCAGCTACACTAATGCTGAAATCCACTTTTATTACCTTGTTACCTTGACACGATCTGCTAGCTCCTCTTTGTTCAGTTTATCAACAAGGCTCTAACTTGCGTGGGACATGTTAGCATATTGTTTGACAATCCATGTCAAACGTGTAGAAAAAATAGTCACATTTTGACATGACACGCCTCTTTGCCCATCCTTTATTTCCATTGAAATTTTTCCAAACTTGCGGATGCGGTCAAATTTCGTGCATTTAGTTGGCCCCTTCCACGCTTTTGAGTTGGAAGAGTTTGTCAAATACATTAATAAACTTGTCAGTACATATACATAATGCAAGTATTATTTACCTAATTAATACTTGCATCCTTAATTAATACTTGTTTTGTGTTGCTTTTTATTACATATTACCACGTAAATTAATTATCTACAACCTCCGCGTTAGATATTTCAACCTTACTAACGAGAATTGAGTCCTCCTCCAGCATAACACTTGGACCTTGTGTTGATGCATCTGAAAATAAAACATGTTGATCATCCCGTAAAGTTGATGCTCGATTACGTGCTCCTTCTCCTCTACCACATGTTGCTGAGCGATTCCCAACATGTCCACCACGTGAATTTCTGGTTCCTCTCATCTTAGTTGTGGCTATTAATAAATTTGAAAACTCAAAACTATTTTCGCCTATGAAGAAAGGACCAAAAAATTCACATGATAGCCTACTTATCCCATAGTAAAATTAAATCTGCACATATAAACATAGACCTCCACTATCTTGCTGAAAACTCATTTCAATATATTAAAATTGTTATCTGCACATATAAACACTATGTTCCTCTATCTGATTTGTTGAAAATGCATTTCAATATATTAAAACACAATCTATCACGACAAAAATTCATCTATGCAATAACAACCAACTATGTAAAGATTAAAAGGGACCATATACACCATGTAGGAGACTAACTCTTCACATGCATCTATATTAAAGTTGTTAAAGCCTTTTACAAATAAAGTCTAAGATGAATTAGAAAGGCGTATCCTTTTCTCAGTAACATTTGTCCTAAGCAGCGTTAATTTGGAACAGAGATCAATTTTTAACAACTAAATGTAACATGAAGCACCCAAAATAAAATCTACAATAAACATATATTACTATGTTTATGACAGCATGGGAAGGAACCTAACACTATTTTCTTATTCGAGTCTTAACAATTTGACCTAAATGCATGGGAAAGATTGTAGGGAAAAAATCAGGATTGAGATGGAACTAGAAACATATATTAGGCAGTGAAGGAAGGTAGTTCAGAAAAATGCGTACTTTTCCATCATATAATGTTGTTTTTTTATTGTGTGCTTTGTGGATTTGTAAAAGAAAAGTTTTTTTTTTCTTTTTTATGTTGTTTGTTTGTGTATTGTAGGTTTTAAAAATTAGTCTTTTTTCTATACGTACTTTTTTTCAGTTTGTGGTGATGCTTTTGTTTGGTCATCTAGTGTATAGTTTTGGGAAAAAAAATAGAATTTTTGCGACCGGTTTGGAATAGGAAATTAAGACAACAACTTTCTGCTCTGGAGTTTTGCAAAAACTTGATTATGGTCTTGTCCAATGGCAGGCTTTGGTTTTGGCACCAACTAGAGACATATATGCTACCATGTTTTCTTTTGTAATTTTTTTATAATGTACGTTTCTATGCTTGATCAATATACTACGCTATAATTGATGTATCTTGCTCTCACAGGCAAACTACAGTTTGTCTAAATTTGCTTAGACCTATGATTTGTTAAAATTATTATTGTTTGAATTAGTAGTTTGTAACTTAAATAAATTATTTTATTCTCATCCACTTTAAGTTTTTTTTTTTTTTTATACTAGATGTTTGTTTTTTTTAATTTATTTTATAGTAATACATGAGGACAACGTGCCTTACACGTAACGTCACTACTAGTGTGTGTGTGTGTGTCTGTGTCTGTGTCTGTGTCTGTGAGTCTGTGTGTCTGTGTGTCTGTGTGTCTGTGACCGGCTTAAGTACTTAATATTTTAGCCTTTATCTTTACATGCGCGCATGACCTTCGATTATAATAGAGAAACCACGAATAAGTATGACGTCCAGATCTTTTTCCGGTCTTTAATATATAGGAAAGAACACACATATATATAAGATGGAATCTTAAATTATATATATATATATATAAGTGAATACAAATATAATACAGAATCATGTATTCGCACGAAAGAAAATAGAAAATAACCGTTGAACTTTATCGAAATTGAAAATGCCGGACCAATAGAAAATTGAGTAGAGTACTAGCTTTGGTGTAAATAATCTTGAAGAAACTTAATCATGAATTTGAATTAGGTCAGCTGCATGCATGCCTCAGAAGAAGCTAGGGAGATACTTTTGGAGGACTTGACCAATAAGGGCCTTGTATGCTGCTTCCGTGGGATGATAACTATCCCAAAAAACATAATCAGATGCATCTGTACAGGTGGCAGACGCTTTGTTACAAAGCACAGCTACCTCTATATCCCCTGTACCGCAGCACCCTTTATTCACAACCTCAAAGCCTGCGCGAGTTATTATATTATATATAATTAACTAATAAAAAAAAGATATTAATATATTACGATAAAAAATAATTGGTTAATTAATTTACCATATTTTTCAGGTTTTTCAATTAGGTCAAGTAGAGGATTGTAAACATCAATATAGACAATTCTGCTGTTGGGTAGATTGCTGTTAAGGGAATCGAGTGTCGAAGACAGTTTAGTATTGAACAACTTTGCTGCTTGGTTGTGCTTTTCCGAACACTGTCTCAGTAATATTCCTCCAGCCAGAGTTCTTTGCGACGGCACACATCCAATTGGCGGTGCACTCAATACTCCAATCCTTCGTGCCCCCAGCTCATATATTTCCTTCAAAACACATGATTGCATTAATTTAATTTCTGATATTAATTTTTTTTTTTTTTCCCATTCTTCCACAAGTCTGATATTATTAATTTCTGATATTATTTGTTGTTATTTCCCTTGGCTTTATAGTCTTAATTTGGTCATATAACAATTAGTACGTGAAAATAATAAGTACATGAGAACGGAAAATGAAGTTATACCTTCAAGAAAATGGTAGCCTGGTCGACCATAAGATCAGTGTAGGAAGGGACATCGTACTGCAATTGGCGTACACGAGCAAGGAAATAGGTATTGGCAATGTCGTCGCTGCCGGCAACCACTAGAAAAATACTTTTGGCGAGTATGAAGTTTGTCCTCTCTTCTCCAACAATTCCTTTCAGCTTCGCTATGTATTCTTTGAACATTTCTAATTGATCGGACAATGATATAGCTGACTGTTTTTCTTTTCATATGTTAGAATTAATAAAGTAAAATATCGAATGGTACATATGACCCAAAAAAAAGGTACGTACCACTATTTTTGGTGTCAAGGGATCATAACCTGCGCCACCTGAAGCGAAAGATACGCCCGTGATCAAGTCTTGAGGAAGAAGAAGTGGATCCAAATATGCTGGCACAATATCTTTAACTCCCAATTCCTCAGCTGAAAGGTGCATGACAAATGACACATGACACATGACACATGACTTACTATGTTTAGTGCATGAAACTTTAATTTAGACAAAGGCATCTCTTATATAATATTCTAAACAGAAGTTACTAATTTTTTATTTAGATAAGTTGACGTACGTGGTAACTGATCATAAAAATAAATAAATAAATAAAATAAAAAATTCTGAACATAAACTTACACACCACAAATTATATATATTTTTTTTAATTTCTTCTTTTTTAAAATATTTGGAATACATATGAATAATGAGTAGAATAATTCAATTATTTAAGAAGAATAAATCCAAAAATAAAATAAAATAATAAAATAAAAAATAAAAAAATATGGTATGTGGGCTTATGTATAAAAGCCTTCTAAAGAAAAATGGTAGACGTAATCATGAATATGTGGACGTAACTTGGAAGGCCGTGGGCCCGTGGCGTTAAAAGGAGACGCACTACAAAACATAAGGGTATTTACGATCAATTAATTACAATCAATAAGATTATTTTCAATTAATTGAATTATTTTAGAGCTTTCAAGTTAGAATAATTCCTAGAACACATTCAATATTTTACTTCATTCTAATTAATTCCAAGTAATAAGACTATATTGTCACCAATAATCCTATTAATTATAATTAATTAATCATAAATACTTAGAAACACGTAATATCGGATATTCGACAACATATTTTTATATACTAATGGTACTTAAAGGGAAGAGGCCGTGAGATATTAATAAGGTTGGTTAGGACTGACTTGGACAGGAGCAGGGCGAGAGGGAAATTATATTAATTGCATTAATTCTTTTGTAAAATCTTTCTCGAAAATGGCATATATATAGCAGCTCGGAAGAAAGAAATCCTTCCGAATCAGTTTTGTGGATTTTTTTGGCCAGATCAAGCCATAAATTAATCCCTTACCAATTTCCATCGATGAGAGAGAGAGAGAGAGAGAGAGAGAGAGAGAGAGAGAGCGAGCAGTATTGCACTTACGGAAGTGATAAATATCACCCATGCACGCACATGCAAAAAAGTGATATATGCTAATTGATTTGAGTTTGGAAAACTATACCAAATTAAACTAATAACAAAATCCAGAGTATGGGAAAAAAGAAATTGTTTCCAATCTACTTGCCATATATTATAGCCTAAACTGTCAAGGAAAACATTGTCCCGATTGTGTTTAAATTAACTCATTTCATTTCATTTCAAATTTATAATTATACTTTTTTAAAATTTTACATAAAATTTAATAAACAATTTAATTTTGTCAAATCTCAATTCAACTTTTTAAAATTTTAAAACAATAATAATATTAAAAAATAATATTTTAAAAATATTTTATTTAATTTTTAGAACTCATCTGACCAACTCATCTCATCTATCTCGTCTAGTCTAAATCTAAAAGGGGCCTATTAATTAATGATAATCAAAGATTTTGAACTTCTTGTAGGGTCCAATCCCTGTTATTTTATAGGAACCATATAGCTCGAGATATATGCCTCTAGGAGGATCTAGCGCATGTGAAACAAGCAACACAGTACATATAGAAAACAAAGAAAAAGAAACTCGACCAAGATAACAAGCTAGCATGCATCTAGACATGAGGAGATCAGAAATTCGAATTAATTAATTAGACAGAGAACTACGTACCCATCATGTCTGAGGGGACCTTTCCGTTGCCAAATCTGCCTGTTGGAACTTTTCCAGGAAAATCCTGTCCATAGGGAGAGAAATTGCACTTAACAAGAGTTTTTAGCTGGTTATTGTTGCCCGCATCCACGATTGAATCTCCAAACGCTATTACTGCTGGAACGGTTTCATTGGGTGGTAGCTTTATGACAGCCTTGGAATGGCAGAATATAACAGAAAAAATCAGGGGGAACAATAATACAGCAGCAGCAGAAGAAGAAGACGACGAAAAAGAAATCATTTTGATGAATAGAAAGTATTGTTTTGGTGTCTTCTTCGCTTGCTCTCTCGATTTGCTTGCACTCTCTATTTATAAGCTGATAAATATATGTGATGATCAGGAATGAACTGTGAAGTTGAAAGTCAGTCTCAGTCTGGGACTTCCTATTGCATTATCTGTACTTGTAAATGTTATTATCTAATGCAGGCTTTTTAGTTGTTAGTCTCAGTCAGTGATTAGTGCACATTTATAGGTCAGAATTAATAAGGATTGAAAGTTGTTCGATTATAATCTTTTTAGTTGTTCTTTTATTTTTTTTTAGTAAAAGTGTGTTTTTTCGTCCTTTTCTTTTTAATCGAAATTTAGTGAAATGATTCAATGAAAAATCTAAAATAAGAAGTTTCTTAGGAGATTTTTCGACTGATGATATTGAAATTATTTAATTAACAAGTTTTAAAAATTTGAATGAATCAAATAATATAATTATATAAGGCTAGTCATGTCTCTCACTTAATATTTTAACTAACAACTTGGTTTATAGCTTTAAAATTAATATAGCTATTTCACAGATTTTAAACAATCTCTAAATCAAATAATTTTATTTTTTTAAATTCAAACTATCAAAGTCAAATAAATTAGTTAAATAAACCAAAAAAATAATATTTTTTTTTTATTATTCACCTTTCTTCAATTTATGGTTTGAGCTAAAAAAAAAAAAAAAAGTAAAATATAATTCTTTAAAAAAATTGTGAAGTACTAATGGTGTCAATATTATTATTATTTTTTATATTACTCTAAATTATAAGAAATAGTACAAGTCTAGCTACCGACATAAAAATATACTGTTTATCATAATCTATAGGCTCTCCATAATTTATGCGCCGTTTAAATAGCAAAAGTATTGTTTCATCTCATTTATGGATCATTATCATTTTTTAAAAAATTCTCGTACATAATATAATAAATAATTTAATTAATTTTTTCAAAATTTAAAATAAAAATAATATTTTAAAAATATTTAATTTAATTTTCAATTTTAATTTAAAATTATTTTATCTTATCTTACTATCATAACTGTACCTTAATTTCTCATGAAGACGTGATGGCTAGTATTCGTGGCAGTAAGGTATTCAGAAATAATATAAGAAAGAGATCATCAGATAATTAATATTGTTCTTTTTTTTTTGTTGACCTTGGAAATAACAATATCAAACAAATTCCATCTTGAAAATAAAACTATAGTCCCTGATCATAAGTCACGTTGATTGTCGCTAAAATTGGTGTTGTGCCAACTCAATCATCTCGATCGAATAATGTCATCGCTTGTGGTTCTAGAGAAACACATTAATTTTTGTAAGGAAAAATAGGTACGTCGTACGTAGTGATTTATTTTGGTGGGACATATACTTGTTTCTTAGTGGTTACGTCAGTACGTGTATATCTTACAAACTAAAAGAAATTATTAAGCCATATCCAGATTAATAGAAAACTATATATAATAGTAAATGGGCGGTTGGTGTAGAAAGGCGGATCTCATCTCGTGCTGCATGCATGTTAAAAAAGGGAAAGTAAACCGTGCATGATTTCCATGCAAGTTTGGTGGGCAACCTCCTTTTTACGCCAATTCCATTTATTATTATCATAAATAAAACTTTGATCAATGGAAATGTTCGGTACTCAATATGGTATAGACTAAAGATGTATATGTTAACGTACGTGGCTAACTCTAGGATGTAGAATAACTCTTGTTCGGTGAACAACCCAGCAACTCATGTTATGGGGGCAATCTCACTGTACTCAGCTTGCTTAATGGCCGACGATCAATTCGTGTCATTGAATGAGTTAAATGAGTCAATCGAGCTTGCTCATATATTTATATATTTATCTTTATATATATAAAAAGTATATCTAACGGAATTTGTTGGTTTAACGTCCGCCCATTAAACGTCTTTATTTCTCCGTTAACTTGCCGTTTGTAAATGCAAATCACTCTCGCTTCGTCTTCCCCAATTCCTTCATCATTTCCTCATTTCAGTGCTTCGTCTTCTCGAGCTTTCCTCATTTAAGCGACGATTCGGCCGTTCAGGAGACCAAGAGCCTCAACGCCATTCAAACTGTGCTTGAGAACCTCGAGGACCAGCTCAAGTTTTTCCATGTGAGTTGCTTCTTTCGAAGTTATATTTTCTTGTACTTAGATTATTTTTTTTTATGTTTTTATGAGGTTTTTAAATGGATTCCTAGGGCTTGACGGAAATCACAATCGACAGAAGCCTGCTCGATGGAAATTTGCTGGCCGGATCTTGTGTTAATGTTTTTGGCATCTCGTACTTCAAATTTGAATTTTCGCAGGTTTGCTGGATCTCTGTTTCGTTCATTTGGGTATGTGTAAATAGTTTTGCATTTAGGGTTTTTGCATTTAATTTCTAAGGGTTTTGTTTACTTTTTGTTTGTCGTTCATTTTCTTGATGTTTATGTGTTCAAATATGCAAGCTTGTGTTAATGTTTTTGGCATCTCGTACTTCAAATTTGGATTTTTGTGGGTTTGCTGGATCTCTGTTTCGTGCATTTGGGTATGTGTAAATAGTTTTGCATTTAGGGTTTTTGCATTTAATTTCTAAGGTTTTGTTTACTTTTTGTTTGTCGTTCATTTTCTTAATGTTTATGCGTTCAAATATGCAAGCTTTTTGATGGGTTTGTACGTATTTTGGTTCCCGTTGATATTTAACTTCTAGAATAGAGAAGTTGTTTTGTGAACTTTTGTTTCTGTTTATTTTTTATTTTTCATGGCTATTTTTAGTTTGGGACTGGGGAAGTCTTCTTGGATTTTACCCCCTGATTTTGGTTTTGTTGAGGGACAAATGTTTATGGAGTTTTTATATTAATAAATGGTATTTTTTTTTTAAAACTTTGATTAGTAATTATACATCACAATAGGGCATACCAATATATAAAAGGTATTGGATGGTTCCAACAACAATGGTTGGTTTTTTCTATAATTTGCAAGTACTTCTTTATAGGATTCTAGCTGCCAATTGATAATTATGTTTTGTTCTACCTAGATTGCTGCAAATCTCTTGGCTGATATGACAAAAATTGACAATAGTTACCATCTTGAGGTATTAGAGTTTTTCCAATGATATTTGGTTTTCAAATATTGTATTGCTTATATATAATTGTTTCAATAGATCCACAGACGTTACATCAAATGTGCATTGTCAATGCTGGTCCTGGCTTCAAAAAGATGCTTTGGCCTGCTGCACAAAATTTTTTTGATGCAAAGACCATGGCAAAGATACAGGTATGGGATATGTTTAAGTCTATAATATCCCAATATGTTTTTCCCGTGCCCTTACCTGTAATGGGTTTGTGGTAATATTTTTAAGAAGTAGAGCTTTTTCTTTTGTTGATTTAGTTTTGCTCTTGGAGTTTTGGATTTTTAAGAGAATATGAACAAGTTGCCAGGGTGATTTCTTGCTTATTTTTTGGTATTGAGCTTATGGCTTTGCCCGGGAAAGTTGAGCATTAGCCAATGTATATATATATCTATATAAAATATATTCTTATAGGTAATAAGGAATCCTTTTTCAGTATATAAGCAAAAATCAAGTACACAGGAGTGTACAAGATGAAAACCTAGATACAAGCTAGATGAAGAGAAAGGTAATATTTTTTGTATTTTCTAGGGTTTTCCTACTCCTGTTATTCTTGATTTCAAAATCAATTGCATACAGTTTCGAAAGAAAAAAAAAAAGGGAGAGGAGTCTATCGCACGTACTACTGTCACTCTTGACAAATAGATCCTCCTTTTAATGATTAAGTTGACAAGGAAATATTTTAGTTAGGTGTCTTTCCCTTTTTTTTTGTCATGTGAATATCTTATGCTAAATTGTGACGTTTTCTGTTTTTCTTTTTTCTACTTCATTTTGTGCAAAGATGGTTGTACGTCTGAACACATGACAAAAAAATATGAAATCCACACGGGAATTAAGATTTTCTACATACAAAACCAAGCATAGGCATCCTAGATCTCTATTTTTTTACTTTTTCTAATTAGTATCTTTTAATAGTCAGTAACAGAATTATTCTTAGCTATTTTTTGTCTCTTTGTTGATACAAATGATTTATCTATCTTTTTATGTTGACAGACATAATAATCGTGCCTTTCATCGATAATCTTGTATCGATATATAGGGATTTGGAGGCTACTTTTTGTGCCAATCTATTTCAGCGTATGCCTTCAAGTACAACCACTAATTGTACCATTATATATTTTCTTATGGTTAACTAAAGATTTTAATCAAATCACCTAATATAATTCCTGAGAATGGAAATTTCTAGCCCATTACACATAATGATGGAATGAATTTTGATTACTTATAAAAAAAAATGGTTATATGTGGTTAAATATCTTATTGTAGATCATTGCCTGATCCTATATTGTATACTGCATTTTCCATTACTTATATGTGGTTTTTTTTTTCAGAACTCCTACTGGTGTTGAGACACTTGATGTTATTGACCTTTGAAAGCAGAAGAGAAAGGAACCTGAGAGGTGACCTACATGCAGTTGAAAGTTATGCTTGTAGTGTTTTAGCACCGGGCAAGAAAGTGAAGGAGAGGTGAGGGCCTTGTAAAGATAAGGAGTGACTTATATTTTCACTTTGATCTTATATATCTTTTCTTTTCCCCACTTCTCACATACCATTAATAATTGCAAGAATCATATTTTCTACGGCATAATTTTAATTCCATCTACTCTATCTACTCTTTTCATGTTGAAACATATACTCTGAAAAATTTTAAGGATTATATTTTGTAACTATTCTGGTTTTAATATGTAGTAAATAAATGGCATGGAGAAACCAAGATAAAACAACTATTTATCTTGTGATCTCAACTACTTAAAGAAAAAAAAATGAAAGTGTGTAATTATTTATCATCTACTTAATTATGATTAACTGTCAAATTTTTGTTAGAAATTATATATTTTTTTTCTAAAAGCATTACATTATTAATAAAAAAAAATTCTTAATAAAAAGAATATCAATTCTTAAAAATAATTATATAATTAAATTAGGTAAACGTGTTTTGCATGTTACTTTCACACCTAGTGTATATATATAAAAATATATATATATAATTATATAATTACTTGGATCCGAAACGACTAGACATGCACGAATCCGATGCATGCAAACAGGCCAGTTAGGATTGACTTCATGAACATGAGTGATGTAATTAGTAATAGGTGTAGGGAGTACTTTATCTTTTGGTAGGATAATACAAATTTAGGTTACAGCTTAAGAGGGAGATTGCAAGTTCGGTTAGACTCTTAGAGGAGTTTGTCTATATTTCCTTAAGATTGAACTTGAAAGCTAATTATACCAACTACCATACGACCAATTATTGCGGAAATAAATCGTTGAGTTATATATTAATTTGTAGCCTTTGTTAGGATTGGTATATATCTTTATATATATGAATATATATATATATATACATATATATGGAAAATAACTAACTTAATTATCACTTTTATACAACTATTAATAAATGAAAAAAATTACAATATTGATTGTAAACAAATATATATATATATATATATATTTATTTATATATATATGTTACATGTGAAGATGTTCTTTCAACTAAAATCTTAGTTGAGCAAAGTAGATAATTTCAAGCACAATTAGCATCAAGTAAAAAGAAATTAGCTAAGGCAATGTCACATGTCATTATCCTATAAGAAGATTGGGGAAAGATCAATCCTTATATACTAATGAGATTTTGATCTCAACCCACGATTACGAACACTCATGGATAAAAACCTTTTAAAAACATAACAAAAATTTATATCATTCCTAATAATTTCTTCATTTTGAAAACATACAAGAAATAAAAACACTCCCACAATGGTTTCGGCCATGGTAAAAATATTATCAACCAGACTTTCTTTTCTTTCTACTCCACTACAAGAGAGTCACTACAAGAAAAATAGGCATTTGAGGCCAGTTATATGCTACGAACATGACTATTTGAGACGAAAATAGTACTGTTTTCATTTCAAATAGTTATGTTCGTAGCATATAACTGGCCTCAAAAACCTTTTTTTCTGATAGTGAGTTTCAAAATCTTCTCGTCTCAAAACGATATTAAAGCATTTTCCTTCTCTTCTTCTATTCATTCCCAAATTAAAATTAAATTGGATCATAAAATGTGATCATCTTGTTAGTCTCCATCCCTCATTTAACAACACCAAGTTTTTGGCCCTCCAAGTCTCTATAAAATGGTAGGATAAGTATAATTATTATGACTAGGAAGGTAAAATAAAATTGAAAAACTGGTTGAACCGGACATGACAAACCAAGACTGGTTCTTACGAATCAAAACCGGTTCTAAATTAGTTGGTACCAATTTTATATTTTAAACTGAATCGGATTGATTTATATTTATATTTATACCATAAATTGTTTTTTTATATTGTATTACAATTATTATATGTTGTGAAGTGAGGCCCATCTAGGTAAGAAGGGCCTGGGCCCAAAATGGGATGGAAACCAAGTCCTATTCATAGAAGAGATGCTTGTCGGGTGGGCTTGCGATCCGGTACAGATACACCCAGGCTTCAATCCTGTAAATCAAGTCAACTAAATAACGGGCGTTTGACCTGAGAAAGGGTGGGTCCTGCAGCGGAAAACACCACAAAAGTGAAGGGACACAAACGGTGCCTGGCACCGTATTAAATGAGAGATCTGGCTAGTACTATACCATATTAATTGTTAAGCAAGTTGGAGTTACGCTGCATTAAATGCGAGCTGAAATTCCTGGTCACACGGTGACGGAAAGTGAGGGACCAATGCGGCTCGGACAAGACATCCACCTCCTAACCCCTCTTGAGGACACTGTCCAAGGCAGACTTACCCACTCTGACACAACCAAACGAATAATAACCAAGCAGACAGATAAGACATCCTCATCATTTCTCGCCAGCATGCAGGACTCGGCTGATTTATAAATAGCATTACAACGTTCAAAATTAAGGTTACGTTTTCTAATCTCTTCATTATTGTCTTTTGCTCTCTACCATCTTCAACCTCAACTAACTTTATTATCATAACGGTCTCCGAATCTCGATCTCCCCACCTTCGTCTCTTTTGCAAGACCAGATTGTTTGGACAATCGCCAAATAGTTCAGGCTGCGAAACACGACATTAACATATATTAATTTATTAATTAATATAACATGAAATTCTAATTTTATTAACTTATTCTATTAATCGTAGAACATAAAATTAATAACCTATGATATAATATGAAATTAATTTTATAATTTTTAATCTAACATATAAATTCTAATCTTAAACATAAATTTTAATATTAAGTTATTAATATTAACTTACTTTTGATATATATCAATGATAAATACTCTTTTTGGTATAATAAATTATAATATATATAGTTCTTTTGTAAATACATTTTTACACATTTGATCATATATACTTGTATAAAAAGTCTAGAACTTAGCTAGATCATAGCTCAATTCAATACTATACTAGTATGTGATGATTATTATAAATAGTGTACTTATACTATAATATGATAGACTAATAGTTTTGTACATGTAAAGATCATATTATTATTAAAATAGATAATCTGTAAAACCTAACAAATGAAACTCATGTACCGGATCAAAACGGGAATTTCAATTTTAATAGTGAATTGATCCAATATTGGTTCTTAATTTTTTTAAAACCATTGTATACAATTCAGTTATATATAAAATAACGTACAAGATTGGATCAAATCAGACCGATTATATATCTAATGTCTAGTTTGTTTTTTGAGTTCTTCTTAACTTATCTTGTCTCATCTCATCTCATCTAATCATTACAACTTTATCAAATTTTCACACAAAATAAAATAAATAAATCAACATTTTCATATCGCAAAATAAAAATAATATGAAAATTATATTTTAATTATATTTTTATTTAACCTTTCAACTTTTATGTTAACTCATCAACCAAACTCAACTAAAAAAATAAACCAGGCCTCAAATGAGAAATGATATTGTGATCAATTTCAAGTGTATAAATCCAACGTGCTCATTTAAACAATAAATAAAATGTTCAGCGGGGTATAGAATATTACAAACTTTGAGGAGTGATTTTTAAGTTGAAACTTGATACTGTAGAGACGATAGTAAAATGACCGATAGTTGTCTCATTCCACGAGATAGCGGATCAAATGGATCGGTATCCTTAGGTCGCACCCACGTACATTTTTTTAGACCTCGGTGTACCCATTTCTTTGGGCCCATCAGGCTCCCAAATTGTAACAACTCTTCGTACTGTTTGTTTTTTGTTCGGCCCATAAACCTATTAATATATGAGAAATGTTTTAAAATAAAGAGATCAAATAAAAAAAAAATTGTGTAGTTTGATATGATATATTAAATTATAATTTTTTTATTATAAAGTAAATCTAAAATAACATATGAAATTATGTTAACTTATAAATTTAATTTTACAAAATTTCTTAGTAAGTGTAACACTTCTCTTAACATATTTCTATTAATTTATCGAGAATATTTATGCATACCACCCTTTCATTTTACTTATTTTGACGAGAGGAAAGAGGGAAACCTACATCATTTCATGCATGGACGGTAGAAGCAGGAGAGCTTACCAATGAAATCTCCTTATATATATTTAAAAAAAAAAAAAAAAAACACACACACACACACACACACACACATATATATATATATATATGAGTTTTGCTACTAATCATTTCTTGCATCACACATCCTACTTTTTTTTCTTTTATTATTTCTAAACTAATTGAATTTTTTTATTCATCATTCCTATAACACATACTTATAAGATAAAAATAATAAATAAAAAATCACGTGTGATAAATGGTATAAGGATGATGAGTAAAATCTACACGTGTTATGGACAATGATAGGGTAACTACAAAATGTGCACACTAGTACAAACGAGTTTTTTAAATTTCTCTTTAAAACATTTTTTTAACATCCTTAACCATTAAGGGAAAAAAAAAATCACTAATAGTCGTATTCTTTATTAACCTAGATCATTCTGTTATAAATATACTAGAGTCACATTAGTATATTTTAGAGTAAATTTTATTCTTTTTATTACTCCTCCTTATAACATAAAATATTCCCTTACTCCTTTGTGTAAAAGGGACATTTACTCATGCAATACAACATATGGAGTTTTGGAAATGTGCCTCTGTTGATATGGTATCAGAGTTGCTTGACTAAGAATCTCCTTGATCCATTGCTAGGCACACAACTTCCCCTCCTTCTCAACTAGTTCTTCTACCATCTCTTCTTTCTCTCGTGTTATTACTATCAAGCTAACATTATACAATTTTCTTCTATAGAAAGTTCAAGTCTCAGCATACCTTAGAGGAAAATATCTCTATTGTTATGTTGATGGCACACTTTTATGTCCTCCCCAATTCCTACTTGCTGTCCCCGATGGTTAACCAAAACCAAATCCTGAATTTCTCTCATGGACTCAAATTGATCAATTGGTTCTTAGTGTCCTTTTTTCATCTCTTTCAGAATCGATTATTGGTCATGTACTATTTGCTGCCACTACTAGAGAATTATGGCTTTCTCTAGCTTCTATGTTTGCTTTTCATTCACAAGCCAAAGAGTCTCAAGTTAGGTTTCACCTTACTGACCTCTCTTGCAGAAATCAATCTATTTCTGATTACTTTGGAAATGTTCAATCACTGGCTGACATTTTGGCTGCTACTGGAAACCCCCTTCTAGATAAGGAATTTGTTACCTACTTTCTTATGGAGTTAGGTCCATCCTATGAGTAATTTGTAAGTTCAGTTACTACTAGATCCGAACTACTTACCTCTCATGAACTCTATCAGCTACTTCTTATACATAAAAGTTGTATCACCCACTCTTCGACAACTATTTTTGAACACTTTATAAATTACATTACTAGTGAAGGACAAGATTAGTGTGGAAGAACATGCTTTTGTGGTGGAAGAGAAGGTCGAGGCAGAGGCCGCTCTCTCAAGAGCATTTCAACAAACACATGGTAGCCCTCGACCAAGTATGCAATAAAAGTGGGCATGTAGCCTTCCAATACAGGTATCGTCTCGCCCATTCATACCAAAAAGATGTACCCAGATCATTCTCGGCCGACTATACCACACTCACTTCCTTCATAGACACATCTTGGTATCCTGATTTAGCCGCCACTCACCATATTACCAATGACTTGAGCAACTTGGGCTTAGCATCTGAACATTTCCGTGGTAGTAAGGCAATTCATGTTGGATATGGAGCATGCCTACCCATTTAACATTTCGATGACTCTACTCTCTCCTAATCTCCTTGAACTCTTTTCCATTTTTTTACATAATTTGCTTCATGGACCAAACATCACCAAAAAACTTGTTTTTGATCTTCAATTATGTAATGACAACTCTTGCTTTTTTGAATTTCACTCTATCTATTTTCTTGTGGAGGACAATCGGACCAAGAACATCATTCTTACAGGACCAACACATAATGAGCTTTACGTGTTTCCTTCCTTTGCCCCTCCCTCGTCACTGCCATCCACTCATCTTGGTGAATATATTTCCTTCTCTTAGTGCCATCGTCGATTGGTTCACCTATCTTTTGCTACTGTCTCTCGAATATTGCATGACAATTGTTTGAGTTTTTTTTCCAGATAAAACCCTTTTTACTTGTTCTAAATGTCTATTGGCTAAGAGCCACCAATTACCCTTTATTTCAAGTCGGGACGTATATACAAGGCCCTTAGAGTTAGTGAGTGTAGAATTAATTTGGCTTCAAACTATACTTGGAGAGTTAGGCATTTTCTTATCCATGCCTCTTATCATATGGTGCGGTAATATTGGGACTACCTACCTCTAGGCTAATCATTTTTTTCACCCAAAAATCAAACAAATGGACATTAACTACCATTTTGTCAGTGATATAGTCGCTGCCAAAATTTTGCATTTTATCAATATTTTGTAGCTCAAAGGATCAAATAGCTGATATATATATATATATATACAAAAAGCCTTTGGTCTTATACAAGTTTCGCACTGGACTCAATGAAGCGTATTAACCTAGATCATTTTGTTGTAAATACACTAGAGTCACATTAATATATTCTAGAATAAGTTTTATTCTTTTTGTTATTCCCTCTTTGTAACAGAAAAGTTTCTCTTACTCTTGTGCATAAAAGGTAACTTCACTCATGCAATACTATTGCTTTACTATTCATTTAGCCTTTTATCGTTTTACCATTTGAATTTAGATTAAAAATTATAAAATATGATCTTCTTGCATAGTCTAAAAGAAAACAAATTCAATCAATCAACGTAATTATATAATTTAAATAAAATAAATTTAATTTTATAAAGAAATAATCAAAAGGTAAAAGGTCAATTTTTACTTAAATTACATGATTATGTTAGTTGATTGAATTTACTTTATTATGTAAAAAGTTTGTTTAATGAAATTTTCAATTCAAATCTAAAGAGCAAAAGGAAAAAAAAAAAAAAGTAGCCGAATAATAAAAGAAAAGAAATGTATGAGCATGATTATCCTCCTAATTAAACAAGATTAAGGCGTCAGTGACTCAGTACTGTCCGTACTGTGAGATATTTTTCTATTACGAGAATGCTCAGCCTGAGTTGATGAGTATAATGAGGTTGCCGGGGAACGTCCGAGATAATTTATTAATGGATAATATTCACATAGGAAAATGATTTATATACGACATTTAGCATTGACACATTTTATAATAATGTGTTAAGCGAGAGGTAATTTTATCAAAACTGCTTGATCAAAAATGGAACAACACTAATTCTTGTTGCTTCCTCGACAGAGACAGACAACCCTAAAATCAAGTTGCATAATGCAACTAAACTAGCTAGTAATTAAGCTTAGTTGGGATTCATGTCGTAGAAGAAGATCGTTGCAGTAACTACGTGGGCAGAGAGGATCAGTGCCGTCCACGTATAAGTCCACGCGTACGAAACTGGTCTCAGAAGAAGTCAGACCGATCGAGGAATAAAGGGAGGCGGTAGAAAGACAACTCAATTGGTGTCGGACTCTTTTGGTCTAACTTTAACTCAATAGAATTGATTGCAAATCACCGTCGCCGTTTTCGATGCACGTAGATCTCGACAAGAATAAAGGAAAATTAAAGAAAGAAGAAAAAACTAAACCATTATAGCACTCTCATTACAGTGGTTAAGATTTAAAAGAAAATTATTTAAAAGTTATAAATTTTGATTTAAGTAAAATAATAATATTAAAAAATTCTAAAATTAGAGACTTTAAATTAATAATCAATTTTTATTTTATTAATTTTTCTCTTTCCTTCTTCATCACATAAAATATAATTATTAATTTATTTTTTATTAGTTTATCTCTTGTCAAAATTTTATTAATAGTTTAATTTAAATAAAATATAATTATTAATTAAAATTTTTAACTCATAATTTAATTAAAATATGATTATTAATGAATATATAAGTAAAATGATAAAATATAATAAAATAAAATAATAATTACAAATAACAAATATTTTTAAAATATTAATTATTTATTACTATAAATCTTTATAAATAAATAATTTAATATAAAAATTTGATATAAATAGTTATAATCAAATTATTGTTATATTATTTTATTATTATACAATACAAAAATAATTATTTTAATACAAAAATTTATATAAATAAAATAATTAAAAATTAAATTATTCTTTACAATAACTAAAATTATCTTTTTCAACTTTTGAACAATAGAATGAGAATCCTCAATCGATTAGAAACAATTTTCTAATACCGATTTTGGATCCCACCCAAGATCAAACATGTCGGATGTAAACCAAACTACCAAAATCCAAGTTGCGGGGACCCATGTGTTTCATAGGACCGACTGCTCCAAGAAAAGCAAAAATCTATCATTCCATGCATATAGGCTTTTGATTTGAGGGTGTTTTTTTTTTTTTTTTCTGAGGATGTTTGAAGATGCAAGTGCTTGATGGGGGGCTTTTAGCTCAAATCTCAGCCGTTGCTTTTTCCTCCTTTCGCAGTTTTGGTACTTGAAATTATGGTTCTTTGGGAGCAATAAATAGAACTCAGTGGCGGTGAAAGTGGCAGTCTTGAAACATGTCAACTTTGTTTTCAAATCTTTTTGTCAGCTAAAACAGCACACTGCAACGGCTAGGAACTAGGAAGGAGGTCGAGCTGGCATTTTGTATTTTATTTTATTTGTGAAACACACAGAACCCCGTCAATCTCTCAAGGAAATTAAACTAAATCAGGGAAAAGTATGATAGCCCCAGAAGAGGAAAAAGGAGAAGATTCTTTACTATACTGTCATCATCATTTCGATACATGTCCAACTGTTGCAGTACAAAAGAATCCGATATTGGAGCCGCGAAAAAAGTTGAGAAAACATAAAACGATAAATATATGAGATATGATGACGGTACAGGTATCCGTATCTCAACGTACTGAGTTCAGTTGTTTCTTATCACAAACATTTTCCTTCCCTTCATCTTCGATCTTTTTCGCTTTTCCTTTTTTGTTCTGTAGTCTGTAGTTGTACTCCCTTGTTTTAGACCAAGAAAATCTCCATGCTTTCGTTCTTAACAGTGTTACACACTGGACAATATTCAAGAAAAGCTTCACAATATTTGCAGCAACAGAGGTGTCTGCAAGGAAAAAAAAGAACACACGAGCTACGAAAGTTACAACCCTTACAACTCATGGCGCTTTTACTATTCATTTTTACCTCTTCTTCTTGTCCTATATCCTCTCTCTCACCCGAACCACAAAACGACGCTGCATCTTCGATTGTATTCCTCTCCAAAACCAATCTCACTTTGGCCTGCTCCAGCCTGTTGTTTAGATCTATGACCGTGGCCTCGTTTGCTTTGGCCATCCTTCGCCATGTTTCGCTATCCGTCTCGGCTTTTCTCACGCATTCTTGGAGCTCCATTGTTTTCATTGTTGCTCGTGCCAAGTCTTCTTCTTTTTGCCTAATCAAACTCGACGTTTTCGATTCGATATTACTCAAGATCACTGCAAGTTCTTGCTTCCTTTGCTCGTGCAGAGCTAGTCTCAACCTTTCATACTGTTCAAAGAAAAAATAATAAAAAATGGTAATGAGAGATCAGATTATCTTAATCTCATACAGATTTATCTTAACAGAAACAGCAAACGTGTATGAGATATGAGGGCCGGGGTTAGTTATTAATACCTGTAAATGAAGAATGTGGTCTATCTCCTGGCTCTCCAACTTGAACTGAGCATCCAAAGATTGAAAACAGGCCATTGGAGGGAAGCTAATGCAACTCGAAGAAGATGTAACACCTTCGTTAATGCTATCAAAATTACACAACTTTTGAGTACTGCTAATACGCTGAAGAGGAAACTGACTGTGTTGAGGATATTGATGATGTAGGCTAAGGCGAAAGTCGTCAACAAACCCAAAAGGTGGATGATGATCTTGTTGGCCAGTCATGGGATCAAAACCTGTAGTTTCTTGGTAAAACTGTCCCCAAACAGCCATACTAACTATACATCGATCGCCAGAATTAAGAAGAGAAACCCAAACGTACCCTTCCTTTCACATATTTCATGGGTGCATTAAAAGGGGAAGAGAAATGAAACGAATTGAGGTAGGTTTAAAGCTAGAGGATTCATGTTCTTGTTACATCAGAAAAGATGCATGAGCTTTTCTCTTTCTAGATCCTCTCTTTATTTGGCATAACCTTTGCCTCTTTTGATGCTGTGGTTTCTGGTTTAACTGAAATAGAGACCACTTTGAAAGAAAGAAACCCGTGCTGGGTGGTTTATATAGAGTAGGAAAAATGACAAAACGCATTAATTATATGTATTTATCATTGTTTAATGGGATTTTTTTTTATGGGTAATATCTCGATTGCATGAACATAATTAATTAATCTAAAAACAGAAAAGACAGAGCACTAAAATACACTTTTCACTTTACATTGACGAGCAATGTGGTTCGATAATAATGAAATTGTTTTTCAGAAATTGATGATTTTAATTATAACTTGCATTCAAATGGGTAAAAATCAAAGAAGAGACAGAAAGAGTCCCTAGCTTCTTTTGTGAACTCCCAAACGGTTCGCAACCAATAAGTAACATTTATGAGAGAGAGATACAAGGGAGGCGCGCAAACGACGACGTACACATGCAGATTTTGTGACAGGGAGTCACAGAACTCTCGAGTCAGATTTTCACAGATAGAGAGAGAGAGAGAGGGGTGTTGGTGAAAGGGAAATCACTCAATCGCGACGTGAAAGGGTCAGACGTTATGGAGCGGGTATTCAGAAATCGGAGAAAATTGTCATTTTTGTCAGTTTGGTCATTGGGAAAGGCTGAACAATAGCCAAAAAATAAAAAATAAAAAGTGGTTTGAATTCTACGTAATGTCATATTTGTTGTGTCCGTTCAGAAACGACAAAACTCCACGTAAGAGTCTAAGACTACTGTGTAAATAGGACACTGTACAGTGCACAGTACTGCTGGCCTCTTGATTACAGATTTTTTTCTACATCCACGTGGACACTTTTGGGGCCCCAACAACCGTCAGTCTGGGCTTAATTAACTACATAAAAATTAAGACAACTTTTAATAGAGAAATTACGTCTGGCCTAGTTTAAGAAATAAAATGAGATAAAATCAAATGAAATAAAAATTTTAAAAATATATTATTATAAAATATTTTTTTAATATTAATTTTATATTAAAATTTTAAAAAGTTAAATTTTTTATTGTATTTTGTATAAAAATTTAAAAAAATATAATAATAAATTTAAGATGTATTTTAAATTTTTGATTTCATCTCTTAAAATAAACAAGACCTTAATAAAATTTTATATAAAATAAATAAATAAAAGTCTCAAAACTAATACTTTAATAAAATAATTAAAATGAATTTGTTTGTTGGTATTGTTTATTGCTAAACATTTTTTTTTTTTTCATATTCTTCGTCCCTGCAGGTTTCATAAAAATCATTTTTAAAAGTTATGGAGAAAAAATAGAAAGGCTAATGTGTTTTGCCTATATGGCTTTCTCACGTTCGTTTGTTTAGACTTTTTTTTTTTAATGTAAAATAAATATAATTAGAATAAAATATGAATATTTTAAAGGATATAGATAAAAAATAGAAAGATTAATAGATAGTAAAATGTAAAAGTAAATAAATAAAATAGAAAAAGTTGATAAATAAAATAGAAAAAATAAGTTTTTGGTACTCTATTTTAAAGGAAAAATAACTACTCCATTAGAAGTGCTCTAAGCCTTTCAATTTTTTCTCTATATCCCTTAAAAGATTCATATTTTATTCTAATTATATTTATTTCACAAAAAAAAATTCTGAAATGGCGAAAAACTCCAATGCCGAAACCCATTATTGCCGGCATTAAAGTTGTATGTGGGAGGCGACCGTGGGCTTGCCGAAATTGAGATTGTCGGAGGTTAGTCGCCGACGTGAAGAGATTCCAGTGAAGGAATGATGTCGCCAGTGGTGATCACTGGTGGGTCGAATGAAACTCATAAACGTCGAAATCCATTTTCGACATTGGAGCTTCTCGCGTTGGCGACAAACCCCAAACGATCCCACCGTCGGCAAGTTCACCATTATCTCCTACGCACGAGCTTGAAGATGATGCCGGTGATGCTGGCAGTGTGAGTGGTGGCCGGCGGTAGGTCAAACCTTGAAGACGACCATTACAAGCTTGAAGATGACCTGTAGCAGAGAAGAAAAATAATAATGATAAATGATTTGAAGATGAATAATATTTTGCTATATGTAGCATAAATACTATTCATATTTTCATATTTTCTTCATTTTAAAGAGTCTAATAGAGTTATTTTTTTAACACTTTGAACTATATTTTAAAAGAAACTATAGTTTAACTACTCTATTGGGAGTACTCCTTATTTATTTTTTCAAATTTTAAAATAAAGATAATATTAAAAAAAATATTTTAACAGTATTTTATTTAACTTTTAATTTTAATCTCAACTCATATTATCTCATCGCAATCTCATCTATAAAAATAAACAAGACCTAAGTTCAAATTTAGTTATACAATTAAAATGATTTTATATAAATCTTATTTGATTTTCTCAAATTTTTATACAATTTTTTTTTAAATCTTACTTAATTTTTTACTTTTATTTTATCTCATATTATTTCATCTTATTTGTATAATCAAATGAGACCTAAATTTATATTTGATTATTGAACTAAATTAAACTCATCTTGAATCAATCATTAATGAAAGGTTCTATTTTTTCAAATTTTTATAAAAATATTAAACCCATCTCAACTAATTTTATACATTTTAATCTAAATATTCAAATCCACTCAACTTTAAAAGTTAAAGTCATCTTAATAAAATCTAAAAAATATTACTATTTGGTATTTACCAATCAACTTAACTCGATATCTAATCGTAGCCTAACACCCTGAAACGGGAGTTAATGGTGGAATCGCTTTCTAATGGACAAGTATGCAACAGAAAATGGAAAACGAATCTGCGGGTGGATGGCTTGCCAACACCACTCCTACATGCAAACCTGATTACACCTGGAGGGCCGAGCACACCCGTAAGAGCACTAGTGACTCTTCAAAATTTTCCTTATGAAAATTTTTTAAATGATTATTATTTAAAAATCAAGCTAAAAATACTTACATTTTTTTCTCTATTTTTTTTTCTCATTTTTTATCAAATATGAGAAAACTTTTTGATGGGTCTAATATAAAATTATTATTAGTATTACCTTTTCATCAAATTTATATTTTCTATTAAATTTTGAAAAAAAAAATTTTGCTGAGTTCGATACTAGTACTCTTATGAACGAGAACTCTAATAAAAAATAATAATAATAATTAATTAATGAAAGATACAATGCTGCACTTTTTTTAAAGAATGAAATTTTTATTAAAAATGTAATTTTTTATGTAAGTTTTATATTTATTCATTTAAAAAAAATGCGGAGATGCTGGGATGCAGTCGAGCTGCACCTTAATGTTTTGCAGCCCAACCATTTTCATTCCCTAAACTCCTATAATTAATATAATAATATAATAAAAAATACAATAAAATAATAAAATGAAGAAAATATAATAAAAAACATAATAAAAAATATAATAAAAAAATAAAATGAAAATAAATTTTTAAAGGGATTTCAGCCTCACCCAGCTCCCGCCGTTCCGGACAGCGGTGGGCAACACCGCCCACCCCATCGAGACCAGAGAGAGCCGGCGACCTTAACCCTGCAACGGCGAGCCTCGATGACTTCCGATGTGCCCCGGCGGCCTTAAATTCGTTTCGGACTAAATCCGGGTCCGAAACGGGTTTAAGGCTGCCGGAGGCACACCGGAAGTCGCAAATGTGAGATCGCCGGCTTCCTCCGGTCTCGATGGGGTGGGCGGTATCGCCCACCACCGCCGGGAATGACGGAGGGGCTGTAAAGGTAGGGAGTTTGGTCGGACCGAACCCTAACTTTTTCCAATTTTATTTCTTAAAAAAAAGTAAGAGCCAAATTGAAAGATGAGAGAACCTGGGGTTCAGTCAGACCAAACCCCCGCCGTTCCCGTCGGCGATGGGCAACACTGCCCACCTCATCAGAACCAGAGGGAATCGGCGACCCCACTCCTGTGACGGCGAGTCCCGGCGGCCATAAACCCAAAAATGGGTCCCGCCGTCGCAGGGTTGGAGTCGACGGTTCCCTCCGATTCCGATGAGGTGAGCGGTGTTACCCACCGCCAACGGCAGCAGAGGAGGCTAGATAAAACCGAATTTCTCTTAAAAATTCATCTTCATTTTATTTTTTTATTGTATTTTTTATTATATTTTCTTCATTTTATTATTTTATTGTGTTTTTTATTATATTTTTTAATTTTTATTTTAGTTTTTTGTATTTTTTATTGTATTTTTTAATATTTTTTTATTGTATTTTTATATCAATTGTAGAAGTTTAGGAGTGGGGAGGGGATAGGCTGCAAAGACGCTAGGGTGCAGCCCGACTGCACCCCAGTATCTCCCTTGAAAGATACATATGATAGGCTTCGAACACTCAAAAATAAGAGAAAAGCTGCGATCCGACTAAACCCCATGTGATTTGCAGCCCCCATCGCCACCAACGGCAGTGGGCGACACCGCTCACCCCATCGAGACCAGAGGGAGTCGGCGACCTTACCCCTGCGACAGTGGGCCGGGGTCCGAAACGGGTTTAAGGCTGCCGAGAGCACACCGGAAGTCGCCGGGACTCGCCGTAGCAGAGATGAGGTCACCAGCTTCCTCCGGTCCCGATGGGGTGAACGGTGTCGCCCACCGCCTCCGACAGCGGCAGAGGCTGGATGAGACTAAATTTACCTTAAAAATTCATCTTCAGTTTATTTTTTTATTATGTTTTTTATTATATTTTTGATTTTATTTTTTTATTTTTTTTATTGTATTTTCTAAATTTTCTTTTTTTTATTGTATTTTTTATTATATTTTTTAATATTTTTTATTATATTTTTGTAGGATATTAGGGAGACTACAAAGACGCTGTAATACCAGTCCGCTGCACCCCAGCGTCACCCCAAATGTAAGGGTTGCAATTCCATATATTGCAATGCGTTTTCTTTCTTTTATGTTCTGAATTCCAGTCACGCTGTAATCACCAACGCATCAATTCTAAATTCCAAAGAACTCCAATAATAATAAAGAAAATTATACTTATGGGTCATATTTGCAAGCGGATATGATATATTTAACAAAAAATTATATCTTCAAATTGATATGATAATATTTGCAAGCCTATATAATCAATCCAAATACAAGTACAAACTCTGAGGCCATTTAAATACCATTATGAGGTTTTCAACTGCATAATATCATTCCAACCATCAAATACTATGTTCCTAGTACCCACCAAAAATAGAAGACGGGAAAAAAACAAGAAAGAGAAAAGATAAGTCTCTAATCAGCAAAAACAAGGTATCCATGCGGCGACAACTTATACACAACATCAAGATTCAAAGGTTACACACCTTCCCGCCTACGAAATTAGTTTGGATTTTGTTTCAGTGTTTTCGTATAATAATTTATTCGTAATGTCGCATAACAAGATTTAAGACTCACCAACCCAAGCGGCTTAATCTGATAGCAAAGTCCAAAGCAAAAAAACAAATATTTTCTACTTATCTGTCTTGATTCTAGCAGGTTCTCCTACTGCACTTTCCATTCTAGCATACCAATCACCAATCCTCGTATGCTCAACCATGTCTCTGCCTGACCTGAGGTGTCGGATGGGCCTCAGGACGCCAAAGACAGCAAGATCAGCCAGATTAGGATTTAACCCACCTGTATAACATAGGAAATACAAAATAAGTATATACTTCTAAAAAATAGCTCATACCACACAATGTGAATTTGACTACATCATGATGCCAGTCAAACATACCAAGAAACTGCCGGCCCTTCAGACCATCCACCCATGTTTCTGCCGCTTCATACAGGGCTGCACGTTCATTTGTGATGTTGTGTTTCTTCTTCAATTTCTTTGACACAAAATACATAGCTGCAGCTCCAGCATACTTCGCAATTATCCTCTCAGTGAAACTGAAATTGCCTACATATAAGAGGAACCAACAAAAGAATTGAGGTTATCAGCAAAATTTAGGTCTAAAACAGTTTAAACATGATGAGGGACAAAAGCAAGGAGATATTTTATAGATTACAAATATCCATGCTCTAGGCTAATTCAGGAAAGGAGCTCCCATATAAAGTCCTTTAAACTTTCAAATTAACCAATCAAGGAAGCGTAATACAATTCAAAAGTGATTCAACATATTCTCTATGAGAGAGATGTGTTACAATATACATGTATGATGGACTTCCCACGTCTTTAAGTACATATACTCCATATTAAGAGTGACATTAAAAACACACAAATGTAAGTAATGTAAGTTGCAAAGCCTAATGTACCATACCGTGAGTGGTGATATAGTCAAATGACTCGAGAGATTCAAAAGTAGTTCGATAAATATTTGGAGATAAGACATGCACCAAGTGATCATCCACCCACCTACGGCATCATCAATTCATCTGTCAAAGGCTACTTTACAGCAACACATAAGCACAATCTTATGGGATGATGGATGGAATGCAAAAGGACAAACAATTTTACTTAATGCAATAACAAACAACAGTTCGTGATTTGTACAATAATTCAATGTGGAAGTATTCCTTATAATATAACTAAACTGATAATACCAGTTCCGGAATGTTTTTATTCAACTAAAACCATATTCGTTCACATAAGAATTTAGGAATTCGGACAATTACACTTTTCAGTCACAAATTACTTCCCTTTTTTGACTCTGAACCCTAATGTATAAGAAGTTTCAGCTTGCAGCCTAAACTACCCAAGGTTCTCAATTTGCACCTCCGGTTTAGATCTGTAACATTAAAATGAACGAAAATTGGCCTTGTAGCACAACCATGATGGTCCAATTTTATTTGATGGTGCAAAGAGAGACCTATTGGTATCTAGCTGCAAGATAAAAACTTTGTAGTTGATGATACAAAATGGAAAAATATGGTAGTTTATGAGTGAGAAAGACAATTTTCCCATAGGAATTTTGGCTACGAAAGTTTCCAAAAGTTATAGACGGTTTACGTTGAAAATTGGCTTTTTTTGTAGTTTATGATGCAAAATGAATAAAAATGGAAGGTATTTTATGAGTGAAAAATATAACTGCCTCATAAGAATCTCAACTGTATGAGTTAACAAAGTACAACCAACATACCCACGCCATTTCCATTCTTCATCACCATCCATGACAGGGTTATCAAGATGAATCTTTTGGAACAACTTATCAATTATGTCTGCAAATTTAAAATGAGCTAAATTAGCAAAAACCATCACAGAATATATTAAACAAACTTCGGAGATTAATCTTATATTTATACTTTAATCATAAAACATGAGGGGAAATAAAAAAACCTGAAGAATCGACCATCTGCTCACCATCAACCTTCAGTATAGGCACCTTCTTGTAATCAGACCACTTGATCTCCTTTTTGTTGATGGGGTTAACCTCCACAACTTCGTAAGGAATTTTGTAATAATCCAAGAAAGCTGAAAGGAAATCAAATTAATAAGAAAATAATGGAAATAAGTCAAGAAATTACATTTTGTTAGAATTCTATAAATAATTTCATAAGTACACTTTGGTAATGACATGTGCATGCAGTCGAGCACACTAACGTATTTATTAGCTTAAAAATAAATGTAAAATTATTTAACATAACACCAAAACCAAAGATTATACTACTAAAAAAACCTTTTTTCAGACTTATATCTAATATATGCCCATCCAACATTAAAAGCTAATTACCGAGCAAGTTAATGAATAGAGACAGCAAATAACTATTATTGTGTAAAGTTTGATTCTGAAGCTCATTCTACTAGGAGTCAAACAGCAGTTACTCATTCCTTTAGATAATCCAAGCACTGTAACAGAGCAACATCCATTCCAAAACGAAATTACTTGAAATCTCGCACTGTGAGCGCATTAATGTTATTTTAATTTTTACCTTTGACTTTATTGCAGAAAGGGCAAGCTTCGTACTGATAAAGAACCACGTCTTTGGGGGAGAACTTTCCGGGACGAAGTGACTCCTTCGCTAGAGATGTGGCCGCGGCAGAGAAGAACCTGGTCCCCGCGACGCCGTTTGCGACGGATGGATCCGATGAGCCAAAGCGATCGAGGAGTCCTCGCGACATGAGCCACTGTGGATTGGAATTGGCCTTTAAATCCGAAGTGCCGTAGAACGCCGATCGAAGCAGTCGCTGGTCAGCAGCGGTGGCGACGGCAGCGCCGCTTCCGATGGATCGACTGAGAATGGCGAGCTCGTTAACATTAACCCTTCTCATCATCACCACCAGCGAAGTCAAAAATAATTTGGGTCTGTCCGTCACTCTATGATTTAGGGTTCAGGGTTTTGGCTGAAGTTGAACACACGACGCTTGAACCATTTCCACAAGGACCACAACCACAAGAACCGTAAAGATCATGCGTGTGAACGACCACGGTGGTCGAGCGGCTGGAAACCAATCTTAAGAGACACGTGCCGAAATCAAGTCGGCCTGTTCGTGCTTTGGCCGCGGAGCACCCGCTTGGACCCTTGGTGTTCGATTCCTATTGGAGCGTAAGGTTAGATTTGAATATTACGAATGATTGAAAAAATTTATGAATAGTAATAAAAAATTAATAATAAATAATAAAATATTATAAAATTAAAGAAGAAATTACTATTGCAAGAGAGAAATATATAAGAAATTCTTTAAAAACTCTTAATAACTGAATTTTTTTTTCTCTCTATATTTTCTTATGAATTTCATAACAACTGAAACTCGTATTTATAAGTTTTGAAATTAGTATACAAGTTATTATGTAAGTCACTATACAAGTCAATATGCAAGATTTAAAATAATAGTGGTAAAGTCATTCACATAATTTTAGTAGTGAGACAGGGGACGACAGTTGTCCCTCCAGTCAATCTTCGTTTCATTACACTCCTCCTTGAATGACCACTCATAAAGAATCTGCCTCGTTAAAATCTTGCCAAAGAAAAACCCAATGGAAAGAAAAACCATTGGCAAAGAAAAATGAGTACAGTCTTCTTATGTATCCACAAGTACTTTAAGATTGTCTCATTAAAACCTTACAAAGGAAAACTCAGTAGGACAAAACCTTAGTAAAGGAAAAAGAGTACAATCAGCACAAGTCTTCAAGACATTTATTCCCCCTGAAAAGTGCATGACAATAGATATTTGAGTTTTCGCATTCCAATGTTATGCATAATCTTTTTGAATGTCGCAGTTGGTAATGCCTTTGTGAATAAATCTGCCAGATTATCACTAGATCGTATCTGCTTGATATTAATTTCACATTTCTCTTGAAGTTCATGAATATAAAAGAATTTAGGTGAAATATGTTTGGTTCTATCACCTTTGATATATCCTCCTCTGATTCGAGTGATACAAACAATATTATCTTCATATAAAATTGTTGGGCTATTATTAATCATGGGGAGTCCATACTTTTCTTGGATATGTTGAATTACTGATCTCAGCCAAATATACTCTCGACTTGCTTCATGAATAATAATGATCTCTGAGTGATTTGAAAAAGCAGTAGATAGTGTCTGCTTAACATATTTCCATGATATGACAGTATCTCCATAAGTAAATAAATATCCAGTTTGAGATCTACCTTTGTGTGGGTCTGAAAGATAACCTACATCTGCATACCCAATCAATTGTGGACTTGATCCACGTTGATAAAATAATCTCATATCAACCGCACCATAAAGGTAATGAAGGACATGTTTAATGTCATTCCACGTTGATAAAATAATCTCATATCAACCGCACCATGAAGGTAATGAAGGATATGCCTTCGAGTTGATGTAGAACTATATCTTGCAAGCAGATTAATTAAAAATGTAATATCTGGTCGAGTGTAATTTACAAGATATATCAAAACTCCAATTGCACTGAGATATGGTACTTCAGGATCAAGAATTTCTTCATCATCATCACAAGGATGGAATAAATCATTTTTCATATCAAGTGTTCCAACAATCATTTGAATACTTAGGAGATGAGGTTTGTCCATATAAAAATGCTTCAGGACTTTCTCAGTATACATTGACTGATGAATAAAAATTTCATTTGGCAAGTGCTCGATTTGCAGGCCGAGACAAAGTTTTGTTTTGTCAAGATTTTTTATTTCAAATTCATTCTTTAAATATGTAGCGGTTCTTGAGATCTCTTCAGGAGTTCTTACAATATTTAAATCATTAACATAAGCCGCAATAATGACAAATCCGGATTATAATTTCTTAATAAAAATACATGAGCATATATGATTATTCTCAAATCATTCTTTTAATAAATATTCGCTTAAACGATTATACCACATGCGTCTGGATTGCTTCAACTCATATAAAGATTTTTGTAGTTTGATAGAATACATATTTCTAGATGTACTTGTAAATGCTTCAGGCATTTTATATCCTTCAGAAATTTTTATATATATGTCATGGTCTAAAGATCCACATAAATATGCAGTGACCACATCCATCAACCGCATTTCTAATCTTTTTGTAACAACCAGACTAATCAAAAATCTAAATATGATTATATCCATAATGGAAGAATATGTTTCTTCATAATCAATCCTGGGTTTCTGCAGGAAACCTTGTGCGACAAGCCGTGCTTTGTACCGTACAATTTCATTTTTCTCATTACGTTTTCATACAAATACCCACTTATATCCAATAGGCATTACACCATTTGGTGTTTGGACAACAGGTCTAAATATTTCTCGCTTTGCTAGCGAATTTAATTCAGTTTCAATAGCTGCTTTCCATTTTGACCAATCATTTCTACGTCAACATTTTTCGACAATTCTTGGCTCACTTTCTTCATTACTTCTAGTAATGTCAATCATTTTATATGAAAATATGTTGTCGACAACAGTTTTATTTCTATCCAGAATTTCTCCAGTATTCATGAAATGTATCGAGATCTCATTATTTTCAGGTACATGTTCCTCTTAAGGGAAAAAAATTTCATGAAACACCTCTTCAAGAGGTCTATTTTTAGAAAAATTTATACTCTTCAGGAGTTTCCTCTTCAGGAGGTTCTGGAATAGAAGATTTGAGCTCTTTAGGAGCACCAATTATATTTGTAGCCTGTATTGTGGGTACGTGTTATTCAGGAACACCAAATTCATTTTGTATTCTTTTCATTCTGAAAATTTTATCTTTTACACCAATAGGTCTTCCACGCTTTAGGCGTGTCTTAGACTCACCTATTGCTGTTTTAACAATTTGTCCTTCAGGAATATAAAATTTTACTACACCTTTAGTATCAGTAAATACATTCGATAATTGATTTGCAACATTTTGTAAATGAATAATCCTCTGAACTTCCAGTTTATATTCATTTGTAAGAGGATCAAATTGAGACAGGGTCTTATTATCCCAACTAATATCTTGTTATGCTTCAGACACCGACTTTTCTTTACCCATTAATGAAAAAATGGATTCATCAAAATGACAATTCTCAAAACTTGCTTTAAACATTTCTCCTGTAAGAGGCTCAAGATATCTGATAATAGATGGAGAATCAAAACCAACATATATCTCAAGTCTACGTTGATGACCCATTTTTGTACACTGTGGAGGTGCAATTGGAACATATACAGCACATCCAAAAGTACGAAGATGAGAAATATTTGGTTGTTGACTGAATGTAAACTGTAATGGAGAATATTTATAATATGCAAATGGTCTAATACAAATTAATGATGCTGCATGAAGTATAGCATGTCCCCAAACCGAAATAAGAAGTCTCGATTTCATAAGTAAAGGTCTAGCGATTAGCTGAAGTCTTTTGATCAAAGATTCAGCTAAATTGTTTTGAGTATGTGTATAAGCAACAGGATGGTCAACATCTATTCCTATTGACATGCAATAATCATCAAAAACTTGAGATGAAAATTTACCTGCATTATCCAATCGAATAGTCTTAATTGGATACTCAGGAAATTGTGCTCGTATTTTAATTATCTGAGCAAGAAGTCTAGCAAATGCAACATTTTAGTGGAAATCAGACAAACATGTGACAATCGACTAGATGCATTAATCAAAACTATAAAGTATATAAATGGTCCATTTGATGAATGAATAGGCCCACATATATCTCCGTAAATCTTTTGTAAAAAGGATGGAGATTCAACAATGATTTTTGAGGGAGATTGTTTGATAATCAACTTACTTTGAAAACATACAGAGCATGGAGATTCATTGGGTAGAAATATATTTTGATTATTTAAGGGATGCCCATGTGAATTTTCAATAATTCGTCTTATCATTATAGATCACGAATGTCCAAGGCGATCATGCCAAGTCATAAATATTTTGGGGTTAATGTACTTTTGGTGCATTACCACATATGATTCAATTGTTCTCATTTTTGTATAATACAATCCAGAATATAGAGCAGACAGTTTTTCTAATACGAGTTTCTAGCCTGATATTGTTTTAGTAATAAGAAGATGCTCTTTACTGCCTTCATTGGTCGTTTCAATATGGTAATCATTACGACGTATATCTTTAAAACTTAATAAATTTCTTTTGGATTGTGAAGAGAATAGAGCGTCATTATTACAAAATTTGGTGCCATTAGGCAACACAATATAAGTTCTTCCAAAACTTTCAATTAAATCTAATGAACCTGATATGGTATGGATATAGGTTTTGTTTAGTGTTAGATTTTAAAAATATTTATTTTCTTTGAGAATTGTGTGAGTTGTAGCACTGTCAGCCAGACATATATCTTTATCATTTAACTCAGAAATAAAAAGTTCATCAATGTGATCTATGATTCTACAAAAATATACAAAACTTTTACTACAGATAATAGAAAGAAAACACATTAATTGAGTGGAATACTTCTATCTCTAATGAAGTGGTCAATTCTACTTTCAGGATGATTAAATAAATTAGAAACATCAAGATGAGTAACATCTACATCTACTGAATCTAATAAATCATCTGATGGCTTTACTAAACTTGTTTCATGCATTTTATTCTTTCCTTTAATAGATGCTTGATATAAATCAGCTAAGTATCTGGCCGTACGATAGGTACGCGACCAATGTACATTCATTTTATATCTATGGCACACCTCTTCACTTCTCTTCGAAAAATTATTCTCAGAATTTTTTCTTTTTTAGAATTGTACCACTTCTGGTGATACGGTATATTATTATTATCTCTTTTACTATGGTCACTTCTGTGATCAATATTTTTATAATTTCCCTTACCACATCCACGTCACCAATTTCTTCTAAAGAATGCACTATTCACTTATGGGAATGATGCAAATCTATTACCATTCACTTCAGAGAATGATATTGAGCCAGTAGGGCGTAACTGATAGTTTTTTAATAAGAGTTTATTGTTCTGCTCAGCTACCAGAAGACATAATATCAGTTTATAATATTTCTTAAACTTTCTCTCTCGATACTGCTGCTGCAGGAGCACATTCGAGATATGAAATATAGAATAAGTCTTCTCTAGCATATCTTCATCGGTGATTTTCTCACTGCATAATTTTTGTATTGAACTTATTTTAAAAAGTGTGGAATTATACTCACTAACACTTTTATAATCTTGGAATTTCAGGTGCAACCATTCATAACGAGCTCTTAGGAGGATGACATTCTTCTGGTGTTCATACCTCTCTCTTAAACTATTCCACAAAATATAGGGATATTTTATTGTAAGATGTTCAGTTTTTAATTTTTCGTGAAGATGGTGACGAAGAAAAATCATTGCTTTAGTACGGTCCTGCATGGACGTTTGATTTCCTTCTTTAATTGTTTTACTCAGGTTTATCGCATCAAGATGGATTTCAGCATCAAGTATTTAGGATAAATAATTTTTCTCAGATATGTTAAGAGTAACAAATTCCAATTTTGTAAGATTTGTCATTTTCTACACATATAAATAATGAAATTAATATGTGTATCTCAGAAAATATATTTATAAATTTACACATATTTTAAATAATAATCATCAATAAAATATATCAAAGACTGCAAATAATACATTGAAAAACTTATAGAGGAATAAAACTACTAACTTCAAAATTGGTAGAACCATCGTACTAATAACGTGTTATAAAACTAAAGAGGAAACTACTATTGCAAGAGAGAAATATATAAGAAATTTTTTAAGAACTCTTAATAACTGAAATTTTATTCTCTCTCTATATTTTCTTATGAATTTCATAACAATTGAAAGCTGTATTTATAAGATTTGAAATTACTATGTAAGTTACTATGCAAGTCACTATACAAAGTTTAAAATAATAGTGGTGGGATCATTCACATAATTTTAGTGTTGGGATAGGGGGCGGCAACCGTTCCTCCAATCAATCTTCATTTTATTACATAAAATAATAAAAATAAATAAATAATAAATAATAATAAAATATTATAAAAACATTTAAAAAATTCTTACAACTCAAACGTCACCAAAGAGAAAACGTAACAACGACGTATAACGCGGTTATGAGTGAGAATGCCTTCCCAAAAAGAGTCACAACAAACTAAGAAACTCCGAGAAAATACGCAAATGCAGAAGAGAATTTAAGTCAAATATTAGGGGTATTATCGGACTTAGGAATCTACTTAGGTGCCATTTAATTTCAGTCTCGCACGATATATAGCCCACTGCCCCGCCTTCAGTGTCATTTTGTGCTCATGTTTTTCTCGCCTTGCTCTCGTTTGCAGCTTTGAGATCGAAACCCTACCTCTAGGGTTTCGTTCTTAGATAAGTTTTCTTCTTCGATTTAGAGCAAAAACTGTTTGTGCCAAAATCTTTGCGTTCATTTCCTTCTTTAAGAAACCTAATCTCGATCCGGAGAATCACCGAACCGTGGGGGGATTTCTCGTAATTGGGGATGTCTCGGTGCTATCCGTACCCTCCTCCGGGGTATGGGAAGAACGGGGAGCCACGGATCGATTGGACTAAGGTTTGTTGAGCAATCTGGTTTTTGCGTTTATGCTCAACTGCTTAGGTTCACAATTGTGAATAATTGATGTGCAAGGGCTTTATGTATATGATACAAGCTTATCCTCGTATTCGAGAATCGATGTTTCTTGTACTGTAGATTCTTTGTATTCATGAATGAACAATGATCAAGAATTGGGTTTGTATGTGAGAGATTTGAATCATGAGATAATGTGAGAATCATTCTTTTTAATAGACTGAATGGGTAAAGATCCCGATTCTTAAAGACTGGCCGTCAAAATTCAAATTCCTTGTACCACTCGTTGGACCTAACTGTAATATTCTTGGTCGGGTTTGGAGAGACTCTAAGGACTTGAATTTTGAAAGGATTGAACCTTGATTTGTGGGATGGAATTGTATATAAGTTGGATCAAGATTGGGTCAGTGGATTTTCAAGAATGTGGGTAGAAGGAATTTGAGGCAAAGCCTGTCGATCTTTGTAAAAAGGGTTTAATTATGTCCTAGTTTGATATTGCACTTGTGTTGGTATTTTCTTTTCTTGATTAGTTTCTTCGGGGAGATTTCTTGCTAGTGAACTTAAATTCTGGTTGAGATAGACTAGATCTGGGATTACTGATCACAATAGTTATTGGTCTACGAATAGGTTTTTGGAAAATGATACTCATACCATTTGACAACCCAACCTGATGAATTTGATCTTTTTTCAAAATTTTGCGGTTTCTTAAATAAAAAATGATAACTTTTCTTCTTAAAAATAAAAATTTTGAAGAAGGGAAAAAACTTTCGTTAATTTGGTTAAGTGAAATTGTCAATGGTATGCCCAGTAGCAGGGTCCTTGGTCGTAAAACATAGGACTTCATTTAAGTTCCATTTATAATGCACAACCTACTTGTGGAGTGAGTTGAAAATTTAAAGTCTTAACATTTATGGTATATAATTAATCCCACTACGATACGATTTCATTCCCGTCAATCTCTTATTGTTACTCATTGATTCTATAAATACAGAAAAACTATTAGTGCATGTTTGGGGTTGCGGTGGAAAATATTGCTTTTAACTTAAAGTTTAATATAATAAACTCTACTACTAAAAAGCTATTTACTGTTTGGGATCCATATGTCTAAAGCACTTTTAGAGTTAGTTACGATAGTTTTTTAAAAATATATATTTATCTGCAGGAGTTTTTTGATAAAAGTTCTAATTTGGTGCTTATTGAAAAAACTGATTTTTAGCTTTTTTAACCAACTAAAGCACCTTTAATAAAGTTATCTAAACATGTTATTTTTCTTTAAAAATGCTTTTAACTGCTTAAAAATACTTTTAAACCCTCGAAACGCAATCCCAAACATACTCTTAATTGTGTTAGCTTTTGTTTGAAGTCAATAACTGATAGAATTAGATGTGAAGAAGTTTGTCCGAATTAATCTTGTAAGACACCCACTGAGAAGAATCTTCTGATAAATGTCTGAGTTCATGGCTTTTTACCTTAGTCACAGGGAGGTAGAACGAATTCTCTCTTTCAATTATTAAACATTCCTTAAAGACCGTTGTTCATGTTGTACCAATCTTTTAGACCATGTTTTGAGGTGGGAGGCTGCGTATATCTGGACCATATCTAGCAAGGCTATTTGCTTGTTGGTTTAGATTATATGGTTTTTTGTAACAACTGCCTGACAACATGATCAATCTCTGCTTGCTTCTTTAGATGATTGCTACTTCTAGTAGATGATAAACCTTGAAGAGTGGTATAAGGGTGGTAAAAGAGTCTAGTGCTTTGATTGTCAGTTTATTTTCCATGTTCTCGGTTTTATTTGCTTGGATGGTCCTTGCTTCTTTCCTAGCCCTCTATTTTAAAATTACTGTAATGGTGCTATTTATAGCTCCAAAGAGAAAGGGAGAAGGCCAAAACAGATATTAAGAAAGAGAAGAAGAGGGAGGAGAAGAAGAAGAGAAGGAAAACACATAGAGGAAAGGAGAAACCGACTGTTATTGGTGACGACAAAAAAAGAAAGCTCAATTATCAGGAGTATGTGCAACTAGAGAAAACTGGAGCAGAGCCATGTGGTGAATATTTTCAAAAGGAAATTGAAGCTGAGGCTGAACAATTTGAAAAGAGTGATCTTACTGAAGAACAGGAGCGGCCAATTTGTTCTCCAAACATATGCTCTAACAGCTCTCAAAGAAGCAACCAGAGGAAAAGGGATACCTCACCAACTAGTGGCTTCCACAGTCATGGTGAGTTTGGGGTGCCCATTCATTTGGGCATGCCTTCAAACCACAAGATGGACATTTTTTCACTTGTAAAAAAATTTTAGATGCGTTTTATTAGCTCTTTATAAATTTTAATTTTGCTTTTCTGTAATTATTGTATTTCTTATCATGAAATAGGAACTATTGTCCGGATTAGGCTGCCATCGAAAAAGGACCAGGATGATGAGAAGTCGTGCTCCACTTCTGGAAGGGTAGATTTTCATGCTCAACCGAAGAATGGAATTGTCAATGTTCCTAATCGAGTGCATTTATGCTCTTCTAATGGAAGGGAAAATATTCTTGCTGTGGAGCTCACAGCTGAGCGAAAAGAACTCCCCTGTCCAGTGCCAGAGAGGATTGACACATCGTACAAAAGTAAGATTGAGAGTACAGAATATCTATATAAAGCTTTGATTGAGAACTGGGTGCCACATCGCACTCAGGATCATGAGAATTTATTCAGTGATGAAGAGTGGCTCTTTAAGAGGAAGAAGCAGGAAGACCGACGTGCCCCTCAAAAATTTGAAGCCGGCAATGATGTCATATCTTGTAGTCGCAAGATGTGGCCACAAGGCCACTACTTGTCCGAGGCTGACATATATGCATTACCCTACACTGTTCCATTTTGATTATTTTCCCATTTTTCTCCGGTGGCTTGTACAGTTGTATTGAGGACTATACAAGAAATTTTGATAATTCCATGGTTCCCGACTAATTTTGTAGTGATTACCCAAAAGTCCATTAGTGCATTTTTTTTTTCATTTTTTGGCCTTTTGTCTTCATATAGAATGGATGTCAGAGCATACACATATAGAGATTGTGGTTGGAAAGGACCAACCATAATTTTGGGGCCCAATGTTTTGATGATATTTACGCAAGTATTGAAAGTAGTAGGATTGATTCCATTGGCTATTTAATGTATACATTGATGAAACGATCAGTCTTGCCATCGTTTCAAGTATTCCTTTAACTTAAAGCGTCTAGGTTTTTCTGCAGTACTTGGACATGTCTCACACTCAGTATCCCCACTACTTAGGGAGTTGTTGTCATTTTCTGTCTGAAGCAATCCAGAGTCACTTTGTCGCTTGCCACCAAATTCCGGATAAAGGTCATCTTCATCTTGATTTCCCAATTCTTTCGTATCAATATTCTGGGAATGGACATACTCTTCAGCATCTTTCTCCCCTCTTAATATCTTCAGTATCTGCACCAGGGAACACAGAAGCTGCTTCTTAAATGTCGAATCAAAAGAGCCCAATGACAAATCGAAACTGATTTTTGGTCAACATGTTTCTATTTAAAATAACAGGCAACGGCATTTGAAGCAGAAAATGGAACAGTGCTCCAATAAAAACAGCAGACGTAATGAACTTCGACTTGGGGCCTAACTTTTGAGAAATCAGGTTGGCTTGGCTAAACGTGTATAATCTGTGTATCTATCATATATACAAGAAACAGAAATGGGGCAAGTCTCAAAATGATATTTTCGTACCTGGCTCATATTTGGACGAAGTCGAGCTGACTGGCTAACGCAGAGGCTTGCTGCCAATACCATTTTATGCGTTTGATCGACATCGAAGTCCTCTAACTTTGGGTCCAACAATGCTTTAACATTTCCACTCTCCAATAATGGTTTTGCCTATATGAATATATAATTTGATCATGCAGCTTAGGGCTTTGAAGTGTATAAATATATATATATATATATATATATATGGTCTTTTTCTTGTAGAGAAAAACAAAAACAGAGGCGTGTGAAAATAAAAATTCATAAATTATGGATGAAATATTGGCAATAGAAAGTGGGTAAAGAAGAAAGTTTCTTACCCATTTGACCAAACTTATTTGCTCTTTCAGTGTATGGTAGTCAATTGGCTTTCTTCCTGATATAAGCTCGAGCAGAACCACTCCGAAGGAGTATACATCAATTTTATTGCTAACCCTTCCTCGCATGAAATATTCAGGAGCAATATATCCAAAAGTCCCTACCACGTCACTGTGTATCTCATAAGGTGAATCCGTGGGTCCCCATATAGATAGCCCGAAGTCAGATAGCTGCCATCGAGAAATTAAAAATAAAGCTCCATTAGTAAAATGTTGAGCTCATTCACACTTTCTAAGAAATGAGACCTACAATTTTTTTTTTTTTTTTTTTTTATGTTATTTTACTTTTAGAAAGTTTTTCAGAAAATGGCTGTCAAATTTCATTCTACTGGCTCACAAATTCCAAAACGTCAACTAGAAGAATAGAGAATAAAAATAAAAGCATTCCAAAACGTCCTATATGTTACAGTACCCATGATTTATTGTCTTTAATTTACGATCCTTAGAATGCATTTAGACATTTTTTAGTATACGTCCTGTCTACACGCTGTATGCCTAATTCATTCCTACCAATAATATTTGTCTCTTCCTTCTTTCAAAAAAATAAAATAGAATTTATCTCTTACTTACCCCAAAAATTAAAATAAAAAAATAAAAAAATACTAGTGCATCGTAGAGAAGTACCTGTGGCTGAAACTCATTCGAAAGAAGAATGTTTGAAGATTTTACATCTCTGTGAATAACTGGCCTAGGACATTCTTCGTGGAGGTAATTTAAAGCTTCAGCAACTGCAATAGCCACTTTAAACCTCACTTCCCATGGCAACACAGATCTGTTCCCATGACCTACATAACAGATAAATAAATAAATAAATATAAAAGAATATTAATGATTGAATGGAAATTATAGAGGGAAGAATATCAACTTGTTAAGTTTGTCTTAGAAGATCACCATGTAAGTTGTCCTCTAAATTCCCCACTGAAAAGAAGTCATAGACAGAGATGAGATTGTCATCTTCGAGACATACACCAATAAGAGGTGAAAGGTATTTATGCTTTAATGTTGAGATGATATCCATTTCTGCGTACAAGTCATTCCAAGCCTCCTCATACGATTTTAATACCTTTACTGCCACTGATCTCCCACATGGAAGACATCCTCTGTATACCTTGCTGCACCCTCCCTCTCCAACAACATTTTCTGTCAATCCCAAAATATATAATATATATATATATTTAGATAAGAGATTTAGACAAAGAGATCAAGATTTATTTTACCCAATTGTAATAAGTAAAAGGATTAAAAACCTGAAGAGAAATTGGAAGTTGCAGTATTCAACTCCTTGTAACTGAACCACCTAAAACCAGGAAAGTTTGTTCTCATGAGAAACTCCAACTCCTTGACAAGACTTTGATCATCTGTATCTGTCGAATTATTCTCGGTGTCTAAATCCTCAGAAAAACATCTCTCTTTTTCATTATGACTTTCTATTTTCTTTGAATCTCCCGAGAAATCAAAACTAGCAGAAGCTGAAATCTTAAGAAGCGGCCAACCAGGCCTCGATTTTGGAGAATCCATTATAAGGAAAGAAGAAACTTCCTCTTTATATTCACAAACAAGGCCAGATTTTTGTTCTGGTATATCAGTTTTATTCGAATCCAAAGCAATCGGATCTTGCAATATTAGAGACGTGGATCGAGAAGGTAGGCTCATTACCCATTCAACAACAGACAAATTCCTACCTTTAGATTTTCTCAGAGCTTTCTGATTCGCAAGTTCTGTTTTCCGGAAAAGTGGCCTACCAAGTGTTGATTCAGATAATTTTACATTCTCCGCTGCCTCTTCGTCTCTTAAGCTAGTATATTCTTCCAGTTCCATCCTTGTGAGTTTCTTGCTCAACTTAAAAAGGAGAAAACTTTTTCAAAATCAATGCCTTGGCTGCAGAATGCTTTCACCCTCCTTGAAACTTTTTCAAACGCCTCGTGTTCTTGGCATCTTGCAATAATCAAAAATTTGAAGCATGTTCAGATGCTGATGCCAAACCTTCTTTAACCGTAGGAAAGGCTATGAAGTTTTTCGGACGATCTAGAAAAATCAGAAAGCTTTTGAAGAAAGAAACACATGCAGAGGAGGAGGCTAATTAAAAAACCAGTATTTGAATCAGAAGAGTGTTATAGCCCGACAATGGAACTCCTAAACATGGGATATTTTGGTTATAAAGTAGTTTATCAGATAAACCTAAAAAAAAAAAAAAAAGCTTTAAACAAAGAAAATTATTTAAAAACAATCTTCTCTTTATTAATGAACTAATCTCTTATCATAAACTAGGAGTCTAGGAGTAGGACTCTAAGACTTTACACAAGAATTCTCCACCTATTGTTTCGTTAATTTTTTCAATTTTTTTTTATTACAACTGCTTCTTTTTCAAAGTTTTTGGTCCTTGTTTTAAGATTTTCCCTTTTAATCATCATTTTTGCTTTGAAAGCCCTTAAAAAGTAGCTGACTTCCCAGTTCTATATTGTATGAAATGACAACACTCGACAGCGCCTACCATTACTGTTGCATCCATGAACTCGCTTCAAAGAAAAGCAGCTGCCTGAAGACCAGCCATTAGACAAATCCCAAGAAGATTGTTGACCAATTCATCAAATCATTAAGAAGAAGAAAAAAACAAAGAAAGTCTAGGTGGAAGATAGAGAGGTTAAGCATTTATATTATGAAAAATATTAAGGAAAAAGACGCCCATATGTTTGATTTAAGTTTAATAAGAAATATATGAGGAGAAAGACAGAGAAGACACGGACCTTCCATAGTTTCAATGCTTTTCAGCTTTGGTAAGGTTCGTTCCTTGGAAGTTGGCGAGAAACCTTTACGAGATTCTATCAAACCTACCAAACTATCTTTTAAAACACGTAATGGCTGCTATAATCGATTATTAACAACTAATGTTAGTGAAGTCAACGTTCTTCCATTTTTGACTGGAGCCAATAGAATAAGGGCTAGTAGATCCTCAAAACAGAACCCAGTGGTAGAAAAATCTTAAGGAAAGTTATCAAACTGTCAGTTTATAATTTGGAGCACGAGATGTGATTTCAGATTCAAGACCCGTTAAGATCATGTGCGGTTAAAATGGAATTAAAGTTTGTAACGTGACTGACTAATCTTGATTTGCTAGATTTTAGTCTTTAGTGTATGAGGAAAATTGCAACAAGTGATGATCAGGCTAAATTAATAACTTCGATTATTTGATACCAATAATGAATTTGAGGGGATAAAATATGATTTTATTTCCAACATCCTATCAACCTGAAAACTTCGTAAAGCCGCCCCTTACTTTTCACCCATAATTCATAAAGCCTCCTTAGCGGAAAGGCACAGGGCAAGCTGTTCATTTGAATTTGGTTGTCAATGTCAACTCAAAACATTGTAATCCTTGCGAGAATTGTTTATAAAAATAAATTTATAAATTAATATAATTTTTTTTATAATATATTATATTTATATTTATTTTATAATAAAAATATTTTTACAATCTAATATACCACTCCACATCAAGTAATGTACATTTGTAAAATTATTTTTATATAATTTCTTTGCAGTTAAAATATTTCTCAAATTTGGTAACTTTAAAAAAAAATAATAATAATCAGAAGTTTAACACAACATAAAACTTATTACTCTTTAATGATGATGTGGTACAAGATGGACAATCAATTCTTTTTTAATGGTTTGAATTTAAGAAATCCACCCAAGGAAACGTCCAAGAAAATCCAGGCAACACATCCAAGAGAATAGTGAAGGGCTAGTATGTCCACTCATTTTGACACTTTATTTTGACACATCATATAGTTTAATTATTTCTTTTTATTTATTTTTTAGTTAATAGTTAAAAAAAATGATTATTAATGTATTGATATATATTTTTTTAAGATGATAAAAAAAGAACAAAAATGAAAAAAAAAAAAAAAGTGGAAAAACAACTAGATGCATACTTGAGCAGTGCTTATTTTTTCAGTTTAACAATGGGCAACGAGATGATAGAATTTGATCGTTAAATTTAGGTGCGCCTTACTCCCTTTCTGTTTTTAATTTCTTGATTGCTTATACATATATGCAAACTCATTAATAAGTACCACAAAAACATATTATGCATAATCATATACACATATACCCCATTTGTGTGATATGGTATCTGTCAACAAAATGAAACCATATAAAGCAATCCAAATTTAGCAGTACCATACATATTAGGGATCTTCCTTGCATCTGGTAAATGCGGGAGAAAAATTTTAAACACCACCACTTCCACTTGTACTTGTACATGAGTCAACATGGAATGCTAGTACTAATCAGAGTTACAAATCGTGTGTAAACAGGTAAAGCCAGAAACTAATAATCTCATGCTTTCACATAGATCCCTAGCATGTTGGTCAAGACTCTATACACAACCAGCTTGCTGCTTCCTTACAGCGGACGTGGAATAGAAAAGGAGGGCGTAGAATAGGAAAGGACATAAATAGACATACACATACACATACACTGCAGTGAGAGGCTGACCGGTCATTGTCTCCTATAATAGAATCACTCCTAGATCACAGTATGGAGCAAGCCTTTTGTGCCTTTCTCTTCTTCTTCTTTTGCTTTGGAGGCTGCAGCACGACCTTAATGGCTGCATCAAAAACTGCCTTGACATTCTGCAATTATATGATGACATGATTCTAATCAATAACACAGCATAAAGACCATTTCCACAAATAGTCTTGAAGAAATGAAGAGAGGCATACCTGCTGTGTTTTTGAACTACACTCGATGTAGGCAGGAGCTCCAATCAGTTTCCTAAGCTCTTCTCCCTTAAAGCAAAAGGTGAGAGTCAAACTACTAGTTGGATGTCATAGCCCCACAAAAACAGGTGTCTAGGGGAATAAAATACAAAGATGAGAGGTGCAGTAAACTTTACCTGAGGTGTAGCAATGGGCACTGCCCCAGGATGGTCTATAAAGAACTGCTTATCATCTCGAAGATCTGCAGATAGATATGGAACTTCTAATAAAAACGAGTTCATCTTTTATATATAAGGCAAAATACCAAGGCAACTAACCTGCACGCTCACAAGTGTTATGTACCACATAAAATATTCAAACTACAGTGTTCCAGGGACTTGTCAACCAAATGAATATGTTCAACACCAATATGATCATGTATAAGCATGTCATTTGATTGCTCGCTTTCTTAGATATACATGTAAATGAGCTATATTTTAGGAACGGCATTAAGTTACTCTTTAACATTGTTTGGTGGTTTGAAATGACAAATCATTGTCATGTATGTTTGTCAAATCAATATGAATATCTTTGACTCCTCCCCAATCTACTTTGTATATACCCAATGCCACAACCTCTTTAGCTGTAAGCCCGGTAGATTGTACACCGCGAAAATCATACTAGATGCCATAGTAAACAAGAGAACTTAGGGTTAGCAAACACCATGGAAAAATAATTTATTCATACAGTAGCAGATAGTAACAAAGATATACAAATAGCTGTGAAAAAACTACAGGGCAAGAAAACATTCTACTAACAAAGATGACTGTCTAAACAAAAGTTTGATAAAAGAAGCCGCAAGAATGCCAAGATGCAAAGGATAAAGACTTGAGCTAGTCACCATCCACATTCCACAAATACAAAACTGATACAATCACATAGCAATGAAAAACAGATCAATGTATGTGCTACAAGGGATGAGAATAAATCCTACCAAGCTTTGTTCCTACAAGAATTATTGGAACACCAGGTGCGTAATGCCTTAATTCAGGAATCCACTGAAAATGGAAAGTAAAACAGAAAACAAGTTATCAGCCCACACAAATGCAGACACGACTTAAAAAATAATACATTTTCTTAAACAAAGAAGAAGTTTATTCGAGAAGTTTAAACCTTCTTAGCAACATTTTCATAGCTAGCCTTGCTTATGAGAGAGAAAGCAAGTATAAAGACATCTGCGCCTCGATAGCTCAAGGGCCTTAATCTGTTGTAATCCTCCTGACCTGTACAAAAAATCATGGATTCAGAAACCCCCAAGTCAGGAACAAAACAGGTAAGAAAATCCCGGCAATCCAAACGATCATTATATAATTACCAGCAGTATCCCATAACCCTAGGTTAACAGTGCTTCCATCCACGACAACATTAGCACTGAAATTGTCAAAAACAGTCGGCACATAGTCCTATCATCAATGAGAAATGAACAAACTAGTTAGCAACCAATAGCTTCTGACCAAAGCACGTTTATGGAAAGCAGACAATGTAAAACGGTTTTTTGATAAGTAAGACAATGTAAAACTAAACTGGGAAATATATAATCTTACAGGAAAGATTATTCACAAACAAAACATCGGATTATACATTTTAAAACCAAAAAAGTGACTTTGGTTACAAATATTTCCCACCACAGAAAATCAAGAACGAAGAAATCTAATCCACAAGACCGTGAAGCCATTCAGCACAGAGCGACAGGGTATCTTGAGGAATCAAGGACAGATGTACCCTCGTGTAGAATAAGAAGGTATAAGCTAGATGTCTGCATAAATAGAGGGTAACCGCTGGAGTCAAACTTCTTAAAGCATTGCCTTGCTTATCCAGGGTGCAAAAACCTAGCATTTTTGTCTATTGCCAAGTATGAATGATAATTTATTTTCTTATGGGAACTAATGTAATAGCCCAATAAGCAATAAAGGTTTTCCAGCATTCCAACACTTATAAGATAATTGATCAATTATTTCTAACTCCAGAAATTTAATTAGCGACTTCCTGAAATCAAGCTTGGGGTATGAAAATAATCGGGTTGAAACTAATTTAAGAAGATCACACTGATTCAAGCACCATGATGTGAAAAGTTTTCTAAATTCCGAATCCATAAATACGATATCAATAAGAATTCCGAATTCAACATGGAAGCAATATTTTTCTCTCTAACGTGATGCAAATGAGTCCAAAACATAAAAGAGGGGAAAAATCCTTCAATTTAATAAGCAAATTCTTCTTTCTTTCTTTTTTTCTTTTAGCAAAAAGAAAAAAGAAATCGAAGGTTATATAAAGGACTTCTCGCAGAAAGATCCATCCAAGAACAAGGGCGTACAGAAAGAAGTAAATTTCCGAACAATCGAAACTAAAGGACCAAATTAAAGGCATACAATGAGAGATAAGAACTCACCGTAGGGAATGTATTGCTCGTGTAGGATATCAGCATACAGGTTTTACCGACGGCGCCGTCACCGACGGTGACGCACTTAATGAATCTAGACGCACTCATTTCCGACAAAGAAGCACCGGATCTGCACCCGTAACTTACAAACTCCAACAATGCCCGGGCCTCTCTCCTCGATTCTCAGTCTTGCTGTTCTTCCTGCTCAACAAGGGAGTTCACCAAGACTCCATCCCTGGCAAAGAAAAGCCCTACACCGGAAGATTCAAATTTCTTGAAATTTTGAAATTGAAATTCAGAGTGTAGCCCTAATTGCAGAGAGAGAGAGAGAGAGAGAGAGAGTGGGGAAAATGAATCGAAAGAGAGAGGAGTAGGACGGGGGGTGGGGACCTGAGCTTTGAGACGGGGAAACAATTGCGGTTGAAGCGTTCGCTGACCTAGCCAACCTGTTGCCAGCTTATCCCTTTACTCACACCTCCCCTCCCTCCTTATCATATCCCGCTATTCCAAATTAAAAACTTTTTTTTTTTCCTTTCTTTCTCTTTTTATCAAAGTCCTTTCTTACCCTTTTTTTTCCTTAAAAACTTGGTGTGAGTTAAAATATAAAAATTAAAAATTAAATAAAATAATATTATAATAATATTTTTAATTATTATTATATTACATTTTAAAAAATTAGATTATTTAATATTTTATATAAAAATTTAAAAAAATTATAATAATAAAATAATATGAATTAATATCAACTCTTTATTGAAGGACCTAACTTTTTTTTGCAATTTATTTTTTTCAAAAAATTTGTAAGTTAAAGTAGGCGAGAAATTGTAGATGTACTATTATATTTGCCTCTAAAATAAATTTTATGATATTGATTAGTCTCATTCATTTACACAAACATGATAAGATGAGATAGAAGTTAAATAAAATATTATTATTTAATATTATTATTATTTAAAATTTTAAAAAATTAAATTATTTATTATATTATATACGATAATTTTTTTAAAAAAAATATAATGGTTATACGAGATGTCATCTAATAAACCAAACCAAACCAAACCTTGTAATAAATAAGATCAATACACTATAATATCTGCTTATAAATTGTACATACATGCATAATTCACATAACATATTTAGAATTGGCATTACTCTTTCCATTAAATATAGCCTACCAAAACACATAAATCTTCTTCAATATAATGCAAAAAATAAAAATGCTTACTTGGATTGATCCTAAGCTTTATCGTCTGTGAGGAAAGAAGTCTCCAGACTAGGGTTGTTCAAAAAACCCATCATCTTGGACGGCCTAAATTTTCGACCCAACCTGACTTGAAATGGCTGACTTGTTTAGTGTGTAGTCGAAATTGATTAACTGCCCGATACCACTTTCACATGTAATTTTCTCCAATTCTTTCGTCAGCAGAAAGTGTGTCGAACACCCTTACGAGGGAAATCTTGCATCATCGCTCTGAAATCTTGCACCATCGCTTTCACATGCAATTTCTGTTGACTTTTTTTTCTTATTTTAGTAATCCCACATCGGTGGGTTTATAAAATGGGACAAACCCATGTAGTTATAAAAAGAGACCTAGCCTCCTTAATTAATTACACCAGTCAGAAACTTATCTAGTAACTTTTGACTTTAGTAAAATTCCTTTATTGTTCTTTCTGTATGTAAAAGGAAGAGAGGTGAAAGTTAGAATTTTACTAGTGGGAGAAGTTTTTGTGGGTGTCATTGGGGTGAAGAGAAAAATTGTGTGATTGTAACAATTTTTCACATAGTGTATTTTTTTCTCTGGGTTTGGTGATTTTTCTCCTGTTTTAGAGTTTTCCACGTAAATTCTTGTGTTGTGTTTATTTCTCTATTTTTCTTGTTATTCTGTCAAAAGTAAATCCTGGTGGGGGGAATTTGGGAAACCCAAATTCCTAACAAGTGGTATCAAAGCCACTAGGTTCTTTTGGCAGGGTGGAGCTTTAATGTGATAGTGTGAATACGTACGGTCTAAGGAGATTCTGTTTAGGAGATTGGAAATTTTAAATGTGTCTGTTGTGACCCTCCAATCTTTCCTGGGAACCTTGAAGTTCTGTCTAGGAAAGATCAATCTTTCCTGGGAACTTACTTAGTAGGTACTATTCATTTCTACGGTAAAATTTATCGAAGCTATATCAGGAGGTAGACCTTCAAATCCTATCAGATTTGATGTGGAGAAATTTGATGGGAGAATCAATTTTGGCTTGTGGCAAGTATAAGTCAAGGATATCTTGATTCAATCAGGATTACCCAAGGCGTTAAAAGGTAGACCAGTCCCTGAAGTCAGTAGCGGTCCAAGCACTACTGGTGAAACAAAGACCAGATCTGGAATGAACGATGAAGATTGGGAGGATTTGGATTTGAGAGCGGCAAGTGCAATTCGTCTGTGCCTGGCCAAGAATATTCTTATACATGTGCATGGAATATTCAAGGCAAAGAGACTCTGGGAAAAGCTCAAAGAGTTGTATCAGACGAATGGTGTCTCGAATCGAGTGTACTTGAAGGAGCAGTTTCATACATTGCGGATGAGTAAAGGTACGACTATTTTAGATCATTTAAGTGTTCTCAATGGCATTGTCTCTGAGCTGAAATCTATTGGAGTTAAAATTGATAATGAGGATCAAGCCTTGAGGCTGATATGATCTCTTCCATCTTCCTATGAGCATATGAAGCCTATTTTAATACATGGGAATAAGAAAATAATTTTTTCAGAGGTTACCAGTAAACTTTTTTTTGAAGAAAGAAGGCTAAGTGGTGGAAGTAATGGTTCACCTGAGAACTTAGTAATGGTGACAACTGGTGATTAGAAGAGGAAGAACTCCATTAAGAAGAAAGTAGTTTGCTGGGTGTGTGGACAACCTGGGTACGTCAGGAGAAGTTGTCCAAGGGGTGGAGCAAGTTCGGCAAGAGGCTCCAAGTCAGTAAATGGAGATACTGACAATGAAACTAACATTGTATCTATCTTTACAGAAGATGGTGTCTGTTAAAAAGAGACATGTACATTCTTATGGCATGTTGCTAATCCCAAAGTTGCCATGATAGAGGATGTGTTAATGTTAGTTGTTTCACAAGTTTGCACACGAGCATTGGTTTGGCATTGATGCGGGGTGTGTGGTGGAAATTCATGTCGATGACTGATGAACTTCCAGGAAAGCCAAACGTGGAAGTTGCACCATAATTTTTCAGTAAGGTTATTTTTTACATGGGCCGAAGTGAATTGCTTGAAATTAGTTTATTCTGAGTGATTATGCTTTTATGGTGGAGCATGATAGCGAAAGCTATGAAGATCCTCATTGCGGTGGAGCGTGGCTGTGGGATCAGTCAAAGTCGCAAGATGGAGATTGTTGACTTTTTTGCTTATTTTGTTAATCCCACATTGGTGGGTTTATAAAATGGGGCAAACCCATATAGTTATAAAAGGAGGCCTAGCCTCCTTAGTTAATTACACCAGTCAGAAACTTATTTAGTAACTTTTGACTTTAGTAAAATTTCCCTGTTGTCCTTTTTGTATGTAAAAGGAAGAGAGGTGAAAGTTAGAGTTTTACTAGTGGGAGAAGTTTTTGTAGGTGTCGTTGGGGTGAGGAGAAAAATTGTGTGATTGTAACAATTTTTCACATTGTGTATTTTCTTCTCTGGGTCTGGTGGTTTTTCTCCTGTTTGGGAGTTTTTCACGTAAATTCTTGTGTTGTGTTTATTTCTCTATTTTTCTTGGTATTCTGTGAAAAGTAAATCCTGGTAGGGGGAATTTGAGAAGTCCAAGATTCCCAACAATTTCCGCCTGGATAATTGTATCTCTCTGAGTCGCCTTCTGGCTTTGTTTTGCTTTTTGGAGTTGCAGACAACATTGCATTTCTGTTGTAGCTCATCAGTGATGAATGCGATGGACGTGAACTCTGGGTTTTCAATGTCGATGCCATTGGTTTAGATCTTAGGCCTCTAGATGGAACCACATTGAGATTTAGCACGGAATAGGTTATCGGGCTATTAGGTATCGGCCAAATGGTAGGTGTTAAAATCGTGTCGAGTCGGAAATGACCTTATTGGAATGGAATGAGTCAAGAGTACAGGCCTATTCTGAATTGTCAGCCTAATAACTTTTAAAAATAATATTATCTTATTAAAATACTCTCAATTTAAATATTATTATATAAAGAATTGTACATGTATCGTAGATCCATAAGTATCTCTTTAAAAAATGTGAAAAACAGATAAAATAGTTAGTATATGATTATGTATAATCCGATGGATTATGTTGGATGGAACTTCTATTTTCGGCCTAACAATGGATGGGAATGAAATTATATGATTAGCTATAAAGTAGAAGAAGAAGAAGACGACGACTCCATCTAAAATCTTTTCTTTGGCCTTTTCTCTATTATTTGGCCAAATAATATTAAAGAAGAAAATCGTTATTTCTACAAAACAATTATATAAAAATAATCTTAGAAAATAAAATAAGGCCCCGTTTGTATTCGAAGATGAGTTCAACTCATCTCAACTCATCTTTATTTTATCATTATATTTTTATAATTTTTTATATAAAACACAAATTCCTATACACATTTTTCAAATCCCAAAATAATAATAATATTAAAAAATAAACTAAACTCATATCAACTCATCTCATCTCCAAATCCAACCGGGGCTTAATTTATAATCTACTATAGTCAATAATTCTCATTAAGTTACGTAAATTCATAAAATTATTTTTGTATAACATTAGAATATTTTCTAATAAAGAAAATATAATTTGAGATTGTTTTAGTTTCTATAATTTCTATTTTGGGTAACAATTTCAACCGTCGAAGAAAAAAGAAAAACAACAATCAATAAGTTGAAAACAAAAAGGAATAATAATTTACATGAGAATGGGAGTCGGAGAAGTACGTGGGTAGCAGAATTGTTTGGTTATTCTTAATACAATTGTCATTGTCTGGGTGTAAGGAATCAAACAGACGTGCCCAATTGTATGTTGCCTGCAAAGAACAAGGGAAGATAACGGCAATATAGCTTTCCAGTTTAGGTTGCCGCACATGGCCATATAGCTTTCCAGTTTTAGTACCGCCCGCTATCAGTTGGTCCACTTCCATGTGCTTTCCGCCTATCTCGTACCAACCCAGCAACTGCTTATTAATAGGGCTGCAAACGAACAGAGCTGCTCGTGAACAATTTGAGCTCGAATCGTATAAACTCGATTCGAACTCGATTCGTTTAATAAATGAGTTGTTCGTGAACACTAATATTGGTTCGAATATTAAACGAGCTAAACTCGTATAATCTCGACTCGACTCGTATAAACTCGGTTTGTGTTCGTGAATGAGATTCGTATAAACTCGATTCGACTCGTTTTGAGCTCGTAACAATACTCGTAATATTTCTATATACATATATATAATCTTGCATATATTCTTACATATATTTTTTTATTATATATATTTTTTGTGTTATATATATTATTTTTAATATTTTGTATAAGTAATATATTTTGTTACTTTATGTAGAAGTAGTATTTTATTTCTTTACAATAATAATGTATTAAGTTCACAAAAAAATTATTAAGTCAAATATTTATAAAGAGTAAGAAACTCGAGTAATTACTCGACTAAGTTCGGCTCGTTCGTTAGAGAGTAAAGACAAAGATCGATAAATAACTCGATTCGACTCGAGCTCGTCTTTGATCGGCTCGAATTCGACTCGACTCGGCAAACTCTCAGCTCGACTCGAACTCGAACTCGAGTTATTTGAGTCAAGCTCGACTCGACTCGACTCGAACTCGTCTTTGATCGGATCGTTTGTAGCCCTACTTATTAATATCCTACAAGCAATATTTCTTAAAATATAGACTACAATACAAGTTTAAGTTAAAATAATTTTAAAATAATAATAATATTTCTTTTAAATAATAATATATATATATTTTATTTTCATTTATCAATAGGACTGCAATACAATCCTCCACTCAAGATTACAAATAGAATTTTTCATATCTTGCTAAATATCCCAACAATCCCCTATTAAACTTCTAGATAGAAATGCCATGGTAAGTGTTCCGAGAATAGATGTAATGAGGAGCTTATTAGCTGGGAGGTGTTCTCCAAGGAAGAAGCTGAACATATTATAAGTATTCCCTTGAGCAAGCTTGGCAGGGATGATAGACTGATTTGGGAACCTTCTAGCAAGGGCATTTTTTTCTGTGAAAAGCGCCTATTATGTGGCATAGGAAAAAAAAAAAAGCTCAAAAGGAGGAGACTTCACAAGCAGTGGATAAGGTTAATGGCAAAAGATTTGGAGCGTAAATATTCCAGAAGGGACCAAAATCTTTCTATGGAAGAGAAAATCTGTGAACGAGAGGAGGAAACGGCTATGCATGTCATCTAGTGATGTCCAACAACAAGAGATGTCTAGGCAAGCACACAAGTTCGAGTTCTACAAAAGTGGATCAGTTCAGAGGAGACCTTTCTATGCATACGGGAAAAATTGATGAGCAACCTGCAAGAGGAGAAACTTCAACTAGTGGCAGTCATACTGAGATCCCTCTAGTTTAGAAGGAATCTTTTTTATATTTGAAGAGAACTTTATAGGGCCATAAACCTTGATTAGACAAGCAAAAGCAATTTTAGAAGACTACCGGACAGCTCAAGTGCAAGGAGACCTTGAGGAACTTAAGGTGCAAGGAGAAGCCACGGATGGCACAAGCAGTAACCAAGTGTGGATCAGACCAACACCAAGTTGTATCAAAGCAAATTGGGATGCCTCCCTCAGCAACCAGTGCACTGGAATAGGAGTGATCGTGCGAAATGACCTAGGGGAAGTTCTAGCATGTGCATGCTATAAACTACCTCCTATTCCTGCATCGACCCTTGCAGAAACTCTGGCCCTCTGGCATGCACTAGTTGATCTATGTACTGAACTGGGGCTTACCAGAATAGTTTTTTGAAGGGGATGCCTCAACAGTTGTTAATGTAGTCAGCCAAGAGGTCGAGAACCTCTCTCCGGGAGGCCACATTACTGAAGACATCAAAGCTGTAATGGCTACAAGGAGAGATTGGAAGACTCAATTCACTAAGAGGGATGGGAATAGGGCGTCGCATTTGCTTGCAAAACATGCTCAAAGTGTAGACCAACCATGAGCAGATTTGGTTAGAAGAGAGTAGTGTTTATTTCTTTACAAGTTAGTAAAGATGCAAACTATACTGGTTCATTTACTGGTAATTGAATATATGATATTCATTTTGATTCCCAAAAAAAAAAAAAAAAGAATTACCTGCATTGCGTTCTTTAATCTTCCTTATTTTTCACTAAATTAACTGTACAAACGATCAAAATACTCTTTTGTTTCATTTGAATTTGAGAAAAAACTTTACGTTAGGTTGACAAGTGATATGAATTAAAGGGATGATCATTTAGAAATATTTCTTTATTGTTGATGGTTGAATTGAGTGGTCAGTTATCCTTAATTAAAAATATTTGTATATGTCTAAACCTGCAAGTCTAAAACAGTCATTTGAATAAATAAAAAAACTTATCATAAAAAATTAGCTTTTTATAATAAAATCTACTATTTTTAAAAGAAACTATTTGTTAGAAATGAAAGTAAGAGTTCATAATGAAGTCTTGAAGTGGAGAAAATTGATTCTCATTAACTTGATTTGTGAATACAAGAGTATGTTACATATACATAGATTACAAAAAAATAAATAAACAAAAAGATAAGAGAAAGAGTCCTAAAATTAAAATTGTTGGTTTGTTGCTCTTTGTAATCCCACATCGGTAGGATTTGTAATAGGGGGTAAAGCCATATAGTTATAAAAGGAGGCTTAGCCTTCTTAGTTAATTACACCAGTCAGAAATTTATCTAATAATTTTTTATTTTAGTAAAATTCCTCTGTTATCCTTTTTATATGTAAAAGGAAGAGAGGTGAAAGTTAGAGTTTTACTAATATGAGAAGTTTTTGTGGGTGTCGTTAAGGTGAAGAGAAAAATTGTGTGATTGTAACAATTTTTCATATAGTGTATTTTCTTCTCTGGGTCTGGTAGTTTTTTTCCTATTTTGGAGTTTTCCACGTAAATTCTTGTGTTGTGTTTATTTCTTTATTTTTCTTGTTATTCTGTCAAAAGTAGATCCTGGTGGAAGGGAATTTGGGTGATCCAAATTTCCAACAAGTGGTATCAGAGTCACTAGGTTCTTTTGGTAGGGTGGAGTTTCGGTGTGGTAGTGTGGATACGTACGGTCTAAGGAGGTTCTGTCTAGGAGATTGGAAATTTTAAGTGTGTCCGTTGTGACCCTCCAATCTTTCCTGCGAACCTTGAAGTTCTGTTTAGGAAAGATCAGTCTTTTCTGAGAACTTACTTAGTGGGTACAATTCATTTCTACGGTAAAATTTATTGAGACAATGTCAAGAATGAAGGTAGAGAAATTTGATGGGAGAATCAATTTTGACTTGTGGCAAGTGCAAGTCAGAGATATTTTCATCCCATCAGGATTACATAAGGCGTCGACCAACCCATGAAATCAACAGTTTGCTGGAGGTGTGGACAACCTGAGCACGTCAAGAAAAGTTGTCAACAAGCGTTAGAGCAAGTTCGGCAAGAGGATCCAAGTCAGTAAATGGAGATACTAACAATGAAACTAACATCGTATCTCTCTTTACAGAAGACGGTGTCTGTTAAAAAAAGACATGTACATCCTCATGGCATGTCGCTAATCTCAAAGTTGTCGTGATAGAGGATGTGTTAATGTTAGTTGTTCCACAAGTTTGCACACGAGTATTGGTTTGGCATTGATGCAGAGTGTGTGGTGAAAATTCATGTCGATGGCTGATGAACTTTCAGGAAAGCCAAACGTGGAAGTTACACCATAATTTTTTAGTAAGGTTATTTTTCGATATGGGCCGAAGTGAAATATTTGGAATTGGTTTATTTTGAGTGGTTATGCTTTTATGGTGGAGCATAATAGCGAAAGCTATGAAGATCATCGTTGCAGTGGAGCGTGGCTATGGGATCATTGCAAGGTGGAGATTGTTAGTTTGTTGCTCTTCGTAATCCCACATCGGTAGGATTTGTAATAGGGGGTAAGGCCATGTGGTTATAAAAGGAGGCCTAGCCTCCTTAGTTAATTACACCAGTCAGAAACTTATCTAGTAATTTTTTACTTTAGTAAAATTCCTCTGTTATTATTTTTATATGTAAAAGGAAGATATGTGAAAGTTAGAGTTTTACTAGTAGGAAAAGTTTTTGTGGGTGTTGTTGGGGTGAGGAGAAAAATTATGTGATTGTAACAATTTTTCACATAATATATTTTCTTCTTTGGGTTTAGTGGTTTTTCTCATGTTTTGGAGTTTTCCACGTAAATTCTTGTGTTATGTTTATTTCTCTATTTTTCTTGTTATTCTGTCAAAAATAGATCCTAGTGGAGGAGAATTTGGGTGGTCCAGATTCCCAACAAAAATTAACCTCTTATTTTCTACTGATTTACAAGCAATCTAAGATAGTACTTTACATAATTTTATCTGCAATGGTGTGCATTTTGGTTAGCTGGCAATCCATGCTTTACATGTTTTTCTGTTGCCTTACTTTTGTGCCAGTGCTTTATACTTTTCAGCTACTGTATCTTGCTTTTCATCAACTTGTTTGCTACAAGATATTTTTTGCATGTTATGGCGTGCTTGTTCAGAGTATCCATGCTTCTTTTTATTTTCTGTTTCGTGTGACTCCCCTTCAAGATGAGCATAGATGTTGAGTATGCCCATCTTGGATAGTAAGAATTGAAAAATAGAAATAGTCAAGGCCTTGGTGAAAATATCTGTCAGTTGAAACTTTGAGGCAATGTAGACAGGTGTTATGATTCCAGCCAAGACCTTGTCCCTAACAAAGTGACAATCCAGCTCTATATATTTAGTTCTTTCATGGATAATAGGAATCTTGGTGATATGGATGGTTGCCTGGTTATCTCAGAACAAAGAGTAGGTTATGCGTGGTTAATGCTGAATTCCTTTAATAGACCAAGGAGTTAAATGATCTTATAGTTTGTAGAGGCCAATGCTCTATATTCTGCTTCTATTGAAGATCTAGAAACAGTCACTTGTTTATTTGATTTCCAACTTATCAATCAGTCTCCAATGAACACACAAAAATCTGTGACAGATCTTCTACTTTCGGGGCAAGTAGCCCAATTAGAGTCACTATAAGTTTTTAAGTGTAAGGATGATCTTGTAGACAAAAAAAATGCCTTGGCCTATTGATCCTTTGAGATACCTGGAAATTCTGTAGGCTGAGTGCATGTGAGTTTGTAAGGGTTTATTCATGAATTGGCTCAAGACATTCACAACATAAATGATATCTGGTTTGGTGATTGTCAAATAAATGAGTCTACCAATGAGCCTTCTACAGGCTGTAGGGTCTTGAAAAATCTCACTTGTGGTGTAGCTCAACTTGTGATTCAATTCAATGGGTGTAGAAACTATTTTGGTGCCAAGTAACCCTGCATCTTCCAAAATTTCAATGATATATTTTCTTTGATAGATATTGATTCTAGAAGATGATCTTGCAACCTCTAAACCTAGGAAGTATTTGAGGGATCTAATGTTTTTAATCTTGAACTTGTTGTGGAGGTAAGTTTTGAGTGAGTCAATTTCATCTTGAGAATTGCCACACATTATGATATCATCTACATAGACTAAAGGTACAGTGAATCCCTTTTGACTAACTTTAGTGAATAAATAATAGTTAGACTTAGATTGATGGAATCCAATAAAGGTGAGGGAGGGAGTTAGAAAATTTAGAAAATCATTGCCCTGATGCTTGTTTAAGTCCATAGAGGGACTTGTTTAGTTTACATACTAGTTTCTCCCCCTCAATCTATTTTCTATGTGTGTGATAACCTGGTGGCATTTCCATGTAAATCTCCTCATTGAGGTCCCATTGTAAAAAGGCATTATGCACATCCATTTGAGATAGAGACCAGTTTTGAATTGAAGCTAATGCAAAGAACACTCGAACTGTGGTAAGTTTAGCAACTAGACTGAATGTTTTTTAGAAATCAAACTCTTATCTTTGAGTATATCTTTTGGCAACTAGTCTAACTTTGTGCCTTTCAAAGGAACCATTTGATTTGAGTTTGACTTTGTAGACATATCTACAACCAATGATAGTTTTATTAGGAGGAAGGGGAGTAATAGTCCAAGTCTCATTTTCCTCCAAAGCACTAAGTTCAACATCCATGGCATCTTGCCAATGTTTAAATTTCACAGCTTCACTATAGGAGTTAGGCTCAGAGGTCAAAGAGAGGGAAATATAAAAAGATTGATGAGATGGGGAGAGATTTTTGTAGCTGAGATGTTGATTGAGTAGGTGAAGGGTTGAGGATGGAGAAGATGCATTGAGAGGCATAGTATTCATGGAGATATGCAGATTTTTGCCTTTCTCTAGTGGATCTTCGAAGAGGTAGGGTGTTATGTAACTCATCAAGGTAAGATGAAGTAGGAAGTAGAGCAGGGTCAATGGCAAGTTGAGATAATTCAGCATGTGGAGCAGACGGATCAGGAGGATGGGATGTGTTATGTTGTAAAATGGGGAGAGGTGAAAAAGAGTCATATGTTCGCTTGAGTGAGGGTTGAGAGAGATCACTACCTACCCTTCACTCGAGCGAATTATCAAGCGAGATCTCTGCTTCAACTTTGCTCGAGCTAGGGTTGAGCGAGATTACTGCTTGGCGAGAAAGGGATGGAAGTGGAAGAGTAGAATGGAAAGCTAAATTCATGGAAGATCACATTCCTAGAATTGAAGGTGGAGTGAATTTCCAAATCATAGAGCTTGTAGCCTTTGATGTTGGCAGAGTATCCCAGGAATATATATGGCCTAGCTTGTGGCTCAAATTTTGTTTTGTGTTGTTGGTGGTGCTAGCATAACTCAAGCATCCAAAAACATGAAGGCGAGCATATGATGGTGGTGATGAAAAGAGCATTTCATATGGAGATTTATTGGAGAGAAGAGGTGTAGGTATCCTGTTAATGATGTATGCAGCTATGAGAATTGCATCTCCCCTAAATTGAGTGGGTAATGCAGCTTGAAACAGAAGGGCACGAGCTACATGTAAGAGGTGCTGGTGTTTTATCTCAACAACACCATTTTGTTGAGGGGTATATACACAAGACTTTTGGTGGATAATGCCATAGTCTTTATAGAAATCAACCATATCAAATTCAAGATTATTGTCAGTCCTAACCTTTTTAGCTTTCTTATTGAATTGAGTGTGGATGAGTTGGAAGAATGATTGCAAAATAGACCTTTTTGACTTTAGTTTCATTAAAAAAATCAAGTTACTCTTGAATAATCATCTACAATGGTTAAAAAGTAATGAAAGCCTTAAAGGGAGGCTTGAGAATATGGCCCCCATATATCACAATGTATCAAGTCAAAAGGCAATGAACTAGTGGACATGCTTGAAGGAAAAGAAAGATGTTTTTGCTTAGCCAAATGACAAATTTTACAATGAGATTGATCTTTGGATTTTACATTAGGTACATGAGAATGAATCAAGTTCATCCTTTGTGAAGATAGATGTCTTAATCTAAAATTTCATAGATCAAAAACTTGTTGAGAGGCTGTTTGATTGGAGAGATTCGAAGAAAGATTGATGTTGCTGTCATGAGAGCAAGGTAGCAAGTAATATAGGCCAACATGAACCTTAGCAAGTCTAATCGTCATTTATGAAGAGAGAATCTGAATGAAGCACATATCACTTAAGAAAAATAGGCCATGTATCTGGTCTATGAGTTAGCTTACTGACTGAGATAAGATTAAAAGTAAATGAGGGCACACATAGGACATCAGTCAAAATCAATGATTCTAAAAGTCTGACAGTGCCTATGTGTGTGACTTGGGCCTTTGTACCATTTGGTAGCTGCACAAAGGCTTGAATATAAGAAGGAGGTTTATCAAGAAAAGAGGTGAAGCACACTATGTGATCAATGGCTCCTGTGTCCATGATCTATGGTGTGTGACAAACATAAGGGTGTTATGTTGAGAGGATGAGATATGTTTGCAATGATTTATGTCACTGAACTGAGAGTGATTAGCAGTTAATGAAAAAGTGGAGAGGTAGTGATATTTACCTGCTAGGTTCGAGTAAGGTGTGATGGGGGAATGATTTTTAGGAGGATCTGGTTTGGTAAGAGCAGAAGGAGGAGTAGACAATATTGGTTTGGTTTGTCCCAAGTTAAGTTGAGGAAATTGAGCATTGACAAGAGCTATGAGATGTTGTGCTTGTGTTTGAGAGAGATTCAGTTGAGGAGTACTTGGAGCATGTGCTTCCTATAGTGAAGAGGTAACCTGCGTAGTAACTTGGTTGGCATAATATGTAGTAGGATTATTTCCAAACTTAGTTTTGATAAACTTAAAGTTTGGTGGGAATCCTACTAACTTATAACACTTATCCTTCGTATGTCCAACCTTACCACAATGATGACAGATCAAGTCTGATTTTTCTCTTTTCTTTGGAAGATGTTGATAGGTTAGAAGAGCAAATGACTCTGAGATGGGCAAAGATGTGTTCCTTGCCTGCCTTTGTCTTTCTTTTTGCAAAATTAATGAAAAAGACTTGTCTAGTGAAGGTAAGAAACTCAGTAAAATGATCTTTTTCCTCACAAAGTCATAACTATCATTTAATCTCATTAAAAACTTGAAGACATAGTCTCCTTGCTAGACTTCACCAACAGTTTTTAAGGCATCACAAGTACATTTTCCACAAGTGTAACAGGGAAGTGGTCTGTAACTGTGTAACTCTTCACAAATGGCATTGAGTTGGGTGAACTAATCACTTACCGAGAGGTGCCTTTGAACAATGTTGTTGAGCTTATGTTGGAAGTGATATTATCTCATCTTCATCAGGTTGGGCAAATCTCTCCTTAAGTTTATCCCAAACCTGTGTAGCTGAAATCACAAAGAATACATTAGATGATATCTCTTTGGAAACAAAATTTAGGATCCAGGCTAATAAGATGTTGTTACATCTCAACCATAACACATATGAGGGATCTGATAGCTTAGGAGCAAAAATTTGGCCATTTCAAAAGCCTATCTTACTTTTTATTGAAATGGAAAGTAGAAATGATATGCTCCAAGATATATAATTTGAACCATTCAATAGAGGTGAGACAATAAGAGTATTGGTATTGTCACTGTAATGTAGAAAGAATGAAATGTTTGGGTCCTCAACAAGGAGAATAGTAGAAAAAGATGTCATGACTCAGAAAATAGAGATCTATTTGTGAATTTAAGCAAACATAGCAGACAAGCCTGCTATGATACCATATTAGAAATGAAAGTAAGAGTTCACAATGAAACCTTGAAATGGAGAAAATTGATTCTCATTAACTTGACTTGTGAATACAAGGGTCTGTTACACATATATATAGATTACAGAAAAAAATAAAAAGATAAGAGAAAGAGTCCTAAAATTAACTTTTTATTTTCTACTAATTTACAAGCAATCTAAGATATTATTTTACATAACTTTATCTGCAATTGTGTGCATTTCGGTCCGCTATCAATCCATACTTTACATGCTTTTCTGTTGCCTTATTTTTGTGCCTGTGCTTTCTACTTTTCAACTGGTGTATCTTGTTTTTCAACAACTTGTTTCCTACAAGATATTTTCTGCATGTTATGGTGTGCTTGTTAAAAGTATCCATGCTTCTTTTTATTTTCTGTTTCATGTGAAAAACTACACAACTTAAATCTGTATATATCTAACATTACTCTCACAGCTTTATTTATAAAATCCACGTAATAGTTAAATGCCAATTGGACACACAAACACTACTATAGTAATTATTTGTATAATCATCATTTATCTACCGCGAATTAAATCCAAGACTCTGTTGAGACTCAGAGAGATGGAGGGACTCGGTTTCTAACTTTCTGGGCCTGGTTAGCCAGTTGGGCCTGGATGTAAATTTGACAAATAATTTAAGAAATATTCTATTTACTATTCTGAATAAAGGATTGTGTTGCAGTTTTATTGTTAAATGAGGATAAAAGAGAAAAGAAATATTATTTTTAAAAAATATATGATTATAATTTTAAAAAGTTTTAAATTTGGCTTTCGTTGTAGTCTCCAAAATGGGAACTGCGTAGCATTGCTCATAATTTAAAGGGCTCAGGTAATATCATTTAACAACCTTAAACCTGTATTTGTTCAGAGTTTATTCCATCTCTTCATCTAAAGGAATTCCAAAAATTACACCGAAAAAGCTGTATGTATATATAAAGTATCTATCGTCTCATGAACATATACTACATCCTTTAAGATTCGGCACAGTCCCTGATATGGGAGATTCTTGCCAACATTCAATAACATGAAGCAAAATATAATGTTTTATAAACCTAGTTTTTGTGCTAACAGATTTAATCAAACACTTGTGCTTTATTTTCCTGTTGTAGGCTGACTAGTTGTCCATAGATACTACCAGGCTTTCTACTGAGGTGCTCATGGCTACCAATTTCAATCACCCTGCCATTTTGCAGCACAGCAATACGGTCCGCATCACGGATAGTTGACAATCTGTGTGCCACCAGAATTGTTGTTCGGCCCTCCATAAGCTTATTAAGAGCCTCTTGGACCAGCTTCTCAGATGCTGTGTCTAATGCACTTGTTGCCTCATCCAAGAGAAGAATGGTCGGGTCTTTCAGCATTGCTCTGGCAATTGCTACCCTTTGTTTTTGGCCTCCTGATAACTGAACTCCCTTCTCACCAACTTGAGTTTTGTAACCTTCAGGCATTCTACTGATGAATTCATGGGCACTTGCTGCTTTTGCTGCCTTCATTACCTCAATTTCTGATGCCTGCTCACTCCCATACTTGATGTTCTCGTAAATTGTTGTGGAAAATAATGCTGGTTCTTGCTGAACCAAACCTATTTTCCGCCTTAAAGATTTCAAGTTCAAGCGTTTAATGTCATATCCATCAATCAAGACTGTTCCAGAAGTGGGGTCGTAGAATCTCATTACCAGGGCAATCACAGTACTCTTCCCCGAGCCACTTTGTCCCACTACAGCAAGACTCTTTCCCGATGAGACTCTCAAGTTCAAGCCCTCAAAAATGGTGATATCAGGCCTTGCCGGATACTTGAAACGCACATTCCTGAATTCGATATTCCCCTTTACATGAGTTACCATTTTTGAGGTACTATTATTGGAGTCGATAGCTGTTTTCCTTTTGAGAATACCGAAAACTGAACCCAGTGCTTGCGACCCTTTCACAATGTCAGGTGTAAGAGCAAGTGTTTCTGCTATTGCCAATGCAGTGATTATTAAAACCATGAAAGATTTCATGATGTCTCCAAAGTTTGACTCTTTATGCTTGATTAGAATTGACGCATACCAAAGGCCAAGTGCATATGAACAATATGCAAAGAACTGAGATAAAGCATAGCCAAAACCGGATATATGGCCTCGTACAAGTGCTTGCTTCTTTGGTTGGTTTAGTTCAAAAGCAAACTGCATCAAGATTTCATCTTCAGCACCAAATGCCGCAACAGTGCGTATATTGGCAATTGCTTCGCGTGCCACAGCAGTTGCTCTAGAATAGGCACGGGTGTAGTCTCCTCCAAATCCCTTGAGAAATAGTTGCTGTAGATATAAAGAAAAACGAAAACATGTGGGGTTGAGAACCAGTAAAAACATAAAAGAAAGAAACCACTACCTAAAATGGGTAGCACGAGGTGATCAATCAATGAGTTCGAAATCTTACCTCTGTAATCGAAGCTCCAATAAGTAGGGGGAGGGAGGCAACAACAACAGATGCTATGCGCCAACTTAACATAAAGGCAATTACAAATGCAGTCACAACAAGTGCTGCATTCTGCACAATTGTTGATAGACGGTCAGCAAGAGCACTTCTAACTAATGTTGCGTCGGCTGCTAAAATTGAAGTCAGTAAGCCCGTACTATTCTCTTCAAAATCAAACCAGCCAACTTCGTTGGAAAGGATAGCTGCAAAGTGAGAGAGTTGCACAAAATTATTAGAATTGAATTCTTCTATTCTAAATATGTGTAGCAACAACTGGGAAAAACTATCCTGAGCTTTAATATTTGTAGTTTTGTGGTGAAAAGATAAGAACCTGAGAACATTGATAAGCGCACACGGGTGGTGAGACGCTCTCCCATCAACGTATAGAAGTAGTGCTGCAGCAGATAAATGGGAATAGTAACAATTGCCACTCCAACAAATATAAGAGCCATCCGTTCAACTTCATGCTTCATTTGAGAAACATCATGGGAGTAAAATGCAGTCAAGATATGTGTGATTCCAAAGGCAAACAGAGGAGCCTCCATGCCAGCCAGAACTGCACCCACTGAGCCAAGTACTGCATAGGGCCACTCAGGCGCATTTAGTTTAAGTAGTTCCCAAATTGAGGGAGTGGGCTTTATTGGTAACATATTTTGATCACTTGTGCTAATCATCTTTGATTCCAGCTGGTGGGGGAGGTCCCGAAAGCTTGAATTTCTTGAGCTTACTGAGCCTCTAAAGCTTGAATTGTTTGAACTTCCATACCCAGATAATAAACTGGACTCTTTAACATGTTCTGAGACTTGCGTGCTCACTAGAGTTGCATACTCGCCATCCTTAGATATCAAGTCTGTGTGTGTCCCACTTTCTACAACCTCGCCGTTCTTCAACACTAAAATTGTATCAACATTTCGAACGGTAGATAGCCGATGTGCAACGATAATTGTAGTTCGATGGGACATGATCTCATCTAGTGCCTGCTGAACTGTAAGTTCTGATTCTGCATCAAGAGCACTGGTGGCTTCATCTAGAAGTAGTATCTTTGGGTTTCTCAGCACTGCTCTTGCAATGGCAATTCTCTGTTTTTGCCCTCCTGAAAGCTGGGTTCCAGCCTCTCCTACCTGAAATTCAATAAACTATCAAACACCAACCTCAAGGTAGGATTACAAATTTGTCAAAGATCGTGATGAAAATGAACAAGGGACATTTGACAGTACACTTAAATGGTAGTTAAATACCTGAGTATCGTAATTATCAGGTAAGCCTTGAATGAAACAGTGGGCATTTGCAGCTTTAGCAGCTTGTATGATATCATCCATGTCTGCATCTCGTTTACCAAATAGAATATTGCTAGCTATGGTTGTGGCAAATAGTGCTGGCTCTTGACTAACCAATCCCATTTGTTCCCTCAACCATTTTAAGTCAAGACTTTTAAGATCACGTCCATCCAACAATATTCTACCTTTACATATGCAGGCATAAGCTTTTAAAGTTAAGTAATTTGTATCCAAATGTTCAACTAATGAATTTGCCTTCAGAATAGTTTCTAATATGGAGGTATTAATTACCTGAAGTGGGTTCATAGAAACGTTGAACCATGGAAATGATAGTGCTCTTTCCGGAGCCACTTGGACCAACTACTGCAAAGGTCTTGCCTGCGTTGATTGAAAAGCTCAACTTGTTGAAGACTAAATTTCTTCGTGAAGGATAAGCAAAACAGACCTCGCTGAAGTCTATTTGACCATCGATTTCTGGCAACACTAATCCGGTATTTGATATCTTAGAAGACTTGGAATCTGTTTCAATCATGCTTATGATATTGGCTACAGCTGCCCTTCCTTTAGCAATGCCGGCAAGGTTTGGAGCAGCTTGGCCTAGAGCACTGCAAAGAAGTGTATTCTGTTTTCAATTAGGAAAAAAGACATTAATTGAAATTATCAATTGAGTCCTCCCAAACATCTTTGAAACTGGACTTACAATCCACTGAAGATAACATTGATAATTGTAGTGAAAGCCTTCCCTCCATTCGTGTCCCGATGCCTGACAAGTATACAGGCATACCAGAGAAGCAATGCCCACGCACAAAATAAAAGTCCATACGTGAAGCCTACACCCACTCCTTTTGCCAACCCGCTCTTCTTCCCCAGTTTTAGAGCTTTCTTTAGTGACTTGGAGTATGTTTCAACTGCTTTATCCTCTCCTACAAACGAGTACACCGTACGAACCTGCGAAATAACCTAATCCAAAACACGAGAATCAGCTCAAAGAATATATTTCATTAGTCGGCAAACATGAAATAGGCTTATAAACAAGAAAATGTAATGTTGAAAATCCTAACATATAAAATAAATTATAAAATCTACGCTGTAACATCCCACTCCAATGCCTTTTTGCTTCATAAAGATTTTGGTTTTTACATGTATAAAAAGTTCTTTTGAGTTTTCAATTTTATTTATTTATTTATTTATTTTTTGCAAATACATTATAGGCCCAAGATTTTATGAGGATACGGTTTATCATTTATTGTTACTATTATTATTCCAGTGATATTATGTGGAACGCGGTTCTCTTCAACAATTCTAAGGTCTCTTTTTTATTAATATTATAAAACTTTTGCTTTTATTGAATTATTTATTATTATTTTACAGCTCAGTAATTATGAGAAGATCTAATTTTTTTTTAAAAGTTGGTCAGTTACTAGTTGTCCTAGCCCACGTTTACCATATCATGCATTTCACGTCTTAATTTCTTGGTTCACAAATTTGGTTTAGTTACGAACTTTCCACCATGCATGTCGACTATGCTGTTTGTTTCTCTAAATTTTATCAAGGATTTTTCACAGCTTTATCTACCACTACTTTAATCAAACAACCATATATCTTATAACCGAATTTTTCTTTTCATTTGAATCCAACTCCTCACTATTCTTGCAATCTTCCTTTCGATTTCTCACATAAAATTCTTCCCATCAACAGATTCAAACACTCAGACGCTTACTCTCATTTTCTCCTTAGAGTTTCCAGTCACCTATAAATATATATATATATATATATATATATACATATACATATGTTTAATTCTTCTTGATAGCATGTTTGAAACTATCCATAGGCCAGAGCACTCCACTGCCGCTGTTGCCTCTTCAAGAAATCGTGCTCATCATTTTCCCCCAAACCGAATCAAATCATTGCATCCCTTTCTCTAGGATGCAACCACAGATACGAAAACATGTAAAACAAAAACCACCATCGAAGGGAAGCTCCACTGCCAAGCTTCCAAGTCGCAACCCCACAAAACGACCCTCCTTTTGCACGATCGAAAACACCCAAAGTTGCCTTGCAGCGCCGTGCCCAGCCATCGAGGAGCACTGCAAGCATTACTCTATTTTGCACTCACGAAAACAGAGCATGGGTTTTCCCTCTGCGGGTTATCCAGCCACTCACCTTTCGGGCACTGTAGCACAGCCGTTAACCACCCTCCACTTCGACCCACTTGCGCAGAGAAGGTACAACCGATCACCTCCCTCTACCCAGTTGTTTTTCCCATGGTCTTCTCTCCGTAAACTCTCTCATCCTCTCATTACATGGTTTCTCTCTCATCACTCTCTCTCTCTCCCAGTGCTTTTGCACGTCACCGACCACCCAAGACCACGGCCTTGACCCCAGTTCCTTCGCTCGCCTCCTCTCCCCCGCAGTGAGTTCTCCATCTCTCGATTTGGGGGCTCACTTTTTGTAAACTAAAACATGCTTTTCATTTTTTCTACGTAAAGCTTCGTAAGAGTTTTATTTTATATTATGATCTTGCTCTTTTACTTAATATTACATATGTTCTGTCTCCATAGTTATCAACACAATGGTCTTAAACTGTATGTTTGAAATCTCACCCAAAAGAAAGCTTGCATTTTATGGTTAATTTTCTAATATACCACTAGTTTAAGGTTTAGGGATTACTTAATTTATGTGGTCGGTTTCCTCTTTATATTAAATCCACGTTTTATAGACTTTGTTCATAATACATAGTTTTATAAAGAAAATAAATTAGTTTTAAACTCTATTATGAAATTATTTTTGAAAGTTTGCACAAGTATTTTCATGTCATTTTGTAACGAGGGGTCTGTTTTCAATAAAAATAGTCAAAAAAATTTATAAGAGGGTTGGATTTTGGCTTCTTAATCAAACTCATATTTGGATTGGAATTAAATTAAATATATTAAGTGGATATAGACAAATTTGGAAGGATAATAATATTTTTGAGGTTACAAGAATTTGAAATCTTGAGGAATTAAAAGGAGGATGATTTTAGTATTTTAGACCCAGATATCTAAATACATGGTTGATTTGAAATTTATGGAAAATTACGTGATCATTTTATAGGTGACAAGTATTTCGGTTCAGCATCGTTAAGGAAAGTTTTGGTAAAATTAAGAAATCCAGGTAAACGAGATTCAAATGCTAGCTTTGCATAAGAAAGAGATGAAATGAGGTTAACTTGAAAATATGCATTTTTGTTTTTTTGAAAGTTAAAAACGACCTCAAATATTTGTTCTGCACGTACATAAAAAGCTGTAAAAGAGAAAGTATTTTTGTCATGATTGATGTAGACATAAGCTATATTTTGTGCATATCTATTTTTGGATTGAAAAGAGCGAATGAGTTTTTTGAAAAGCTTATTTGTTGATGAAATAAAATGTTCTGATTCATGAGATGTGAAGGTTTTGCTATGAGTGAATAAAGAAGTTTTTATTCCAATTTCGAACATGTGAAATGATATAAAACTGTTTAGTACTTTGTTTTTGATAAAATGTGGCATTTGAAAACATTGGTATAAGATTTGAATATGTATTCTGATAAAGGTGATTTTGATGTTTTGTTTTATTTTTTATACAGCCTTACCATTGATAAGAATAGTGCGTAAGACTCTACCATGAATAAAAATAGAGGATACGGCCCAACCACGAATAAGAATAATGTATATGTAGCATGAACACGAGTTATAAATGTGGCATAATCCTACCACAGAGGTTAAATATAGTATTATGTTTTAAATAGATGTTTCAGACTTTATATGCCAAATGATTTGTGAACAAGAACGATTTCTAAAAGTTTCGCTCTAATATTTTGTAAAAAGTTTATTTTTGCATTCTGAAAGTCAAGGTTTTTGAACTCTAAAAGTAAATGTTTTGTTTTGTATGATGAAGTTATAAATGCTCATGTTTACATACTAGTATATGCTTAATGCTTACTGAGTTGATAACTCAATCCTTATCTCTGAACATTTTGAAATGATTTTAGATATTTCAGCCAAAGATCAGATTCTAAAATATTGGGTGAGATGACTTAAGAATAGTTGATTAAGCATGGAAAGTTTATATGAGTATTGATAAGGCTTAGTAAGGAAATATTATTGTATTCTTGTTACTTAGCATTTTTTGAAATTGATGATATTTAGGAAATGGTTTTTGAGACCAAGTTTTATATAATATTTGAGAATTTAGAGTCTTTAATTATACTATTGAAATATGAGTGTATGTGATAGGAAGTAACTCTTCGACCCCTGTAGGATTGGAGCGTTACATACCTATTTCATCAGCTTATACTTTGGGATATTGGTGATTACACATGGTATTAAAACAGAAGTCTTAAATTCGAATCTTGACTCTACACTTTAATTAGTTAACTATTCTACATGTTGGGCTACCCATTAAGAGATAATCTAGCACACACGTGAGAGAAAGTGTTAAAATATAAAATAAATAATAAACTCTACATCTTTCTATTAACTTAAACTTTTGACAACAGTAATGATTATAAAGAAGACAAGTGCTTACCTCTTCTGCAACCTTTCCAGCTTCAGCATAAGCAGCCTCACCTTTTTCTGATAAGGTAGACATGATCATGGTATAAGCTCCTCCTGCGAAAGCTATCAATGGAACAACAGCCAAGGTGAGAAGTGAAAGCTGCCATACCGATGTAAACCCAACGGAAAACCCAACAATGAACTGAGAAAGGTAACGCAGAGAATGGCCTGTCTGCATAAGAGAATAGTATTCCTTTAGTACACCAGCCAAAATTTTGCTCAATACAACATCAATCAATCATAAATAGCCATTGTTGGCTGAAATATGTACCTTGTCACCAATTGCATCTTGCACTAGTATTGCATCACTGGAAATGTGGTAAATAATATTTGTGGCTCCGGCATCGGTGTCAAAATAATCGATATCCTTCTTTAATACTGACTGGAGATACTTGAGTCTCAAACGAGCAGTCTGCCTCTCTCCAGTTTGCGTCCAGAGTGCGACACCTGGAAAAATGAATTGAACAACAATATTGCTAGCTGATGCTCAAACAGGTGAAGAAACCTAGACAGTATAATTGGATTGATTAGGCTTAAAATTAATGTCAAACTTGCCTATCCATGCTGATGCCAAAACTACGAGTCCAAGATAGATCAAGTACAGAGAATACTGCAAAAGGACACGAGTTTAGTTGCATATAACAAGTGCGACTTTCCAAGAAGCATAGTCAATATAGAAAATAAGAAAAGACAAGTACGTATACGTGTACGTGTACATATAACTGCACTGCAGAGTTTATTATACATATATAATAATGGATAAGTCTTAAATTACTTTTAAAAAAAATAAAGTCTATTATTAAAAAACTAACTGACTTCTTTTCATATTAATGCCGTATTTATCATCTTGAGAACCATATTTGACTATATCAATGAATAATTTTTCTTTTGGTCCAAAAGTAGTCGACAAGGAAAGTTACATTTAATTATTTAATAATTTCACACTTCTCGATCCTGCGAGCCAAAATTTTTAAAAGCAAAGAAAAAAAAAAAGAATTAGAAAAGAAAAACAGATTAATTTTCAAAATGATCAGGGCGTCTAAAGTTGCAATAATCTCGTACCTGGGAAACCCGCGAAGACAATAAGTGAGGGTGCTTGGATAGATGTCCCAAAGAATCAATCATACGACCGAACAACACAAAGAAGACAGGCAGAGCAGCACCATGGATGCACGCCCCAACACTTCCGAAGAACATCAACACATAGTCAATTGTATCAGCAGCAGAAAATAGGCCAAGAAATGAAACGCTGATCTTCCTATTGCTCGGCTCTCCGATTTCCGGAGCTGGATTCTGTTGCAGAAGTGTAGGCACATTATTGGTGGCAAGCTCTACTTCTTCCATGGAGACCAAAAGTTTCTGAGACTGAAATGAAAAGAGAAAATGCGCTAAGATATGTTGGAAATTGTGAACCTTAATTTCTTCATTTCATGGAGAAGTATTAAGCAGTAAGAGCGGTCCATTCAAGCCAATAAATGTAAAGGTGGAACTAGTTGGGCAACCCCAACAAACAACTCGGCTCCTTAACTGTGTTTTGAATATTAAGATCAGCACATTAAAATAGAGTGACACTACAAAAAAAAAAAAAAAAATAGATATATATAATTAATTAATTATAATTAAAAAGATTATTTATAATGACTATTTATAATGAAAATAGTTATTTTAATTGTAATTAATTATATATACATATTTTTTTATAGTGTAATCTGATTTTACGAATGGTGCTCGGAAAGCATACGTCCTACGTTGATCCCCACTACTCCATCATTTTCACTACTCCATCATTTTCACCACTCCATCCATTCCATATAATATATTGCATAGCCTCAGGTCAGGCATGCAATTAAAGCTATAGCTACAACTTTCTTTGCCGCATTTGTAGTTACAGTTGTGACTTGTGAGGTTCCACTTTGCTGTACTGTTAACAGGTGTTGGGTCTTTTATATTAAAAAAATAAAAAATAAAAAAACTGGTAAGAGTCATGTATTTAATAAAGCGCATTATTTTTTAAAAAGAGGAAATTTATTATTAAAAAATTAGTTTTTCATATAAATTTTATATTTATTCTTTTTTAAAAAATAAAATAAATGTGCGACGTTTATTATATAACTGTAAACAACATGTCACTCTAAGAAAAAATAACTCGTTAATTGAAAGAAACTGACCACTTGGGTCCGCCTTTTTGCATCGCCGTTGGTAGCTTGGACCACCATGTCCGTCCATGAGTAGATAATAAAAATAATAATGGGTTATCCATGGATCAGGTATTATACTTTATGAGTAATGTGTAAATATCGGTTATTCTTTTTTAAGTTTATTATTCAATAAATAATTTTTTATATAAATTTAATATTTACTTATTTTTTTATAAAAAATGTACGATGTTTACGTGTTCAATAATAATAAAGGATGGTCTTACGTCTACCGCTCCTAGCTCCTATTGAGAGCTATCGTTAGGCATAATTATTTTTTTTATTGTTTTTTATTATATATATTTGTTAACACTTTTAAATATTTTTTAAAATAAAAAACCACAATATTAATATATAAAAACATTTCTTTAATCATTAAATAAATAAATAAATAAATTTAACAATAACACCAAGCAACGAATGAATTTGTTCTCTCTACATCTATACAAATGCTTAAGGTCCATATATATAAAGATGGAAGTTCAGCTTGATGGCAAAAACAAAATTGGCTTTGTACATGGCTGAAGTCAAAGTTGTTATGCATTGGTATTTGTTTTTATATATTAATATTGTTGACTATCATTAATTATGGGAAGATCACATTTTTTTTAATATGTAAAATTACTAATTTCAGTCAAATACTTCATGCATTATAATGATCTCTGAGTGATTTGAAAATATGGCAGATAGTATTTGTTTAACAGACATGATATAATAGAATCTTCATAAGTAAACATTGTTGATACAAAATATTTAGTAGAATTCTGAGACCTACAGTAATACTTAAACTCCCCCTGAGAATATGCGTTAGTTTTTAGCAATAGATAAACATAATTCTATCATATATAACAAGATTAATAACTCAAACATGATTTCTATCTAAATAAAGCATTGGAGAGAGCATGTTAATATTCTAGTATAAGACTTCTTCCCCTTTTGGCATCATTAAAAATGAACCACAATTAGTTTCAATAAGACTTCTCCTTGTAGTAACCGATAGACAAATAAAATTGTGTGTTAGTAGAAACTGTAGAGAGCTGAATAATTGGAGGCACCCATATCCGACAAAAACTGCAAAGGCATGAGGCCTAGCTATGATGTTGTTGACAAACGAAATTTTGTAAAGATTTGAAGCTTTCGATTTTCGTTTAAATAACCATTTTCACCCATTGGATACTAAAAAAAAAATTACATTGCTCATTGATCTAGTTTCTGTTTATCCAAAACGATAGAATGGCTGAGAAAATTTCTTTCGATAATCTTCCGGATTTGAATCAAGAACCGTCTCAACCAAAATTTTGAATTCCATTCCAGTTGAAGTATTGGAACGGAATATTTAAGTACCGGTCCGTTCAGGTGTGCCATTTCGGGATTAATTATATATTATAATAAATATTTATATATATATATTAACAACTAATAAAATAAAAATATATACATGTAAGTGTGTATCATGTATATGTGTACATATTGAAAGAATTGAAAATTTATAAAATGAATATAAGTTGAAAAAAATACAAACTTGAGTTGAGATACAAAAATAAATAAAATAAAATAAAAGAATAGATAAAATATTAAAAGATAATGATATATTTTTTTTAAATGACGTATTTAAAATTAAAAAGTATATAAATATATTTTATATTTTAGAATTAATTAAATATCATCTAAATTTTTAAAAAGATATCATTCAAACACAAAAAAATTATAAAAATAGTCTAAATCGAATAGGGACTAAAATGACCGAAATTTGGACCAGAACGACCGGAATTTGACCAAAATGATCGAAACAGACCAGAATGAGCCGAAATTTGGATCGGAATGGAATAAGGAGGTATAGTGCATCGGTTAAGGCACCGGAACGGAAAAGTCCGGCCGTTTCGATCGGAACAGAACGAAATTCAAAACCTTGGTCTCAACCAGTCATTTTGTCTCCTGAGACTGTCAATACCATGATAGAAGCAGAGTTGCATTTTTCTGGTAGGATTGATTCTGAAGTTGTTACAGGATCAAGAACTCACAGTACTCAATATACTGCATTTGTTACGACCATATCTCAAAGGTTACCGGCGATGACAAATGAGGTTGATCGACTTAACAAACAAATATTTGAATTACATTAAAAGCTTGCAAATAAAGGTAGAAAGAATAAGATGTTACAACATGAAAATAAGAATTTAACGAAATTAGCTCGTGTTCTGAAACTACAAATAGAAGAGCCGGAATGAGTGAAAGCTCAAGCACAAAGTCAACATCAACAGGTAATAGCAACATTTTAGCGTTTACGAGAAAAATAGGGACAACTGCAATTAATCTCGTTGATTTAGCTAAATAACTTTTGACAATATGCAGTCAGCAAATCTTATAATCTTGACTAATTAAGATTTGAAGAGATGATAATTTGTCTTATTCTTATTTCCATCTTTATAAGAGCAGTTTTCAATTTTATCTAATTCGCATCAAATCTTCTTTTCATCTCTGCAATTCATCTGCATTCTCATTCTCTAAATTTTTAATGGCCCATCAGTTTCCTTTCGGTATTTCTCGTGATTAAAATATAAGGTATTCTTCACGTCAGTCTCAAATTATTTCTGCATCTGTCATAGGTGCCATGATGCAGCACGAAAATGATCTGACTAATAAGTCTGATCATGATGCTATATATGAACTTGTGAGTCTCAAAACTCAATACTCATCATCCATTGTCTCATTTTCCGCTCGGTTGAAGTCCTAAACTCGCGAGATTGAAAAACTTAACGAGAATATCTCTGTATTTCAATGATTTGTTCAAGAGTCTAACCATAAAATTGTAACGTTAAAGCAACAAAATAAGGATTTAAAATCTTTGTTTGCCTCTACATTTTGACTGCCTAATCCTTTAGACAATGATGACATGTTAATCTATGAAGAGCAAATGCATTTGAAAAATGAGGCTGACAGTCAAGTTTTTGTAAGTCATCAAGATTTCGAATAACAAGATCTTTCATTTTTAAATTTATTCTTTGAATATATAGCAGTCATTGTGATCTCTTCAGCAGTTCCAACAAGATTTAAATCATTAACGTAAACTGCAATAATGACAAATCCGAATTCTGATAAAAACACATGGGCATATAAGATTATTCTCAAACCCTTCTTTTAATAGATATTCCTTGAGGCAATTATACCACATGCGTCTGGATTGCTTTAATACATATAAAAATCTTTGACGCTTGATAGAGTTTATATGTACTTGGATTAGATGGTTCAGACATTTTATATTTTTCAGGGATTTATATATATATATATATATCATAATCTAATGATCCATATAAATATACAGTGACCACATCCATCAACTGCATATTTAATTCTTTTGTAACTACCAAGCTAATGGGAGAATATGTTTCATCATAATCAATCACAGGTTTCTGCAGGAAATCTTGTGCGACAAGTCGTGCTTTCGACCCCAACCTCTCCTTGTGAGTCCGGCCTTCGGTTGCTCACGTTCTTGCGTGGCAACCACTCCCTACCTAGCTACTCTGTCCTCTACCTCAATTCCCGAACTTCACAGTTTCAACAACAACAACAAAAGAATGCAACAACTTCGGAATCCTCCGTGGATTCCCCAACCAAATTCACAAAAGATGAGTGATGGTTTGCCTACCTCAATAGAGAAGTGAGAACCTCTCTTGAACCTTCAAGCAACATGGCTGCTCTCAATAAAAGCACCAATTTGGTGATAGAGTCCTTGGTTAAGACCCTAGACACCAAGCTGTAGCGCCCTTCCTAGTGCCTTGTTGACCGATGTGATCTGCCACTTACTTGACAATAATGGCTAAAGATAGTTGTGGCTAACTCGAATGAATATTCAGAGGGTGTGCTGGGCGTAATGCCTGTGGGCATGCATGTAGCATGCGTGCATGTGCAGTAGTTGAATGGGCGGTTATGTGGGTTGGCCAAGTGTATGGTGGGGCAGTTATGGTCTTGGCAGTTGGGTGGTTATGGTTTGAAAGGTGTTTAATGCTGGGCATTTAGGGACGGTTATAGCTGGATAAATGGCTTATTCTGGATGTGTGGGAATGGTTATGGCTGAACAGGTGGCTAATGATGGGCGTGTGGCTTGGGCGGTTGGCAATAATCGTCGAGCTTGTCCCTGGCCTTGCTCCAAACTCGACTATGTAGGCCTGGTGCAGGCAGAATGCCCTCCAATGGCAACTTGGGGCTAACTTATACGTTGCCCCACTCGAGTAATGAAAAATAATCAGCGAGCAACGATAAATGCAATGAAATAGATGACAAGCCATGATACTGGAATACCTCGAAATTGCATTAACATAAGGAAAATCAAAGATACAATAGGTTATCCTGATTCACGAATTGCACAGGGATAGTCTTCTCCTTTGGGATTCACGGATTGCACCCAATGGAGCTTCAGTGACGAATCACAAGATTGCCTTCATGGCTTATAAGCCAACTTGTCCAAAGATAAGAAAATGTTCAAAGATGCCTAATGCCATGGCCTAGTGCCTTACATATACTATAATTCAAATAACCATATTTACTAGATGGATCAACAAAATGGATAATAGTTGCTAGGTCCACGCCTCTTTATAGAGGCCTCATGCCGTCGGTGGGCCCTGGTTAGCCTGGGTGAGCCTACAACATGGGTTGTCGGTTGGTGTGCGTAGGTCTTCAGGATGGCTTGCTGGGTTAGCCTGGATTGATTGATGGTCCCTGCATATGTGGCCCAGGTTGTGTGAGCTGGGCGTTGATAGAGTGGATTAGACCTTGGTGGGCTTGAGTGTGGCAGGCCGCTGCATGGACTAGGCCAGAGTTGCCTGAGCGTTGGTCTGCATGGCCCAGGCTGTGGGGCATGGGCGTTGGTTAACAAGGCCCTGGCCTTGGCCAGGGCATTGATCAGCAAGGCCCAGACCAAGGCCAGGGTGTTGAGCGGCAAGCTAGCCTACATGAGCACGCTAGGCAACCTCACCGTCAATTCCAGTGGTGTGCATGTGCGCGCTGCATTGTTGCCCAGGCCATGCATGTGTGCTGTGCTTGTGCGCAGCCCATGCATGCACGTTGCGCACGCGTACTAGGCATGCATGCAGTTTGGCCACGCACTGAGCATGGTTTGACAACCTCACTCGCATGCTTGCGAAAGTTGTGCGCGCGCCTACTCGAGGGTGGCCGTGGCCTAGCATTCTCTAAGGGCTCGGTCTGTGGACAATCAAGTGATGCCAACATTGCTCCTGATGTATTGTCTAGGCATGGTAGGGTGCTTGTCAAGGCATGACCCATGGCCTCCTGCCTTGGGTTTTCGACACATTCTTTAACAGTTTTTTGCTCACTTTCTTCATCACTTCTAGTAATATCAGTGGCCATTTTATATAAAAGTATATTGTCGACAACAGTTTTATTTATATCCAGAATTTCTCTAGTACTCATGAAATGTATCAAGATCTCATTATTTTCAGGTACATGTTCCTCTTTAGGGGAAAACATTTCATGAAATATCTCTTCAGGAGGTCCATTTTCAGGAGATTTTGGAATATAAGATTTGATCTATTCAGGAGCATCAAATATGTTTGTGGCCTATATTATAAGTATGGGTTCTTCATGAACACCAAATTCATTTTGTATCTTTCTCCTTCGAGGAATTTTGTCTTTGCACCAATGGGTTTTCCACACTTTAGGCGTATCTTAAACTCATTTATTATTATTTTGACAACTTGTCCTTCAAGGACTACAATCTTTGTTGGAGTATTAATAGTAGGAATGTGTGATTTTACCACACCTTTAGTGTCAGTAAACACATCCGATAATTTATTTGCAACACATTGCAAATAGATAATTTTCTAAACTTTTAGTTTACATTCATTTGTATGAGGATCAAATTGAGATAGGGCTTTATTTTTTCAAGTAATTTTTTGTCGTGCTTCAGACACTAACTTTTCGTTATTTCAAAACATGGTAAAATATTAAAAAGCTTTACTGTAATATATAAAATCTTAGTATAAGTGAATCAAGTGTTTAGTCGTACAACAGGTACGTGATCAATGTACAGTTATACCACATCTATGACATACATATTCCTTTTTCTATAAATAATTATTCTGAGGGCCTTTACCCTTTTCTGACTTGGATCACTTATGGTGATACAGTGTATTTATATTATTATCCCCTTTAGTGTTGTTGTTTCTGGGATCCACACTTCTTTAAAAAAATATATAGATATACTACGTCTATGCTCTCGATTCCTTTGAAATGATGCACTGTTCACTTTTGGAAATGATGTAAATCCAATACCATTCACTTCAGAGAATGATGTGGAATCAGTAGGACGTGACTAGTGATTTATTAATAAAAACTCATTATTTAGCTCAACTACTAGAAGATGAGATAAAAGTTTAGATATTTGTTGAACTTTTATTCTCGATACTGCTGCTGTAGGAGCACATTCGAGACATGAAAAATAGTATATATTTTCTTTAACCTATCATCATCAGTGACTTTCTCACTGCATAATTTTAGTATTGAGCTGATTTTAAAAAGTACAGAATTATAATCACTACACTTTTAAACTCTTGCAACTTCAGGTGCAATAAGTCATAAATAGTTTTTGGGAAGATTACATCTTCTAGTACTCATATCTCTCCCTTAAATTATTTAATAAAATAAGAGGATTTTTCACCATGAGATACACATCATGGTCCTGCTGGGACACGTGATTTTTTTTTTTTTAATTGTATCTCCTAAGTTCATCATATCCAAATGATCTCATCAAGGATCTAGGATAAATCACTTTTTATAGAAATATCAATAGTAATAAATTTCAATTTTGTAAGATTTAACATTTTCTACATATATGAATCATGAAAATAAATGTGTATCTAAGAAATATATTCACATAACCATGAGAATAAAATCAGAATTTTATCAAATAATATTCAGCAATATTACTTTTTATATTCATCTCGATGACTGCAAATAATACATTGAAAAACTTACTTGAAGTTGAAGACCACTAGCTTCAGAATTTGCAGAATCTCGTGCTGATAACGTGTTATAAAACTAAAAGAAAATACTATTATAAAAGAATTTGTAAGAGAGTATTTAGAACTTCTACTATTACTCAAGCACCGAATGAGTTCGTTCTCTCGCTTAAGGTCCATATATATAGAGATGGAAGATCGGCTTGATGGCAAAAACAAAATTGACTTTGTACATGGTCGAAGTCAAAGTTGTCATGCATTGGGTGGCTATTGGTGGGGTCATTCACACCGTCTTTTCTGACTTTATAACAGTAATAATATTTTCCAACTATAAATACCATTTTTCATTCGTTATTTAGTTGTTTGCATAGATTTGTCCTTGTCATGCTTTTGCCAGGACGACCACAATGTTTAAAAGCTAGGGATCGAAGATAATTATCTTTTTGAAATGATTTGAAAGGTACTTCTAATAATTTCTTTATTAATACTTGGATAATGCTACATATAATTTATTTTTATAGATTATTATGCAGTCCAAACAATGGACAGACAAAAATTTCAATTTTAAAATATAATTGATTAAAACGTTCTTATTTACAAATAAAAAATTTGAAAATTTCATTTTATTAATCTATAAAACGGAAGCGTTTCACTTAGGTTTGCAATACAGTCTATATATACATATATATATATATGGACTGCAAGAAGAATTATCCTTAATACTTGGTGCACCTTTAGAATTTGTCAGTATAATGTTCCTAAATCCTAAACACTCAATATCAGTAAAAAGATATATAATCTCTCAGTCATGTAATGATTTAAATTCTCGTTATATGTATCTCATTTTTAGATTTTACTAAATATGACTACAAGTAAAATAAACAAAACATCTAGAGTCATCACATTTATTAAATATTAATAATTGATTGAGAGTTCAAACCAGCATCAATGTAAATGTGATGAAATCCTCTGTTTCTCATTGAGAATATTGCTTTGTACAATGTGGTATATATAAAAGAATGTTGTGGACAGTTTAGGCATTTTTATAAATAGTTGATGCACTGCACATTTGTGTTGTTGTGTGTATGCGTTAAGGAAAAAGGTGATCCTCAAATACAGACAGAATCATATAGAACTACAGAGAATAATGTCAGAGATTTCCTAACAAATTTTGGTGAGGATTTCTTTTAGAAGAATCAGATGACTTGGCTGGTAAAGACAATTTGGCACTCGTCTAAGGTGGCTTATTGTTCATCTAAAGCGGCTGAGTTTCTTCATTTGAAGCAGAGTTGGAATCTTCTTTGATTTGAGTTCTAGTACCCTCTCGCGAGTCCAACATACTATGGTGAGACTAGACCTAAGAGTGAGAAAACAAGCAGAAAGCAATGGCTTTGTTTATATGTTCAAGTGACACTAATTAATAAACAAACTTACAAAATAGTTCTTCAATGGAATGGAGACAAATGGGAGGATGTTACCTTGAGAGCAGCTTTAAGAACCTCCCAGCTGAATGCCTGGTAAAATGATTATGGGTCTTCACCACCTAGCCCATGGAATGCCTACGCCATGGGATTTAGAACAATAACGTAACATGATTTGTTAAAGCAAAGAACGCCATGTTTCACTATGCAAACAATATGCTATGCCTTGGAACGAAATGGATTTTGGCCTCTTACACATCTTAAATACCTCAAAATGGCTATGAACAGAGACAGGTTGAAGGATTTTGACAATACAAAGCTTCTCATTCTCATCTCTGTTGATCAAATAAACAGGTGTTCGGGCTAGAATCATCGTGATATCTCCCTATTCCACGCTGAAGTTCTCTCTCTTCTCCTCCCTAACTGTTGTAATTGTTGTTCGCCCTAGTTATATGATATGATAAAAAAGAATCGTAAATAACTTATGGTGATCACTAATAAACTGATTATATGTCCAAAACTACAAAAGAAGAACTAGTGTGAAAGGAGAAATTACATACCTTTAGCAACAAAGAGAACAAGTTCAACATCAAAATGGGCTGAGGAAATGAAGGTGTGAGAATTAGCTTCAAGAATCACCACACAAAATTTCTCAATGCCGTGGAAAGTTTTAGTGATCTCTTCATGAATTTCTGCAAAATCTGACTCTGCCTTCACTAGTTTCAACTCTGGTTTTAAAATTCTCATCTAAAAAAATATAAGGATTTTCCTCCTCATTCTCCCCGCCGAACTCCTATTCAACGTAGCTTTCCTCTCTGCTACTTGCCTCCTCAAATCTCCACCTCTCTATTCTCTCCCAAGCTTTTTTCTCTTTATGATAGACCTCACAACTTCTCTGACATTGTTCTTTTTCTTGTTTATCGAATTGTCTTTGGTCTACACTTTACAGTTTCACAGAAACGTTACCAATAAGCAACAATAGTGCTGCAATGCATAATCAACAATCAACACTCAACAATCAACCCCCAATCCTAATATTCACCAACACGACTGAATTCAAAAAACTAAAGCGGTCAAACGTACTTTAGTCTTGGGGCATACGCGTATATTATGGACAATGGAAGGGACTATAAGTCTATAAATTGTAACTAAAAAGAATATTAAAAAGCCGCATGTAGTCTGACATTCTAGAGGCTAATTTTAGCTTGCTGGTACCTGTGGAGGGGCGAAGTTTTGTAATAATTTTGTAGGCAAGAGAAAAAAATGCATACTATCTTGAGTTTTTAAAAACATTTGAGGAGAGGAGGGGAGGGGAGGGGGGGGGTAGCCCCTTACCACCAACGTATTTCTGCCCTTGCCTATCGGAACATCATTTGGTGTGAAACACCCACCTGTAGCCAATTAAATTGTTAACGCAAGAATAGGGAACAAGGGTCTAGGTTTAGGTGATTATAGGGGCTTGGAATTCATTGGACATGGCATTTCCCCATTCTTAATGTTTTGAAACTTGAGTGTATGATGTGGGTTGTTCAGGAATGTTGTCGATGGAGATTGCAGTGGTGAGAAAGCTGCAGGGGGTGGCTAGACAATAGTGCCGTCGTTAAATGTTTGGGGTTGAAGTTTGTCTTTTAGCGGGTTATTATGGGTCCTAAGGTAGAGGGTAGATCAGAAAGGGCATTTGATAGTGATGGTAAGAAAAGAGATGATGGTATATGTGGAGGAGAGGACTTGGGTGGGCCAGAGTTAGAAGTGGGCTGAGAAGATTAAGGAAGTGTTGAAGTTGAACTGATTGAGGTGTCAGCATTAATGGGTTGACTGGGCTGAATGATGGGCCTGGAAGGAGTGGAATCCAGAGACAGAGAGGTTTGAGGTGAATTAAGATGGGATGGATTTGCGAGCAGAGAATGAGGTATTGGGCCTAGGAGAGATGGAAGACGCGCATTAATGGGCTGAGAATGAGATGAAACAGATTGTAATTGTTTGGAATAGGAAATAATATGGTCATCAAAACAACATCTCAGAAATAATAGATGCAATCAAATGAGAGGTGCAAGTAGCGATATCCTTTGTGAGAATCACTATAACCAAGAAAGAGACATTGTGCAGCTTATGAATCAATTTTGTGTATGTTGTAAGGTCATAAATCATTCTTGAACACTGGAATGAGTAAATGATTAATTAAATAGACAACAGTATGAAAGGATTCAACCCAAAAGAATTGAGGTAATGAGGCATATGCCATTAGTGCCCACCGATTTCAACAATGTGCAGTGTTTACTATCCATAGCACCATTTTATTGGTGAGTGTGTGGACAGGAAATATAATGGGAAATACTAGCATTTTTTAGGTGAGTGTGGAGAAAATGAAATTCTTCTCCCCTATAGTTTTGTAATGACACAATCTTCAAATTAAAAAGCCGTTCAATATTTTGTTGTAATTCCAAGAAAATAGTATAGACATTAAATTTCTTTACTATAGGAAATCATCATACATAACAAGAGAAGTCATCTAAGAAAGAAACATAAAATTTGAAACTATCTTGCGAAGGAAGGGGACAGGGCCCCATATAGTAGAATAAAATAAGTTGAAAAGGTTGAGTGGAGTGTTAATGAGATGTTAGAAAAGGGAGTTGGGAGCTTTTGGCTTGTCGACAAGCAGAGCAAACAGATTGGTTTTCACGAGTGGTAACAGGTAGATAAAATTTGGAGAGAATGCGATGCACGAGCTGAAGGGAAGGGTGCCCAAGATGTGAGTGCCACTAAGAGGTGGTGGTTTTCTCGCCGACTAGAGCTTGAGGAGATGACGGAGCTAGAAAAGACTAGAGGCCGTCATGCACCGGACCACAGAAGAGGAGAGTTTTCGCTCTTGAATCCTTTAAAAGAAAATAAGAGTTCTGAAATTCAAAAAAGACATAATTATCATAGAAAAATTGTCCTACTAAAACCAAATTTTTAGTATTTTTGGAACATGTAAGAGATTCTTAAGAATAAAGGAGCAAGAGGGAGTAGAGAGAAATGAATCACCAGTGTTGGATATGGTTAAAGAGGAACCATCACCGGCTTTAATGGTTTCATGACCTTGCTATGGAGATGAGTTGATATTGAGATTCGTGAAATCTGAGATTAGATGGTTGGTGGTTGCTATGTAAAGGTACCAAGGTGGGTTAGAGATGGAGCCAGAGATAATGTAGTTGGCAGTGAGAGATTTAGGTGGGTCACTTTGGTAAGATTGGTCAAACCTATAGTAGTAGCGTATGGCAGAATGCCCAACACGGCCACAAACTTGACAGGAAGGTTTTGAGTGGTTGAGTAGGGGTGGTTTGGAGGTGGAGGGTGAGTTGTTCCTACCTCGACCACGACCAGGATGCCCACCGCGTTGGTTACCATGGGAGGAGCCACGATCGTAGAAAGAGGTTGTGACGTTAATAGAGAGATCAGTGGAAGCATGTAGGTGAGAAGCACGAACCAAACAATTCTCATGGGTAAGCAGCACACTGTAGAGTTCTTCAAATGATAATGATTCGAATCGAGAGCTAACTAAGGTGACAAAAGTGTCAAAGTCACTATTGAGACATACAAGAAGGTAAGAAATGAACTCGACAAAGAATAAAGGAGTGCCGACAGCACCCATGGTATCGGAAAGGTGCTTGATCTTTCGAAAGTAATCAAAGATAGAACTCGAGCCCTTGGAAACAGTGGCTAGATGATAATGAAGTTGTATTAGTGGTGTCAAAATGTGTCAACGAGTTATATTCGTGTCGTATCAAGACATGTACATTATGCCTATGGGTCAATACGAACACGACTCGTTAAGGGTTTTGTGTTAACAACCCCAACCCTAACACGACCCTTTAAGATATCGTGTCAACACGACACGATATGACACGACTCGTTAAGACTCGTTAGTAGTTACAATAAATTGACACAACACGACCCAATCTGTTTCAACCTACAAACCCGTTAGTGATTTGTTTGAATTTGACCTAATTGATTTTATATAAATATTAAAATATAAATAATAGCTATAAAATATTAAAAAACTAATTACAAATTAAAATTTTAAAATCACAATCCAACAAGTACTATAATACAAAATATGATAAATACATAATACAAATATGATTCACAGTTCACACATTGTAGAATATTAAAATTACATTCCAAATATAATAAACAACACACATTATAAATATATTAATATTACAATCTCAAATATGATAAAAACACAAATCTAAACAAATTTAGAACTTGCAGAAGGAGGTGGAGCATCGTCATTATCCTTGTTGATGTCCAGTTCCATTACATCTTCGATTAACTCCTCCAATTGAAGATCTTCTGTGTTTCTATAAAAAAAAAAATGCATCAGTTCGAGTCAAATAATCTATTATGTGCATAGAACAATTATTAAGACTATTTATTCTTGGCAGCTTGTGACTAGTTCGAGTCAAACAATCTATTATTTGGCAGGAAAAAAAAAGCTGCAGAAAATAGGCTCTTCAAGGTATCCAACCTCCAAGAGAAAAGCAACTATACAAACCCAAAATAAATGCATAGCCAAAAAACAAAGCCTCCTAAAAAAAGTTATTTTCACATTCAACAAGTTATTTGACAACAAAACTTCTCATTCTCATCTTTATTGATCAAATAAACAGGTGTTCAGGCCGGAATCCTCATGATATCTCCCTACTCCATGCTGAAGTTCTCTCTCTTCTCCTCCCTAACTATTATAATTGTTGCTCGCCCTAGCTATATGATATGATAAAAAAGAATTGTAAATAACTTCTGGTGATCACTAATAAACTAATTATAAGCCCAAAACTACAAATGACGAACTAGTGTGAAAGGAAAAATTACATAACTTTAGCAACAAAGAGAACAAGTTCAACATCCAAATGGGTTGGGGAAATGAAGGTGTGAGAATTAGCTTCAAGAATTGCCACACAAAAATTGTCAATGCCGCGGAGAAGTTTCAGTGATCTCTTCATGAACTTCTGCAGAATCTGAACTTTGCCTTCATCAGTTTCAACTCTAGTTTTAAAATTCCCATCTTCAAAAACATAAGGATTTTCCTCCTCATTCTCCCCGCCGAACTCCTCTTCTCCATAGCTTTCTTCTCTACTGCTTCCCTCCTCAGATATCTTTCTCTCTACTCTCTCCCCAGCTTTTTTCTCTTTATGATAGACCTCACAACTTCTCTAACACTGTTCTTTTTCTTATTTATCGAATTGTCTTTGCTCTACACTTCACAATTTCATAGAAACGTTACCAACAAGCAACAATGGTGCTACAGTGCACAGTCAACACTCAACAATCAGCCTTCAATCCTAATAGTCACCATCACAACTGAATTCAAAAAATTAAAGCGATGAAGCGTACTTTAGTCTTGGGGCAAGGGCGTATATTAGGAACAATGGAAGGGCTATAAGTCTATAAATTGTAACTCAAAAAAATATTAAAAAAGCCGCCTATAGTCTGACATTTTAGAGACTAATTTTAGCTTGTTGGTACTTATGGAAGGGATAATTTCAATTTGTAGAGGCTGAATTTAGTAATAATTCTGTAGGCAAGAGAAAAGAAGGCATACTATATTGAGTTTTTTTTTTAAATTAGGGGGGGGGGGGGGGAGGGGAAGGGAGGGTAGTCCCCTACCACCAACATAGTTCCACCTTTACCCATCGGAACGTTGTTTGATGTGAAACACCCACCTGTAGCCAATCAAATTGTTAATGCCAGAAGAGGGAACAAGGGTCCAGGTTTAGGTGTTTACGAGGGTTTGGAATTCATTGGACATGACATTTCGCCATTCCTAATGTTTTGAAACTTGAGAATATGATGTGGGTTGTTCAGGAATGTTGTCAATGGAGGTTGCAATGGTGAGAAAGCTGCAGGGGGTGGCCAGAGAAAAGTGCCATCGTAAATTTTTCGAGTTGAATTTTGTCTTTTAACAGGTTATTATAGGTCCAAAGGTAGACGGTGGATCGGAAAGGGAATATGACAGTGATGGCGAGGAAAGAGATGATGGTATATGTGGAGGAAAGGATTCGGGTGGGCCAGAGTTAGAAGTGGGTCGAGAAGATTAAGGAAGTGTTGAAGTTGAACTGATTGAGGTGTCAATGTTAATGGGTTGACTGGGCTGAATGATGGGCCTGGAAGGAGTGGAGTCCAAAGACGGAAAGGTTTAAGGTGAATTAAGAGGGGATGGATTTACGAGCAGAGAATGAGGTATTGGGCCTAGGAGAGATGGAAGACACGCATTTGTGGTCTGAGAATGAGGTGAAATAGATTGTAATTGTTTGGAATAGGAAAAAAATATGGTCATAAAAAACAACATCTCGGGAATAATAAATGCGACCAAATGAGAGGTGCAAGCAACGATATCCTTTGTGAGAATCACTATAACCAAAAAAGAGATATTGAGCAGCTCGTAAATCGATTTTGTGTCTATTGTAAGGTCTTAAATGAGGCCAACACACAATGCCAAATACTTTAAGAAATTTGTAATCAAGAGGTTGAGAAAAGACTTTTTCATAAGGTGAAACATTGTTGGGCACAGGAATGAGTAAATCATTAATTAAATAGACAATAGTATGAAAGGTGTCAACTCAAAGAAATTGAGGTAATGAGGCATGTGCCATTAGTGCCAAACCGGTTTCAACAATGTGCCGTGTTTCCTTTCCATAGCACCATTTTATTGGTGAGTGTGTGGACAGGTAATACGATGGGAAATACTAGCATTTTTTAGGTGAGTTTGGAGGGAACAAAATTCTCCTCCCCAACAGCTTTGTAATGACACAATCCTTGAATTAAAAAGTCATTCAACATTTTGTTGGGATTCCAAGAAAACAACATAGACATCAGATTTCTTTACTAAAGGAAACCATCATACAGAACAAGAGAAGTTATCTAAGAAAGAAACATAAAATCTGAAACCATCTTGTGAAGGAAGGGGGCAGGGCCTCATATATCAAAATAAAAACGAGTTGAAGAGGTTGAGTGGAGTATTGATGAGATGCTAGAAAAGCGAGTTAGGAGCTCTTGGCTTGTGGACAAGCAAAGCAAACAAATTGGTTTTCACAAGTGGTAAAAGATAGAGAAAATTTGGAGAGAATGCGATGCACGAGCTAAAGGGAAAGGTGCCCAAGACGTGAGTGCCACTGAGAGGTGGTGGTTTTCTCGCCAACTAAAGCTTGAAGAGATGATGGAGCTGAAAAAGAGTAGAGGCTGTCATGCACTGGACCACAGAGGAGGAGAGTCTTCGTTCTTGAATCCTTCAATAGAAATAAAGATGTATGAAATTCAAAAAAGACAAAATTATCATAGCAAAATTGTCTTACTGAAACTAAATTTTTTAGTGATTTGTGGAACATGTAAGAGATTCTTAAGAATAAATGAGCGAGAGGGAGTAGAGAGAAATGAGTCACCAGTGTTAGATATGTTTAAAGAGGAACCATCACCGACTTTAATGGTTTCATGACCTTGCTATGGAGGGGAGTTGATATTGAAATTTGTGAAATCTGAGATTAGGTGGTTGGTGGCTGCCATGTCGGGGTACCAATGTGAGTCAGAGGTGGAGCCAAAGATAGTGTAGTTGGCAGTGAGAGATTTAGGTGGGTCACTTTAGTAAGATTGGTCAAACTTGTAGTAGTAGCATATTGCAAAATGCCTAACATGACCACAAACTTGACAGGAAGGTTTTGAGTGGTTAAGTAGGGGTGGGTTAGAGGTGGAGGGTGAATTGTTCCTACCTCGACCACGACCACGATGCCCACCGCGTTGGTTACCATGAGAGGAACCACGACCGCAGAAAGAGGTTGTGATGTTAATAGAGAGATCAGTGGAAGCAAGTAGGTGAGAAACATGAACCAAACGATTTTCATGGGCAAGCAGCACACTGTAGAGTTCTTCAGATGATAATGATTCGACTCAAGAGGTGACTGTGGTGACAAAAGCAACAAAGTCACTGTTGAGACATGCAAGAAGATAAGAAATGAACTCGACAGAGGATAAAGGAGTGTCGGCAGCACCCATGATATTGGAAATGTGCTTGACCTTTCGTAAGTAATCAAAGATAGAACTCGAGCCCTTGGAAACAGTGGCTAGATGATAACAAAGTTATATTAGTGATGTCAAAATGTATTAATGGGTTATATTCATGTTGTATCAAGGCATTTACATTACGCTTATTGGTTAACACAAACACGACCCATTAAGGATTTCGTGTCAATAACCTTAACCCTAATACGACCCTTTAAAATTTCGTGTCAACACAACATAACCCGTTAAAACTCATTAGTAGATATAATAAATTGACACAACACGACTTGAATTGTTTCAACCTGCAAACCCATTAGTAATCTGTTTGAGTTTGACCTAATTGATTTTATACAAATATTAAAATATAAAGAATAGCTATAAAACATAAAAAAAAAAAAACTAATTACAAATTACAATCCTAAAATCACAATCCAACAAGTACTACAATACAAAATATGATAAATACACAACATAAATATGATCCACAATTCACATAGTGTAAAATATTAAAATTACATTATAAATACAATAAATACACATTATAAACAATCTCAAATATGATAAAAATACAAATCTAAACAAACTTAGTACTTGCAAAAGAAGGTAGAGCGTCATCATTGCCATTGTTGATATCCAACTCTATTACATCTTCGATAAACTCCTCCAATTGAAGATCTTATTATATTTCTATTAAAAGAAAGACATATTTCTATTAAAAGAAAGACATCAATTCAAGTCAAATAATCTATTATGTGCATAGAACAATTATCAAGACTATTTATTCTTGGTAGCTTGTGACTAGTTCGAATCAAACAATCTATTATTTGGGAGGGAAAAAAAGCTGCAGAAAATAGGCTCTTCAAGGTATCCAACCTCCAAGAGAAAAGCAATTACACAAACCCAAAACAAATGCATAGCAAAAAAACAAAGACTTCTAAACTTCCTATGTTTACCATTCAACAAGTTATTTTCACCTTCTACCCCAGTTATCTGACAACAAACAACAAGAACAGAGGGATCATATGAATTACAAGCATCAATATTTCACTAACTGGAATTGTTTTTTACTCTTTATTCACAATGGGTAGGGAAGGATTCTCCATAAAAGTTTAGATTTGACAAAAATATTTATTCTAGAATTGAATGGATCCACTCAAACTCATGTTATGACACAGAGGAAAACCAACCCTAAGATGTCAGGAGCAAAAAGGAAATAAATAAATACATAGTATTATGTTACTCAGCAACTACCCAATGCACTTAATATCAACTTGAAATTTCAGGGGTAGGAATCGAAATTATGTTTATACAAAAAGCCATACCCATTGCGACTCAAGAAAATATAACAACATGTATATACGTACAAAAAAAAAGAGAGGATACATCTCTTAAATAAGAATAGAGTAGGGAACTTCACATCAGAGCTTTCTTTCTAGATAACAAGTGTTGCAATGTTTACATAAAGAATCGTGGCCTTCAAAACAAAGCAAAAAGGGCTCACATGTGATTTACACATAAAAGAAAATAGATAACAGAATATGCACATAGCTAGCAAGAATTGTGAAAACATGGAAACGAAATTGCCAATTCCTGAGAAAACCAAACCCTAACCCTAACAAAGTTACACAAAGTTACCCTTGGACTTTGTATGAAAATTGAAGAGGGGCAGCATGAGAAGAAGAGAGACGTCGAGGCTGAGCTACGCCGTTATGTGGGTTAACGACAATGGAATGGGCGGCGTGAGAAGGACAAAGATATAGAGTAAGGACTGGGAGATTCGTTCGACTTCAAGAACAATGAGAAGAGAAAAAAAAATGAAAAGGGGGGGGGGGCTGTGTGAGATATGTTATTAAATTTTAAAGATGGTTTGAAATTTAGGTCTAAGGATATAAAAGTAAATTAAAATTTCTTAACGGGTCTTAATGGGTTATAGCAGGTTGTAACGGGTTAACTCGTTAATGACCCTTTAAACAATCGAGTCTTAACAAGTTGATCCATTTTGACCCGAAACTCATCAAAGCTAAACTCTAATCCGTTTTTATTATATCGTGTTCGTATTGGATTAATGAGTCGTGTCATATATTATCACTCCTAAATTATATGATAAAAACATGAAACTGTAAGGTGAAGATCTTGTCAATGGTAGCCCAAACTTCTCGAGTAATGGTTTTACCGACAACCTGAGCAATGAGATTGTCAGATAAGGAAGAGAGGATTGCACTGAGAATGAGTTGATCAGTTTGAGTTCAAGTGAGAAATCTTGGATTTGGATTGGTGGTTTTTGGAAGAAAATGAGGGGGTGGATTGGTAAAGCCATTGACAAAATGAAACAATTGTTGACTTTTGAGATAAGGAACCAACTGAGCTCGCCAGAGTAAGAAATTATCATTGGCAAGTTTGATAGTGACTAAATGAGAAAGGGGAGGAAGAAGATGAGGGGAGGGTTTTGGGTTTGAAAATTAAAGAGAAGAATCTTCTACCATGGGAGGGACGTTTGTCCTATAGTGGTTCTGATACCATGTAAATGGAATGAAATCCTCTGTTTCTCATTGAGAATATTACTTTGTACAATGTGGTTTATATAGAAGAATGTCGTGAATAGTTTAGGCATTTTTACAAATAGTTTGTGTGCTACACATTTGTGCTGCCGTGTGTGTGTTATAGAAAAAAGTGATCATCGAATACAGACAGAATCACACAGAATTACATAACATAATGTCAGAGATTTCCTAATAAACTTTGGTGAGGATTTCTTCTAGAAAGATCAGATGACTTGATTGGTAGAGATGATTTGGCACTTGTCTGAGGTGCTTGTTGTTCATCTGAGGTGGCTGAGTTTCTTCATTTGAAGCAGAGCTGGAATCTTCTTTAATCTGAGTTCTATTAATCAATAAAATAAAGGCAATACTACATACAATCCATTGTTATAGACTTCTTTACATTTCAAGTAATAAATAGACAATAAAAATCTCAATTTTAAAGTAAAATTAATTAAAATATCTTTATATACAAATCAAAAAATCTAATAATTTAGAAAATCAATTTTACTTATTCATGAAAATGGAGCATTTTAATTAGGTTTACAATGCAGTCTATATATATAGACTGTAAAAAAAATTATTCATAAAATAATTGATGTAATGCTTAATATATTTAATTCTATAATATCCTAAATTTCGAACAACCACTTTGAAAAATTCTTTGAATCCTAATCATGGATTTCAAATTTAAACGTGGCATTGTGAAAATTTGTTAATATTCGTTGTGAAAAAAATATCGATTAGTAATTAAGTTGATTTTTTAAAGTTAATAATTAATATATAAGTGTATTTATAAATTTTTAAAAAAAAATTATGTTTTTATATATAATATAATATTATTATTTAGATTTTAAAATGGCCGAACTAATATAAAATATCTAATTAAATCATATGAACTATAGTTGAAAGAGCTCCGTTTGAACTTGACAAGCTAGACCAGCTCTGAGCCCTCAAAAGCCCTACCTTTTCCTCATTCTTTTTCTGTTTTACCGCTCCTCCTCCGAGCAGCCCCCCTCTTGTCCTCTCTCGCCATCGCACCCAGCTCCACGCCGTCCATCCTGGTTCGCGACGCGCCGATCTCCACAGTTCTGACCAGCTCTGCAGCTCCAAGCCGTTGTTTCCCCAGTCCGACATTCTTTTCTTTCTCTCTGCAATTTCTCTCACTGTGGAACATCTAGCGCCGCTGCCTCCCTCTTTCAGCTACGACACCGGCAGGTAATTCCATCCCCGTCTCTTTCTACCTCTTACGGCCTCTCTCCCTCTTCTCCCCATTGTGTCGCACCCGTTCGCGCACTGTCGCTGCCAAAGCCTTACTCCACAGGCCGCTTCGCCAGTTGATATTCGGTACGCCGGTACGGTTTCGTTTGTTTGATGTGTGTGTGGTAAATGTTTAAGGAAATTCGAGGAGGCTGTGTTAATCTATTGGTGAAGTAGTGCGTGGGTGTTGCACTTGGGCCTTTATAAACCCAAGGCACCAGGATAAACTATTTTGTTAATGGGCTCACCTTAAACTATAGTTTTGGATTATAGAATTTTGTTAGTTAGTCGCTGTTGTACTTATGACTTATTAATATATTAGTGATATCTTTCTGGACTAGGTTGTAATATTCCTACGGTGCGGGTTGAAGGCTTAGATAGTACTCTGCAAAAGTCAGGTAAGCGATGTTGCTATACTAAACTTTGCTTAAAACTGACTGAGGTTGATTTTGTGAAAACCTGCATAATTTGTATGAAAACAACCTTGGTTGTTTCTGCATTAGTCTCTGTTATGAACTTTGAAATCTGACATTTTATCATGACTGGTGTAGATATAAACAATTTTTGTACTGTGTTCCTCTACTGCATAAGATGTGAATATAAAGTCTGAAATATTTAGTCCGATTATATGATATTTATCTGTTTAGTATTTTGTTATGATATGATATTGCATTTGAAAAGTCTTAAGAGGCATAAGATTCTGTTTTTCCATGGGTTTAGTAGTGGCCTCTGGCCTTGCCATGGGTAACAATTGCGGCCTTTGTTCTTAGTGCAATCAAGTTTTGTTCTTAGTGCAATCAAGTTGGTGACAAGGTGATTTATGTTCTACTTGGCTATCCACAGAATGCACAACCCTGCTACAGGGTTAAACATGGCATCTGTTATGAGTGCATCACTGGGATACAAAACAGTGACTTAGGTTCTGCTTCGCTAACCACAGACATGATTTGGATGTTTCTAGTGAGGATCTAGAATAGAAAGAATGGGCAAGATTAGTTGAGTGTAGTGGAATAAGTGTCAAAGGTCACAAGAGTCTATAAGTGGATGTTATTCAAGAAACTAGTCATTTCCTTTTGAATATTATTTTGGGACATTGATGTTGTCATTGAGACTTTGTGGTGTTCATAGTTAGTCATGTTGGAGTACTTCATTGATGTTCTTGTAGAGGAATGTATATGTTTGGTTTGAACGAATAAGTTTTGTGTTATAGAGCCTTCGGAGTTCATTCCTGTATTGTTGGGATTTGATTTTAAGTGACGGGAACTAGCTCCCTGACCCTCCGGGTACGGGCATTACAAGTAAGCTATGTTTGTTTTGGACATTTAGTTGCTGATATGCAGAGGAGAAAATGTTTCATATTTAACCATCTTTAGAGTATAGAAGCATCATTTCTGAATGCTAGTGTGTTTGAGATTCTCCCATCATGTAAGGAAATTATAACATTACAGTTTCTCTGATTTTTTATAGGTTTTCCTAGATAAACAACTCCTGGAAAAGGCATCTCATGGAGTATTCTCGTGCACGTGATTTTTTGTTCTGTGACTTCTGTGGGACAATGCTTTCTTTGAAGTCAACTAAGTATGCTGAATGTCCCCTGTGTAAGTTTAAGCGCAGTGTGAAAGGTATAGCTATCATGTTAGCTTGCATGGTTACTTTGATCGTTACATGTTTTACTCAATCATTCGTTTTTTTATATTTATATATATATATATAAGTAAGAGATAATTATTATTGATATGAATGAAGTAGACATTTCCCATGTACAGAGGAAGTATACAAAAGAACACCTAAGTACATTCTAAAGGCTAGGAATTAAAGACAAGAAATCGTGAGCATTATCCCCATTTAGTACAATTGCTGAAAACCAAAGAAGTGTTTTACTCAATCATTGTATCATGCGCACATTTTCTTAGTGAACAGAAATACCTAGAATGGTACATAGAGAAACTTTTCTCTGTATTTCCAAATTGGCATTCTTGTTCCCGTTTTGGGATAATGCTTTGAGTTTGTGATGCAGTAGGCATGGCATCCAAAGTCTATCTCCTGCCTGATAGCAGTGGTTTTACAATATTATGGGCCCAGAAAGCATTTCTTAGATTACTGTGTTTTTTAAATGATTTTGTACATTCCTGATTGGTTGCCTTTGTCTTCAGAGATTTCTGAAAGGGAGATATCTCATGTAGTCACAGCCGAGGTATGCCCTAAACTGATCTTCTGTTGCATTTGATGTTTTGACAATTTATCTATCGAAATGGCTGAAGCTTGATTATGTACTAGGATAGGATGTAATTAGCTAAACTTACCCAACTTATATGATGTCTGCCTGTATGACAAATGCTGAAAAAAAACTTTCAATTAGATGTTGCATTTTTGTACATGCTTTACGTATGGTTTTCACCAATTATATCTACATTTTTCATGTTCACACTTTACAGGCACTTTTAGAAGTCTGAGCATAGCTTCGTTTAGAATAAAGCAATTAACTTCTGAACATGTGTTATATATCATAGGTTTCATATGCCGAGCTTTAAACCTTTCTTTGTTCAATTAAGTTATCTTGGCATTGAGCTTTTTTTTCTAAATGCACGTTTATTATGTTGCAGGATATCAGAAGGGAGCTGGGAATCTCACTGATTCGAGACCAAGAAGTGCAATTATCAAAGGTAACTACCGTTGCACTGCAGTATACTGGTATCTATGCGCATTGTATTTGCTGATGAATCTGCTGTCAATATATCCAACACTATTATTTATTGACAGGTGAAAAAGAAATGTGAAAAATGCGAGAATGACGAGGCTGAGTATTGGACCATGCAGGTATTCTGCCAGATGACATTTTTTTTTTTTTTTTTTTCTGAGCTCTCAATGTAAGACGCGGCCTTTTATCTTTAAAAATTGCTCCGTTTCTTTGTCTTTTACACTTGCCAGATGAGATCAGCGGATGAAGGGCAGACTACATTTTATCGATGCACCAAATGTGGCCATAAGTTTTCAGAGAATTAAGTTTATATCGAATATAAAACTGCATTTCCGGCCTGCCTTTTGTGTTTTCTCGGGCGTCGCTGAAATGTCGTTCGGCATTTAGATTAAATTGTGGTTCACCTGCTGTTATTCGAATGAGTAAATTTTATGGGCTTCACGGGGGATGGTTCGTGTTGTATTGCCTCCAAGCAAAAGCCTCAGACCACATTAATTATATTCTCAGTAATTTCTAACATGTACAAGTTACAAAATGTTCTTGGCCTCTTCTCACTGCTTGCATGCATGAAACTAGTGGTATGTTCCTCTTTATTAAATAAAATATTATTAAAAAAATATTTTTTTTCTAAAATTAAAAAAAAAAAAAATTATTTATTATATTTTGTGTGGAAGTTTGATAAATTCTAATGATTATAATTTGTGCACCTAAATGAGACTGAGATTGTGAATAGTAATGAAAAATAATAAAAAAAGTAATGAGAAAATATTGAATAATAAGTAGTAAAAAATAGTTGAAAAATTATAATAAAATAATAAAAAATTCTATACAGTACTATAATTTTACTTTCATTTCAACAAATAAGACGTGGAATATTTATCATTATTGAATGATTATTTATTATGTCTTTTTATCATCTAATGAAAATAATTGTATTACATCCGACCTAATAGAAAGAAGGTGTGGTGCATAACATTATTCTAAAATAATAAATTATAATAAAGTTTGAGTATACTCCATTGCCCAAATGAGGCCTCAGTTTCAAGGTATTATGCTCATTTACTTCTTAGGTTATGTAAACAATTATTAAGGTCATGTCTTATAGCCTTGACATTGACATTATTAAAAGCCATGCCAAATACAAAGCTTAATGAATTTTTCTAAAACATAGCTGCATTAGATTAATCAAGATTCAAAGGGATTCTTTTGAAGCTATAAGTTATGGTAATTTTACTTTATCCTTTAAATATGAAGGCTTACTATTCACTTATCAAAATAATTTTTTCTTGTCCATTAATATGTTTGTTGGATGAATGTGTTTGTTGATTTCATAAATTGTATACATGATTGTTTGGTAGAAGAAATGTCGGCAAAATGTGGTTGTTGGATAATTAGGTTAAGAAAAAAATTAGTTGAAAAATAATAATTTAAGTATTAAATTAAATTATTAATGTACATATGGTTAATGTAATTATAAAATATGAAAAAAAAAACTAAAAATGTTATTATTAAAAAAGATATTCTTATGTTATTATTTTAATGAATCTAATGATTAATCTAATATAATGTGAAATTATGAATAGGAAAGTTTTAAATTTACAAAAAACTTGTATTTTTTATAATCAAATATTAAAGAATACATTAATAAAATCAATGTAGATGCTCTTAGTGGTCAACGGTCGTCGTAATGTAATTGCGATATACTGCTTTAAGATTTAACCAAGTAAAGCTATATTGTTAGATCTCTAAAATGATCTTAAGAGTTACTCATCATAAAAGAGGGGAAAATAGTCAGAGTTTAAACAATCAAACAATAGTAATTTATGAATCATAAATAAGGTATGGAAAATGATAAACACATCACTATTTGAGTTCTGTTTTAAGTTTTGTTTTATTTTTTTATTATTATTTTTCATTTTTTACTTAATGATTAAGAAAATATTATTTAATAATATTATAATTTTTTATTTATTTAAAAGTGTTTAAATATATTTAAAAAATAATATAAAAAATAAATAAATAAACAAAAAAATTTTTTTACACTAATGGAACTGGGAGGAGGATTGAAATAGTAGTGTAGGTAGCACCCCTCATAAGTTATTATAGGCAATATTACTATCTTAATTTATGTATAAAAAAAATACTATTTAAATTTATTTAAAATTTTGTCATTTCTTGTAATTATATTTGAAGATATAATATAATTTATTTGGTTTCATATATAAACTAACTAAAATAACAAAGTATTAGTTGTTATATACCAACTTTTTGTCATCAATATCCTCTGACGTACTGTTATTAAACAGTTAGAAACTTATTCCTCATTCATTACTTATCATTCAATTCTTAATGTCAAGTAAGGAGATGATGATTAAGGAAATGGTGGATAGAATTTTTAAGATGTGCAACATAAAAAATTGTGATTGAGGATGATAAATTTTAGAATTCATCAATTATTATCTCTCATTTTTAGGTTGTGTGGATATATTTGTAGTACTTATGTCTTTATTTTTCAACTTTGAGCAAATTACGATTGTAACTATAAATTACATAATATATTTTAGACAGAAAAAGAAGGACGTAACATTATAATGCGAAGAAAATAAACAGTAAAATGGAGTGAAAATACACGCTATTTAATAACAATAATAATAATAATAAAAACCTCATTCCCATGATGATCTCTTATAAACCCCACAAGGTCCGATGATGCTTAATTCCTATTTTTGTGCACCCGAATAAAAAACAAAGGTGATCACAAAATTTAAAAGGAAAGGAACAGGAAAGAAAAGAAAAGAAGAGGATCACAGCACAGTGGGCATGCAAAGCTGCACTCGCTGATGCTTTTATTCACGCAAAAGCAAACGATAACCCATCGTCGTCACCAATCACACAGCCTCACCAAACGACAACAACTTCACCGGAGTCGTAACAACCTCCGGAGACTATCGGTCGCTCCGGCATCTATCCCGGCAGCCTCGGCGTTGCAAGAAAGCTTCGGCCTCAAAGAAAACTTGGGCAGTGGCAAGCTACTCGGAGGTGGAGCCATACTAAAAACTGTCCCCGAAAACTCTTCCAACTCTTCTATGGCAATCTTACCAGGAGTGATCTTACCTAAAACTCGAGAAACATCCCTGGGTAGATCATTCGGGTCAGGCCCTAACTGTTTACTAGTACTCGAATCGATGATCAAACATTCGGAAATAGCTTGCCTAGTTTTTGTCAAATCTTGCTTTGGATCCTCTCTTTTTGAGGGTTTTGGTTTCTTCGGCGCAAGGGACTTCTGGTCTCTGCGTTTATTGGCCTTTCGGGTAGAAGGAGCCGGAGGGCAAGAGATCAGGCCGCCGACGCGAGAAGGGAGAGATTGGTGAGTTATGGGGGCTGGGAGAGGAAGGAGAGGTGGCTGCTGTTGGTGATGATGCCGCCTAAATGAGTGACTGAAGATCGAGGCAGAGAGGGGAGTGGAAGATGAGAGATAAGGTGGAGGAGGAGGAGGAGGATGGTGGTGGTGCAAGAGACCACCATAGATGTTCGTGGGAACGAGATTTTCGGAGGTTTTAGAATCGAAAGCGCGAACGCTTTTCCTTGGGGTTTTGATTTGCTTGTAGGGAGATCGAGAGATTGATCGGTCCATCGATGAATATGGAACCATAACTGCATCCATTCTCAGATTGATTTTTATTTTATTTTATATAAAATAGATGATAAAGGAGGCGTCGATCTTATAATATATAACACGATCGATAGCCTGGATTTTGTGAGAACCAAAGATCAAAGAGGCTAAAACCAAAGATGGAAACAAAGATCAAGATGTTTCAGATTGAAAACTTCATAAGATTATAAATAAAAACAATAATCTTAGCTTCTCAGGTCAAGGAAGCAAGAAACAGCTTGTACAATATATCCTCTTGAATTTACCGCTTTGATATATCTGGGAATAGCAAGTAGTAATTTTAAGAAAGAATATCTATGCAATGGTGTAAGGAAACAAAGAGGAAAAACCAGCATGAAAAATCAAACTAGCAATGATAGAAATCGGTTTGGATTTCCAACCCAGAAATGATCGATACGATAGAGAGACCCTTAAAGTTAAACGGGGAGGGTTTGGCTTTTAATTTCTATATATGCTACTTCCTGATCTTTCTTCCCGACTCAGACTCCCTTTTTATAGAACCCAATTAGCTCCAACGGCTACTTTATTACTGGTATTCTTTTTTCTCTTTCTTTTTTCATTTTTATATTAAGTATTACGATTTAATATTCTCGGTCTAATGTACACTATATATACACACTGATACGGAAATAAATCAACTTTTTTATATTTATTATTTTATTTAGTTTTATATAAGTATCATTTAGAATGATAAAATGGTACCGGTAGACTAGGCGCAGCAGGTTTATGATTTATGATTTTTATATTACTCCCAAGTCCTTATTTTACCGACAACCGTTACGGTCGGCTACCCGTTCAAGTACTCCAAGGCCCGAGATACTTAGGGCGGCAACCGCCTGTGGGACTTCGACCGTTGGATCGTGTTCTAGGAAATATCCTTATGGGCGTCGGATCTGGTCCTCGTTGTCCACGAAGTTTGGTCTAGTCAGCGTATAAAGACAAGATGAATCCTAAGCCATTCACGTTTTCTTCATCGTGAGCCCCACGGCTTCCATGCAATAGCTTTTTTAAGTCTTTGTTTGGATTAAAAAGTGAGTTAATTCATATTAATTTATTTTTATTTTTTTATTATATTTTTTTAATTTATTATATAAAATATAATTTTTAATATATAATTTTTAAATTTTAATACATAATTTTTAAATTTTAATTCACTTTTTTTAAATTTTTAAATAATAATATTATTAAAAAATAAATTTATTTTATTTTAATTCATCTTATTTCTTAATTCAAACAAAATCTTAATTCCTGTACCCTCACGTCACGTGCAGGAAATGAGGAAATCAACCCAAAATAAAATAAAAAGATTTTTGTGGTGGAGCAAATTGAGCTTCATGTACACGTGGCGACATGCTAGCCATTCTTACGTAGTTCGAGAGGATTCTATAATGACGATCGCCGGCCCCACGTGTGCCGTGTTAATAGTGCTACCTATACATTGAAGGGTTTTGTTTGCGTGGCCTACAATCATGCATCTTGCTTATAATGCCATTAATATTAAATTCATCAAATATTTTATTAAATATAAATTTAATAATTTTTATTAAAAAACTTCTATATTAAATCCATCAAATTTTTTAATATTTAATTTTAAACTATAGTAAATTTTCTTCATCTAAATCACTATTCACATATTAAACACATTATTATAATATGTTTTATTCTTCCACTTTATTTTCATACAATATTGAAAATAAATTAACCATACTGTATTAAAATTCAAGTATCAAATTGCTCTCCTTCTTATTAACTTAAAATAATTATTTAAATATCAAATTAAATTATTAAAAATATATATATAGTTAGTGTAATTACAAAATATGAAAAAAATTTAAATATATTTCCATTAAATTTTTATTATTATTTTATTATTTTGATGGATCTAATGATAAATCTAATGTAGAGTTATAGACTTAGAGTTTTGACAGATTTATTAAAATTGTACTTTCCATCAAATTTTAAAAGAAATTTTGATAAATTCAATGCTAATACTCTAACCTGTACTTGTTTAATGTTCTAGTTTTTCTCTCTCTTTCTTTTTTTATCCATTTTTTTCTTCTTTGCTTATTATTATTATTTTTTGAAATGTTCTTCTTTGCTAATTGCATTTCCTTCCATATGAAATCATTTCCTTAATACTTATACTCATGCATTTTGATAATGTTGGATTTGTATTTTAATTATTTTGAATTTTTCAGTTTTTTTTTTGTTTGATAAAAAATTTGTAATTTCATTCTAATAAATTACGAGGTTACCTTCAACCTTTTTTTTTTTAAATGGACGCTAATTAAATTAGAATGAAAATCTGTATGAGAATAAAATAAAAACTATTTGCGTAGCATCTTCTGCAGTTAAACGACACTACTAAATTCAAAACACATTGTTATCCCAAAGTAATTTTCTAAACATATTGGCATGTATCACCGTCATGAGATGGATGATATGTTTGTTTCTTATTTTATTTATCGTCTAAGAATGGAAAATAGCAAATTAAATACAAAGCATTGGATCGGAGAAACCTTAAGAAAAAAACCAAAGTAATTTTCTAAACATATTGGCATGTATCACTGTCATGAGATGGATGATATGTTTGTTTCTTATTTTATTTATCGTCTAAGAATGGAAAATAGCAAATTAAATACAAAGCATTGGATCGGAGAAACCTTAAGAAAAAAAAATATTAAGAAATTATAACATTATTTTATGCTGCAAAGTTCATACAAATCAACGGATATTGGTCCAATGTGCGGGCTCTTCTACATTTGTACAGTCTAATTTTTGCTAATTTGGTCGGCCATGAAAAGGAGAATTTTGGTAATGGAATATTCGGCCGTTACTATCGATGATCTGCTACCTCAATTTGACGAAGACAACAAAAGGATCTCTACGGGAAAATTACGTGACACGGACAAATAAACCAATACGTATAAAAATAAAGTTTAATTCTGACTTCTCTCTTTTTCTCTCTCTCGAAAAAATGGGTGAAGCACTGTCATGCTTATGCAAACAGTTGTAATAGTCTTTGAAGATTTTTTTTTTAGGGGGAGGAGAGACATGACTCCTCTCTCTCTCTTTTTTTTTTTTTTGTGGAAAAAATGATATTGTCTAAATGACTAACATAAGAGGAAATAAATTGGGTTATAAAAAAATTTAACACTTATAAACCAAATATATAATATAAAATATAAATAAAATACGAAATAGCAAGAAATATAAAGAGTAAAAAAAAAAAAAGTAAACTCAGTATTTTAACGAGATTCAACCCCACTGCCTACATCCTCGCCTCAAACTACCCATTGAGAATCCCAAATTCATTATTTAATCTCCTTCAGGTGGAGATAAAAACTTATTACACTTTTTAGCAATACCGCTACAAAGAATCCATATAGAACATCCTCTACACTTGCAATCACTTCATACTTGGTGATTCAACTATTCCATGTGTAGAATATCTTCTACACACACAAGAGTTATACGCATCCTCTTACAAATACAAAAGCTAATAATGAGTAGATTATTAGAATACACTCCTCAATGAGTGAGATAAAAATAATACAATACAACTTATATCTCTCTCAAAATGAATAAGGATTAAAGCACAAATCTTAGAGAAGAGAGAATGAGAGTTTTGAAAGAATGATGTAAAACTTGACAATTGATGTGTAAGCTCTTGTTCATACGTAGATAACTTGAGTTTGAATCTTGAATTTATTTGTTATCATCAAAATCTATACGTAGATACGAGACTTGAAATTTTGGGTTTTACAAAGGGGTGAAGCACTATCATGCTTATGTGGACGTTTACAACAGTCTTTGAAGATTTCTTTTTTTGGGGGGGGGGGGAGGGGTACCCCAGGCAGTGGTAATAGTGGGTTAGGTACAAAAAATGAATTTCTGGGTGGTTTCAGGACGTCCTACAGTGCAAAGTGGTGGATTTGCACTATGAGCGAGTTGAGTGAAAGGAAATTTTCTCTAAAAAATGGAGGAAATGGCAGAGAAATTGACCAAGCTGAGGCTTATGGAGGAAGAGGATCAAGTTTTTCTGTGAAAGCTTGTATTGCAACGGAGCTGGAAGCAAAAGGGGAAAGGAGTTTAGTCGGACGAGTTTTGGCGGATAGAAACATCGAAAAAGGGATGTTGGAATCAATAATGGCAAAGGTTTGGAGAGTGTCTTGACCAGCCTCTTTTCTGGAGGTAAGGTTGCATACCTCCGTCATTACATTTGCTATCCTTGAAGACAAAGAGCAGATTTGGAAAGGTAAATCCTGGCTCTTTGATAACTGTTTAATGGTCTTGAACATGTATGATGGTTTTGTTTAACCAACGCAAATGTCTTTTGGCCTGGAAAGCTTTTGGGTGCAACTCCATGATCTCCCATTCGCATTTATAAATGAGGATAATGGTAAGGAGATCAGAGGGTTCATTGGGAAGGTTACGAAGGTAGTTACTAGTGATGAAGGATGTGAATGGGGTCAATTTCTGAGAATCCGAGTGGAGGTGGATTTGATGAAGACATTGTTAAGGGGTTGTATGATCTCAATGAAAGGTGAGAATCTTTAGATTCCTTTTAGATATGGGAAATTACCCAAAATCTGCTTCAATTATGGGAAAACTTCTCATTATGGGAAGTGATGCACAAAGAAGGAAGTAGGGTCTCAGCTCAAAAAGGAAGGGGAGGCACAATATGGATCCTGGCTCAAGGCAGATTCTTTCCCTAAGAAGAATGGTGGTATGAACTTTTGGAAGGACACAAGAGTTGCTATAGGGGAAAATGTTCGAGAAAGTGCTAGTGCTTTTTCAAAATCCCCACCAGAAAGAGGTACACCACATGAAAGGAGATTTGAGGAACTACATGAGCAAATGGATGACGCTGAACCTAGTGGAGTAAAGGAGACACCAATGGGAGGACTGGGAATGAATGAAGAGGAGCATGGCAATTCTACAGGGATGCAGCTGAGTGATATAGGCGAGTCACTTATCCAAGTTCCTGTTAGTGTTGAGAAGGAAAAAGGACATGCTATAGAAGGCCCAGTGGTATGTATTCTAAGCAATACTAATGTGGAGCCGCCAAAGAAAATGGGAAAATGGAAGAGGAGGGCTAGGGAGAAAGAGGGTGTATTTGAGGAAATCCTAGAGGTAGGTAGTAAACCTACTTTGAAGTGTAGAAAGCAAGAAAAAGAGGCTACTAAGAATGTAGTGAATAGTAAGAAATCATAATTAAAAAGTAAGTGGCAGAGAACTCCATTGTACTAGCAGTGGCTATTAAGCAGCCTCGCCATTCTCCATGATACTTTTAAGCTGGAACTATTGAGTGCTTGAGAACCCTCAAACAGTTCAGTACCTTGGCTTTTTAGTAAGGGATAAGTCACCCAACTTTGTCTTTTTAATAGAGACAAAGATGATAAGAGGGAATGTTGATTGGCTGAAGAGAAAAATTGGCTTTAAGAATGGATTTGAAGTTTTTGTAGTTGGAAAAGGAGGTGGACTTATGTTGTTCTGGTAGGTTAACTTTAATATCGAGATAATTAGCTTCTCACAAAGGCATATAAACTACTGGGTAATAGACTCTAATACCAAGAAAAGATGGTTACTCACGAACTTCTATGGCCACCCTGAGTTGAGTAAAAGAAATGAGATCTAGAGCATGATTAGTTCTTTTAAACCTAGAAATGGAGTAGGTTGGTGTGTTGTAAGTGATTTTAATGAAGTACTTACACATGATGAGAAGATAGGTGGTGGGCAAAAGGGTGAGAACTAAATAGCCAGTTTCAAGGAATTTTGGAACCAGCGAGTTGCATGATTTAGGCTGGATTGGGGATAAATTCACCTGGAGCAATAAACATTCTGATAATACTTGTTACTAAAAAAGGTTTAGATAGAACACTAGCATATACAAGATGGATGGAAATGTATTCAAATAAATGGGTTTCAATCTTACTTGCTAGATGCTCTGATCATCGACCCTTGCTGCTGCAATTTGACAGACCAAGAGAATGTGGTTCTAAGAAGAGAAGACTATTCAGATATGAAGCTTCTTGGGCTTTAAATGATGACTGTAGTCGAGTGATAAAGGCTGCTTGGAAGGGTACAGGAAGTGGGAGAACCTCTACTTTGATGGCTCAAAATTTTCTTTCTAATTGTAGTACAACTTTAAGCAAATTGAGCTATAAAATGGAAAATGATAGATGTAAGGACATTAAGCAGGAAACAAAGCAGCTCAAAGTTTTGCAAGTTGAAGAGAGTGGTGATAATATGGCAGGAACTAAGAAGATACAGGAAGAGATTGGTTCTTTGCTTGATCAATAAGATATTAAGTAGAAACAAAGGGCCAAAAGAAATTAGTATAAAATGGAAGATCGTAATATAAAATATTTCCATGTTTGTGCTAATTAAAGAAGAAAACAGAACCAGATTACTCAAGTTAAACATAGTCAGGGAAGAATATTTATTGAGTTAGTAGATGTTGAGAAGGCTTTCAATAAGTACTTTTCTAATTTATTCACTACGTCACAGCCCATAGACATAGCAATTGAAGCTTGTACCTGCTACTTGAAACCAAAGGTCACAAATGAGTTGAATAGGCAGCTTTACACACCTTACACTAGAATTGAAGTCAAGGATGTATTGAAGATAATAGAGCCACTAAAATCTCCTAGACCTGACGGCTATGAGGCAAGTTTCTTTCAAAAGCATTGGAGCATAGTAGAGGATCAAATCTCAACTACTGTGCTGAAATGTTTGAATGGTGGTACTATTCCTAAAAGTTTGAACTACACTTATATTGCTTTAATTCTTAAAGTAAATATGCCTATGTTGGTTAGTGAATATAGGCCTATGAGGCTTTATAATGTAATGTGCAAATTATGTTTTAAAGTCATAGTTAATATGCTAAAGGCTATTCTTCCTTGTATTAGTTCTCCTAACCAAATTGCTTTCCTCTTGGGAAGACTTGTTTATGATAATATAATGATAGCATATGAAGTGATAATATAATGATAGCATATGAAGTGCTTCACTCTATGAAAACAAGATTGAAAGGCAAGCAAGGAAGCATGGCCTTGAAGTTGGATATTTCCAAAGCCTATGACAGGCTAGAGTGGAGGTTTTTGGAAGTTGTACTGCGAAGGTTGGGATTTGATGAGCAGTAGGTTAACCTTGTTATGAGCTGTGTTTCATCTGTTAGCTGTTCAGTGCTCTTAAATGGAAACCCAGGTGGTATGGTGCAACCTTCTAGAGGATTGAGGCAGGGAGATGCCATCTCTCCTTACCTTTTTATTCCTTATGTTGAATGATGCTAATTAGAAGGGTGTGATTAGAGGAGTGTCTATGACTCATGGAGGTATAAGAGTTAATCCTTTGCTTTTTACTGATGATTGTGTGTTGTTTGGAAGAGCAACAAAGGAAGAATGGAGGCAATGGAGCATCTTGCTACAGAAGTATGAGAGGTCCTCAAGACAAGCTTTAAATAAAGAAAAATCTTCTTTATTTTTTAGCTCTAACACAGGTCTAGCAATGAAAGACTCTATTATTCAGATCTCTAATGGTATTATTTGTGGTACTTATGAGAAATATTTATGCCTACTTGCCATGGTAGGCAGATCTAAATATACTACATTCAGGGGAGTAAAAGAAAGGGTATGGTAGAAAATTAAAAGTTGGAAGAATAACTTTTACTTCAGGTTGGAAAGGAAATCCTTATTAAAGCAGTGTTGCAAGCAATTCCTTCTTATAGTTGAGTGTTTTTAGACTACCTGGTAACCTTTGTAGAGAATTAAATGACCTCTGTGCAAAATTCTGGTAGAGTCATCAAAGACAAAAAGAGGATGCATTGGTGTAGCTGGGAAAATATGAGTATTCAAAAGCTTAAAGGTGGAATGAGATTTCGAGATATTGAAAGTTTTAACTTGACTATGCTAGCTAATAGTACACTCCTCCATATAAACGATTGTTGGAGACCCATTTTTGCATAAAGGAAGTCTATACTTCTATAATACTTCTTGTAAATCTTGGCCACCAATGAATCAGGTTTACTTATAATTGAGGGTAGGGAATGGGAAGAGGATCAAGATATGGGGAAAGAAATGGTTGCCTACTTACTACACCAATTGTGTGCAATCACCAATTTAACCTGCCTGGAAGGAGGAAAAGGTATGCAGGTTAATTGAACCCTCTACTAAAACCTAGGATGAAAGATTAATTAGAAGCATTTTTCACCAAGAAGAGACTAGAGTTATTCTCAACATTCCCTTGAATAAGCTGGAATCTGATGATAAGCAGATTTGGAGATATACTAAGGATGAATTATTTACGGTTAGAAGTGCTTATCACCTTGAGGTTAGTAGGCATCAAAGATTGAAAGGAGAAGCTTCTAATTTTGACTTGAGTGATGAAGTGTGGAAGCAACTTTAGAAACTGGAGGTGCCTACTATAGTGAAACTTTTTCTATGGAAGGCAACTAACAATATCCTTCCCACTAGAAGCAACCTATTAACCAAGAAGATTGTTGACTATCCATTATGTCCTATTTGTGGCCTCTATGAGGAAACGATTCTCTATATTTTGTTGAGCTGCCTCTCAACAGCAAATATTTGGGCAGAGTCTTGCAGTCTAGTACCAAGATGGGCAGTAACAGAGGGTGATTTTCTTATTTTTTGGTACAACGTGATTAATTGCTTGAAAAAAGAGAAGGTCGAATGGATGGCAGTGACCATGCACAGATTATGGTTAAGAAGGAATAAGTTTATCTTTAATAATAAATTTTCTAGTCCCAAACAAGTTATTCAAATGGCTTGTGAGAGTCTTGAGAATTTTAAATCTGCACAAGAAGATACAAGTGATACTAAACTAGTTGTTAGCTCCACTCGATAGCTTCATAAGTGGAGGAAACTTGGGGTCAAGGACGTCAAAGTCAACTAGAATGCCTCTTTTGACAGGGAACAACAAATCAAGGGAATAAGAATTGTTTTCGGAGATGAGGAATGGGAAGTTCTAGCTTCTGTTTATGATGTGAAGGGGATGCAGCTGCTATCATCAACAAAATTAATCGGACAGCAGACGACATGTCATGTTTGGGGCATATCTTTGAGGACATCAAGAGGGTTATCCATCAATAGAAAGGCTGGCCTGTCTGCTTTATTCCTAGAGAGGGTAATACTATTGCACATTTGCTGGCCAAACATGCTTTAGCTATATGGGAGTACAAATTTTGGATTGAAAATGGACCATATGTAATTTGCAATGCTGTATTGCAGGATAAGCTTTGTAAAGTTTCCCATGATTGAAGTAATACATGAAATTTCGATTCCCAAAAAAAAAAAATTACAAAAATCGAAGATTTTCATAATTTCATATAGAATAATATGACTTCTTCTTCAGGCCCCCGGCCTCTTGCTTTTTGCTTAAAATGTCAATCTGACGGCTATAAATGTATTCCATGCATGTTGAATACTCTAATAATCCATGTTTGATTAATTAATATTGCTAGCTAGGAGATGACATGAATGACTGGCCGGAGATGGATTAATGGGCCGGATAAATGTATATTTTTATTGGCTTTGAGACAGAGAGACTGAGAGGTCTCAAGTCTCAACCACCGAAAGTTTAATTTGTGGTTTAGATTTTGGTTGGTGAGGAAGAACTTGCATGCGTTGCTTCAACTTCAAGCTGCATGTGTCATGCATGCATGCATATGATCTCATATGTATGGCTGGCCTGCAGTCGGAGAGCCAAGGGTACTGAAAGTCTGAAATTGAATACCTTTCTTTCTTTTATTTATTCCCCTTTGGCCAAATTGTAGGATGGATTATAATTTATTATAATTTGTTTATTTTCTATATTTACGTCGTGTAAAAAATACAAATTCAAAACTTCTTGAATAATAAATGAACTTTATTTCGTAGAGATTAAGTGAATTAATTGCTTTTTCTAAATATTAAGTATTAATTAATATTAACATAAGAATATATAATAGAGTACGTACTACATTAAGCTGAAATAGGTTACAGATTAATAATGTCCATAATTAATTAGTCGTGGCCAACATGATGATCGAGTATTAATATTAATATTAATGCGTGCCGTCAATGAATAGTTTGGTCTTTGCTTTTAACTTTTATTGCCTCACTTCCGTCTAGTAATGATCTTCAACAGCCTTTTTAACAAGGTCAGCTCGTCTTTGATTTATATACATATATATATATATATATGTATATAGATTATATATATCCAACATTTCACGAACAAAAGTATTTTTTCAACAAACCCATCTTTACCCAAAAGGCATTGATGATCGTAGATATTTATATCATGGCTTGGCAAAGTATGAAAACGAACCACGCGGCCACCAATTAATGGCAATTTCCATTCATGTATATATAGATATCAAAATATATATATTTGTCATTTATTAAAACGCGTTTCTCTCGCATTATTCTTATTGGCGATCCATCGACCGACCATTTGATTAAATAAAATCAATAAATAAATAAAAATGTCACGTTGATCTTATAAACTATATATTATTGCAACTATGATTCGTTATGATCGATTGCAATTAAAGGATTTGATTTTTACGATTTAAAATGTTTGTGCCCCCTTTTTTTTTTTATGTGTACGTAGCGGCCTTTATGGTTGGGTCTCTCCTCATGGACAATGGGTGTCCACGTTGTCTTCAGCATATAGATTAATCCTAGGAAGCAAAGTCACATGCTTTAATTAAACTTCTTAAGGTTTGGTTGGGAATCATCGTTGGGAAAAAAGTATGTGTCGTTGCTGATGCATGAGATAAAGGGTGGATCCATAAAGAAAGGAAAGGTCGGTGACTTTAAAAAATGGTCGAAATGATGTAAAGAGGAGTAACTACTGAGTACTGACTATGCAATGTCCCGAAATTCAGCTCCTTTTCAGATTGGACCCGACCGTGGAATCGCTTGGAATTTTTTATATAAAAAGAAAGGAAATAATTACTTATTAGCATGCTTATTGATATATAATTAAGATAACTATTATAGACATAAAAAAAATTATATAAAAAAAATTATAAATTGATTTGATTTTATAGAATTTGTTAAATTTATTTTATAACAAAAATGACTTTACAATATAACGTCCCGCATCATGACACATTAATTTGTAAGTTTACTTTTGTATAATTCTTTTGTAGTTAAAGTATTTTTTTATAATTAAATCTTGTCATGGCACCTAAGATAGTTTTTTTCATATTTTTATTTAATTTATAATTGATATATATATCAACTTATAAATAACAGATAAAGATATAGCTTTGAAAAACTGAAATGCAATCGGAGCAGGTTTTTTTTTTTTGGTGTGTGTGTTTTTGGGTTTTTGGGTTTTTTTTTTGTTGGGGGGGGGGGGGGGTGTGAGGAAGGAGGCGAGTTGGGCCCAAAAAAAACATCCTTGCAAACATAGGATATGTCTATATATAAGACCAAACCATGAAATTATGATAATGGGCCCTCCAACATTTGGGCTCTATTTTAGAAATTGTGTCACTTCCTATAAGTGAGCCAGGGTCACTTGAGCATATCACCTGTCTGATCTGTTCACTAACTTTTACGACTTGAGCCTGTGAGACTAACCTTATACAGTCGTGATAGGCGTACTACCCATTTTACAACAATTTTCATCTTATTAGTATAACAGTGTTTTTTAATTTTTTTTATTTTCAAGTATTTTTTTAATATTTTTAATCATTAAAAAAATTTAAAAAATATAATTTTATTAATATTTATATTCTTAATTATTAAGTAAAATTAAAAATTAAATAAAAAAATTGTAAATTAATAGTACAAATATCATTTCTCAACCTTATATTGATCTTCACCCCATAAAAATATTTCATGCAATCGAGACCAAAAATATATATTTTTTTTTTTGTAAGTAACCGAGACCAAAAATATACAAGTCCATATTTCACCATATCGATAATGTAAGAATGCAAAAATATATCATATTAATTGACAAATAGGATTTTAACTTTGTTATAATTAAAATGGATTCACTTAAGGTTTGTTTGGAAACACAAATATTCTTAAATATTTTCTTTCTAAATATCATTTAAACAAAAATAATTTTTTTTTTTACCTTTTTTCATCTAATTATTATTTAATAATTATAATTTTTTTCAAACTTCTAAATAAAACACAACAAATAACACTACTTTTTTCAATTTTAAAAACAAAATTAAAAATTATGTTGAATTAATTTTTTAACTTTATAATATTTTTATTCTAACCTTTTTTTTCTCTCTTTTTTCAAAATTCAATAAAATATCTTATTTTTAATTATTTTATTACTATTCACACACACACACACACACACATATATATATATATATATATAAAGATATTCTAAGTTTCCAAATGGACGCTAAACTTACAAGTAAGAAGCCCAATGCCCTTACAATCTAAAATTTAACTAATAATTCCTCGAAATTGTCTGTATTCGAAGAGACAAACGGAATGCCTTTGCCTTAAACGCCACAGTAAATCTCCATTTACGTGCGTGGTTAATGGTCACGCCCTTCCATTGATTAAATGTTAATTTCTCTCTCATCTCTCTTTCTCACACTCAAACTTTCCTATCTTCTTTTGAAAAGTTTTATATATTTTGATGTGTAAATTATTGAAAAGTATTAACAGTAAGATCAAAATTTAAATAAAAAAATATATATATTAATGTGTAGATAAAAAGTTCACAAAATAGTAAGATCAAAGTTTTATTATTTTGTAAGCTTTTAATATAAGAGAGACATTGAGACCGGTCAAGCTGTCCCTAGCGTCAAAAGTAATCGATCTGACCGATCCCCAGCTTTTACCTTAATATAATTAGTGATATGACCAATTCAAAATATGATATAAAATTATTATGAGTATGCAAAGGTAAAAAATAACTTTTTATCCAAAATTTATCAAGGTGTTTGTATAGGGAGACCCAAATCGTTATTTACTCAGATCTGCTCACCACAAGTCTACTGCTCTGAAGAGAGATTTAAGTTGTTCAAATCAGGTGGAATATGATGAGTTGCAGCTGAGTCGGGATACCATATAGCATCGAAGAAGAAGCTAAGTGTTGTAAAATTAACAGATGAGTGTGAAGCCTTAAATTGATAGGAGTGATCAAACCGATATTTATATTGAAAAGCAACTTGTGCAAACTTGACATGTTGAACGATGGTAAATTGTTATTGGTTGTTAAGTGAGGTTGAAGGAAACTGCATGCCGTCCACCACGAGCAGGTAGTGCATAGAATAACAAAAAAAAAAAAGTTAGTTTATCCTAAAAAATAATTATTGGCTTTCATCTCATTCATTATTTTATTGTTTTTATTTTTATTTAATAATTAAATAAATGATTATTAGTGAAATTATGTATTTAAAAAAATTCTTAATAATTAAGAATGTTACAAAAATATATATTTAAAAGAAAATATAAAAAAAAAATACAATAAGTGATAAATGAAATGTAAACCTACACTACTAATCTTAATCTAAATATTGTTCTACTGTATAAATTGTTGGGTTGCATATGGAGATTGGTTTAGGAATTGAAAATCATGTGTCAGGAATTTTGCTTGGCCCTAACTCGAATGAGATTCAAACAGAAATTCTGTTCGACATACCGCTTGAGCGAGATTCGCAGGAATTTTAGAATTAGGGTTTTCAGCACCTTTTTTGCTATAAATATGTGTTATTTGACTGCTTAAACACGTTTTTAATCATATTCTAAGAGAGAATAATTGTCTTGTGATTGCGTATTATATAAGAACAAAAGGTCCTAGAGAGAGTGAGTTGAAATTGAGTGATTGTAAATCTTCTCTGATTAATAAGACTCCTGCATCTCTGTGGATGTAGACAATTTGTCGAACCACGTAAGTACTGTGTCGTGTGATTGATTGTGTTTACTTTCACTTTTATTTACCATTGTTGGTGTGTATATTTTGCCCACAACAAAACACAACAACTGGTATCAAGAGCTAATATCGGATTTGAATGACAACGATGGCTGGAGATAAAGTGAATGCACTCGGGATCGAGAAGTTTGATAGCACTGATTTTGGGTACTAGAAAATGCAGATCGAGGATTATCTCTATGAAAAAAGGCTCTACCTTCTACTATTAGGGACGAAGCCGGAGAGAATGAAGAGTGATGAGTGGACCCTGTTAGATCGACAGATTCTGGGGATTGTTCGGCTAACCTTGTCCAGAACAGTGGCACATAATGTCAGTTAGGAGAAAACCACGGAGTGTCTTGTGAAGACTTTGTCAGGTATGTATGAAAAGTTTTCGGCGAATAAAAAAGTGTACTTGATGAAGACATTGTTCAATCTGAAGATATCGAAAAGTATGTATGTGGCCCAACACTTGAATGAATTCAACGCAATCACAAATCAGTTGTGTTTTGTGGAGATTGAATTTGATAATGAGATTATAGCGTTGATTCTGTTGACATTGCTGCCAAATATTTGGGAGGTCATGAGGATGGCTGTGAGCAGTTCAGCCGATAAGATGAAACTGAAATACGACAACGTATGTGACATAGTACTTATTGAAGAGGTACGTAGAAAAGACTCCAGTGAGTTTTCAAGTTCGGGATCGGCCCTGAATGTTGACAGTCGAGACATGGGACATGACAGGTTTGGCAAAGAAAATAGTAAGACGAGATCTGGGCAGCAAATCAAGTGTTGGGGTTGTGGCAAGCCGAACCATATCAAGAAAAATTGCAAGAATCATGAAAGTGATGAGGATAATTGTGTGAATGTAGTGGCAAAAGAAATTCATGATACCTTATTTTTTGCAGTGCACAATCCGATTGATAATTAGGTGTTGGATTCAGGAGCGTCGTTCCATAGCACCTCACATCGAGAGATCATGCAGAATTATGTTTATGGTAATTTTAGGAAGATGTATGTAGCTGATGGAGAGGTATTAGATGTAGTGAGAGTGGGTGATGTGCGCATCACGCTTCTAAATAGGGGCATGTGGACTTTACAGCAAGTCAAACATGTTTCAAATTTGGAGAAAAAACTGATCTCTGTGGGACAGTTTGATGACGGCGGTTATGCAATAGTGTTCTCTGAAGCAGCTTGGAAGATCACTAAGTGTGCGCTGGTTTTAGCGCATGGTAAAAGATCTAACTCTTTATATTCGACATCAGGGTCTAATGATGTGCTGAGAAATACAAAAGTACAAAAAGGCATGCTTGATCGTACGAAACCTATGAGAAAGTTAAAAGGAGTTAGTTTTGTTATTCCTCATGTAAGCCTGAAAAAGTTATTTGAGAATGCCAAGAACGTTTTAAGACCTGATATTCTTAGTACAATGGGAGTTGTGAATAGCCCAGTAGATGTGCTAACTAAGAATGATATGCGTGGGAGATTGAAGTCGAGCTCGACTTCAGTTTGTTTTCTAGTTTGAAGCCCTGAATTGTGAGCTGCAGAGATAATAATATTTGGATGGAAACAATGGATGGCATGTGAGGACACAGTTTTCAAGTGGGAGTTTGTTGGATTGCATGTGGAGACTAGTTTGGAAGCTAAAAATCGTGTGTCAAAAATCTCGCTCGACATTGGCTCAACCCTAGCTCAAGCGAAATTCAAACAGAGATTTTGCTCGACATTTTTTGGACATCTTACTCGAGTGAGATTCACAAGAATTTCGAAATTAGGATTTTCAGCACCCTTTTTACTATAAATGTGTTATTTGACTGTTTAAACACGTTTTTCATCATATTCTAAAAGAGAACAATTGTCTTGTGAGTACATATTGTATGAGAGAGCAAAAGGCCATAAAAAGAGTAAGTTGAAATTGAGTGATTATAAATCTCCTCCGGTTAATAAGATTTCTGTAGTTCTGTGGACATAAGTAATTTATCGTACCACGTAAATTTTGTGTCGTATGATTTATTATATTTATTTTTATTTTTATTTGTTATTATTAGTGTGTGTATTTTATTCACAATAAAACACAACAACTTTACAGCATCCTCTATTCTAATACTAATAATGAATCGATGTAACCTAACTTGAACATTATCCAAAAATTAAATCAATCGACTACTTAATTCTGTTAACGACAATATCTCATTGTTGGCAGAAGAAGGTCCACACGGATATCCTTTTTTAAGACCAAGATAAACACGCCAAAATCGACCTCAAAATTGCTGCCCGGTTGGTTGATGTGTATATATATATTAATCAAAGATGTACCAGTACTTCTTTATTGACCTGGAACCAATCCCAATTCTGTATTCGATCAAATCGCAGTTGAAACTTCAAGCTGCAGGACGTGGAAGGCATTTTATAATCTAAAGTCAAATCCTTGCAGGTTAGTACTTAGTACTAGCTAGTACGTGCTAGAATATTAAAGCATGTAAAATTAATAAAATTTAATAAATTTCAAGATGAAAAATTTTAGGTCCATAAAATTGATGAGAAGTGATCATAACAAAATGAATCATTTAATTTAAACTAAATAAGAGATTATTTTTTGTGTACAGATCAAAGAAATGTTATTCACGATTTTTTTTTTCACTTATATATATATATATATTGGTATTGTATATTTTGTTATTTATTTAGGTATATTTTATATACGAAGTTATAATTTGGAATGATCAACGACTGAAATTTAAAAAATAATCAATAAATAAATAAAACCGAGTATACGAGATTTTGAGACACGATTTTGTCGACAGGAGCAATTCATGTAAAGATAACTCCAACTGTAAACAGTGCAGGCCGACATATCCTAGCTACCCTACAATTTTGTTGTCATCTTCCTTTCATTATAACGAGGACTAGAATTATCGTAGAATTGAAGACTCTTTTAACTTTATATATGTTTTTGTTTGTAATGAATGGAGGCCATCCGGGGCCCCATTTCCCACGTTATAAGTGAATGTGATGTTCATTCGAAATACCAGCAGCGGATTCCCATCCTTTTGTCCTGTAAACAGAAGTCATGGACATATAATGTACCCAAGATCCAAGCCGATCACCAGAGACACTCCAAAATATATGCTAATCATGTGATTCATGTCCATGTGGTGCATGGGCTTGCACTTCGTTCTGGCTAGTGCATGCCCCACCATGTTACATTAATCTACCATGGTCAATATATATAATATTAATATAAATGATCGAGTACTTTCAAAACATATATATATATTTAAAATGCTTATATTCAAAACATATGTATATATTATAATTACTTCTATGGGTCTAAATTCTTTTTTTATTTATTTAAAAAAAAACAATATTTCTGAGATTGTTTTGATCATTTAAGGATGATTTTTATGGGTTAGGTTGTATACATGACCAGAAGATCATTACACTGGTGAGAATGAGGCCGCTTTTTTTATATATACCATAGTTGTAACCACAAAATGAGAGTAATCTGTGGGTATCTTGAATTATGAGGATACTATAGTACCATATCATGTATTATCTCTCGATTCTTGCAATAATTTATCAATTTTATAATGATTATACATTATGTGATGCGAAATAATATAGAAGATCACCATTATTCAATAGATTGAGACAAAGCAATGTGCTAGGTTTGTATACTTTCTTCAGCATATATATCTAATCTTCAATGGTTTTCTCCCGTTCAGAGTTGTTATATATCCATGTCTAGAGTACTTATCTCTTTATCGACATTATTTTAATAAGTACTTTTGAGATTTTCTATTTAGAATTTTAAACTCAAAGTGGGATAGTTTATAGTTATATAAATTGGATCTTAAAATATTTATAGCTTTTCTGATCTAGAATTTTAGAACAAAATTAAATTTCCAATAATTTAAATAAGACCCTAAAGATTACTATAGATTTTATATTTTTCCCAAAATAGCCACTTAGCCACAAGTTCCTATGCCAATAAAATTACTTATTTGTGCTCAATTATTTATTATTAGAATGACTATTTCTTATTGTAATAAATATATATTTTTATTACAAATAATAATTCTTGTAATAAATAATTCGTCACTTTTCCGGTTCTTTTGATGGCCAAGCCCAATTTGGCCAATCTGTCTATACTATTTTTTATTGGAGGATGATATCCTTATTATTCGAGTATTACTATTTGTTTATTATTATTTTTGTATTTAATTTTTTAAAAATATTTATTTAATGTCCTTAATTATTAAGAAAAAAATTTAAAAAATATACAAATTTACTAATAATCAATTCTTTAACTATTAAATATATTTAAAAAATTAAAAATTAAAAAAAAAAAAGAGAAAGAATAATAAAAAAAAATATAATAATGATGACAGTAAGACTATCATTATTATTATTATTATTATTTTTTTATAGTGCCATGAATTGTACCAAATCATTCCTAACTAATTACTTAAAAGTCAACACCTTCACAAAGGACGTAGATCGAGATTCATCCAACAGGACCAACACAACTCCTCCATGAGTATCATCTGTATTTGATCTATGTTTCGTTTGTGTTTCGTTTGAATTCGCTGATGAAATGAATTTATTTTATTTTTTAATATTATTATTATTTTAATATTTAAAAAAATTATATTAAAATTTAAAAAAATTATATTAGAATTTATATTTTATATAAAAATATAAAAAAATATAATGATAAATTTAAGATGAATTAAACTTACTACAAATACAAATGAATCCTAAACTAGAGACCACACATCCCAAAGATCAAAATCATTATTGTTTTCTTAAATAATAAAATAGGGTAATTTAAGCTAAACTTCTTCTCCCACGTTCATTAAAATAATCCTTTTTTTTTTCCAATTCAATGGGGTTGTAATTGTATGGCCTCCCACTTTCTTTACAAATGGACGACCCTACAAAACCGAAAAAGGATGTGAATAATACAACCGAAATGGAAATAAGTAACGCATAACGCATGCAAGATGTCAGAGTCAATCAATTACTGCATATAAAAATAAAAAAATAAAAACCTTTTTTTTCTTTTTATTTTTAATTTTTGTCACACTGTTATTTATGGTTTTATGCGATTGTTGGGACTCCACTCTCTATTTTTGTATCATTTTTTTTAATATAATAAAATATGCTTGCTTAAAAAAAATGAAAAAATTGCAATTTATAAACTACAAAAAAAAACCGTTAACTTATAACGTCTATAGATCTCCTTTAGATAATGTACGTACCCTCGCCGCGGGTAAGAATCCTTTCATATGCGACTTTTGTTACATATACTCATTAAAATAATCACTTTATATTAAAAAATAATGTTATATATAATTATAAAATACATAAATATTATGTAATTATTTTGAAAAAAAAAACGACAACTATTATAAAAATTAATTTTTTTAATATGAATTTTGTCTTTTACTCACGTTTTTTTAAGTAATTACGCAATGATTTTACAATACACACGATTGTAAATATAAATTCTCTTAAAAACTAATACAATTAATTATATTAATCGAGTATATAAAAATATACAAAAATAATTATATATAATTTTTATCATGAGTAGTACTACAAATACTTACATTTTATTACAATACTAATTTTATTAGTTTTTTTTAATATTAAATTTTAAATTTCATGAAAAATGCGAAAAAAGTAAGTATTTTTTTCTCTTTTTATAAAATTTCCTTAAATATATTTAGTAATTTTCTCTTATCATATGCAAAGCAATCAATATGTCGGTAGAATTACCTCAAATTTGTTTACTCTTTTAATTAAAAGACAAAACAACGAAAAGCAGCTTTAATCAAAAGTTCCCCTAATTCCTTGTCCAAGACTCCAATCAAAAGATATAAAGGTTAAAAAACAAACCAAAAAAACTGTAAACGAAATGGCAACATGCGTTGTACCCAAGTTGTTCTTTTCGGGCTTTTTTTAAACGCTGAAAGTACAATGTTCGTTTTTAAATTTTCAAATAAATATATTTATTACAAACGAGATCGTTTTCTTAAATTATTTTCCCAAAAATCTGTAGCCATAGTGGCAACAGCCAACAGAACTCGGTCCCTCTCAGTCCCAGCGTTAAAATATGATATTTCAAACATTTTGACGAATTATGATGGCCCAGCAACTTGCCGACATCACCCAATCTTCACGCACCTGATATGAAAATCTCCTTTCCAATCCATCAGTCCTTGAACGTTTGAGATTTCGCCTCAAGGGTAAATGCTACTTTATTGCGCTTTATGATAAGGACTAGCTAGATATACACGTATTGTCCAGCAACCGAAGGAAAGCATTGCATTGCGCCGAGTGGGAAGTAAAACAAACGAAATTATTTTTCTTTTCCATTTTTACCTCGTCCAAAGGCAATGTGCATCACAAAAATTTGACGAGAAAGACAGTAAGGCGGAGATTTATTAGTGGATTTATTGATTTCTTTCCCTTCCGTTTCGGGCCTTATGTTAAGTCTTTTGCTCTGCGTAGGAAGTGAACAGTGGAGACGGTGGATCTTTTGCTTTGTTCTTCTACTTGTTTTGTTATAGGACGGAGTTGTTGTAGATTTGGGGGTGCTCTGGGAGTGAGTTTGAGATGGGTTTTGTAAGTACTATACTGGGTATTTGGGGTTTTGGAGTGGGAATTTCAATTGGGATTGTGATTGGATACTACATGTTCATCTACTTCCAACCAACTGATGTCAAGGTCCGTCTCTCTCTCTCTTCTCTTTCTCTTTAATTGCCTTGTAATTTGCTCTTGATAGCAAATTCAGCTTTCCTTCGGTTATTCTTGGTTCTATTTGTCTGAATGTATTTTTTTAATGTTTTTTCTGCATTGAATGTTTGCTGGTTTTGTCAAAAAAGGTCGTTATAGTTTCGGTTCATGGTAGTGCCTTTTATCCAAATGAATTATTCAATAAATCATAGGCAGAAAGAATATTCCGTTGACATGTCTGAGTTCCTGTAAATACCACTGTTCTTGCTTTTTGAAAAGCACGGACGAACCACAGGGAAACTTTAACAGTAGTTAGAAGCTATGGTTCAGTTAAACATAAAAATCACCTTAGATTCTCTCAGTATATGTTGTACCACCCAGCTAATTCTTAATTGAAATCTTGATTTTAAATCTTTTAGCTGCTATGCTTTTTTTTTTTTTTTTAAATGGCGTTTTTTTTTTTGGGTAAACACAAGAGTTAGCCGTAAGGAAGAAAAACAAAAGGCATGTAAATCATGTAGCATGTTAAAGCTACTTCTAAGTTGATTGTATTTTCCTCATGTTGTGCACGCCAGGATCCTGCAGTCCGTCCTCTGGTTGAGCATGATTCAAAAACTTTGCAAAGTCTGCTTCCAGAGATACCCCCATGGGTTAAAAATCCTGATCATGATCGTGTATGTTAATTCTTTAGAACTGTTCTTTCACTCAGTTGTGTATTTTGGTTTCTACCGAAAAAACAAAAATTGTGTATTGTGGTTTCCGAAGTGCAATGTGTTAATAACAAGCTTCTTTTACTTTTGTTTTTGTGAAGCTTGACTGGCTTAACAAGTTTATTGAAATTATGTGGCCTTATCTGGACAAGGTATGCAGACCTGTGATCATTTGTATTTCTTCTGTAATGGACATTATTCTTTTGGTTGATTTTTCTTTTTAACGACCGTCCAATATTTATAGGCCATATGCAAGACTGCAAGGAATATAGCGAAGCCTATCATTGCTGAGCAAATTCCAAAATACAAAATCGAGTCTGTTGAATTTGAAGCACTGACCTTGGGCTCCCTACCGCCAACTTTTCCAGGTGGAACTCTCTCTCTCTCTCTCTCTCTCTCACACACACACACACACACACACACAATTAGAACATCATATGCAATTGTTTATGAGGCCATAAACTTATTTCTCCCAAGAAAAGTTCCAAACTTTTTATCTAGTTATGCAAGATATGCAAATGATACTCGCACCTGCTGCACAGGGGGAAGGGTGCTAGTGAAGATTATCAACTTATCTGTGACTTATTAGACTATTGAATAACAGGTTCTCATATAAACTGAACAATTCCACAAATTTTCTCAGGCAGAGACCTTTCAAATCTGCCTTACAACCTCCTTGTAATAGTTAGTTTTGGTATTAAAATGGACTCCTGTTACATAATTGGTCATCTTCCCAATGGTAACCTTAGATTTTGCTTCCATTGCTTTACCAGCTTTTGTGTTTCCATATAACTTATACTTAAGTGGCTTATGTTTGGGATGTAGCATGTACATTTACCATTACAATTATGGCCTATTATCGCCATTAGTTTGTCCTTGTTGAAGTCTTAGGGGATGCTTAGAAATGAGATGAGATGAGAAATATGTGAATAGTAGTGAAATGATTTGAGTTAAAATTTTTTATTGAGTTGTGAAAAATGAGAGAGGAAAAAGTTGAATAAAAATGGTATAAATCTAAAGGATTGTTGGAATATAGTTTTTTAATATTATATTTATTTTGGGACTTGAAAAGGTTGAATTGTTTTTTGTGTTTTGTTTGGAAGTTTTGGAAAGTTGTAATAATTAGGTTATGATTAGATAAAAAGGTTGAATATTTGAAATTAAAAGTGTGTGTGTTTGACTGATGTTTGGGAAGGAAATGAGATGAGAAATTTTGAGATGATCCAATGGGATGAGTTGAAACCATCTCCATTCCCAAACAACCCCATAGTTTCCATTTGAGTTCTTCTTGTCCCAGTCTTGACATGTATACAAAGTATTTACAATGACAGCTATACTAACTTCATTCATCTGGTGTGCTCCTTACTCTATATTCAAATTTCTATCCTAGAGAAGTGCACTTATAGACTGAATGCTGATTCTTGCTCTTGTTCTGGGCCAGGAATGAAAGTTTATGTCACTGATGAAAAAGAGTTAATAATGGAACCATCGGTGAAGTGGGCTGGGAATCCTAACATCACTGTTGCAGTTAAGGCTTTTGGCTTGAGAGCCACAGTTCAGGTATTGTCTTGAATGCTGTTGGTGAAGAGAAAGAAACTATTTTTTGTCAGGACTCAAAAGTTGACTGCCTGATTAAAAGGTCCTGCGTGGCACGTATAGATCTCTCTCTCTCTCTAGACACACACAAATGCTTACATATGATTTAAGTCTGCCAGATTCAAGTTTCCTAAAAGAGTTGTGATTTCTTGGGAGTGTTTCAGGTTATTGATCTGCAAGTGTTCGTTGCTCCACGTATCACCTTGAAGCCTTTGGCTCCAACTTTTCCTTGTTTTTCTAACATTTATGTGTCTCTAATGGAGAAGGTGTGTATTAGTGGTTAAATTCTCATTCTATGAACTGCCCAGTTATAATTTTGCATAAAAATTATCTTTATTGGTACATAGGCTTCATCTTGTTTATTTGAAAGCTCAATTTCTTTTTTGTAGGCCCAGTGCCCAGAGTCAATATGCAGTTACCATTATAAGATATCTCTCTTTGTCTCCGTCCTTTATCTTTTTCCCTATTATGGTAATTTTATTTTGATTTTTGCAGCCACATATTGATTTTGGACTTAAACTGCTCGGAGCAGATGCTATGTCCATTCCTGGGCTTTATAGATTTGTCCAGGTAAAATTTCTATTTTCATCTTCTCGCCGGTTAAGTTATGATGTCATTGGCCGGGATGTGAATACATACCTGATGTGCAATATCCATATCAAGGATGAATTTGCTTGGGGGAGGAGGGGAGCAAATTAAGAACAAAATGAAATGATTTAATATCCTTTAGCAAAGTCACTGGAATCTGATTGTATTTTCTCCACTATTCTTGGTTGCATTTGGTTAAATTATGTCTTTCCTGAATATACCCCATTTCCCCAGGAGCTTATTAAAGATCAAGTTGCAAATATGTATCTCTGGCCCAAAGCCCTAGAAGTACCAATAATGGATCAAGCAAAGTAAGTCTGTTGCTCTATCAGTTATGATGCAAGGCTCTTGTTAGGACTTGCTAATGTTAGTCTTTGGCAGAGCGATGAAAAGACCTGTTGGGATTCTCCATGTGAAGGTTCTGAGGGCAATGAAGCTTAAAAAGAAAGATCTACTTGGGGCATCAGACCCTTATGTTAAACTTAAGCTCACTGAGGACAAGCTTCCTTCAAAGAAAACAACTGTCAAACACAGAAACTTGAATCCTGAATGGAACGAGGAATTTAAAGTGATTGTTAAGGACCCAGAATCACAAGCTCTAGAGATTACTGTTTATGATTGGGAACAGGTGTGTTTCTTCAGTTCTTTTTTGGGTAAATCCTGGAGTCTCCGAGGTCACCCATACCTGGGGTCAATATTAACGTTCTGCTTTAACATATGGCAAACTGTGCGGTCACTACCCACTATTTGTTAGAACTTTTGTATTTCAATTTATGCCGTCAATAGAAATTAAGTGGGAAATGCAGAGCCTCTTTAGTTTAAAAGCATCCCTTGGTTACCTATACAGGTCTCCATATTACCCAACTCACAAGTTTAAGTTGGATTACCTTAAATTTTTTCCCCATGTATTTCTCAGCTGGGTTTTCTTTTACTTAGGTTGGCAAGCATGACAAGATGGGTATGAATGTCATTCCACTGAAAGAGCTTGCACCTGATGAGCCTAAAGTTATGACTCTTGACCTACTAAAAAACATGGACCCAAACGATGTTCAAAATGAAAAGTCACGTGGGCAGCTTGTTGTGGAAGTGGTATACAGTCCTTTTAAGGAAGAAGAAGTACCCAATGACGCCGAAGGTGAAAATGAGCTACAAAAGGCTCCAGAAGGAACACCTGCTGGTGGCGGTATGCTTGTAATCATCATCCATGAAGCTGAAGATGTGGAAGGAAAGCACCATACAAATCCATATGTCCGGTTGCTTTTCAAAGGGGAGGAGAAAAGAACCAAGGTATATTGTTGTTACTAGTTTATTTATAGCTGTCATATTTGTTGGTTTCGGCTATGAATCACTGTTTCAACTTTTTAGCAAAAAGATACATGTCAAGTTGATGATAAGATTTTTCTAATAGGGTTATCAGCATAGTTTTGAATTCCATTCTGTTCTGGCCATAATTTTTTGTTCCGGTCCATTATCTTGTACATCATACCCCTTTGTTCCGTTTTATTGTAAATTTCGGCCCATTCCGGTCTGTTTCGGTCATTGCGGTCAAATTCCAGACCATTTTGTCCCTATTCCAGCTGGAATTGACATTTCAGTCCCTATTCGTTTTGGACTATATTTGTAATTTTCTTGTATTTGAATAATATTTTTAAAATTTTTAAATCCAGATGATAATTAATGAATTATAGAATATAAAATATATTTATATAGTCTTGATTTTTTTGTAACTATAAATATGTTCCCTCATTTTTTCTTTAAATATCATTTTTTTAATAATTTATCTATTATTTTTTTCCTCTTTATATTTGTGTCTCAACCTAAGTTTGTATTTTTTTAAATCCATATTATAAATCTTCAATTCATCCAAATATGTACATATATATACATTATGGGGGGATGCTAGGGATCCCTATTTCATCCCGATTTTATTATTTTCCTTTTTTTAGTTTTTTTTTACATGATTTTTAAGTTAGTGTTTTTAAATAATATTGTATTTTTTTGAACTTTTGAAAAATATTTTAAGATGTTAAAAAAATCATGTAAAAATATATATTTTTCTTACATGATTTTTAACATATTAAAATATTTTTTTTTATTACAAAAAAATCACAACATTATTTAAAAATACTTACCTAAAAATTGAATGAAAAAAAAAACTTAAAAAATGTAAAAAATATATATCTATTTTATTAGTTGTTAGTTTATTTATACATATAAATATTTATATATAATATATAATTAGTACTTAAACTGGAAATTGGAATGATCACCAGAACGGAATTCAAAATATTGATTATCAGTTCACTATATTGTTTACAAGCCAAACCCCTACTTTGACATCTAGGAAGGATTAAATCCAGCATTCTATTTTATTTAAGATCTTTATAGAAAATTAGGTAATGCAAAGCTGTTATTAGCTATCCTGTTTAAAGCAGCTTAGATATCTCCTATTCATTTTTTTTATTATGTCCTTGCGGACTTAAGAGTCCAAACTTGAATGTCTTTTTTATTTTCACTAGTATAATTGAAAATAACATGCCATTGACACAGTATGTGAAGAAGAATCGAGATCCAAGATGGGAAGAGGAGTTTCAGTTTATGCTGGAGGAGCCCCCCACCAATGATAGGATTCGTGTGGAAGTTCTTAGTGTCTCTTCAAAATTGGGCCTGCTGCATCCCAAGGTACATGTTACATCCACTCTAAAAATCATCTAAACACCAGTTTTAAGATGGTAGCACCTTAAACTTATGTAAAGTGGGTAAACCACATCGTAAACTCTAGGGAATCTGAATGACATTGTACTTTCTAATACGTACAAACAGAATTTGCCATTGAGCACAGTACAATTAGCTTGTAGTCTTTTTTGTCGTTCTGGTTTGTAAGTTTCCTTGTATCATATTCTTTCTCCATCAGGAAACTCTGGGTTATGTGGACATAAATCTAGCTGATGTTGTTAACAACAAAAGAATCAACGAGAAGTATCATCTCATAGACTCGAAGAACGGGCGGATTCAAATTGAGCTGCAATGGAGAACCGCAGGTTGACCGTAACACTTTGATGAGACCTGGGTAGCAATTCCTCGGACAATGATATATATCCAGGTTCTATTATTGTTTTCTTAGGATAAAACCAAAATATTTGTTCTTCTCTTGTTAACAGAAGGATTGATACATCCTTCAAAAACTGATTTCTGTAAAGAAACCGAGGAAGAAAAACAATCTACTCCAGCTTGCGGTTTGCCTGGTCCTCACGTTCCTTGCTCTGGATATCGTTCAGTTTCGAGAACAGTGATATTAAAACCTCGATGATGCTTGATGCTAATCTGAATCATTTTCTTAGTTTTCAATGAACCTGTCTTGAACTAGTGTACGAAGGAAATATCACATTATTTTAGAATGAGCATTATTCTAGATTTTATGTGAGGTATTTCTCCTCTTTTTAATAAGGTATTTTTTAGAAAGGATGCCTGTTTTGGTCTCAATTAATAAATTCTTCATTAGGCTATCGGGCTATGTTTATTGGGCTTGCAACAATCTAAAGTTTCTGATCACACAAATACTCCAACAATGCACTCGATATGGTTAAAAGAGTTTTGCTACACATCCTATCTTATATAGTTTTTATTTTTTTTTAAACTAACTGAATTCTTTATTTATTATTTATATATAAAATATTTTATAAAAGTAAAAAAATCAAAAATAAAATATAAGATATGTAGTATATAGGCTTGTGTATATATAGATTTTTTCTGGTTAAAAACACTTGGATGAGAATGATACATCATGGTCATCAATATCATCATTGCAAAAGTCTGTATAAGCTGGACGTTGAAAGAAGAAGTTGCAATCGTCTCGTTCAATCATCCATCAATGGGCTTTCCCAATTCCCAAAATGATTTGCAAAGGCCTTTGGGATATTTGCTTTTCCAATTCTAGCAAAACGAGGCCATCATTGAAGTTCCTACCAAGCTTTCCTTGTGCCGTAGCCTCCGTACTCCGGCATGATAAACGAATATTTGTTTTGACCTGAACCGTTTGGCCGTATATATCAAATTTGATATGCACTGACTCTCTTTTGAATGAAACCCAAACCCACAATGGGAGTGATCATTGATTTTGATAAATGATTCATTTAACCAGTTTAGATTTCTTATTTATCTTCTTATCCAAACGGAATTTAAAGATAAATCACTATCTATCTTTATTTTAAAATAAAAATAGATAGTCTTTGAGTTTCTCGGCATTAAAATTCTCATTTGAATTGTCATAAGATAAGATAAAATAAAATAAAATAATTTTAATTGAAAGTTGAATATAATATTATTATTATTTTAAAATTTTAAAAAATTAAATTATTTATTATATTTTATATAAAGTTTGAAAAAAATTATAATTATGAGATGAGATAAAACCGTTTTTATATTTAAATCGGATCTAAATAGTGCCCATGAATAATGCGAATGTCAATATTTTATATATATATATATATGTAAGTCAGGCTACATAAAGTCATAAATTGCACAAGCGTCGTACAATTATTTTAAAAAGACCGAGTTTTACTACTTAAAAAAAATTAATTCTTTTTTATGTGAATTTGATATTTATTTATTTTCAAAAATATTACATCATGCATACGCACTTTATGACTGCAAAAACTGTTTCTCTATATATATTGTTTATTTCTCTTCCAATTATGAAAGAAAGTGTTTGAATAAGAGGATTATGACAAATTGTAATTGATAGGATCAAGCTAACTCTTGATAGGGTCATATCCTAACATTTTTGTCTGCTTGTATATATGTTTTGTTCTTTCAAAAAATAAAATTACTTGCAAATAAAAAATAATTCATATTGGACTGATTTATATTTCAATTACATATAGTTGGATTAAGATTTTTTTTTTTTTTAAATTTATTCTGGTCTTAAAGTGGTGAGACAGGTATATGAAGTGTCACAATATTTATATATTTTCAAGTAAACTTCCCATACTGCATTAAACACTTAATAAATGATCAACTTAATGTATCTATCTCACTCACTTTAGATCTTAAAAATGGGACAAAGTTTCAGTGATTCTAAATTCTTTTCTTTTAGGTTATTCTATCCTACTGATCGTGCAGACACTAATGTTTGACCTAGCGTATTGTGTGGTAGGAGTTATCTTTGTTTCCTTGTGTTTTTGTATCGTTAACCAACAATTGAAAGAATAATAAACATTAATTAATCAGAATAAGTCCTAGTGTGCACAACCAATGTCTGAGATCAAAAGAGGAAATAATGGTTTAGTAGGGAAGCAACTCAAATATATTAATTATTATGTTCATTAAGTGGGGAAGTTAACACTAGAGACCACGAATTTCAGCCTCCCAAGTAAACAAGAGCATAATGAAGGGGATTCTCTCCTCCTTTTCCCTTGAGATAAAGGAGAGATTGAGCATCCAAAGACCCAACCATCTAAAACCTAAATGGGTTTTATCAGTTACAAAAGCAGCAATCTTTATTCTTCAAATCACTTGCTTTAGATTCGTCTCTAATTCTCCCAATTTCCCACTAAATATGCCTTTTTTTTTTTTTTTTTTTTTTCTTGAACTTTCTTACTGGAGAATATGAATCTGTTCTGAGGCCAGTGACCCAGTTTTGAGTTGACGTTTGGTTTGGAAGAACAAAGAGATGCTCTGGCCTTTCTTTTGTATCCAAACTTATTCGGCTCTCAAATTATCCCTAGTAATCTACTTGAGAACAAAAGTATCGTTGCATTTCATCCCCCACCTCCACCATTTTAGGATCTTTATTTTTTAATATTATTATTATTTTAAATTTTAAAAAAATTATTTTAAAAATTCAAAATTTATATTACAATTTGAAAAAATTATATTTTATATAAATATATATAAAAATATAATAATAAATTTGAAATAAAAATGTATTTTACTCTCGAATCTAAAGGGACCTTAAAAAGAACTGCTTTCCCCCAATAGCATAAAGAGGTCCAGAAAATGCCCCACTTTTTCGTATATGATAAAAAGATCTGAAGGAATAGGCAAAAGTCCACGATTGGAGTCGGGTTGAGTCGTGTTCAATCTCGGGAATCGTTCCAACATGCAGACGATGAATGGAGAGTTTGTTGCGATCCAACGGTTGAGATTGCAGTGGAGCATGTTTGGTCGGAGAGAGAAATGTGAAGGAGTGGATGAAGAAAACTGCAGGGAAAGTAAACAGAATGGAAGGATCGTAGAAGACGTTTGACCCTAGGCCCACCACTGGACGATCCAGATTGGTGAGAGAGAGAAAATAGAGATGAAAACAAAAAGAGTAGACTTTCAGCTCACAGCCAAACTGGGAGTCAGAGGGACTGGTGTCTGTTTGGGAAAAGACGCAGACAGCCTTTGCACCGGGCCCATTCTCTTCCAAACCAAACCCACCCTCGTTCAGTTTTTCTCAGTTCTGAACCAGAAAGGACACCATCCACATTGGTCTTGATAAATTGCAGAAGAAAGGTGTGGATAAAAACGACGTACCGTTTGGTGAATTATTTCCTACCCAAATGGGGAAAGCAATTTGAGATTAATTGTTCATATTGTTCGGTTGAAATTTTAATATCAATTATTTCCTTCATAATCCTTGATTTTAATAAATCAAAAAATATATAAAAAATTTTAATAAAGCTGAATGATTTAATTTTAAGATCAAGCTTATTGTATCTTGTGATATCTATTAGGTTATTTTAAACTCTAAAAATCGAATGCTTCTTCAAATTAGTAAAAGGTAATGCTGCTATGTTATTTAAGTTTGCTCATTTGGTGCGAGTATAAATTGTATTTTTTTAATATTTTTTAAATATGTTTAAATATTCTTAAAAAATAATATTTTATTTTTATTTAAAATTATTTTATTTTATCTCATTATTTAAACTGTTTGTTAAGTAAAAATAAATATTAAAAAATAAAATAAAATATATAAATAGTTAAGCTGAGAGGAGAACACTAAGAAAAATATGTTATATTTTTTTAATTAAGATCTTGTTTGTATTGAAACTCACCTCAATTCATTTGAATTAATCTTAATTTTATTATTATATTTTTAAAATTTTTTATATAAAACATAAATTTTTATATATATTTTTCAAGTTTTAATATATATTTTTTTATTTTAATAATTTTAAAATAATAATAATAATATTAAACAAATAAATAAAACTGATCGTCTAAATAAAGTCTAAATGATCATAAAAAATATAAAAAAAAATTAAAAAAAAAAAAAGTTAAAAAGAGCAAAAATTTAAATGTAAAATAAGTACAAAAAGTAAAAATGAAGAAGTTGCACGTCATGGATACAACTGGCGGACCTGACCCGAGAGCAGAAGAAAAATGGTGAAAAACATCAACACTATTGTGCCCCTGGCCCTGTCATTCAAACCTGACAAATCACGCCGTCAAAAAAACACACCATACAGATGAGTACCATCAGCCCGAACCTCCATCAGGACCAACTTGGTTAACCTCCGTCAAATCCGTAGGACCCAGCCATGCAGGTCCTAGCTACTGCCTATAGCCCTAAGCCCCCGCACATCTCCCATGCAACCCCCCTCTCTCACCGATCTCTCCCTCTCTCTCTCTCTCGTCTTTTTGAGAGTTCCAAATTGTTTATTCATTCCAAACTTGATCCTTTGGGAGTGTTCGATTCTCGCTTTTCGAGGCACTACTACTTCCACAGCTACTTGTTATAAGCTTCACAGTGCCATTTAGTTTCCCACTTCTCTGCGTGAGCTGTTGTCATCATCCAAATCTGAGAGCCATAGCCAGAGATAGCGAGAGAGACATGACGACCTGTTTCACCGTTTCCATATTTGTTCATGTCGCCTTTGTTTTCCTTCTATTCTTTCCGTTCTGTTCTATGTACGCTAATGATCTTGAAGTGCTGTTGAAGCTAAAGTCCGCCATGACAGGACCCAATGTTTCGGCCCTGTTGGACTGGGAGGACGACTCGTCACCAACATCCCATTGCTCCTTCTCTGGAGTTTCATGCGACGAGGACTCGAGGGTTGTTTCTCTTAACGTGTCACTTATTCCTCTCTTCGGCTTCATTCCTCCGGAGATTGGGTTACTGAAGAAGCTTGTCAGTCTAACCATCGTCGGTGGAAATCTCACGGGGAGACTTCCTGTGGAGATGGCGAACCTCACGTCACTCAAGGTACTCAACTTCTCCAACAACCTCTTCAACGGGAACTTTCCCGGAAATATCACTCTCGGAATGACGGAGCTCGAGGTTATCGACACTTACAACAATAACTTCTCCGGACCGCTTCCGGCGGAGTTTGTGAACTTGAAAAGGCTCAAGCACCTTAGTCTTGGAGGCAACTTCTTCTCTGGTCCGATCCCGGAGATATACGCCGACATTCAGAGCCTCGAGTACTTGGGCCTGAACGGCAACGCACTTACGGGCAAGTTCCCAGCGAGTCTTGGTCGGTTAAATAATCTCAAAGAAATGTACGTAGGCTACTTCAACGCTTACGATGGAGGTATTCCGCCGGAGTTGGGATCACTCAGCTCCCTTAAACTCCTCGACATGTCGAGCTGTAATCTCACCGGTGAGATTCCCAAGAGTCTGAGCCTTTTGAAGAACTTGCACACATTGTTTCTACAAATCAACCGCCTCACAGGTCATATACCTCCCGAATTCTCTGCTTTACATAGCTTGAAATCACTTGATCTCTCTATTAACGAATTCACCGGGTTGATTCCGGAGACCTTCTCGGAGCTTAAGAACATTACGCTAATCAATTTGTTTAAGAACAAGCTTTATGGCCCAATCCCGCCCTTCGTTGGAGACCTTCCAAATCTTGAAGTTCTTCAGATATGGGAGAACAACTTCACTCTCGAACTTCCCGAGAACTTGGGTCGAAAACGGGAAGCTCAAGCTCCTGGACGTGGCTACCAATCATTTCACTGGTTTGATTCCCCGTGATTTGTGCAAAGGAGGGCAGTTGAAGACGCTGATCCTGATAGAGAATTTCTTCTTCGGACCAATCCCCGAAGAGCTCGGCGAATGCAAGTCTCTTACTAGGATCCGAATCGCAAAGAACCAGCTCAACGGAACGATTCCGGAAGGGATTTTCAATTTGCCGTTGGCAGAAGTGATCGAGATCAATGACAACCACTTCTCCGGAGAGCTTCCCTCCGAGTTCTCTGGGGACAAACTCGGCAGTCTCACGATCTCGGGAAATCAAATCACTGGAAAAATTCCTCAGGGAATCAGAAATCTCAAAACTTTGCAGACCTTAAACTTAGAAATGAACAGGTTTGACGGGGAGATTCCGGAGGAAATCTTTCATCTTCCAGCGATCACTCGGATCAACATAAGCGCCAATAATATCAGTGGCGAAATTCCGGCTTCGATTTCGACCTGTACTTCTTTGACGTCCGTGGATTTCAGTCGTAACAATCTGTTTGGCGAAATTCCCATAGGGATTTCGAACTTGAAGGATCTCAGCATTCTCAATTTCTCGAGAAACCAACTGACCGGCCAAATCCCAGGTGAGATCCGATTAATGACGAGTCTCACAACCTTGGATCTTTCTGATAACAATTTCGTGGGAAATATTCCCACCGGTGGGCAGTTTTTAGTTTTCAACGAGAGCTCGTTTGCTGGAAATCTCAATCTCTGTTCGCCACGTCATGCGTCCTGCCCATCCTCGTCGGGAACTCCAGGTCAGGGCTCCGGTCGGGGGCATAACAACTCCGGTTCATGGAAGGTTATCATAATCGTGATTGCGATCGTAACGGCTCTGTTGTTGGGGCTCGTCACCGCTTACATGATGCGGAAAAAGAAACTCCAGAAATCTCGGGCATGGAGGCTCACTGCGTTCCAACGTCTCGATTTCAAAGCCGAAGACGTGCTCGAGTGCCTGAAGGAAGAAAACATAATCGGCAAAGGTGGTGCCGGGATCGTCTACCGTGGGTCCATGCCTGACGGCGTCGACGTGGCGATCAAACGTCTTGTGGGTAGGGGTACCGGGCGTAGCGACCACGGGTTCTCTGCCGAAATCAAGACTCTGGGGCGGATCAAACACCGAAATATCGTGAGGCTATTGGGGTACGTTTCGAACAAGGATACGAACCTGTTGCTGTATGAGTACATGCCCAATGGGAGTTTGGGTGAGCTATTGCATGGATCAAAAGGAGGCCATTTGCAGTGGGATATGAGGTACAAGATAGCCGAAGAGGCTGCCAAGGGCCTGTGTTATCTTCACCATGACTGTTCGCCACTGATTATTCACAGGGATGTGAAGTCCAATAACATTCTGCTGGACTCCGATTTTGAGGCTCATGTCGCTGATTTCGGACTCGCCAAGTTCTTGCAGGACGCTGGAGCCTCCGAGTGCATGTCCTCCATTGCTGGCTCCTATGGTTACATCGCCCCAGGTTCGTCCTCTTCCATTTATCAACCAGTTTTCAGTTCTTTCGAAAACTCCGGTAACGTCTGCTTTTTGTCTCATTTTTTGTTGTGTTTATTAGCATTTTAAGCATCTGAAGTGTCAATTATTCTTTGGTGCTCAATAGAGTACGCTTACACGCTGAAAGTGGACGAGAAAAGCGATGTGTACAGCTTTGGGGTGGTGCTGCTTGAGTTGATTGCAGGGAGGAAGCCGGTGGGGGAGTTTGGCGATGGCGTGGACATAGTGAGATGGGTGAGGATAACAACATCAGAACTCTCACAGCCGTCCGATGCAGCATCCGTCCTGGCGGTGGTGGACCCAAGGCTGAGTGGGTACCCTCTGACAGGTGTCATACACATGTTCAAGATAGCTCTGATGTGTGTTGAGGATGAGAGCTCTGCCAGACCCACCATGAGGGAAGTCGTTCACATGCTCAGTCAACTTCCTCAGTCTCCCCCAAGCCTCATCAACCTTTAACTACAACATGTTTAGCTCTTGATCCGGTTCTGAAGATCATGATCAATATTTAAGTAAATAATAGTAAAGCAAAATTGTAATAATATTGTGACAACAGGTGGTGGGTGCAAGAAGACTTGGACCCAATTACCAAGCCTAAAAAATGTTGGTTTCTGGGTGTTTTAACTCAAGTCTGCAAAGCTGTGTTATATATGTGTGTTGATTGTCACAATAACGTATCATGCATATCATCATGTCTTTGCTTCTTTCGGTTGTGGATCGATGATATTCATATTTACACATGCTTGGCTAGTTCATATATAAGTTTTGGATGTGCGAGAGGCAGTTCTAGTGTTACGAGTTTGCTTGCCCCTATATTTGTTGATGGGAATGTTGAACTCTTCATTGTGGCTGTGGTTCTAGTTGTATGACATCTGGTAGCTCTTTGGTTCTGCCTTTATCATCTTAAATAACCTAAATTTGAAAAACAAAAAAACAAAAGCCCCAAAGAAGTAACCAAGCTGAGTCAAGCCGTACATAATTAGGACTGGAAAAAGATTGAATCAGACCGGTGGATTGAATCGGACCGGTTGGTCTAGATTGGTTGAATTTCGGTCCGGTCTGATCTAAAATATATATGAATTAAATGATTTTGATTTGATCTCGATCCAGGGGTGGGGATTGGATCGAACCTTTAAACTTTTTTTTAAAATATATGTATATATAAATAATAGTATATAAAATTTAATATTAATATTAATATAGATTAATATAATAATATATTAATGTATAATATATAATATATATTAATATATAATATATACTTTTATAATATTAATATATTATAATTTATAATAGTTGACTAATTGTAGTATAAAAATATAAATTATAGTATATTTATATAGAATATTGATAATAACTTATAAATAATAAGAATATTATTATGATTTAATATATTATTATTAATTTATTACTATTTACTAACATATAAATATATAATATATTAATATAATAGTGTTATTAGTTATAATTTATTAACATACTTAATATATAATATATATTCTTATAATATTAACATATTTAATATATATTCTTATAATATATTAAGAGTAAGTTTTTATAATATTTTTTGGCTTAAATATGTGATAAATACGTAAATTGAATTGAAAATAATTAAATTTGAGTAAAAAAAAAATTTGATTATTACAGAATTTTAAATTAAATTTAGCCTATTAAATCATATGGGTATCCCTAGACTGAATTGGACCGAACCGATATGGATCGAATAAGAGTTTGGTACGGTCTAGGGTGAGAATTTTTGAACCGAATAGAATCGATCTACAAATTTTTTGGATCGGACCGAACCATTTACACCCCTAAACATAACGGTAAGTTTGTAGGTCTAACAAATTGTTTCACTGAGGTATTTCCAAATAGATCCTTGTTTGTCTCTGGAAAGAGAGATCGACTGTGACCAGCTCTTTTATGATCAAGGCACGTTAACCTTAAATTGTTACAATTCCAGCTTTTCATAAGATGTCTCGTTCAAGAGACGCACGACCCTATTTGAATGTTAAGCTGCTATAATTAAGATGAGATGAGTTAGTTTTTAATGAATAAAAATGAATTGATATAATTGAATAAGTTTTGTAAAAATATCTAAAATAAATTTAAATGTGTTTGTATGTTAATATGAGTTTCGATTTATTAACAAAAAAATTGAAAAGAATTATGAGTCTCACGTATAAAGAGATTTTGAATTGAATTTTTTTTTTTTTTTTTGATACTAGGTATAAAAAGAATTTGAGTTAAAATGAATTTAACAATTTGAAAATTAGATATTAGACTCGATTTAAAATTAAATTAAATTAAGTTGATTTTAGTTAAATCTATATTCTAAATGAGGTCTAAGAATAATCTTCTACACAAAACCTAGCTGCCTCGAAGGGACCATGACCACGTGCTAGAAATCTTAAGACCATTGAGGAACTTAACTTGGGTTCTCCTGATCCATGTTTATGTAATTTTCCTTCTTTTCTTCGCATGCTCTTCTTCGAATAGCAATGACCTTGAGGTGCTATTGAAGCTCAAGTCAGCCATGACTGGACCCAATGTTTCTGGACTCGTGGACTGGTCGGAGAACTATTCTTCGCCAACAGCCCATTGCTCCTTCTCCAGAGTTTCATGTGACCATGAATCGCGTGTTGTTTTTCTTAATGTGTCTTATATTCCTCTCGACGGTTTCATTACGCCAAGATTGGGTTGCCGAACAAGCTGGTCAACCTAACGATCGCCGCTGACAATCTCACAGGGAGACTTCCAATGGAGATGACCAATCTTATGTCACCCAAGGTTCTCAACATCTTGATGGAGATGCAAGGAGAGTTATTCACAATGCCACTAGGTGAGCTAGGCGTGCCGAGATTAGGAGGAGTGCCTTGGGATGCATGCATGGTTCGGACATAGAGGTGTTGGGTGCCTAACTCCAGTTCAACAAGAAGAATCAAAGTGTTAACCGAACTCCTTAATTTTAAGGATTGGATGAGAAGATCACAAATTCCTTAATTTAAGGAAGGGGGCGCGGACTATATATCTTATAATTTAGGGATTTATCTATTATCTTTTGTTTAAATTATTTCCTAATTTGTTTCTTTTAATTTTGATATTTGATAAGATTGTTTTCTTTAATTTAGGAGTTTAAGTTATGTTAAGAAATAAATGGAGTAATTAAGGGGAAAAAATGTCAAAATCCTAGTAAAACCCTACTATTTATATTCGACCTTTATTTTGTAATTTTCATTATGCTTTTTTTAATAAATTGAGATTTTTCTTCTACATGTATGAGAGTTAAGTGTTAGTTCAAGTTAGTCTTGATTTTTGCCCATCATACACTTAGTTTTTGTGATACGTTGAGGTAACCCTAGATACTATCACCCAACACATCTGTTCTCACGTGTGAGGCTTCCATCACATCTCCCCAACAACCTCTTCACGGGAAACTTCCCAGGAGAAATCTTCCTCGGAATGACGGAGATGGAGATTCTCGACGCTCACGACAATAACTTCTCCGGACCGCTTCCAACAGAGCTCGCAAACTTGGAAAAGATCAAGCATCTTTGTCTCGGTGGCAACTTCTTTTCTAATCGTTTCCAGATGTTTACTCCGAGATTCAGATCCTTGAGTTCTTGCGCTTGAACGCCAACTCACTAACCAGCAAGTTTGCGCCTTGCGGAAAGTCTCGGTCAGTTAAGTGATCTCAAAGAAATGTATGTGCACTACAAGAAATCTGGGTTTTTACCACCAATTTTTTTTTCCGCGATATACGTCCATGGCAAAAAGTGACTTATTGGGACCAAAAATACTTGTGGCTATAAAATCCTACTTGTTGCCACGATTTTTTTATGGTGGATAAAAAGTGATAAGAAAAACTAATTTGCCACGAGAAAAAAAGTTATTGCCACAAGATAAATTTTTGCTACAATATTTATCACTTTTTACCACGAATTCTTTTCCCACGATATGAGCTCATGAGGAATATTTCTTATTGTGACAAATTTCATCCGTGGAAAAAGTTAATTAATTTTGCCGCAACTTCACATCCGAATAAAACAACCATTTGCGACGAGTTGAAGTTGCGACAAATACAACTAACCTTTAAACTTACTTTTGGCATTGACTTTTTCTCATGACAAATAAATATTCTACATTACTACACATTTTATTTTAATTTTTAATAATAATATAATTATAAATATTATTTTAATTTTATCACTTATTTAAAAATAAAAGATAACTACTTCTATAAATTAAAGTTAATTTTTTATGATATGATATTAATATTTTAAATTATTTATTTTAATTAATTTAATTTAATATTTAATAATTACCATTGGATTACATTTAAACATCTAAGGGTTGACATTAAAAATATAAAACCCTAACGGCGATGCTATTCACCCCAGTGAATAGCATCCTGTTGGTTTCTCGTTGTATTTTATTTTTTATTTTTAAGTTATTTTTATATAATTTTTAAATAAGTATTTTTATATAACATGTAAATTTTTTTTTTTACATAATTTTTTTATCATCTTAAAATATTTTTTAAAAATATAAAAAAATCACAACATTATTTAAAAATACTTATTTAAAAATTATATAAAATAAAATTAAAATAAAAAAAAATGTAACGGGAATTAAACGAGATGATTAATGTATATAGCATTTTCCAAACCCTAAGGGCCTAAACACCTCAAACCAACCCTCCTCCCCTTCTCTCTTTCGAGCCCCGTATCCCCCCCTCCATCTCTCTCTCTCTCTTTTGGTTCTAGGGTTCTCACGCCGGCCAAATCGCTGGATAATCTTCCTCTTCTTCTTCTTCTACACACGCCGGCCACACCCACGCACGGCAGCATACCCTTCCTCTCCTTTCTCTTCCCATGATTTTCCTCCTCCCTTAGCCGAGTATCATCCACCGCACATGAGCTCATCAATGTCATCTCAGGTGAGAATACTTCTCTCTCTCTCTGTCACCTCTCTCCTGCACTAACTCTCTCTATCTTTCTCTCGCTCGCTCTCTGTCTCTGTCTGTCTCTGTGTCTAGGGTTTCAGCGATTTGGGTGAGATAACAGAGGTGTTGCCGCTACGCACAGCCGCCTGAGAAGCCTCTACCGAGCCTCCTGGTAAGCCCCACAATTTTCCTCTGATTTTTTACTATTTGGGATGATCCATTTTTGTTTCAGTGTTTGGGCTTTGTTCATGCTTATTCCAATTTGCAGAAATTTTTGGTTTCCTTGCGCCGGATTGATTAGTTTAGTGCCTTATTGAAACAGTTTAACGAAATTGATTTCTGTTTTAATTTAAACATTTGTAGATAATGTTTAGTTTCAAATGTGTCTTTCCAATAATTTAGTTTCAAACATTTGTAGATAATGTTTCCTTTTTCTATTTGTTGGGTTTTCATTCTTGATTTTTCTAAACTGGGTTGTTTCTGCCGTTTGGCTTCAATGTTTCTCTGTTTTACTCCTCTATTTAGTCAATTGTGCTTATGTTGTGTTTGAATTTGGATTAAATGAGGTCTGCGTTTGCTTGTATAGATTTGGACTCAATTAGGAATATGAATTTTAGGGAATTACTCACTCTTTTTGTTTTTGGAAGGGATTTTGATTTAGTTAACTTAATTTCCGGAGGATTCACTTGAGAATACATGATCTTTTTCTTCATTTTGTAAACTTAGGGGGAATTTCTTCTCTCTAATTAGGAATTTTAAGCGTATATGTAGATGTTTCCTCCTTCGCTATAGACCTGCGAAAACCTATTCCAAACAATGGTTCCAATTATCTTTTTCTTTTAGGTAAGCATCGAGACTGCCCATAATTTCTTGATGCCATTCTGTTTGGTGCAGATTTTAATTGAATTATCTGTTTGGTGCAGATTTTAATTTCTTGATGCCGTCCTGTTTGGTTCCAATATTTCTTGATTAGCTTCTTTCTGTAACTGTAATTTCTTTGTTATAATTCCTATAATTTGTGAAACTGAATTTAAAGATGCATAAACTATAATTCCTTTGTTTTAGTTTATGCTATAATTATTTTATTTGATGGATGGCAATGCAAGTATGTTTTTCAGGATGTTCATCTAGGGCAGAGCTGCAGGGTTAAGAACTCTTCATCTGATCTGAAGATTTTCCAAGAGAAATCCTTATACATGAGGCTTCATATGGTTTTGTTTATTTACTCTTGGTTGAATGTCAATCTGTGGGATGATATGGATCTTTTTTTGGCTGTCTCATTGTTTTTGGATTCAAAAACCTGTGTCGATATTTTTTTTACTTATAAAAAAAAAAATTGTCTAATTTTTATTATTTTTTCTTGTTTTGTTTTTGTTCTGCATTTTCTTTTGTTCCATGTGATGTTGTTGTTGGATTTATCTTCATCTCTATGGACGGTTTTCATATAGGGGTAGCATTGCTCATTGTTCAATGTAAATTATTTTCATAGGGCCTGCATTGCTGATTGTTTATTTATTTTTTTGTTGTGTTTGGTGTAGAGGCATGGGTGCATTGATTATTATTTCTTTTAGTGCAGATTTTTTCAACTATGATTCTATTTTCTTGCCTTGATGTTTGTTGTCTCTGAGAGTATAAATTGTGAACACATTCAATTAGATAATTATTTACTTAGTTTTTTGTATATTTTTAGAACTTATTGTCTCATTTCCTCTCACTTGTTAAAAGTTCTCATTATTAGTTTTGTTTATAAAGGGCCAGGATCTTTATCAGTCAAAACAAGTGAGAGACAAACAAGTAGCATGTACTCTCTGGAAGGTTTGCTTATTTAATTTGTTCTTTTCTTATTTTCTTTTATTCTTTTTTTTGCCTTCCAATGTTGTTCATAATTATCAATGCTAACATGATTGGTCTTTCAAACTTATGTAAGCCTTTCCTGTTAAAGTTTTGTTAGCACAGCTGCTATTGCTGCTATAGGCTTTCAGTGAACAAATTTGGTTCCAACTGATCTAAGTAAAAGCAATATTTTTTGGCACCAACCATTGCTGCAATAGATTATTCAAGGATGGACAAATGGGTCTCTAGTTCTCCCATCCAGTAGCCTTTTGTATGCAGAGAATTTCTTATATTTGCAAGATTCATTGTATGTAGCATCTTTTTGCCCACAAAAGTCTGGATAACATAGTTAAATATTTTGGCTGAGAGAGTCCCTAACATAAAGTTAAGGATGTCGATCTGCATTTGGATCAACACATACTCTGAGTTTGGCAAGAATTACCCATCTTTGCTAAATTTGAATATTTGCCAAATTAGATCTGATGAGAAGCTCTTTAGGTAGATAAATATAGTTAAAAGGATTTTCACACATTAGTTTGTCCACAGGAGGATGGAGGATTAGATCTGAGTTTGGGCTTATATTATTGTAGCTTGTAATGCATATAGGAAGAGTATATCATGCTCAAGGTCTATATTGAATAGTTCATTATTGTTGGTTTTATCATAGGATATTTGTAGCATTTTTACTGGTATATTGATAGTTGTGTTAGCTACTTGGTTTGTAAAAGAACACCCCCTACCAGAACGCCCCCTAGACACATAGGTTCAGCTTTTGGTGAAGGGGAGTATACTCCATTCTGTGTTTTTCTAATAGATCTTTATTGGTAAATTCATCATGAGACTATCTATCAATTGATGATTAATATGTTTATCCATTTTGCATTCAGGTCCTGGCAAGGATGAGACAAGGAGTAATATATAGCTGTGGGGGCTGTTAAGGAAGTTTGTTGATACCCATAGGGCATGCATGATCCTACTGCCAACCCAGAGACATTTTGTCATGTCTAAGTATTAACATTTCAAGATTTATATGTTTAAATGATATGTCAATGTATGATTAAGTTATTGTTTTGAAATTGTTATTAGTATCAATTTGAATCTCCAAGCTTTATATATAATTTTTTAGCTTATATTACGAAGTTGTTTTATGATTTTTACAATTATTTTATTTTTTTTCTAAATCTTTTAGTATTTGCCGTGAACACAACTCGTGGAAAATACTTTTGCCCACAAAAGTTTACTTTTTGCTATGAAACTTTCCCGTGGGCATATAGAAGTGTATACGATCAGACTTGGTGATAAAAGAGAACACGGTGCTAAATATTTTTTTACAATGATCTGTCTCATAGTGCAAACTTATTAGCCACGACAAGATTTTGTAGAAAATAGATAATAGCCATAAGGTTATAACATTTTTAAATTTTATTTCCACGAGCAAAATTGGTTATTACCACGAAAAATATTGTGGGAAAAAACATCTATTTGCCACAGAATATATAGCCCGTGACAAATACTCATTTACCGCGAGTTATATGCCACGAACATCCCACGAGTCAAATTGGTGGGAAAAACATTTTATCCACGAAAATCTGATTTTTAGCCACAAGAACCCTTCTTGGCCAAAAGTCGAAAATCTTGTAGTGGTGGGTTACTATAACGCTTTCGATGGAGGTATTCCGCCGGAGTTGGGATCGCTCAGCTCGCTTCAAGTCCTTGACATGGCGGGCTGTAACCTAACCGGCGAGATTCCAATGAGTCTGAGCCTTCTGAAGAACTTGCAGACACTATATTTACACATAAACCGCCTCACAAGTCATATACCTCATGAATTATCTGGAATGGTTAGCTTGAGCGAGCTGGATCTTTCGATCAATGAACTCATTGGGGAGATCCCAGAAAGTTTCTCAACGCTTACAAATATCATGCTAATTAATCTGTTTACAAACCACCTTCGTTGTCGAATCCCTGCGTATTTTGGTGGCCTTCCAACTCTTGAGGTACTTCAGGTATGGGAAAACAACTTCACGTTTGAACTCCCAAAGAACCTTGGCCAGAATGGAAAACTCAAACTCCTTGATGTGGTGACAAACCAACTCAACGGCCCGGTTCTCTGTTTTTTTGTGCAGGAGGTAAGTTGAAGAGTCTAATTTTGATGGAAAATTTATTTTCTGGGGCAATTCCCATGGAGCTCGCCGAGTGCAAGTCGTCAACAAAAATCCGAATGGCGAAAAACTTGCTCAACGGGACAATCCCAGCTAAGATTTTTAACTTGCCCTTGGTAGAATTAGTCGAAGTCAACAATAACTACTTTTCCCGTGAGCTTCCCCCGAGAAACTCAGGGGACGCTCTTATAACTCTCAAACTTTCCAACAACAAATCCCTCCTGCGATCGGGAATCTCAAAAACCTGCAAACTTTATCACTGGAAATGAATAGACTTTCAGGTGAGATTCTTAGTGAACCATTTGATTTACCCAATTTGTTAAAGATCAACATTAGCGCCAACAACCACATTAGCGGCGAGATCCCAACTTCTATATCCCGCTGTTCTTCTCTTAGCTCCATCGATTTCAGCCAAAACAAACTCTCCGGAGAGATTCCAAAAGAGATTGCGAAGTCGATGATGCTCAGCACTCTGAATCTTTCCCATAACCGGATCACCGGTTGCATACCAGAGGAAATGCAAGACATGAGCAGCCTCGTAACCTTAAACCTATCCAATAATGATTTGGTGGGGAGAGTTCCTACTAGCTTTGTGATATACGATTACAGTTCATTCGCTGAAAACCCGAGTCTGGGTCCTTCAAGCCATTTCTCTCATTCGAGTCAAACCCTCTGTAGGTTTTGTTCTCCGGTGCTCATTTTTAGCATTTTAGTCTCAAAATATTTAATATTTGGACAAAAAAAAATTATTGACTTGTATGTGAAGCAGAGTATTGAAAAATAAATTATATATTATTTGTGGATAAAATTTTGAACATGTTTATAAGTAATATATAAAATTCTCTTATTTAACCAATTTCATGAGATAAATTAAGTCCATAAATTTTTATATAACATCAAAGTCTGTCACAAGACAATGAGACCTACACTACTTATCTCGTGACAATGATTAAAAAAATTATTAATAAAATATTGAAAAATAAATCTCTTATTATTTATAAACAAAATTTTGGACATACCAACGCTCTCTTAGCACTAGGGGTGTAAAAGGATCGAACCGGACCGGCGGACCGGACCGGTTGGTCCAAAAAAGATATGGACCGAAACTGTTCGGTCCGGTCCCGGTCCAGGGAGTTCACCCCCCTGGACCGGACCGAATCTCTATAGGTTTTTTTTTTTTTTTTTTTTTTTTTAATATATGTATATATGTATATATAAATAATAATATATAAATTTTAATATTAATATTAATATATATTAACATTATAACATATTAATATATAATATATATTCTTATAATATCAACATATTATGATTTATAGTAGACTAGTAGTTGACTAGTTATAATATAAAAATATAAATTATAGTATATCTAGATAAAGTATTAGTAATAATTTATAAATAATAAGTATATTATTATTATTTAATATATTATTACTAATTTATCACTATTTACTAACATATAAATATATAATATACTAATGTAAATTGTAATAGTGTATTAGTGTTATTATTTATTAGTTATAGTTTATTAACATATATGATATACTAATGTAATAGTATTATTAGACTATTAGACTAACATGCTTAATATATAATATAGACTAACATATTAATATATACTCTTATAATATAAAAATATAAATAATAAGTATATTATTATTATTTAATATATTATTACTAATTTATCACTATTTACTAACATATAAATATATAATATACTAATGTAAATTGTAATAATGTATTAGTGTTATTATTTATTAGTTATAGTTTATTAACATATATGATATACTAATGTAATAGTATTATTAGACTATTAGACTAACATACTTAATATATAATATAGACTAACATATTAATATATACTCTTATAATATAAAAATATAAATAATAAGTATATTATTATTATTTAATATATTATTACTAATTTATCACTATTTACTAACATATAAATATATAATATACTAATGTAAATTGTAATAATGTATTAGTGTTATTATTTATTAGTTATAGTTTATTAACATATATGATATACTAATGTAATAGTATTATTAGACTATTAGACTAACATGCTTAATATATAATATAGACTAACATATTAATATATACTCTTATAATATAAAAATATAAATAATAAGTATATTATTATTATTTAATATATTATTACTAATTTATCACTATTTACTAACATATAAATATATAATATACTAATGTAAATTGTAATAATGTATTAGTGTTATTATTTATTAGTTATAGTTTATTAACATATATGATATACTAATGTAATAGTATTATTAGACTATTAGACTAGCATGCTTAATATATAATATAGACTAACATATTAATATATACTCTTATAATATAAAAATATAAATAATAAGTATATTATTATTATTTAATATATTATTACTAATTTATCACTATTTACTAACATATAAATATATAATATACTAATGTAATAGTATTATTAGACTATTAGACTATTAGTTATAGTTTATTAACATACTTAATATATAATATATACTAACATATTAATATATAATAATTAATATATATTATTATAATATTAATATATAAGTAATAAGTATATTATTATAGTTTATTTAATATGTTATTACTAATTTATCACTATTTATTATTATTTAATAAATTAATATAGCTTATAGTACAAGATTATAAGTATTAATTTATTAAATCTATAGACTAAAATTTATAACTATATTAATATATTTTATTATCAATTTAAATATTTTTTTATTAATTATAGTGCCAACTGACAAATACCCAAAAATATAAAAAAATTAAAAAAATTTAATTGGAGCTAAACGGTGCCGTTTAGCTCCAAATTATGGGTTGCCGTGCAAATTGAGTAAAACGGTGCCGTTTTACTCAAACTTTGAGTAAAACGGCGCCGTTTTACTCAAAACTTAACCTAAACCTAAAAGTTAAAACCCCAGCCCCCAGGTCCCCAGCAGCCCGGGCCCCGCGTCTTCTTCTTCTTCATTTCTTCTTCTTCTTCTGCGATTTTCAGCTCTCACCACTCACCAGTCACCGCCTCCACCTCCAGCCCTCCAGCCTCCAGCCTCCAGCCTCCAGGAAGTCGAACCCAGTGCCGTCGCGAGTCCATCCCCTCCATCCCTTGGCCGTCATGACTCCATCCCGTGACCCGTCCATCGCTAATCTCCTTCCAGTTCCGTCCGGTCTCAAATCAAAGCACAGGTATTTTATTTTCCTAATCCATCTCTTGAACTCTTCAGTTGTTATTAACTTATTTGTTAATATAGACTATTAGCCGTATATTTAGCCCATCGCAAATCCATGTCCGATCCTCATCCGTTGTTCACTAGATTCTCTACAAATGAAATAATAATTATTATTTGTTTAAGTTGTAAATGTGTTAGTGAGATTGTGCTTGGAAATTGGAATTCCAAAATATATATATTATATGTGGTTTCGGGTTCGTGTAGCTGTAGGCTGTACACTGTAGCAATCCGAGAAATGCCATTCTTAATTTCTTATGATCAAGCTTCTAATAATATTTTTGAATGTTGGGAATTGCTAGATGGTCTGTGGTTAATGTTTATGCAAGAGTTTGGGCTTGAGAGTTGACCGATTCTTCATTCTATAGAATTTTTTATTTTTTGGAATTTTTTGGATAGTTGACCCATTTTACAGAATTTTTAATTTCTTTTATTGACTGTTGTAGTGTTGTTGTTGGTTTATTTATTCTGTAGATGGAGGCTTCTACAAATGAGGTGCGGGAGCCTCAATCAACACAATCAGAATCGGTCCAGGAAATGCCTCCACCCTTAAATCCAATCTCATCTGATGTAAGTATTCAATCAGGGTCACATAAAGGTAAACGTAGGTCATACGTATGGGAGCACTTTCAAATTGTAGAAGGTGGTGATCCCACCAAACCTAGGGCTGCATGTAATTATTGTGGAGCAACGTATGCATGTGATTCGAATAAAAACGGTACGAAGTGCTTGAAGTATCACCTTGAGAAACAATGTAAGAAATTTCCGGGTAGGAAGATCATGGGTCCGGGCCAAACGATTCTAGGGTTTAAAGTTGATGGAGGTTCAAGTAGTGGGGGACTTGTCAATGTTGCTTTTAGTGTTGAGGCTTGTCGACAAGCCTTGGCAAGGATGATTATTCTTGATGAGTTGCCCTTTAGATTTGTTGAAGGGGAGGGTTTCAAACAATTTATGCTTGTGGTTTGTCCTAGATGGCTAGGAATTCCATCCCGTGTTACGATTGCCTCGGATTGCTATAATGTGTTTAATGAAGAAAAAAAGAAGTTGAAAAATGCTCTTCAAGGGCAACGAATTTCCCTCACCACGGATACATGGACATCCGTGCAAAATCTCAACTATATGTGTCTCACAGCACACTTTATTGATGATGATTGGAAGTTACACAAAAGGATTCTTTCATTTTCTTTGGTTGAAAACCACAAGGGTGAGACACTTGGTAAGGGCATAGAGTGTTGCTTGCATGATTGGGGGCGACCGAAAATTCTTGCAATCACTGTTGATAATGCAAGTTCTAATAATGGGGCTATTTCTTATATTAGAAAAAAAACCAAGTTTAGGAGGGATACGATTTTGGAGCATGAATTTTTACATGTTCGATGTTGTGCCCACATTTTAAACTTAATCGTCCGTGATGGGTTGAAAGACTTTGAAGAGTCTATTGCGAAGGTGAGGGGAGTTGTGAAGTTTGTTAAATCATCTCCTCAAAGGTTAAGCATATTTAAAAAATGTGTGGAGGATGAAGAAATTCAATCCAAGGGATCTGTTTGCCTAGAAGTACAGACTAGGTGGAACTCTACCTATCTTATGTTAGAGAGGGCTTTAACATTTAGAAATGCTTTTGATCGGTTGGAGGAAGAAGATCCGGGCTTCCTTGGTAGTATTGGAGATGAAGATGATGACGATGAAGAAGATGATGTGGTGAATAGGAGAAAGTCAAAGAAGTTAGGGCCTCCCAATGCAACCGACTGGGAAAAGGTAAAGGTATTTGTGAAATTTCTTCAATTGTTTCATGATGCAACTGTACGCTTCTCAGGCGGTGAATATATAACTTGCAATGTTTTTTTCCGTGAGTTGGTGAAGATTCAAAGTGATATTAACAAGGTGTGTGAAGAAGAAAACCCCGTGGTGGGAGTAATGGCAAAAAATATGAAGAAAAAATTTGAAAAGTATTGGGAGAACTTGGATAATCAAAATATGTTGCTGTATGTTGGGCTTATTCTTGATCCTCGGTACAAAATGAGATATCTTGATTTTGCTTTGACTAAAATGTATAAAAATAATTCTACGAAGGCCATTGATTTGAGTTGGAAGGCAAAAAATGCATTTACCCGCTTGTATGAGGCATACATGGAAGATGATATAGTTACTTCTCATGAGCCCGCAAGTTCTCCAAGTAAAAATGTAAGTCCTTCAACTTCCAAGAGACTCAAGAGAATGGAATCGGATGATAAAGCCTATATGGAGGATGAATTTGAGCAACATTTACAGTCAGAAAATTCTTTGGAAAGCAAATCAGAGTTGATAGATATCTAGCTGACAAATGTGAGGGTCGAGATGATAATTTCGACCTTCTAATTTGGTGGAAAACCAATTCAGTTAGATATCGCATACTTTCAAAGATTGTACGCAACGTACTTGCAATACCAGTATCTACTGTGGCCTCTGAATCTACATTTAGCACAGCGGGTCGTGTAATTGACCCTTTTCGAAGTAGTTTAAGTCCAAGAATAGCTGAGGCTCTCATATGTGCACAAAATTGGCTTCGATCTTCTTCGACTCCAATAAGTCTTAGGACTTTAATGGATGATGTGGAAGATTTTGAGAAGCAGCTGGAAGGTACAGGTAAGTAAATTTAATTTCGCTTGTTAGCTTTTATGATTTATTTTGTTTTATCTTCTATGTTATGTTGTAAATTTTTTTAACTTATCTTTTAAATTTTTATGTCTAGAAATCGTTGGGGAGTGTGGTGATTCTATTTCTATGGAGGCGTCAAATTCAACACCTACATGCCCAAAGTAATGATTGAAGGGTAAGTCAATGTGATTTCTAAATATTTTATTTTTACATGATTTCTTTCAAAATGAGTGTATATATATTATATAGTTTTGATCATAAGAGTTTTATTACATTATTGTAGTTTAATTGTCAAATCTCTTTTAACTTAATTTAATTTAATTCACTCAATCTCTTTTCGCAGAATGATTGATTGTCGGTTGAGATTTGGAGGCATAAAAAAAGGAAGGGTCATCTAGATGCAAATTACAATGCTGAGGCTTGAGAGATGTTTTAATTTGAATGATTTTGGAATGCCATTTTATTTTTGAATTATTTTAATTTCTTTTTTATTTTATTTGGACTCTTTAGTAAATTTGGAATCTATTGTGTAGACTCTTAAGGAGTCAGGACTTTTAAGGACTGATTATTATTTTTTATTTATTTGGACTCTTAACTCTTAAGGACTCTTAAGTCTCAAGTCTTAAAGGTTAATTTCTTTTTTATTTTATTTGGATTTTTAAGGACTAATTTTTTTCCTTTTTTTTATTAAGATTATTTTTCTTTTGCTATTTTATTAAAATTAAAATTTTTAAATATTTTTTTATTTAAATATGTGATGAATATGTAAATTGGGCTGAAAATAATAAATTTATGTGAAAAAAAAAATTAATCATTTCAGAATTTTAGATTAAAATTTGCTTATCAAATTATATAGGGGTACCCCTGGACCAGACCGGACCGCCCCTGGACCGAATTGGACCAGACCGGAATGGACCGAATAGGAGTTCGGTCCGGTCCAGGGTGAGAGAATTTTTGGACCGAATGAAATCGGTCCACAAATTTTCCGGACCGGACCGGACCATTTACACCCCTACTTAGCACACAGCGAGATAACGGACACAATACATTGACCCACACTTAAAATAAGAAAATAGAATTATCAAATATATATATATATATGAAAATAGATATATATATATATATATATATAATATGAAAATAGAAACTTCAGCTATTCTACTTATAGATTTTTACGTATTATATATTCATTTTATTAATACAATTGATTAAAATAATTACTTTGTATTAAAAATGATACAGTCAATTATATTAATAGAATATACAAAAAATTATATAAAAGTGATTCCACATACATTTTTAAAAAAAAATAGTAAATACAATCAAACATATTTGATAGATTTTTTGTAAAAATATATATGTTAAAAAGAGTCTTAAGTTTGTTGAGGAATAAATCACACATTGTCTATAAATAAGATTTTAGATATAGTTATATGTAATATATAAATCTTTCTTATTGAACTAATTTTATAAGATAAATTAGACCTATAAAAAATTACTAACATGCATGTAAGGGAGGGTGTTGAAGAATAAATCTCACATTGCTTATGGACAAGGTCTTGGACATGTTTGTAAGTAATGTACAAATCTCTCTTGTTAAACTAATTTAATTTTATAAAATGAGTTAGATCATAAATTTTTACAAACTTTAAAAATTAATGGATATAAACTGAGAATTCAACAAATTAGGGATGATCCAATTCAACAAATTGGATCATCCCTCTTTTGTGATTCTAATAAAAAATGCTATAAAATAAAGAAAACGCAATGTATGTTGGTTCAACATATTGAAATGTGTTGTAAAATTATAATATAAAGTGGTACAAAATGAGAGATAGATGTATGACATTAATGAGTTGGTTTAAATAGTAAGATGAGATAAAATGAGATGGTTTAAATAATAAGATGGGATAAGATGAGATGATTTTAAATAAAAGTTAAAAGTTGAATCAAAATTTATTTTTTTAATATTAATATTATTTTAGAAATTAAAGAAATTGAATATTTAATTATATTTTATGTGAGATTTTATAAAAATTATAATAATAAAATAAAATAAATTGAAATGAAATGATTTCGATATTCAAAAATAAGTCCATAACGAAGGAAGCAGCTACTGCGATCGAGGACGATCATTGCAAATACAGTTTTTTTTTTATTCTTTCAAATATTTTTAAATGTCTTTAAAATATTAAAATATATATATAAACTCACTAATGAAAGCCATTCCGAAGGACATTTTCCTATAATGAAAGCCATTGTTTTTCTTTGTTAATTGCAAAATTAGTATCTGAATTTTATTTTTCTATCTCAAACCCACAATTTGTTATTTTTTCCAAATTGATACCTACAAATATAATGGAGGTATATAATTGTAAGTTTCTTCAAAAGTTGACCACTAATGTAAAAAAAATTGAAAAACTCAAATGTTGATTTTGCAATTAATCATTTTTCCTTAAGCACGCACTTCATTAATTTAAATGATTGAGATCTACATCTGGGTGAACTCTTTGACAAATAAAAAATGAGGGGCAACAGCATGTGTGTTGCGACACACAAGTTTAAAGAAATAGAAAAAAGATATATTGTAGCTATAAGTGGGTGTGCTGGTGTACTGCTACACACCAGATGTTGTCTAACACGTCTCTTAACAAACACATATGCTAACCTGAAAAAATTTAAAAGAATTTTTTAAAATTAAAATAAAAAAACTAAAAAATGGTTATGAAACATCAAATTATATAGTTTATACTCTAAAATAATTAGTTAATATAATTAGAGCCATATCGAAATTTTATAAAGAATAACAACTTATCATTTTCAAGTAATATAAAAATTTTTATACATCATTTATCATCACCCATATCATATAACATATTACAATAAATTGGTCCATATCTATTCCATGATTATTGGAAGATTCAAAAGATAGCTTATCTTAGCAACAATTTTGAACAATCAGTAGATAGATTGTCATGGTTTCGCCATCAAAGATGTTGTCGATTAGTTTGTACTGAATTTGCAACGGATAGAGGCTTGCCTTAAAGATGTTGTATGCTCATTTTTTCGAGATGACTCTCATGATTGGTTTTTTTAAGTAATACAGTCTGCAACTTTACATTTAAAAATTAACAATGCTATGTAAAGTAATAGAATGTGTAAATATTGTATGATTATTTTAAAAATTAATAAAATTTATTATTAAAAAATTAATTTTTTTTATATAAACTCTATATTTACTCAATTTTTTCAAAATAATTACATGATATTTAGACATTTTACAATTACAAATATCATTTTTTTTTTAATTTTGGCAAATTCAGATTCATGTAATATGAACGCAAGTTCATATGAAACTCAAGATGGAATTCGTATTTTCATTGGGGTGATAATAAAATGTCAAAGAAAAAACCTTGAATAGATCCACATTAATGCATCTGAATAGCTTGGGACTAAATATATCTCTGATCTGTGAAAATAATAAATTGGACTCTCCAAGGATTAGCAAACATTTCATTTCAAAAAAATAATAATAAAGGATTAGCAAACAGTAATACTTGTTAAAATTGAATAATTGAGAATTTGAGACAGCGAAAAGTAGATAACCCGAAGCACACTGCTTATGTACCCGATTGAAACCAGCTTTCGGTCCAATGAATCCACTGGTTTGTTTTTATAAATTATTTTATCTCATTTAATTATTATAAATTTTTAAAATTTTTATATAAAATATAATAAATAATTTAATTTTTTTAAATTTTAAAAATAAAAATTTTATTAAAAAATTTTATTCTAATAATATTTTATTTAACTTCTATCTAATCTTATTTCGCATATGTAAACAAAGAAAAAGAGAAATTGATTTGATGACTTATCCCGTTTGAATTTGGAAATGAGATAAATTAAGATGAGTTTAGTTTATTTTTTAATATTATTATTATTTTAAAATTTAAAAAAGTTGAATTGAAATTTGAAAATGTATATTAGAGTACTAGCAATAATCTTGCTAAAGTTTTGGCTAAAATGAAATCTAATTTTACTCTCTTGGCTATAATCCATATGGTTTAGCTAAGGAATCCACATTGGTCTAACTAAATCAAAGTCTAAATAATAATATAATATTATATATTTTAATATAATTTTTTTTTTCAATTTTGCAAATACACTTAATATATTAAATATTAATTTCAGTAAGAAATATATATATTTTTTATTATATCTTCTCTCAATAAATTGTAGGGGGTTGATAACATAGGAAGGCATGAAACATATTATCAACTTGGACTCCTAGATTTCAGATATAAGATTGGAGATTAAAAAAAATATATTCTTGCATTTCACAATCACTTGCAAACAGTTTTTGGAATATCTTCTTGCATTTCACAATCATTTTGTAAACTAGTGTTGCATCTGAAATCACAATAAAATGCCATCCCTTGCACAATAAAATGCCATTACCTATGACAGTTTCAGTCATGCTTTAATAATGCCTGGTTTTCACCTCTTTGGCTCAACAATTTAATTCCAATCCAATCCATCCACACAATAAAATGAAACTTAAACAATCAGATCAGAACATATCCTTAAAACATAGGCAATAAAACAATCCAAAAGCCAGCCCATTGTTTGTCCATAAAACTAGCTACCCAATTCATCCAAATCAGATCAGATTTATGTGAATCAAAGCAGGGCAAAAGCAGCGCAAATACAAAGACCCTGGAAAAAAAAATTAATAAGCTGTGTTAGAAATATATGCTACACCTTAACTCAGTCTACAAAAATGTGCATTACAAAAGCAGGGCAAATACTAAGATATAAAAATCTTAAGTTCTTCAGTTAAAAGGATCACTAGAAGTTCTTCAGTTATCAAATACTTTTGGAACAACAATGAAATTTCACATCCAATGAAAAGATTCATTTGTTCAAGCAGAAAGGCAAGCAAACCTAATATTTATCCAAATATGTCACAAATATTCCCCAAAGTTAATCACATAAAATACTTAGTCCCAAACCTCATTGTTAAAGACATGCAAGTAACCAATTAACAAATAAGCATTTGTTTAAACCAAATCAACCGGGAGCCACCCTCATCACCCACAAACATAAAATTATATTTAGCACACAAACACAAATTAAGGGGATGAATTTGTGAAAAAATCCCAAATTAAACAGGGAAAAAACCCCAAATTAAATAGATGAGGCGCGAAATCCATGAAATCCCGATTCATTTACAACCTCAACTCACCAAGTTGCCCTAAATTTTACTACAGATTTTTTACAAATTTACTACAAGAAGAGAAATTTACTACAATCCCTAACCTCTAATCACTTCGTGAAGAAAAAATGAGAGAAAGGAAAAACTTGAGGTCGGAGAAAATACAGAGAAAATGGGGTGAATCGCAACAACGAAAAAGCATGAAGAAGAGAGAGAGAAGAGTGAGGAAGATGATTTATTGTTGTCGGAATCGAAGAAGACGATGAAGGGCAGCAACGGGCGAAGGAGAAACAAGGTGCGAATAGCAGCAACGAGCGAAGGAGAAATGCGATTTCGAGAGAAATGAAAGAGAGACTATTTCGCGGGTTTCAATCCAATAAAACGTAATAAAATATGTTATAAAGATGTGAATAGTAACACGCAAAAGATAGAGAATCTGGAGTGTTTACTATAGTAGATGTTTAAAATAGCGGTCGGATAGAAAGACCAATGTGGACAATATTTAAGGGTAAAGTCCAAATTATGGCATTGCAGTGGGCTATAGCCAGTCCATTACTAATGCTCTTAGGATTTAAAAATTGTGTATAAGGATTTGTGTTTTGTATGAAAAATTAAAAAAATGTAATGATGGAATGGAGATGAGTTGAGATAAATTGAGGAGAGTTTTGAATCCAAACCAGGTCTTATCTAATTTAAAGAAACTTAACCTTAATCTTTGTTATTATTTTTTTACTAATTATCTTGTAATTTTATTAAAAATAAATTTTATTCAATATTCTACACCTCACATGTATTTTTATTTTTTATTTTTTATTTTTAATATATACATAATATAAAGATGATGAAGAAGAGAACTACCTTTTAAAATGGTTGTAAGAATCCGTCCAAGACGGATGTTGCACGGACACCTTTGGGGGGTTTTTTAGTGGTTGGCAAACAGGTTGAGATGATTTGGAATTGAGTCTAGGAACAGATCTCTCTCCTTGAATATGATACTTTTGAGGGTACCTTATCCGAAAATGGGTCCAATCCCAACCCGGAATAGTATGTTATTTCTAGAAGTTTGAAATTTAAAATTTAAATTAAAAAAAAACTAATAATATAAATGCTGTAAGTAATAATATAAATAAAATTATAAATAAAAAAATCTTTAAAATCAATTCATCTGATTTTCTTTAAAGAACAACCCGCCAATAAAAATATGACACTTCAATTCTATCAACCCACCTAATTTTAGGGAATTGTTAGGTACAGTTCTAGTAGAGGCTTGCCTATGAACGAATGGAGTGATGATAATTTTACTCTTCAAATTATGTTGAAGAATAGTGAGTGGGCATGCAAGCAAGCCTGTTTGAAATAGTATAAAAATTGTTTGAGTGGATGTATGTGGAGACCTCCTTGCACAATCTATGCTGAAATGTTAAAACAGCCCCTAGAGTTAAAATTATAAGATTAGCTTCATTCCTTCCATCCAGCCATTTCTTCCCTCCCTCCACAACAATTTTGCTCAAGATGAGAGTCGGTTTATTTAATAAACTGAGTTTTACTATTCATAACTCATTTCGTACTTTCAACTCATCTCAATCACTCATTTCAAATCTTAACTCATCTCAATCACCCATTTTATTACTATTCATAATTCATCTCATCTCATATTTAAATCCAAATCACTCTACTCCAAGCCTCCTGGTGTTCGAACATCAAATGAGCATGGCAGAGAAGTCTTGAGCAATTTCCCACCCAAGCAACAAACCAAATCAAGGAGCAAATCATTGATCATTTAAAAAAAAAAAAAAATTCAAAGCTCAGTAAACCAAAAGATTTTGTTTCTGAATTCATCATTTGCGATAGATAAAAGAAACGTGTTGCCATTAATCTCTTGTCAAATATAACCCACCATCCAAATCCCACAAAAAAAACGAAATTGATAGAGTTCAAAATTCTGATTAGATAGAAGATACGAAGGGATTGAATTTCAATTTCCTTACTTGGCCATTATTGCTGTAATTATCCATTAAAAAAAAAAAAAGCCGATGCAATACCCACAGAGAACTCAAGCTGGTCCCCGTCCCTAATCACCTCCACGATATTCAGTTACAAAACAAGACCTTGACGTTGATACCGCTCAGTTCGTAAGCCTATTCTCAGAGATGTAGCCGCTGATGGTGGACGTGACAACTTGTATTTCAAGTCATATGAACCCTCGAGGGAGAAATTGCAAAAACTGTTCAGAAATGCTAAATTTGTCGTTGAATCAGTCCAGTTCGTAGCCCAATTACTAGACCATCCTTTCAACATAACCGTCATTTTTAGAGAGAGAGAGAGAGATTTGCAGTGAAAAATCCTCTAGAAGTTTTGAGAGGATGGGAGAGGAAGGAGGAGAATTAAATTTGGGGATGAAGTGGATTGTTTCATCTAAATGAAATGGATCGTTTCAATTCGTGCATGTGCAGTCCTCACCTAGAATTATTCATTTTGTTACCATGGCACCCAATCACATTTGAAACCAACCCCCCTGCAAATCAAGAAATGCCCCCCCTCCCCCCCTCCCTGCCGCCCAAAAGAATCGACGGCAATGCTCAGACCCACCCGTCTTGTAATTTCTCTTGATGCCCTAGTAACGCAACTTGAGATGGAAAAAACGACTTGACACTATTTGAACTTCTGTATAATAAAGTGCCAAATATATTACCTATGATTCCGTTTAAAAGAAATCTATTAATTATATTATTATGTTTCCCCATAAAAAATTAAAAACATAAGCACGGCAGAGAAAATTTAAAATTTTTATTTCTTTGTTTGTATTATTTGGCACTATTTGGACTATTTGAATGCAGCGATTATTCGGCGTGGGGACGATCGGTAATATATTCGGGCACTATTTGAATACAGCAATTTTAAGCGTGGAAGGTGCTTCGGGGCTGTTTTATTACGGTGGCACTTCATGGCCACTCAAAGAAGGAGCTGATGTCAATTTATAATAGATAACTAATAAGATGGTATTCTCACTTTATCAATGGGCTGATTAAAAGCTGCTTTCTATTTTATGATTTTTTTTAAGCTTTCGTAAGGCATACTGGAAGTCGCCAGAGCTCGCCGTTGAAGGGGTAAGCTTGCCGGTCCCGATAGGGTAAGCGGTATCGCCTTCCACCACTAGAGGCGGTGGGCTTTTAGTGAGGGGGTCGATCGGACCGACCCCCAAGAAATCTCAACTAATAAGATGGTATTCTCACTTTATCAGATAGGCGGATCAGAAGCTGCTTTCTACACTTTATGATATTTTTTTTCTTTTGAAAGTTAAAAATTTATGCTAAATAACAATTCAGTTTAATTATTTTTTAAAAGATAAGTGAAAAATTATATTTGATCTGAAGAAGATTCGTAGTCCATACTTATATATTGTTTTTGTTTTTGTTGTGGTTGTTGTTGATCCGCATACTCATATATTGTTAAGGCAATAATTTTCACAAAGTCCAAATCTTGCTATAATTATATTAATATAAGCACATAAGCCCAATAAATTGACACAGCCCATTGAATGGAGAGTAAATTTAGGGATAAACGACATATAAACGTTAACTGATATGATATGATAAACAAAACGCATCGTTTTTATTCCTTAACTTACAGATATTGTGCGACACACAGTAGATACCAAACACCACATATTATCAATTGACAAACCATTTATCTATGATGTTTGTTCCTAACATTTTTGTTGAATTAATAGGCTATCACGAACTAGTAAATTATTTTATTGACTATTGAGAGTTATAATTGTACATTTGGGTCTTGATTGTTTTCATAACTATTCTCATTTTTTCTAATCTAATTATTATAACTTTATTTAACTTTTAATTTTTATTTCAAGTTATCCTATCTCATCTGATTATTATAAATTTTCACATTAAATATAATCTACATTTCAATTTTTTTTTTAATTTTAAAAAAATTATTATATTAATAAATAATATTTTAACAATTTTTTTTCAACTTTCAACTTCTATCTCAACTCATCTCATTTTAGCTTCTTCAGAAAAAAAAAAAATAATCTCATCTTAACTCGCTATCCAAACATCTCCTATAACAGCTTACAGCCATTTATAAGTACTTTAAAACCTTTTGTATGAAATAAAAAGTAATTTGTAAAATTAAAAATACTTCTTCATAAAATAATATAATTATGTCTAAGTTTAGATGTCAATATCACCATTGATAAAATTCATTATTTTATAAAATTTTCATCAAAAGTTAAATTCATTCTTACATTCAAACACATATTACGATCTATTTATATTTAAACACATCTTAAATTCTCAATGAGATTTATAAAATGCTACTATTTACAAATCAACTTAAATCTTCTAAAATTACCTTGACATCTAAATGCAACCACATTAATCTATTGTAAAATTGAAAAATTTATAAATTATATTCTCATCATACTTGCATCCCTTTTAAGAGCATTCACAAATAAAATTAGAATGAACCGAATTGTGCTTATAATATAGAGGAAGGGAAAAAAAAAACCGAATTACTGTTTATAAACTTGCTTTATGGGCCGAAGTACTGGATGTTGGTTCAAGATCAACCACAACACGACTGGTCGTTGGATGAAAAAAACCTTAACAGCCCATCGGACCTTTGGAAACGAAAATCTGGAAAATCAACTTATCCTTGCTTTTCTTCTGTCGTCGTACGTGTTTTTCATGCAATTGTTTGTTTGAGCCTACAACACCAGTATTTTAAAGAGACACCCCTCCCCACCTACAAGAAGGATCGTTAAGATTTCTTTGAAAATAAATTCGAACAAAAACTTGAGGGCTTTGGAATCATTATCAATCACTTTACACGTCTTTCTCTATCTCACTTGAAGGGGTATTTTTTCCTTTTAAGAAGCATCTAAAAAATGCTCTGATTTATAAAAATAAAAAATAAAAATAAAAAATAAAATAAAAAAACTATTATTTTTAAGTCAGTATGTAGAGCATGTTTAATAAAATACTTATGCGATATAATTTGATCTGAAAGATTATATATTTAAAATTTAGACCTTACAAATTATCAAATCTTATTATTAAGTGATGTGGATGGTGTGTTTTATGCAGGATAAAACATGTACTCTGGTATTGGCTTGCTAATTATTTCATGGTTTTTCTGGAGAAGAAGAATAAAAATGAGACACATGTTCATGCATTGACAAATGATAACAGATCATTAGTGCCTTCATCTTGATCTTGGGGCATTTATGAATTTTTTTTTTTTTTTTTTTTTTTTCAAATCCATTTAGAGGGTGAAAGGTGATATGTATTGGTGAAAAGATGCATGTTCAAAATTTTGTATGTGAACAGGGCCAACAAGTTCAGGCAGATTTTCTGATAGAAATGTGTAATTTTTATCAATACAAGGGATTCATCAAGTTCTAAATATTGTACTAATAGCACATTCAGAAGCAAACTATCCCCGCCTTAGAATGTAATTATAAAGCCATGATGGCATGGGTCAACGTTAAAACCATATTCTTGATCTTTCCAGTACAAGTAGAAAACTTTATACATACGAAAAGATGGGAATAACAATGAAAATTAATACCCTCTTGCCTTCCCTTCAAAGACATCACTAAATTATCTTGATAACTTTTATCAACATCCATCCTCGAAAAAGAGGAGAAAATGATGAAAACAGATACATAAGAGCCACAAGCTAGAAAAACCCCTTACCGACCTTTAAACTTGGAGTTTAGCATTTTTAAAAATGGGAACAAATCGAAGTAAATAAATTTTCAAGCACTTTGGTTGAATGGATGTCTATATTATTATATACAATGGGGAAAATTTTTGCTACAGAACAGTTATTATTTGGCAGCATCTATTACACACATGAGGTGGCTTACATAAATTGACTAATTTTGCCCTAAGCAAATTGAGATGGCATAGAGAGAAATTGGTCATTTCATTTAAGCCACCTTATGTATGCAATGGATGCTGTCTAATCATAGCTACTTCCAAGATTTTTTCAAAAATAAATTCACAATAAATATAAAACAATACATCTACAAAAAAAAAAACAAAACAAAAAAGATGCTAAATGTGGAATACATTCATGATTTTTGCCATCAGAGTTAACAAACATGGAGAGAAAAAATCGAGCAAGAAATGGAGACAAACAATGAGAGAGAGAGAGAGAGAGGAAGAACAAACAGTAAAACAAGGAAAGAACCAAAAACATGATTTCAAATCAAGAAAGAACAAGACTTGCAAGAGAGATTTAAACGGCCCTTCAGATAGGTTCACAATCAAGATAAAACGTAACATTGAGAAGTAAGAAATAAAAGTGCAAAGAAGCTGTTGAACCCAAAAAACTCTTTCATATAATATCTTTAGATTAGACTTGCTAGACGTATCCAAATCCATAAAAAGAAGCAACAATTTTTTTTGATAAAAGGATGCGGGAACACAAATTACAATTCAAACTATTAAATAAGGTTAAATATCGAATTATCTCAAGGAGCGAAATTCCCACAAGATCAGATCTTTACTTGTCTTACAGCCACGTTACTTTGTTGCTTGCACTTCTATGTCGCTTAGGAATCTACTAGAGTCTCCTAGAAAATTTCATGCTTTAAGATCATGAGATCTAGATGGTTTCTCTAGGAAATTAGAGAGAGAGAGAGAGAGTTTTTATCTTTTCTAGACTTTTCTCACCCACACCAATTTAATGTAGGTACTCTTATTTAAAGAGTTTTCATACTTGGAAGTTAGTTAACTTCTTATGTGGAAGTTAAATAACTTTCTTAGAGTTATGATAGTAGTGGAGAGTTAACAAATAACTTTCTCGTTCATGTGGACACAACTTGGTCATGAGATTTACCCATTACCAACACAAACAAAACATGAGACATTTTCACCAAAAAACAAAAGAACACTCCACTCCCAGGCTAACCCCAACCCTCTTTAAATACGGAGAAGTAACACTCGAACAGAAAGGCTGGTGATCATTTGTTCTTTTCAATTTCTCAACTGAAGATGGTGAAAGTATCAAGCTAATTCTAAAAGTTAGATGGAAATTCAGTCTCATGACTTCACAGCAGTAGGTTCTTCAATTTGAACAAAAACCAAAAAGCAATTTGGTGCTAGAAATGAAAAAGAAGGAAAAATAACCTCTGGAATGGGACCTGGGGCATTTATGTCATCATCCTCAGCTATAACAAGGACTTCATCCCCTTCTTTCAAAATATAACTGTAATTTTGATTTCAAATCATCTTCCCACATCTGCAGCCACCTTAATTCCACAAAGGAATTGCTTCAGGAAATGAAATAAGTGCATCTTCAAAACGCAGACCATCCAACTGGGACCACCTTTTGATATAAAACTCATCAGCATTCTCAAACCCCCAATATATCCTCCCAAATTTGCCACAAGAAACCAAATAATATAATAAATAAAAGACTACAAGGCTTTAGTTTCAATTTGTAAAATTAACACTGGTATTTAAGGCTGCTGGGAATTAAACAGCCTTGCTCCACCATGTATGCAATTCTCTTCTTCAAAGGGAACCTCCTCGTTGTTCATCCTAGTCCTCTTTTAAAGATTTTTCATTTAAGGAAGATATATAGTCAAGATATTTGTATATCAGAAATCGCATAATGAAAGTTCAAATGCCAAATCCTTCATGTTGCCACTACGAGCCCTATTTAACAACACAAAGTCTATTAAGGTTGTCATTCTCTTCCTAGAAAACAACACAAAATCTTGAAAAATTTGAGTGGATTTTCTGCTTAATTAAGGGAATAGATCCCAAAGCCATAGCAAATATAATGTACAAACTACAACATCTGCATAAAATGTAAAAACCATACCTAAATTTTTCAACTCTGTTTTATAGATAAACTGCATAAGGAATATATATATATATATATATTACACAAGTGAAACTGAGCTACAACCAAAAAAAAAAAAAACCAATAATAAAAATTTTGAAAAGCAACTCATCAACTGTTGCCCTATGACCGAGACACTCTTAACAAAGAAAAGGAGAAACAATTTGATATACTAGATCAGTGTTCCAAATAAAAAGGAAATTAAAATTTAATAACAGGATGATATGCATTTGAAAAACTCATTGTAGATTACTGGATACCTTCTTTTATTCATAGAATAGATTCATGGAATATATATATATATATATGTCCCCACTAACTACTAACACGAGAATATGAATTTGTACCGTAGCTAGTGGACTGATGTAGTGGAAAACAAATATATGCTGGAGGCTCTGTTCCTAAAGTTTAGGCACTCGGCATGCCATCCTAATACCTGGGAATAAAAACTTATGCAGCACTATCATTTTTTTTTTCACATCGTATCTTTAGCATAAACAAAGTCTCAGTCACTTTCATCGTTCGGCCATTTATTGGTAACAATGGAATCGCTCATTTTCTTTTTTTAACAACGCACAACAAAACACTATGAAGCATAGTCCGGAAGCGAGCTTCAAGTTAGGAATTGGGAATAAGTCATAAGGCAACTTCATTTCCTTTCACAATGATGATGAATACAATTTTCTAACAAAATAAATAGTGTTAGTTTAATGGATGTATGTAGGAATTAGGTCCTTCAATTATTTGCAATATCTAATCCGACTGTGTTGTCTGTTCTTTTGAAGAACCCTGGACGCCAAATTTTGCTGTAGTCATCGTTAAAGGAGTCTCCTTGCTTTTTCACTTTCTCTTTTCGAAAATGCCTTTTTCTTCAGATTATAGAATTTTGACACTCGGAGAACTTTTGATGAAATCTATTTATATTTTATACAGAGTAAAGATAAATTGAACCAAACTCTCGGCAGCAACATCCATCACCTTAAACAAAAAAGACCGGGGAAAGAAATGAGGAACTTAACTTGGGTTCTCCTCCATGGTTCTGTACTTTTCCTCCTTTTTTCTGCATGCTCTTCTTCGCATAGCAGTGACCTCGAGGTGCTATTGAGGCTCAAGTCAGCCATGATTGGACCCAATGTTTCGGGACTGGTGGACTGGCCGGAGAACTCTTCTTCGCCAACAGCCCATTGCTCCTTCTCCGGAGTTTCATGTGACCATGACTCGCGTGTTGTTTTTCTTAATGTGTCTCATGTTCCCCTCTGCGGTTTCATTCCGCCGGAGATTGGGTTGCTTAACAAGCTGGTCAACCTAACCATCGCCGCTAACTATCTCACGGGGAGACTTCCGGTGGAGATGGCCAACCTTACGTCACTCAAGGTCCTGAACATCTCCAACAACCTCTTCATAGGGAAATTCCCAGGAGAAATCTTCCTCGGAATGACGGAATTGAAGATTCTCGACACTTACAACAATAACTTCTCCGGACCGCTTCCAACGGAGCTCGCGAGCTTGGAAAGGATCGAGCACCTTAGTCTTGGCGGCAACTTTTTTTCTGGTCCGATTCCGGATGTTTACTCCGAGATGCAGAGCCTTGAGTTCTTGGGCTTGAACGGCAACTCACTTACCGGCAAGTTTCCGGCTAGTCTCGGTCGGTTAAGTAATCTCAAAGAAATGTACGTGGGGTACTTTAACGCTTTCAATGGAGGTATTCCGCCGGAGTTGGGATCGCTCAGCTCGCTTCAAGTCCTCGACATGGCGAGCAGTAACCTCACCGGGGAGATTCCAAAGAGTCTGAACCTTCTGAAAAACTTAAAGTTACTGTATTTACAAATCAACCTCCTCACAGGTCATATACCTCATGAATTATCTGGTTTGGTTAGCTTGAGACAGCTAGATCTTTCGATCAATGAACTCGTTGGGGAGATCCCAGAAAGTTTCTCAACACTTACAAATATCACGCTAATTAATCTGTTTAAAAACCACCTTCGTGGTCGAATCCCTGCGTATTTTGGTGACCTTCCAAATCTTAAGGTACTTCAGGTATGGGAAAACAACGTCACGTTTGAACTCCCGAAGAACCTGGGCCAGAATGGAAAACTCGAACTCCTTGATGTGGCGATGAACCAACTCACCGGCCCGGTTCCTCCGTTTTTGTGTGCGGGAGGTAAGTTGAAGAGTCTGGTTTTGATGAAAATTTTCTTTTCTGGGGCAATTCCCATGGAGCTCGCCGACTGCAAGTCGTTAACAAAATTCCGAATGGCAAAAAACTTACTCAACGGGACGATCCCAGCTGGGATTTTTAACTTGCCCTGGGTAGAATTAGTCGAAGTCAACGATAACTACTTCTCCGGTGAACTTCCCCCCAAAATCTCAGGGGACGCTCTTATCACTCTCAAACTTTCCAACAATAGAATTATCGGAAAAATCCCTCCTGCGATCGGGAATCTCAAAAACCTGCAAACTTTATCACTGGAAATGAATAGACTTTCTGGTGAGATTCCTAGTGAACTGTTTGATTTACCCAATTTGTTAAATATCAACATCAGCGCCAACAACCACATTAGTGGCGAGATCCCAACTTCTATATCCCGCTGTTCTTCTCTTAGCTCCATCGATTTCAGCCGAAACAATCTCTCCGGAGAGATTCCAAAAGAGATTGCGAAGTTGATGATGCTCAGCACTCTGAATCTTTCCCATAACCGGATCACCGGCTGCATACCAGAAGAAATGCGCGACTTGAGCAGCCTCGTAACCTTGGACCTATCCAATAATGATTTGGTGGGGAGAGTTCCTACTAGTTTTGTGATATACGATAACAGTTCATTCGCTGGAAACCCCAATCTGGGTCCCCAAAGCCATTTCTCTTGCCCATCTTCACTTGAGGTTCAGAATTCGAGTCAAACCCGCAGTAGGTTTTGTTCTCCGGTGCTCATTGTGGGCATTCCAGTGTTCGTCACTGCTCTGCTATTGGTACCGACTCGAAGCAGATATAGCCACATAAGCAAAGGTACAAGGATCGTGGAGCGCAGGATGGCCACGTCAGAACTCACTGGTATCCATCGTGGCTTCATTGCTGGCAGTAGTTTCACTGGATCTGGATCATTGCCAGTCGTTGAGAGTTGAAATTTTATAAAAAAAAATAGTTTTTTGTTAATCAATTCTACTCTCTTTTTTTTTTTTTTTAATAAGAGAATAAATTATATTTGCACACCTTAAAATAGTATCTAACATACTCTTTAAGATAATAGAAATAATGTTTGAATCTTGCAACACTAGATCTTATCATATATTTAGGACCAAAGTCTTTCTTACGTTGTAGTTTGAGTTCGAGGAGAAGAATTTAAGAGACTCAAGTAGCAAAGAAAGTCGACATTTATATATAGAGATTGAGTCAAATTCTTTTACGAAGGATGAGATTAAATCTTTGTTTAGGAATATTGTCAATGAGTGTTGTCTCTTATATATTTATTTGAGATTTTTATAAGATAAAATTAAATAAATTTTAAAAATTAAATAAAATATTATTATAATATTATTTTTTAATATTATTATTATTTTAAAATTTTTAAAAATTAAATTATTTATTAGATTTTATGTAAAAATTTCAAAAAATTATAACAATAAAATTAAAATAAATTCATCCTATCTTCAAATTCAAACTCAACGTTAGTATCTCTATTAAAACAAACAATTGAGAACACAAGATGGAAGATCCAATAAATGAGAAGCATTTATTTGGTCATCCCTGCAATTCGTAGTAGACTATTGGGAAGAGTTTCAAATACTACTGGGAAGAGTTTCAAATGCTGCTTCTACACTTGAGTTACACTATAGAACATGTTTATTGAGAAGGAAATGCTATAGCGGATGGTTTGGCTAAATTGGGAGCCAAAGGACAGCATAACTGCTGGTTGAACTCAAGTGGCCTACCCCATCAACTCAAGGCCAAGGGTATATTTCGGGTGGATAAAGCTGGACTGCCTGCGCTTCGTTTGTAAGTTGTTGATACTTCATCTTTTGTCGTACAGACTTACAGTGATTAGATCTGGTCTTGGTTTTCCTACTGCTGGGTGTGCACTTGCGCTCAGAGCACTTGGGTTCTTTTTGTTGATTTACTTAAGGGTGAACAGTCGACCCGAACCGATCCGCTAATGCATCTTCCGACCCGACCCGACAATATATTGTGCCGTTAAGCCGATAATCGTTTGGCCTATTACCCGTTTCGATATCGTTTTCGGGTATTTCTTTATTCATTTATTTGTTTTCCTTCAGGTTTGGCTATCTCTTTCGACGACTTCGAGGTCCTAGGTTTTCTTCAGAGCTCGAGTTTGGCTTGGGTCTTTGGTTATCGGAGCTGTCTAACTCGATTGCTTGGAAATCTTGTGATTTTCGACACATTTTGAGTGCCCCTGGTGACTTTCGATATTGGCTGAGTGCTCTGCTATAATTCCTTGGATTTTCGAAGGTTGAAGAAAGGTGAAAACTATTTACGGATTTGATTTAAAAAGTTGTAGATTTTTAATTTTCTCTTTCTAGAATGAATTTTTTTATGGGGTTTAGATTGCTTCGAAATTTCTGAATTCTCTCGGATCTAAAGGTAGCTACGAATCTGTTTGCACTGGTACTGCAGGGATTGCTGCAAGGTTTCTGAACTCTCTTAGCTTGGATTGCTTCACGGATTTGAAGGTAGCTACGTCCTGTCGGGATAGTCCTCCAATTTGAAGGTAGCTATGTCCTATCGCAGAGCTCTCGAAGAAGATTAAGGAATTAGCACTCCAATTCAACCTTGCTGGCGACAATGAAGATAATAGTACCGCCATGAATAATACGGAATCATAGTTTCCAATACCAGAGAATCAAGCGATAAATGGGACTTGTTGCAGACGTTTGGGATGATTGTGGATATCTGGTATTTACTCGTTTGAAAACGGGTATCAGTAACGGGTATCGGAAGCAAAGGCTTTCGTTAACAACCTTATTGGGTCGAGATTTTCGGGTCGGGTTGGCATGACGGACGGTAATCGGTAGCAAATTTTTTGTTCACCCCTAGATTTACTCGTTGTAATGCCCAGGTGTATTTTAAGATTGATTTGGATTCGAAGTTAAGATGAGATAAATTAAGATAAGTTTTAAAAATTAAATAAAAAATTACTATTATTATTATTATTTTAAAATTTAATAAAATTAAATTAAAATTTAAAAAAATTATATTGATATTGATATTTTATATATAAATTTAAAAATATATATAATGATGAATGAAACGGGATCTAAATGTTTCCCATGGCTTTTTCCGTAAAAAAAATGAGGACGATAGCAATAAAATTTAGGGGAGGATCTACCTTTGTATGACCCCGACTCTTTTAAAACGAAAAAAAATAAAAAAAAATAGTAGTAGAATATTTGACTTTCAATGTTATTGGCATGCGTGATGGGCAAGTACAGTTAGCAATATATTAAGAGAAATTTATTTTAGGCTTGATTTAGATTAGAAAATGAAATGGATTAAGATGAGTTTAATTTATTTTTTAATATTATTATTATTTTAAAATTTAAAAAGACTGTATTAAAATTTAAAAAATATATATTGAAATTTGAAAAAGGTATATAAGAATTTATGTTTTGTATAAAAAATTATAAAAATATAATGATAAAATAAAAGTGAGTTGAGATGAGTTTAACTCACTTTTGTATCCAAACGGGTCTTAAAGTATACACATCGGATTTTTAAATTTTTTTTTAAATTTTAATTAAAAACTCTATTTCTTATAAATTTTTTTAAAATTTTAATCATTTAAAAAAAAATCATATATCACATTTTCTATATTTCTTCTTATCTGTTAAAATAATTTTATTTTTTTATTTTTTTTATTATTTTATTTCACATTATAATACTATTCTTAATAAACAATTAATAAGTTTTAATTTTGAAATGAATAATGCTCTTCCAGATATGGGAGAGCACTATTTATAATATTAAATCCATTCCTATTGTAAGAGATTAGATGTTAGAAATAAAATAGGTTAATTTTGATTCTCATATTTTTATCAAAACAGTATTTTAATCTACCAGATGTGACTGATAGAGGCCTGCACACGCACCCCATAGGGAACAAAATAGGCTCTTACAATCCTCAAATAGAGGCCTGCACACGCACCCCATACATTAATAAAACATTTGAAAATTTGGCAAAAACGATTCGTTTTTGTAAGAAGTGGAAGATTGCTTCAATGGCTTCAAGAAATTCCTTAGGAGTACGTGTATCGACGACAAACCCAAAAATCTATCGTCCCCATCGAGCTACCGTTTCCCTCCAAGTTGTTGTCCCCTTCCACCACTGTCAACTAGTAGGTATCAATTCTCAGGTTTGGAAGTATTTCCCTCATGTGGACACTCAGTTTCGAATCTTCAAATTAATTATTAGAATTGTCAAGCAATTCTTAGAAATTGCAACAACAATAAGAGGGCATTTGGTAATTGATCTTGATTTTTTCACTTCATAGACTAGATCTTGAAAGGGTGTTTGATAATTTATCTTGATTTTTTTCTTAAGATTTTTGGTTTTCGAAACAAGGTCACTGAGACTAGGTCGAGAGAAAAAAATAATCAAAATAATTTTTTGTGTCTACTTTACGGTGGTGGTTGTGGTGGTACAGAAACTAAGGACGATGAGTGGTAGAGGAGCTTACCACGATGTTAGAGGAGTTGACCACTATGCTTCAAACAACATAGAGAAAAAACGAGAATGGGAGATCTAGGCAACACAAAATTGAATTAAAGTTTCTTAGATAATTTTTGGGTAAATTGGGAGCAAGACATTTTGGTTATTCTATCTAGGGGTATAAATGGTCTAATCCGGTTCAGAAAAAATGTAGACCGATTCTATTCGGTCTAAAAATTTTCTCACCCTAAACCAAACCGAATAGGATTCGGTCCATATCAGTCAGGTCCAATTCAGTCCAGGAGCGATTTGGTCTGGTCCAGGGGTACCCCATATGATTTAATGGGCTAAATTTCATTCAAAGTCTTGCAATAATTAAATATATTTTTTTGTCTTAAGTTTATAAATTATCAAATATTTACTAATATTACTTTCTTAAAAAAATAATCATATTTTTCAATTGTTAATTTCTAATCTCATCTAAATATTAAACAAAATATATAGTTATAACTTATAGTCTATAGACTTAATACTTATACTATAAGTTATAACTAATATTTTATATTATATATAGTCCATAGGTTGATTAGTTAATTTAATCTTCATAAGTCATATCAATTAATCAATGATATTAATGATCATTGATCATACTTCATATATAATTAAAAATAAAATTAATAATTAATATTTATAATTGCTACATGTAATCATAAGAAGAGTAATTATTAATTAGTTAATAGTGATTTAGTGATACATCATAGGTTAGTTAACTATAACTAATAACACTATTATATAATTTACATTAGTATATTATAAATTTATATGTTAGTGAATAGTGATAAATTAGTAATAATATATTAAATAATAATAATACACTTATTACTTATAAGTTATTTTTAATATTCTATATAAATATACTATAATTTATACTTCTATACTACAACTATTATAAATTATAATATGTTAATATTATAAGAGTATATATTATATATTAATATGTTATGCTACCGCTCTTATTCTATATTAATATTAATATTAATATTTATATTTATATACTATTACTTATATATACATATATAAAAAAATAAAATAAAAATATATGTACATTCGGTCCGGTCTAGGAGCAGAAATGTTCTCCCCCTAGACTGGACCGAAAATTTTCAGTCCATAAAAAAATTAGACCAGACCGGACCGGACCGGACCAGACCGAATTTCATCTAGTCTGGTCTCGGTCCAGTCCAACCGGTCCAGTCCGGTCTACCGGTCCAATTCGATCTTTTTACAGCTCTAATTCTATCTGCATTGATATGGACAAGAGATAAACGGGAAACGCTTCAAACCGGATGGGTGTGAAATGGATATGAAAAGCAACAGTGATTTTCACACCTATCCAATAATTAAATGCCACATAAGCATTTTAAGAAAATCAACTCTACACCTGCATGCACCCAATCAGTCCTCACGGCCTCCTCCAAGTTGCATTCCGACTCAGCTTGACGGGACCTTCACCCCGAGAGATCTCTATGGAAATCATGAAATCACACGGAAATCATGAAATCTATAAATACGAAATCAAGAAATCACATGTAAAGCACGAAATCAACAAATACTCGGTTGGAAATCAACAAAATCAAATATGAAATCAAGAAATTTTTTTACATTTTCACATTTTTTGTCTAATGGTGTACATGATTTTCTCCCTGGCCAAACAAAATGAAAGAAAGTGAGGGAAAAAATATTCTCAAACACTTTGCTGAGAAAATCACATCATTTGACTCTTAAGAAAACCTCATTCTCAAGCACTTTGCAGAGAAAATACACCAATTGACTCTTGAGAAAATCCCAAATCTTTAATATTTTTTAGCAAACTCCAAAGCAAAATCACCCAAAGAAAAAGAAGAAAATATTAAAATAGAGAGAGAGAGAAAGAGAGAGGAGAAAGATAGAGAACACATATTTGAGATTTTCTCAGAAGCCAAATGGTGGAGTAGAAGTGAAAAATAGCAGAAACCCCATTCTCAAGCACTTTGTCAAGAAAATCACACCTTTGGCTCTCGAGAAAACCCCAACTCTTTAATATTTTTTAGCAAACTCCGAAGCAAAATCACCCAAACAAAATTAAGAAAAGATTAAAATAGAAAGAGATATGAGAGAAAGAGAGAACACATTTGAGATTTTCTCGGGAGCCAAACGATGGAGTAGAAGCAAAAAAATAGCAGAAACTTACCACAGGATCAACTTAACCGAGAGGTCTCCATGGAAACCAGCTTAACCCAAGAGATCTCCACGAAATGCAGGTGGGGGGGCCATTGAAGTGGGTTAGGGTTCTGCGAGAGAAGAGAGAAAGAGGACGCGCGAAAAGAGAGGGATCACGCGATGAGAAGAGAGAAGAGAGGGATCTGGTGTAGTCACGCCCAAAACTTTTTTCCATAAAATGCCTATGTGGCACTTTTTTATTGGTGGGTGTGAAATTGGGTTTTACATCCATCAGACTCCAAGTGCCTCTCAAGACAAGAAAAAGTAAAATGTGTAAGGCTTTGATATAAGGACTGTACTTAACACCCCTCGTATATTAGATTCATATTTATAAAGAATAATGCTATATATAATTATAGAATGTACAAGTATATCAATTTGAAAATGAATGTGATTTATTATTAAAAAATTAATTAATTTTTTATATTATTTTATTTTTTAAAATAATTATATGATACTTACACAATTATCATTTTTCAAGCTGAAACTGAAAATTCAACAAATCAGGGACGATCGCATTGAATGATGCCTCTTTTGTGATTCCAATAAAAATACTATAAAATAAAGAAAACGCAGCGTATGTTGGTTCAATATATTTGAAAGGGGTTGTAAAATAATAGTATAAAGTTGTACAAAATGGGAGCTAATGCATGAGATTATAACGAGAGTAAGCTAGGTATAAGTTTTAAATACACAAATTTAATATAAGTTTTTGTATAAACAAAGTACTAGGTCTTATTAATAATTTTTTTTTTACTATTTTATAATTTATTAAACGATATCTATTTTTTTACAAAGATTTATATAGAATTTGTCTATTTAAAATTTATATAAATCATTTCTCTTATATTGATGAATGCAACTACGAAAATCGATAAAATAGACCAATGTAACGGCAATTTATCTTTTCACTTTTTTTTTTTAAATATCTTTAAATATTAAAATAAATACACAAATTTGCTGTCACTTTCTAAATTGTTAAGAAAATATATTAATAAGGAAAAAGCTTGGAACACTAATACAAATGCACCACTTCGGCATTTCATGAAAGTAAATAATAGACTTGATTACACTGGAACCAATTTAACCCTAGCAGCCCCACAACATGTTCTCTCTCTTATCACTTCTCTCTCCCTTTCTTATTCTATCTTCCAGACCCCACAGGCTCCAAGCGTCTGCCCCAGGTCCCTGCAGCCCCCAACTGGAATCGTGGCTCCCCACCGACGAAATCTACAATCACGGCACATTGGTATGTTTGCCCCACTTAATCTGTTGTGCCCATGATTATTTGATAAAGGAGCCGCTTGGAATTATCTTAAAATAATATATCATGTTGCTTAAGAGGAACAATGCTCTGTTTTGCCAAATACTAAAATAATCTAGGACAAGTTGGATGCTCTGTTTTTCTGAATGTGTTAAAAGAGAAATGATAGATGCAGTCATGGAGTTGTAAGCGGCGTGTAGTCGCTTTGAAAAAAAGTGAATATATATGGGACCCACGTGAAAAAGTTAACTTTTTTTCTAAAACGACTGCACGCCGTTTGTAACTCCATGACTATATGTAGCATTACCCGTGTTAAAATAATCTTCAAGTTGGGTGCTTTTTTGAAAGGATTTATGTTGTTGTTTAAGGCCCCGTTTAAATTCGGAGATGAGATGAGTTAATATGAATTTAGTTTATTTTTTAATATTATTATTATTTTAGAATTTAAAAAATGTGTATTGAGATTTAGGCCCCGCTTGGATTCGGAGATGAAATGAGTTGAGATGAGTTTTGTTTATTTTTTAATATTATTATTATTTTGGAATTTGAAAGAGGTGTGTTGGAATTTGAAAAATGTGTATTGGGATTTGAAAAAGGTGTATAGGAATTTATGTTTTGTATAAAGAATTATAAAAATATAATGATGAAATGGAAGTGAGTTGAGATGAGCTCAACCCACTTCCCAATCCAAGCAGCCCCTTAAAAAATATGTATTGAGATTTGAAAAATGTGTATTGGAATTTGAAAAAGGTATATAGAAATTTATATTTTGTATAAAAAATTATAAAAATGTAAAATAAAATAGAAGTGAGTTGAGATGAGCTCAACTCACTTCTGAATCCAAACAAGGCCTAAGAAGAACATGTGCACTGTTTTGTTGAATAGTAAAATAATCTAGTACGAGTAAAGGTGTTCCATAAATTATAAGAGGAATATGTGCATCTGACATGTGCTTCAGAAAAATAAGTATTATTTTGGGATAGAATGCAACTAAATAATAGAGCATCCCTCCTTTTAAATAATTATGATTTGCTCTATTTAACATGGTGAAATTATGTTGTTTGGTATTTATTCAAGTGAAAGGTTGTTCTTTTATGTGTTATTTGGCATAATTTTATTTTTTAAATGTTTGATTGTAATGTTTGGTTGGATATATCAAGTTGAGTAAATTATGCGTACGTCAAAAAATCATGTTGAAATATTAGACCGTGATAATTCTAGTGCTAATGATATTGAGATGCTTGAAGAGAATGGCCAGGTTGAAGAAGACCAAAACATGCCTAATAAAGGCCATACAATAGGGCCTTCAGATGTGGAGCCATATGTGGGGCAAGAATTTGATGATGTAGAGGATGCAATGTGTTATTATAGAGCCTTCTCTAGGTAGACTGATTTTAGCATCCGAACAAATCACACTCGGAGGTCAGGCATAGACAAATCTTTAATTGGCGTTGAGTACGTTTGTTCAAATAAAGATCGATTACTTTCATCAGTCTATTACATCGTTTGGATTCTGGAATAGCATTTTGCTATCATGAAAGCGACTGTTTTCTTTTTAATTGCAAAATTAGTATCTGAATTTTTATTTTTGTCTTTCAAACCCTCAGTTTGTTATTTTTTCCAAATTGATACCTACAAATTTAATGGAGGTACCTAATTGTAAGTTTCTTCAAAAAGTTGAACACTGATGTAAAAAAATCATGAAAAACTCAAATACTGATTTTGCGATTAACCATTTTTTCTTAAGCACGCACTTCATTAATTTAAATGATTAGATCCACGAGTGAGTGACTCTTGACAAACGCATAGTTTATATCTAATAAAAGGGCCTATGGAACCATCAAATTGTTCCATAGTCCATATAATCAGTCAGATAGATTGTCATGGCGTCGCCGTCAAAGATGGTGGTCGGTTGTTTTGGGGGTGATATTAAAAACCTTGAATAGATCCACATTAATGCATCGGAATATTTTAGGATTAAATATATTTTTCATCTATAAAAATAATGAATTAAAAGATTAACGAACAATGATATCTATGTTATAAAAATAAAAGAAAATTACTATTCCAAGAGAATTTATAAAATGAAATATTTAAAATTCTTATTATTCAAGAAGTAAATTTTTTCTCTTCATTTTTCTCTTTAATTTATCTTCTTTTTCGTTTTATATTACAAACCGACTGAAAATTTCTCATATAAATAGGGAAAACTCAGTGTAATGATTCAATAATGCATAGGGGGCAGATTTGCGTGAAATGCAAAGAGATGGGGGGTACACCCCTATTATTGACTTTTGCACAACACTTATTTTTGAATGATTATCCATAAAAAATATGTCTCGTTAAAACCTTGTCAAGAAAAAATCCAGTGAGAAGAAAAATCAATGACAAAGGAAAAAAAGTACATTATTCTTATATATCACTAAGTGCTTTTAAGATTGTCTCTTTAAAACCTTGCAAATGAAAACCCAATGGGACAAAATCTCAGTGAAGGAAAAAGAGTACAATCAGCACAAGTATTCAAGATATTTACTCTCCTGAAAAGTGTATGACAATAGATTTTTAAGTTTTCGCATTCCAATGTTCTGCACAATTTTCTTGAATGTCGCAATTGGTAATACTTTTGTGAATAAATCTGTCAGATTATTATTTGATTGTATTTGCTTGACATCAATTTCACATTTTTTTTAAGGTTCGTGAGTATAAAAGAATTTAAGTGAAATATGTTTGATTCTGTCACATTTAATATATCCTCCTCTGATTTGAGTGATACAAGCAGTATTATCTTCGTATAAAATTGTTGAACTGTCATTAATCATGGGAAGACTACACTTTTCCTAGATATGTTGAATCACTAATCTCAGTCAAATACACTCTCGACTTGCTTCGTGAATTGCAATGATATCTGAGTGATTTAAAGATATGGTAGATAGTATTTGCTTGACAGATCTCCATGATATAACAGTATCTCCATAAGTAAATATATATCTAGTTTGAGATCTACCTCTGTGTGGATCTGAAAGATAACCTGTGTCTGCGTACCCAATCAACTGTGGACTTGATCCACATTGATAAAATAATCTCATATCAACTATACCTTGAAGGTAATGAAAGACATGTTTAATATCATTACAATGCCTTCGAGTTGGCGCATAATTATATTTTACAAGCAGATTAACTGTGAATGTAATATCAGGTCGAGTGCAATTTGCAAGATACATCAAAGTTCCAATTGCACTAAGATATGGTACTTCAGGATCAAAATTTTTTTCATTATTTTCACAAAGATGGAATGTATCATTTCTCATATTAAGTGATCGAACAATTATTGGAGTACTCAGGATATGGCCTTTGTCCATATAAAAGCGCTTCAGGACTTTCTCTGTATACATGGACTAATAAATAAAAATTTCATTTGGCAAGTGCTCGAGCTGCAGGCCGAGACAAAGTTTTGTTTTGTTAAAATCTTTCATTTCAAATTCATTATTTAAATATATAGCGGCTATTGTGATCTTTTCAAGAGTTTTCACGATATTTAAATCATCAACATAAACTGTAATAATGACAAATCCGAATTCTGATTTCTTAATAAAAACATATAGACATATATGATTATTCTTAAATCTTTCTTTCAATAGATATTTGCTTAAGCGATTATATTACATGCTTCCGGATTGCTTTAACCCATATAAAGATCTTTGAAGTTTGATAGATTACATACTTCTAGATGTACTTGTAGATGATGCTTTAAGCATTTTATATCATTTAGGAATTTTCATATATATGTCATGATCTAATGATTTATATAAATATGCAGTGATCACATCCATTAACCGCATATCCAATCCTTTTATAACTACCAAACTAATTAAAAATCGGAATGTGATTGCATCCATAACAAGGAAATATGTTTCCTCGTAATCAATTCTAGTTTTCTACAAGAAATCTTGTGCGATAAGTCGTGTTTTGTATCACGTAATTTTATTTTTCTCATTACGTTTTCGTACAAATACTTACTTATATACAAATATCCACTTATATCCAACATACATTACATCTTTTGATGTTTAGACAACAGATCCAAATATTTCTCGTTTTGCTAGCAAATTTAATTCAGTTTCAATAGCTGCTTTTTATTTTGACCAATCATTTTTACGTCGACATTCTTCTATGATTTTTGGCTCACTTTATTCATTAATTCTGGTAATGTCAAGGGTTATTTTATATGAAAAAATGTTGTCGATAAAAGTTTTATTTCTATACAGAATTTCTCTAGTACTCATGAAATGTATTGAGATCTTATTATTTTAGGTACCCGTTCCTTTTCAATGGAAGATATTTCATGAAAAACCTCTTCAGGAGGTACTCTTCAGGAGTTTTTTCTTCAGGAATATTATACTCTCCAAGAGTTTCTATTTTGTACATAAATTTTGGATATATTTTATTGTTTATTTTGTGGGTACGGTCTTTTTAGGAACACCGATTTTTTTCTTTTTGCTTTTCTTTTTGCACCAATAGGTATTCAACGTTTGAGACGTGTTTTAGACTCATCTATTATTGTTTTGACAACTTATTCTTTAAGAATTTTAATTCTTACTTGAGTATTAATATCAGTAATATGTGATTTTACAATACTTTTAGTGTCAGTAAATACATTCGGTGATTAATTTACAATATTTTACAAATAGATAATCATCTGAACTTCTGGTTTACATTAATTTGTAATAGGATCAAATTCAAATAAAGTTTTATTTTTTCAAGTATTTTCTTGTCGTACTTTAGGTACCGATATTTTATTATTTCAAAATATGATAAAATATTAAAAAAAATTACTATAATATATATAAAAATTTAGTATAAGTAAATCAAGTGTTTGACTGTACAATAGGTATGTGACAAATGTTCAGTTATACCATATCTATGACAAACATTTTCATCTTTCTATGAAGAATTATTCTGAGAGCTTTTACCTTTCTCTGAGTTTGATCACTTCTGGTAATACGGTATATTTATATTATTATCCTATTTAGTGTTGTTGCTTTTAGGATCAACACTTCTATAGTTTTTCCTAACAAATTCACGTCACCGGTTTATTCGAAAAAGACATACTGTTCACTTCTGGAAATGATGTAAATCCAGTACCATTCATTTCAGGGAATGATGTGAAATCAGTAAGACGTGATTGATGATTTATTAACAACAACTCATTATTTAACTCAACCATTAGAAGACAAGATAACAATTCTAAATATTTGTTAAATTTTTATTCTCGATATTGCTGCTGCAGGAGCACATTCGAGATATGAAAAATAATATATGTCTTCTCTAACATGTCATCATCAGTGATTTTTTCATTGCATAATTTTAGTATTGAGCTAAATTTAAAGAGTATAGAGTTATAGTCACTACCACTTTTAAAATCTTGTAACTTCAGGTGCAATAAGTCATAATGAGCTTTTGGGAGGATTATATCTTCTGGTGCTCATATCTCTCCCTCAAATCATTTTAAAAGTAAGGGAATTTTTCACCGTGAGATACACAGTACGGTCCTACAGAGACACGTGATTTCCTTTGTTGATTGTATCTCCCAAGTTTATCACATCCAAATGGATCTCGCCAAGGATCTAGGATAAATATGGGATAAATATTTTTTTTCCATAAATGTCAATAGTAATAAATTTCAATTTTGTAAAATTTGATATTTTCTACATATATGAATCACAAAATATATATATAAGAAATATATTCACATAATCATCAGGATAAAAGCATGATTTTATCAAGTCATATTTAGTAATATTACCTTTTATATTCATCTCAATTATTGCAAATAATATATTGAAAAACTTATTTAAAGTAGAAGACTACTAACTTCAGAATTGATAAACTTCATACTGATAACGTATTATAAAACTAAAAGGAAATTACTATTGTAAGAGAATTTATAAAAGGAAATATTTAGAACTCTTATTATTCAATAAATGAATTTTCTCTTTTCAATTCTCTATTCACTTTCTTTCTTCTCTTCTTTTTCTTTCTTCTCTTTCGTTTTATATTACAAACCGACTGAAAATTCTTCATATATATGGAAAAAATTCAATATGATGATCATTCAATAATACAAAAGAGACAATTTGCATGAAATGCAGAAAGATGGGGTGTGCCCCCATTATTAAATTTTTTACAACAATCTATCAATATTGAATAATTGACGCAGCTAAAAGTAGATAAGCCCAGGCTCATTGCTTACATGTCTAATTGAAATTGATTTTCTATCTAATGAAATGACTTTTTTTTTTCACAAATTAGTTTATCTCATCTAATTATTATAATTTTATTATATTTCTACATAAATTATAATAAATATCAAATAATTCAATGTTTTCAAATTTTAAAATAAAAATTCTATTAAAAAATTCTATTTTAATAATATTTTATTCAATTTTTTTATCATCTCATTTTAACTCACCTGTGTAAATAAATAAATAGATAATTGATTTGAACACAATACAATACAATACAACTCAACCTTAACCTTTGTTATTATTTTTTTACTATTTACTGTAGTTTTATAGACAACAAATTTATTTATCAATCCTATATCTCACACATATTTTTATTTTTAATTTTTAATTTATTTTTAATATGCATATGATATAAAAATGATGTAATAGAAGAATTCTATCTTAAAATGGTTGTAAGAATACGTCCAAGGTGGATGTTGCATCGACGGGTTGGGGCCTGGGGGGCTTTTGGTGGTTAGCATACGGATTGAGATGATTTGGAAATGAGTTTAGGAATGGATCTCTCTCTCCTTGAATATGAGAGGGTACCTTATCCGAACATGGATACAATCCCAACCCGGAAATAGTATGTTATTTCTGGGCCTGATTATTCAAGCGGCAATGTCAGATCATTGCAGTCTTGAACGAGGACTGTATTATAATTTCATTAGCGAATGACATAAAATAAAATAAAAAAATTTTTAAAAAGATTTTAGTATAATTTCCAAATTTTTTTAAACTAAATTTACATTGCAGTCCCATATGAGGAATATATGTAGCCTTGCTCCGTGTTTTATAATTGAAAAATGTTAGTGTACTTCATGAATTTATTTTTTATTTTTATTTTTTATGTACTTTTTATTTTTTATTTATTAATTTAGAAAGAGAATAATAATATATTAATATGTATATTTTTTAAATACTCAAAGATGATTAATTAAAAAATGTAGAGAATAATTTCTTTTTCTTTTTTCAAATAGCATTTAGCCGATGGGTCTAGCCAAACGATCACCACTGGGTGACAGAGTAGTATTACCTTTTATAATTTGTTTTTTATAGTTTGAAATTTAATAAAATATGCTGAATAACAAATCAGTTTAATTATTTTTTAAGAGATAAGTGAAAAAATCGTATTTGAACTGAAGGAGTTTCGTAGCAATACTCAATATATCGTTTTTGTTGTTGATCCGCATACTTATATATTGTTAAGGCAATAATTTTCATTTCAAAGGCGAAAACTTCCTATAATTACATTAATATGAGCACATAGGCCGAATAAATTGACACAGAGCCCATTGAATTAATAGGCTACGCAAACTATTAAATTATACTTTTATTGCCTCTTGAGAGGTATAAATTATAATTGTATATTTAGGACTCGTTTATTTTTTACATCTATTCTCGTATTATTTTATTTAATTATTATAATTATTTTAAATTTTTTTATTAAATAAAATAAAAATTCAACTTTTTTTCAATCACAAAACAATTATAATATTAAAAAATATATTCTAACAATATTTATTCAACTTTCAACTTTTATCTTAACTCGTTATATCTCATCTCATATAGTTGTCATAACTTTTATAAACTTTTACACAAAATATAATAATATTTTAGCTTTCTCCAATCCTAGAACAATAATACTATTAAAAATAATACTCTAATAATATTTTATTCAGTTTTCAACTTTTATCTCAACTCATCTCACTATCCAAACCTCCCCTTAATGACTTACAACTAATTTATGAATATTTTAAAACCTTTGTATGAAATAAAAAAATAATTTTATAAAATTTAAATTAATTCTTAATAAATAATAAATAGGCTATATTTTGATGTCAAGATTACTTCAATCCATCTCAAATTAATAGTTGATTGGGCTCATTATCTGAAAGTTAAGTTCATTTCAATCTATTTTTTTATATTTAAACACAAATCACAATTTTATTTAAACTCAAACATGTCTCAAATTCTTAATGGGGCCTATAAAATATCATTATTTATAAGTCAACTTAAACTATATGAGATTAACTAATCATCCAAAAGTAATTTACATTAGGAAAGAATTTGGTTGCAAGCAATTTTGAGCACTAATATGTGTATCTACCTAATGTGATTGGTCAAAAATTCAATTTTTAAAATTAAAGATATGATCAACAAATAGAAATGTATGAGAATATAAATTAGTATGAAAAATTACTTATATGTGGGTATTACTCTTACATTAATTATTTTGTAAGGTAGAAAATTCTATAAATTATATTCGAGAAAAGCTTAAGGCCATATGGGTATGAAATAAATTTTCACTTCGGCCTATAATGCGGCATTCCAAGAGGAAGAACTCTTGACCGCATGCACTCTCTCTCTCTCTTTCACATTTGCTTCGTCATTTCGAAGCCAGCCCTCGCCTTTCTCTCCCTCTTGAGCCCATTTTCACTCCATGCTGACAGAAGCTGTGAGCAATCAAAAGAAATTACTGCTAAACAGCTTAAATAGTTACAACTAAAAATTCACATCGAGGGATTGAAAGGTGGAGAAGGAGAGAAAATGTTATGGATGCCAAACCCAAATTTTCCAATCAATATCTACTTGTTTGAATCTATGGCAAAGAACTTTCAGGGAAAGAAAAAATGAAGAAAGTGGGGCTCAAATAAAAAAAAAAACTTGGAAGATTTTCAACCTTAGTCGGCATGTTGAATCTTCTTGAGATTCTTTGCATCTTTCATACCCATACAGTCTTGAGTTTTTCTCATTATATTCTCATCATACTTATATCCCTCTATAACAATATGTTCTTATTCATCAATTTTTTATTTCTTCTCGAGAAACGATGTTGGATGGTTAGGCAGACCACCAATCACAATATGCCACATCAAAAATTTCACAATACTCTCAATATTCTCATCCACACAATAACTTGCAGAAAAATATATGTGTTAGATGAGTCCCTCCATTTCATCTCTTCCATCTATCTGCAACCAGATCTGGGTTTAAAAGAATGAAGAACCATGCTGGACAAGGGATGCAACTAGTGACCTATCTCCTGTGCAGAAGTCTCTGTCAGCGAGTTCCATGAAACTAAGTGACGGTGAATAATAGGAATAAGAGAAGAGAACTAAATGAGAGCCAGAGAATCGATCAAAATGATTTCAATCATTCAACTTGTTCTTTACAATCTGAATACTCTGTATTTATAGACACATAGTGAAATGGAGGGAAATAACAGAACGTAAGTAACTAACTAACATTACATGTATCAATGAAAACATTACACGTGTATCTACATATATCTATCATTTGTGATAGTCTCCCTTAAGATGATGTGTATATATTATACACATTCATCTTAGACAAAAGTATTTCAAATGACTTAGAACCCAAATGTTTGGTCATTAAATTAGTAACCTGATGGACAGAAGATACGTGCAAAGTAGTGATCAAACCTTTTTGTAATTTCTCACACACCAAATGACGGTCTATTTCTATATGTTTCGTATGTTCATGGTAGACTGGGTTAACTGCTATGTGAAGAGCCACTTGGTTATCACAAAATAATAGGGTTGGTTGAGTGTGTTGTTGTTGCAGGTCAGCAAGTAGAGCTTTGATCAAGATTATTTCACAAACTGTGAATGCCATTGACCTATACTCTGCCTTTGCCGAAGATCTTGATATAGTATGTTGCTTTTTAGACTTCCATGATACAAGAGACTCTCCTATGAAAATACAATAGCCACTTATTGATCTGCGGGTGTCTGGACAGCTAGCCCAGTCTGAATCTAAGAAGGCTTTGATATGAATATTTGATGAAGCTGGGAAAAATAACCCTTGTCCATGAGCATTTTTTAGGTATCTTAAGATTCTCATGGCAGCTTGTAAATGAGGCACTCGAGGACAGTCTAAGAATTGACTAAGATGATGTACTACAAATGTGATATCTGGTCTGGTTTGAGCCAAATACAATAACCTGCCAATTAGCCTTCTATAAGCTGAAATATCATCTACTAGCTCACCATCATCTTTAGATAATTTTGCATGAGTATCCATCGGAAATTGAACTGGTTTAGCAACAAGTAAACCATAATTTGCAATAAGCTCTAAGCTATATTTTCTTTGAGACAAAGAAATGTCATTCGGTGATCGACCTATCTCCATGCCAAGAAAAAATCTTGCTGGCTCCAAATCCTTCAATTTAAATTCAGAACTTAAAGATCTTTTAACACTCACAATTGCATCTATGTTACTGCTAGCCAGCAATATATCGTCTACATACAATAAAAAGGCAACAAATGAACTTCCTTCTTTCTTAGTGAACAAAGAATAGTCGACATTTGATTGTGAAAAACCCATGTTAAACAGTACAAAAATGAACTTGAAATTCCACTACTTCGAGGCTTGCTTCAAGTCATATAAGGACCTTTGCAATTTACATACTTTTTTGTCCCTTTTACTAGGATAACCTAGAGGAGACTTTATAAAAACTTCTTCATCTAATTCCCCATATAGGAATGCATTATTAATATCTAGATGAAATGTGTGCCAATTGTATATTGTTGCAAGTGATAGAACACATCTCACAATAACCATCTTTGCAACAGGTGAGAAAGTCTTAAAAAAATCTAGGCCTTCATTTTGAGTATACCCTTTGGCAACAAGTCTTGCCTTGTGTCTCTCTATTGAACCATCATAATTGTATTTTATTTTATATACCCACTTATAACCTATAGGAATTTTATTAGGAGGTAATGTCGTAAGGACCCAAGTGTCACTTGCTTCTAATGCAAATAATTCTGTGGACATAGCATCTCTTCATTGAGCATGCTGGACAGCTTGGTGATAAAATGAAGGTTCTAAATCAGAGAAAATAGCAACAGAGAAGGCTTTATGTGATTCAGATAACTTGGAATAAGAAAGAACATCATATATGCTATATTTGTTACCTGGATTAATGTCAGGATCCTTGGTAGATGATTGAGAAGCAGAAGCAGCTATATTGTAATGATAGTTTTGTAAATAACCAGGCCTTTTGTCTTGTCGAGTTGATTTTCTCAAGGATGGAAATTGATTTTCATCATGTAGAGATAAATTTGTATCATTTTGAATTATTGGATCATGAGAAGGATTTTTTGGTTGTAATGGTTTAGAATAGATTACACTTTCATTGTAATCTGAAATTGGTTTTGGAAAAATTATACTTGAATTTTCTGGAGACTGAGATGAATTTTTAGAAATAGGATTTGTGTTTAATTGAGATGAAAAACGAAATATTGATTAATGAAATATTACATCTCTCAAAATAAAGATAGTTTTTTGTTCCAAATCATAAAACTTATAGCCCTTTATACCAAATGGATATCCTATAAACATACATTTTCTTGCTCTTGATGAAGACTTTGATATGTTTTTAGAAAGTGTTGATGCATAACATAAACACCCAAAAACTTTTAAATGATGATATGTTGGAATTGAATTGGATAAAATCTCATGTGGTGTTTTATCATTAAAAATTAAAAATGGAGTTCTATTAATGAGATATGCTGCAATAAGAATACATTCTCCCCAAAAATTCAAAGGGATATTTGATTGAAACCTTAAAGCTCTTGTTACATTTAATAAATGTTGATGTTTTCTCTCAACTATAGAATTTTGTTAAGGTGTTTCTACAAATGACACTTGATGTAAAATCCCTTTTGAATTAAAAAACTTTGTTATTTTAAACTCTAGACCATTGTCAAATCTGATACTCTTTATTTTTATCCCAAATTGTGTTTCTACCAGATTATAAAAGGTAATGAACATATATTGAACCTCAGATTTTGTTTTCATTAAGTAAACCCAAATAAATCTAGAGTGATCATCCACTAAGGTAAGAAAGTATCTATAACCATTATGAGTTGAAACATAAAAACGATCTCATATATCAGCATGAACAAGATTGAAAGGAGAACTTTTATTATATGAATGAATTTCAAAAGGAAGTCTTTTCTGTTTGGCTAGAGGACAAACTATACAATGAGATCAAGTTTGTCTGAAAAATTAATATTAGATACATTCTTTGAAAGAAGAGACAATCGAGATATAGAGGGATGTCCTAATCTACTATGCCAGATTTTGGAATTGATGACAGAGTTCACATTGTTTGATTTTGGTGAAAACTCAACAGCATAAGCACCTGATTGTTGCAAGATATATAGCCTAGCTGACTTTCTAGCAATCCCAATCATCCTCCATAGGGTACATTCTTGGATAAAACAAACATCATATAGAAAATAAATGTGCAATTTTGAGATGAAGTAAACTTGCTAACTGAGAGCAAATTATATAAAAAAGATGGTATACAAAGTATATTTTTGAGAATTAAATCTTCAGACAATTTTACTGTGCCAAGATGAGTAATTGGTATAGTATTACCATTTGGAAGCTTAACAGAAGAATTTAAAGGCTTTGTTATAGAAGTGAAAATGTCAACGGAATGAGTAATATGATCCGTAGCATTAGTGTCTACAATCCAATTATTCTGAGATATTGATGAAGATATTAAACAACTTGAAGAAAAACTGGGATATACTATACCTTGGGTAGTTTGAGGAGTGGTAGAAACAATATTGGCTGCTTGATGGGTAGTATTTTCATTAGATTGTGAGTGGATTAAAGCTAACGATTTCTGACAATCTTCTTGAGAGAAAGACAGTTGATTATAAGACTCAAAATGTGTATCAAAAGATTGGCCCGTGACTTGATTTGCCGATGAAGACTTTCCATTCTGTGGAGAGTTAGTCTATTCGAATCCTGGAGGATAGCCATGTACGTGGAGAGTTAGTCTGTTTGAATCCTGGAGGATAGCCACGTACTTTGTAGCATTTATCAACCGTGTGATTATTCATCCCACAATGAGTACAAAACAATTTGGCTCCCCTTTGCTGTTTTTTTCCAGGAATAAATTTTTGCCCAAATAAATTCGATTCTTGCATATTACTCATAAGAGCAACAGTGTCAATAACACTAGTCTTGCTAATTTCTTTTTGTTTTTCTTCTTGGATCATTAAGGAAAAAACTTTGTTAATCTCTGGCAGAGGTTCCATCATTAGTATCTGCCGTCTAATTTGAGAAAAACACTAATTCAATCCCATCAAAAATTGAATGACATGTTGCCTATCTTGATATTTCAAAAGCTGTCGAATAGCAACACAAGTGCAAGTTCTTAAAATTCCACAAGAACATACGGGAATTTGATTGTAATCAGCAATTCATCCCATAAAGACTTGAATTTCATATAGTAATCTCTTATCGACAAATCTTCTTGTGTCAACATCGATAAATCTTTCTAAAGTTGGAAAATCCTTGGTCCATTTCCTTGTGTGAACCTATTCTTGAGGTCCTACCACATTTCCTTTGCAGTTTGCACACAAATGATGCTGGCCCCAATTTCGTTAGACACCAAACTGATGAATAAGAAGATATCATATTGTTGCATCTTTCCCACAAAACATACGAATAATTTGTTGAAACTGGTTGAGCTATCGATCCATTCACAAATCCAATTTTGTTTTTCGCCTTCAACGCCATCATCATGGACCTACTCCATGTATGATAGTTCTCCCCAACGAGGACGTTGGACGCCAATAAAGCGCTTGACGAATCTCTACTCTGTAAGTGATATGGACTATTCTCCATATTTTTGTTAGTAACAGAGACAGACGCGGAAGCTGAAGCTGAAGAGGTGGACATGGCAACGCATAGCGGACCTTCTTAAGATATCCACTCTGATACCATGAAACGAAGTGACGGTGAACAATAAGAAGAAGAGAAGAGAACTAAACGAGAGCCGGATAATCAATCAAAATGAATTCAATCATTCAACTTGTTCTTTACAATCTGAATACTCTATATTTATAGACATAGAGTGAAATGGAGGGAAATAACCAAATGTAAATAACTAACTTAACTATTATATGTATCAATGAAAACATTATACGTGTATCTACAGATATCTATCATCTATGATATTCCACTCAGACCATATCCATCATCATAATTACCTTTCACCCTTACGGCTCCCGACCTAGCCTCTGTCTCCTGGCACCAGGAACTAAGACCATATGAATTTCAAATGCTTGTCTGTTTGAGAAGCTCAACAACTCTAGCAGCTATAGATTTGTTACATTCAAACACAAAAATTTAGAAGCCTCAATAATAAAGTACTGCAATTTTTCTAAACAAGCTCTAACATGAAAAAAGCATTTACATCCGAGTTTTCCCAACCCACTTCATCATTCATTCATACATCTCACACACTCTCCAATCCGATTCATCCAAAATACCAATATATATTATGCACAAACCTTGTCCTTTTCTGCAATGATGTAGAGATCACTAGTGCCATCAAAAGGAGCAAAAGCATCAGATGGATTAATGTTTACATAGAGCTTGGTAAGGTCGAAGGACTCAAAATGGGTTGACGTCCAAGATGAAGCAGCCCTCCGCTTCTCCGATGCTTTTGGTATCTACGCTGCTCTTTCTATTGAGGCAAAGCATGGATCTCATGGGAGTCTCATTTCACTCTGCAAAATATAATGAAGAAACTAAAAAATAAAAATCTTGACTTTTCTTAATGATCTTTTTTCTTGACTTTTTCTCTGACGATGAGGGCGAGATCTCTATCACCCCCGAGTCCTTTTCCCCCATTTATTTTTCTCTTACCGAACTATTTGGTTAACAAGGGAAAAAAAGTAGACTTGAATTGATCGGGGGTGGAGATCTCAACTGATCTGGCGTGCTAAGCTTCAACTTGCTTTAAGTAGACTTGCTTACGTGACTTGTTCTAATTGAGTGGCTGTTAAGGCAAAAGAAAGAGCCGGACTTGTTCTAATTTAAGTAGTCTTAATAATTAATGTTCTCTTTTATTTAAGCAAAATAAATGGTAAATAAAATTAGAGAGGCAAGTATTTGAAAAGGATAATGCTATTATGTCCTTTTATTTTAATATTTTAATTTAATATCTTATGTATTTAATTTTTTTTATTTAATGATTAAAAAATTGATTATTATTGTATGATATTTTTTCATATTTTTTAAAAATATTTAAATACATTAAAAAAAATGAAAAGACAAGATAGCAAAAAAAAAATACTTTTTTTCTATTTTTTTAATTTTAAAGTATTTTTAAAAAATATAAAAAAATATTAATATATTAATAATAATTTCCTTAATCATTAAGGCTCCGTTTGGATTCAGAAATAAGATGAGTTGAAATGAGTTTAATTTATTTTTTTAATATTATTATTATTTTGAGATTTGAAAAAATTGAATTGGAATTTGAAAAATGTGTATTGAGATTTGAAAATTGTGTATTGGGTAGGGGTGTAACCGATCCGGTTTGGTCTGATTTTGATCAAAATATAGAATCGAATTGGTACCACTGATTTTGCAAAATGTAAAATCGGTTACGCTCTAATTATCCCTTAAAATCGAGAGCAATGATTTTACCGGTTTCGATTCGGTTCCAATTTTAATTAATGACAAATTTTTAAAAACAAAATCTATTTTTTGAAAAAAAAAACTGGTTTAAAAATATGTTTTATTAAAAAAATATGGTAGTTTATTGCAAAATTCTGTTTTACTAAAACAAATCTGCTATATAAAAAAATTTGTAATAAAAAAACTGTTATAAAATAAAAACTGTTATATATTAAAAAAAATTATAATAAAAATCTGGTTTAAAAAACTGTTATAATATATTTAAAACATATGATTAATTAAATTTTTATGTTTAAAATTAAAATTTTATTTTATAAATATTATAATATTATTTATACATAATTATAATTTCTATTATTATATATAAAAATTATATATAATATAAAAAATAATATATAATATTTAAAAAAACAATTTTAAATATATATGTAATATGACCAGTCTGGTCCGGTCCAAAATTGCTCAGAATCGGAAACGGACCGATACTTACAGGTTTTATATTTCTAAAAACCGGTCCCGAACCGGATTGATTTAAAACCTGTCTAACTGGTTCGAGCCGGTTTTTCGATTTTTTGGTTTTTTTTTTTTTTACATCCCTAGTATTCGGATTTGAAAATGGTGTATATGAATTTGTGTTTTGAATGAAAAATTAAAAAAATATAATGATAAAATAGAGATAAGTTTTGAATACAAATGGAGTCGAAATAAAATTAAAAATTAAAAAAAATTAAAATATATGACATGTTAAATTGAGGTGTGAAAATAAGAGGATTTCATTTTCCATTGAAAAAGTAAAATGACCTGCTTATCCTTCATCCGATTCAAAGTGATTTTCCGCCATCTCCCTCCAATGTCCCTGAGAGTCGAACAGAGTGTGTACATGGAGACGAAAAGTCCTCTCCCATGTCCGAACACGGTGACTGTTCGGAGAAATCCTCACCGGAGGGCCAGGCCTACACCTTCCACAACCGCTTCCCAAATACCCGTCCCATCCTCGTCTTCCTCGACGATAGCCCGAGATATTCCATCATTTCCCATCCAGGACATTCTTTCAATAGAAATTCCCCAGAAGGGCCAAAGCCCTACAAAACCGGACCTCCCGTCCTCATCATCCTCTTCCACCGCTGCTCCGGTCTCCCAGAACCTCAGAGTCTACCTCAGAATTCGGCCCCTTTTGCCGTCCAAGGCCACGGTCCGAAACGGCAACGCCGGGGAGCAGAACCATAGGTCGAGAGCCAAGAACGCGTGGCCCCAAAACTTAGCAAATAAGGGCTCTGCGAGGGACAAGAACGCTATGAAGAAAAGCGGTGAAGTTTGTCTCACGGTCAATGATTTTCAGTCAGTGACACTATCGCTGCCCTTAGCTTTAAAAGAATCGAAGCGAATCAAGTCTGAAGTTTACGGAGGGTTTTCTCACGTGTTTCCGCCCGACTCGTCTCAGGTTTCTTGCTTTTCTAGTTCGTTTGGTTACCATGAAAATGCATTAAAATAAGAAGTATCTGAATATCCAACATGGATTATTCTGATTGAAGTGAACTTCCCGCTTAACTAGTTTGGTTCAGATGCGGCAAAAGTATGCAATATTATCTCATTAATATTCTTGTTACTAATTATCACGATCTTTTGGAATTTGTCTCTGATGACAATACAGGGTGAAGTGTATGAGAGAATGTTGAAGCCTCTGGTCGAGGATTTTCTCAAGGGCAAAAGCGGAATGCTTGCTGCATCAGGTCCTAGTGGCTCCGGTAAGACTCATACAGTTTTCGGGAGTCCTAGGGAACCTGGTATGGTACCGCTTGCGCTACAACAGATCTTTAAGCAGTCAGAGGGAAATAATTCTGAGACATTCAGGTACCTGGCAATTTTGCAATTACATCTATAGTTACCTACATTCTATTTAAGAGTTCTGAACTTTCCAGAGTCCAATTGCATTGTGAATGTGGGGTTTTTGCCTAATTTTTTCCCAGACGTGGTAGCATTATCAGTATATTCGTAGTCCAATGATTCTAATTGTTCACATGTTTGGAACAAATCAAGGTTGTAAAGAAAGAGACTTCTCGTATCATGTATTTTCAGGTCATTTTCTATATCAATATTTGAAATAAATTCAGAACGAGGAAAAGGAGAGAAGGCATATGATTTGTCACCTGATGGAACTGAATTAAGCATGCAGCAATCAACCATAAAAGGCCTACAAGAGGTTCATAGATATTTCTGTTTTATGTAAACATTGGTTCTTTTGCTGATTTACATTCATATGGATAACTATCTAACATCTATGTTGATGTTGGAGAGAGAACTTTTGATCGGATGATGGAGATAGAACTAATAATATGACTTGTCTGTGTATGCAATTGGTGTAAACAGGTTGTTATTTCTGATGCTGGACAGGGAGAGCTTTTAATAGCCCGTGCTATGTTAAAACGTGCCACAGGAATGACTAATGCAAACAGTCAGTCAAGGTGAATGACAACCCAACGAATGTTTCATTAGTTTTTTTTTTTTCTTTCTAAGCAACTAATGTTTCATTAGTTGATTTAGATAAGAAATATCACAATAGTGTTGTGAGTTTAAATGATCACTATGATCAGTTCCTGTTATGCTTGGATGTTATGCGGTTAGATTAGTTGGTAGTTAGATGCTACGCAGCAGTTTAGGTAGCTATTTGGCTAATCAGTTCTATAATTAATCACTGACTCTTGTATTATTCAGTTAGCTGTTTTATGCTCCCCCCTTTTAAAATTTTGCAGCCGGTCGCAGTGTATCATTAACATTAACAGTGTTGCGAACAAGGTTGATGAAGTTGGTAACAATGCTGTCTTAACCATTGTTGACCTTGCTGGAGCCGAAAGAGAAAAAAGGACTGGGAATCAGGTACTTTTCCTTTAAAATAAGCTGATTTATTTTTATAAAAGTAGTAGTTGCAACTCATTGAAATATTTGCAGGTTTTGATTCTGATATCTGGTTGTATGATTATCTATATTAAGAAAGTAATTAGGAAAATATACTTTCTGATTAATTACCTCAGTAAAATAATACAAGGGTATTTATACTGTTTACAGAGCCAAAAGAAATATCTACAGTTTTACATTCTAAGCACATGTTGGAACTAAATCTAACTATAAAATATAAGCAAGTCAAAAACTTTGAATGATACATCAATGAGAAACTTTAGTAATTTACCTGATTGCTCTCCTATAACCCTGGTAATTTGTTGTTTCTCGCAACAAAAACTGTATACCATTTAAGATTTGAAGCTCAGAAGGGACCCTATATGTTTCCGTTAAAGGTAATAGTCTCTTGGAGCTGGGATGGAGTTTTAATTCGGGATTGCAGTTTTAAATTTCTTTCATGGTAGACATGTAATATTCTAGGGAAGCATTGGAACTCTAGGCAATAATTGAATCATTTTTCCATTTTTTCTCCAAATTTTCCAGTACTATTACACGATTATCAGAACTATAAGCTTAAACTACAATATCAGATTCAAAAGAACATCTTTGGAATGAGACTTTAGGGATTCATGATAAGATTGCATGAAGTTATCTTAAGCATTGAAGGGTAAATGTCACATGTATAGTGTTGCGACCTTGGTCGGGCATATCTGATCTTAACCTGGTCTGACAACTTTCAGGGGGCAAGATTGCTTGAAAGTAATTTTATCAACAATACATCAATGATTTTCGGCCTGTGTCTAAGAGTATGTATCCTCAATTTTTGTTCATGGATCTCATAATCATTCATGCTATATCTTCGAAATTTTCCTTAGTTGCTATATTTGCTTAGCATGTAATCATTGATTGTTTCACTTAATCGGTTGAATACATCTTATTCCTTCCATTCTTTACCAATCTCCATTCTTTCATGCGCACGTGATATAGTTCCTTTATTATTTACAGTCACTGTTGGAGCACCAAAAGAACCCCAAGAAGCCATTGCAGAAGCACTTTCAGAACTCATTGGTAATGATTCTTGTAATGATTTTAGATGTTACTTTTATTAATGCGTTTTAGCTTACAATCCCTTTTTTCAATACATCTCCCATTCAAGGAGCGAAACCTTTCGGTTTCTTGTTGGCAAGAAAATATTGCTACACAGTCTTCTAATCTTTTGGTCTTTTCACTCTTGGATTGATTAACACATTCTCATCGAATCAAATATATGCTACAATTGTGACTTCTTTCTCTAACAGTTGACCAAATACCTGCGAGATTATTTGGAAGGAAAGAAGCGGATGACACTGGTATGTAGGTTGTGGGTAATGGTGCTTTCTGTTTGATGAGATCTTCCATGGCCAATTTAGTAATCTGAAATTAGCTTCACTCCACTTTTCTCCAACAAGCTTCTGAAAAAATCTCATGCATTTTTTTTTTTGCACTTCCAGATTTTAACTGTTAGAGCTGGAGGAGAAGACTATCTTGATACCTCCTACTTGCTAAAACAAGCTTCACCATATATGAAAATCAAGTAAGATAATATAGCAGTACAGAGATTCTTTTTCCAGAAATCTGATTATACTTCCAAGTTTCTTAGTATTTGGCTTATAATGTTAATAATTTTAGGTTCAATAATGGAAACAAGAGGCATGTCCAAGCATTGCCTAGAGTTGAGCAGCCCAAAAGAATGAAACACAGTGGTCTTGAAGCCCACGTGGTATTTTACTCATCCTTTTTGGAGTCCTAAATGTTTCACTTTTAGAGTTCTAATTGTGTGCATATCACTAACATCAGTTAATTTTTTTCCTCCCCGCATTTAGGTGTGCCTACTGCCTAGTGTAATTTGTCAAGTCCATTTCTTTGCATGGGGTTTGTAAGATGTAATGTAGGTTCAATGAGGATTGAACTATACTCTGGCTTCCACATCTCATGGGTACCGTTTTTGAAGGCCTTTCTTTTGATATCAACAGAAAGAACCTAGAATGGGATGTAATATATTTTTTCTTGATATGTTTGGTGAAAGGCTGATAATTTACCTGATTTATGTGGTCATGGGTCTGAGTTTTAATAGGTAAAAAGATATGTTGCATTTGCAGTGTTGTTGGGATCCCTCATCATTAAAAAAATATTGCAAAACCTGTTGAGTAATGCCTTTCTTTCTTTGCTTTATAGCTTTCGAAGTGAGGAATACAGCATGCATGGGAGAAAACCTCCTCTATGATTTAATAGAGTTTTTCTTTTTGAAACTCCTGTACATTCCAATTTGTTCTTGTAATTTGGAACTCGTTTCTCTCTGAATTCATCCTTGCCATTTAAATCTGTTGGGTTATGTCACAAAGGAACATACACAAGAAAGTTGATCAATATTGGTACTAAAGTATGACATGCAGTACTCTTCCCCAAACTTAGGACACAACAATTTTCTACCAACATCTGACACTTGTTTAGATAACTCATTCTGTCGCATGTAAAAAGTGCCCAATGAAAGATTTATTCTTCTTTCATGTACTGTTACATAGTTGTGTTTTACTAATAATTTCTTTTCTTACTATCTACAGTCCTGCAGACAGATAAACACTCAAAACGTTTTATTTTTTTCCATAGGCTCCTTCAAACATATTTATTAATGGTTAATAATAATACAGCATATGCAGTGTCTAAATTCATAGTAGTTGCTGGGCGACATCCTATGTTTTTCGTGAAACATGAACTCATGTCCTGTTCCACGAAATGGCTGAAAATGGATTTCCTTGATCATCATATCTGTTGTTGGATGTGATTCCTCAGATCCAGTTGCTGGTCATACTTTTCAGATTGTTATTATGGATATTTCTGTGATTTTAGGCTTACATTTATCATCACTTGTACTTTGGTTTGATTTTAGCCTGAAGAAGGAAAGCGCATTGGAGAGGAGCAAGGGCTTTCTGACGAAGGTTGTAGAAATTGCATTAATTTCATCGTTTCTCATTTTGTTCTAGTTACTTTTGCCTTTTTTCTGGTTTCTTTATAGAATATCTGGTATGTTTGCTTCTTTTCAGAGGCCTCTCAAATTTTCAGATTGGATGTTAATGAAAATGCAACCAGAAAGTCGGACTTTCCTGGCTTGGCAGAGAAAGAGAGAAACCATCAGATCATGCAGAATTTCACTAAAGCTATATGGAACGTCTTGAAGCAATATAACCAAAAGCTCAAGGTATTAATTCATTAATAGTAAGTTTTGGTTAAACTTTTTTTTTTCTTGTATATGACCTGTGTACTTGTGCTTTTGCTTATTCCTATGATCTATAAAATCTTATTTAACGATAAAAAAAAGTTCTGGTTAAACACTTTCATTCTATACATGCCAAATCATGAATTAGTAACTGCATCCAATCTCCATGAATGTCAAGTTTTGATATCTCTATAAATGCAATTTCATCAGTCAACTGCCTGGTCTATTCCATATTTCTGGTTCTGATCAGGTGGCAGAGAGTGAAATCCAGAGTCTCAAAGAAAACCTTACAAATGAGAAGACTAGAAGTCTTAAGCTGGGGAAAGAGCTGGAGGATTTGAAGTCCTGCTGTACTTGTTCCCAGGGACTTCATGGTGATGCCTCCTTGGTTAAAATATGCACAAGTTCAGAATCCACTGTAGAATTAAATGGATCTGATATTGTTGAAGAGGTTTGCATTACCCCCTCCTCCCCATCCCAATCTCTCCTTTTAACGTGCGGTTTAATTTTCTTTTGCATATTTTCCTGGAACCACTCACTTTCGTGTTTTGCTTATCATATCCATGTAGTTATGCTCTGATAAAATAATTATACTTAGTGTTGTGTTCAGAAAGATGTGGACCTTCATGCTTCCAGCCTCAGGGCATCTAATTGCAATGACACTCTTGGCAAGTGTGACTCCTGTCCAAGACAGGATAAATACGTGTTCTCACAGGTATGAAAGGTCTCTGCAATTATTTTGTTCAATCTTTTTTCATCCAGTCCTGGCCCTGGTCTTAAGTGATTCTAAACTATCTTAAGTGGATCTGGGAGTTAATAGTTATTCGTTCGCTTGGGATATGCCTTTTTGCTTGCTTTAATAAAATCTCTTATTACTTATAAAAAAAGTTATTCGTACATTTTATGACATGTTTCTTTCTATCTCTCAAATATGATTTCTATTTACTTTCTTTCTAGTGCTTTTGGCAATATAACAGTATTTGGATTGTATTTCAAGGAAAAAGGTGGAAACTTATCCTCAAAGTTGAGTGAATTCGACTGTGTTGACAATAAGCAAGAGTCTGATTCCACTGTAAGGAAGCGTCACCTTATATTTTTTTTAGTGGTGTCTCCGTTTGTGAACTCCGTTGATATCGTGAAAATTTTTTCTTGAGTTTTCAGGAGAGTAGTTCTGATGTTGACATAGGAAATGCTTCACGCTTTTGTGTTGAAAACTGTAACCAGCAGAATTATCAGGTATGAGTGTTGAAGTTGGGAACTTCATATAATAGGAAAGAAAGAACTTGTATTTACTCTTATGTGTGTTGAGAATAGCTGGGGATATAACATAATTTTGACATTGTGTAATCAGGTAGGTGATATCTATCCCAGGAATGGACATGTCACGGGGGATTTAAACGAGTCTAAATCTTTGGGAGTCAAATATAATTACCCAGATGCTGATGTAACAGGTTTGATTAAAAAAGTTTGCTTTTTGTGTTCATATTGTGCTATAATGAATACTGTTCTATGATATGGAAACCATTGGTAGCTAGATGCTTGAATTCTTTTGAATTGTTTATAGGATCTAGATACCCAATGTGTCCTCCAGAACTGGTGTCAGGTAGATGCAGGAGATCTTGTTGTTAGCAAGTAATTTATCTTTTGTGATTTTTGCATATGAAGATAGTTCTAATGGGTTTGTTTAGAAGATAGCCCTAGTCAATCCAAAGGGATTTGGATCCCAATAATATGGTCTATGATTAATGTCATTTTTCCATATCAACTAGTATATTTTTCAGCCTGGTTTCTATCTGTAAGTAACAAGTTTAAGGCTTTCAGAGGTTGCTATCAGCTGTTCTCGGTCACATGGCATAGTTAGAGATGACAGCTGTTCATCCGTGGAGCTGGACCAACTTCTTACCAAGGGGGATAAGGTTAAATTCTCTTTCACGACTTATTCTTTGATCTGAATTGGTGCTTTTTCCTCAGGTTTTATATCAAATGTGTGTTTCTTCTGCTCTGATGGTTAGTTTGTAATGTTTCTTCAAGTAAGATATCCAGCTAAACACATGAAAAAAGACTACTCTGTCATTACATACATATATCTGCATCATTTAACTACTTTCTTCGTGCATTACCCATATTTAATTGTCTATACTGCTTCTCATTAGTCTTTTTACCCAAATAACAGCATGCTTGTGACCCGAGGATCTTGGTGCTTGCATTAAAAGCAGAAGAGCAAGGCTACCAAGCTGGGACCTAAATTGGCTTTCCCACCATCCCTAAAATGAATTGCTTTGAGCTTGTAGAAACACCCACGCATCTGATTATGTTGGTCATTGTCAGGTCATCCCCACGGACTTAAAACTTTATTTACAATTAAAAATGAGGTATGAATTGATTAAAATATAATTCAACAAGTCTAGAACTGAAGAAGTTATTTTGGGGGTGAGCTGTATAAACCAGATGTTCTTGTTTCGAAGCTCTGGATTCACTCTTAGGGCCATTGGACTTGGGAATTTCCTCTTGAATTAGCCGAAGTGCAATTGCTGGAAACTTCTTGCTAAGGGCAGCACCATTGGGCTTAGTTGGGACTTTGTTCAGCACACCCGGTGCCAATCAAAAGAAAAAAAAAAAAAAAAAGAGGACTGAAGAAGTTATTGGTCCATTAATAGAACTTATAATAATGTATATGTATGTATATGTAAATGTATTTTCTTGTGAATTGAAAATCATTCTTCGGCAACTTTATACCTTTAGATGCATGCGTACAGAGTAAAAAGTGTCATGGTTCTTTTTCTTCTTTGGATCATTGTTTAGGAATCTTGGGATTTGCCACCATCACCTAAGGAAGATGCTGCAGTTACCCAAGCATGCAGTGGTCTTGATGTGCTGGATAGTGAACCGATATCTGGTACTCCCTATAGAGACTTGAATTTGGAAAAATTAAGCAGGTCAGTGGGTTGTCGTTTCATTTTCAAAGTGTTTGGCCGCACACACTTTCTTCCTTAATCTCAATGCTGATGACAGAGCTTCTCACAATTAATCAGGAAACCTTTGCTTGCATCCTCGATACAGTCAAGGCCAAGGGACTGCAGGGCACTGGATGTTGAAGATGGGATTATGGAGCCAGTGGTAAGTTGTTTGCGTGTTTCCCCGTTCTTTGCTATTTTTATGCATATGTTTGCAATCTCTCTGAGATGATCATGGGAATGCCAACACATTTTTCTTCTTTGTTCAATGAAAAATAATTTTATATGGATAATATGATAAAAGACTATATAAAATTTGATCTGCTCTCTTTTCTTCTCTTTCTTGTTCTTTTTTTTTTTATAGGATTTGTTGGATCCACCTCAATCACAAAAGGAAAAGGTTACATTTACCAAAGAATGTGGTGCTGATGATGTGCGAAATATTGAACCAAGAGTTGATTCTTCCAGAAAAATCGAGAAACCAAAAAGGTAACCTGGGTTGCTTTCCATATTTGAACTTGACATGTCACAATGTGTCTTGCCTTGGATTTTGTTTAGGCTAGTAAGTTTACATATTTTTCAAGGTGTAGCTCTATCATTGTTCCTGAATCTATTTGCATTTTATTGCCAAAAATTAGGAGACTTTTGCCTGCATCATCCATATTGGTGAGGGATTTCAGTGCATTGGGAGTTGAAGATGATGTTGAGAAACCAAAGGTAAATTTGACAATTCTGCTATTTTCTTTTTGGTTTGCTATACCTTTCTGAGGCACTAAATGAAACAAAATATTCTGAGTTTCGAGGTAAATTTGATAAATCAAGTTTGTACCTCAATTCACTGACGTGGAATTAGGAACCAAAACAATGTTTTTTAATACCCAAGTAGTGAAGTAAGAGGAACTCTTCACACGGTGGGAATGGGCACACTATAAAAATAGCCTTGTGGCTTCATTTGACCAACGATTTACCGACAATACAGCGGAAGAAATAAGAAAAGGACAAGTATTCTAGGATTTTTTTAGAAGTATTTTAGGAAATATTATTGTATATTTCTATTAAATCATATGCAGAGTAATAGAGCTGGAAGGAAACTGGCTATGGATGAAAGAAAAACAACTCAGGGTAGGATCGCTCTCCTACGCTTACTTAAGATCAACGCTCCCCCCGCAATATAGCAACGCTGTTTTACAAGCAGAAGTTAAAAAAGGGCTCCTTTTTTTGTTTTTGTTTTTACTTTTTCCTTTTCTTTCGGTTTGGTGTATAGGTGAGACTTTGCGGCTCCTGCAGCTGTAAATTAAGGAGTGGAACTTGTAACAGTCACCATTATTGTTCCAAATGTAAAGCTTTTACATTATATGTTTGAACTCTCAAGTGGTTTATTCTCACCATTTAAAAATGTTCGTGTCTCGAGAGCGTGGTTCGGTCAAAGCTCTGCCTTGGGAATTTTTAATAATATTAATAAAAAAAAAAATTGCAGTGTTTTTGGGCTACGGATGGACAGCGTGGGGACAGTTGTGGGCTTTGATGTGTAGAATGGCGTTGTCTGGGGCACAAGTACAAGGAACAGTTGCTATGTCCCACGCCAATGTATTGTTTATTCTTGGTGGGTCCTGCCCCATGCTATTTATATAGATAAGGAATAACGCTGGTAATGGTAGATGAGGTGGTGGGTTGTTTAGATGCATCTACAAAACTATAACTGAACTAAAGGTAGCCTGAGAAGACTGCACTAATAATAGATTTGTTATAATTTTTCTTTAAATTGTATATTTTTTAAAAAAATTTTATTAAATTTGATCAATAGTAGAGAAAAAAAGGTAAAGAAAGAGAAATATTTTTTCATTTGTAAATAATAATCTTTCAAAACTTTTCAAATTTGTATAAAAATGTACAATTTGAAAGAAAATTATAATAAGTTTATTACTAATGCAGTCTTCTCCCTGGCTACTTTAGCTCAATTGTAGTTTTGGATTGGCCATTATTTAATTTTAATTAATATAATTTCTATTTTAGTTTTTGATTATTCTATTTATATAAATTTTTATATTAGAATGGTTATTTTTTCAAAATATAATAATAAAATAATATAACTAATTTTTTACTTTAATTATTTACATTAAATTTCTACATTAGATTATCTATTTATGAATTTATAATTATTAAATTAATTAATTTATATCATATTTAACTATTCTATCTATTATATGTTAATTAATAATCAAATTTTAATTAAATTGTGAGTTTAAAAAAATAATTAGTAATCATATTATATTTAAATTAAAGTACTAATTGATATTTAAAAAAAATATTTCTACTTATTTTTCATCCAACTATAATTTTTTATAAGCTTAATTTTTTCTATCCAAGAATTATAGGAAGAGAGAGTAAAGTAAGAAAAATAAAAAATAAAAAAATAAAATAAATATTTGGCTATTATATTATATTGACTATATTTGATATTTGATTTGAGTTAATTGTTGACAAAAGTTAAAATTTTAAATTTTTAAACAATTTAATATGAATTTAAAATAAATTTTAATGTCTAAATTTTTATTAAATTTAATTTTTAACCGGAGTGCTGATCTCGCAACATGAGTCTCGAGGTTGCCACGATCCTATGAGGTAGCCCTAATTGGTCAAATCGGCTCGCCCTGTCCCCTGGGAGTGATGTACACTTGGGTTTATCTCATCTTTGTGTCTCACCGTCGTGCACAAGGCCCTACATTGTGGCTGCTCACGATGACATTGTGGCTGCTCACGATGGACTTACTACCAGCTGCCGCTGCTGCCCATTGTTGTTATATATTATATTTGTGGCCTACCATTGGTTTTGCCACCAAAAACTAAATATTATTTCACTCCCTTCTCTTTTCTCATTTTATTGCGTTGGTATGTTTCATCAATCAACAAATCAGTTTTTATTTCTTAAAAACTAGTTTAAGATTTGATAAATTGTCAACCTCAATCAATACAGTAAATTTGTACAAATTTTAAATATATATTTTTCATATAAATTTCTATAAAAAAGTGAATCAAATCTAAAAAAAGTATAAAAATATATTTTATTAATAAAGTCTATTTTTATAAAAAAATCTAGAATAGTTGGAAACCGATTCGATTATTTTCCTTCAATAAACTACCTTCTAATAAATCATGTCACATCAGCAATTCTACAAAAATTATAATATACTTAATACACTAGATCATTACACATTGTTCCCTCAATTTCTATCTCCACCCTTGCAACTTCCCCTCAATTCTCCCTTCCCCCTCGAATTCAATTCCCTCACCCTTGTACAACGACGTCCCTCCCGACAAACCCCTTCCCCCTATGCAAAACTCCCCCAATTTTTTTGATCTTTCTTCTCTCTCCCCTGATTTCTTGGACTCTTGCTTCTCTTTCTCTCCCACTTATCTCTATCTTATCATTTGTGGAGATCAACAGGAGCTGGTGGCCGAAAACGAATCCGATCATGCGTTGAAGGAAGTGAAACCAACCCTAACCTCCCCCTTTTGGGTTTTTCCTTTTGCAACCCTCTAGTTTGCCATTCTCCTCTCGCATGGACCTAAGGGTATAAACGGTCTGGTTCGATCCAAAGGAGGTGATGGATCGATCCTATTTGGTCTGGCATTTTTCCCACGCTGGATCGGATCGAATGGAATACTGGTCTTATTCGGTCTAGTTCCATTCTGTTCAATCCGGTCTAGGGGAGTCCATACATGACTTAATGGGTCAAATTTAGCCAAAATTCTTGCCATAATCAAATTTGTTTTTTGGTCCAATTTCAATTATTTTCGGCTCACTTCATATTTTTATCACAGATTTAAGCTAACAAATATTAAAAAAACTCAATATTGAAACATAATAATAATAGAAAAATAATCTGAAAAATAAAAGTAGACAAAAAATTCAGTTTACAAGAAGATACATATACATATTAAGTTAATTATACTAATACTATTATAAATTTATACATATACTATAATTTTTGCTACACTTTTTATAATATGTTAATATATTAATATTATATACTAGTCCTATATATTATAGTTATACATCAAAGAATATAAATTATAATAATACATTGATTTAAATATATATAGTTATAGATTAGTAACACTGGTATACTATATGTTTTTCTTTTAGTGATAAATTAGTAATAGTATATTAAATAATAGTAGAACTCTTATTATTTATTACTAATACTCTATGTAGTTAATAAGTTATAGTGATTTAATACTAACATATTAAGTTAACTATACTAGTACTATTATAAATTTATACATTACTATAATTTATAATACAACTCTTATAATATGTTAATATATTAACATTATATACTAGTACTAATATATTATATATTATAGTTATACATCAAAGGATATATATTTTTTTATTACTATATTCGGTTCGGTCCGGTCCGGTCTGGTTCAGGGGGAGAAAATCCTTGGACCGGGACCAGACCGAATCATATTCGGTCTTAATTTCTTAGACCGGACCAGACCAGACCATACCCTATTTGGTCTAGTTTGGATCCGATTTTTTACACCCCTCTTGCACAGACCACCCCCATGACTTGAGTTTATACTGCTTCATGCAAAATCTTTTGACTAATGCTATGTGGATTGATTTGGTGGATAATGGGTTGATGGATTGACAAATATTCTCTAACATTTTAGCAAACACCTTGTATGCACATATGTTCTCAATCACAACAATTCTTTTTGTTTCCATCATCCTTTTCCTGGATACAAACAGATTGAAAAGAAAATAAAAATGTTCAATCATACATCCAGCCTTGTTTTTTCCCACCCAAAAATAGAGCAACCAGTCCCTAAGTGAAATTCATCTGCTCCAAGAGTCCAGAAAGTGTAAACTATAAAGATCTGTTACTTCTCTCTGATTTTTTCTTTCTTTCTTTGTCGGGTAAGCATATTATCAAATTGTTGAAAAAATGTCCAAGGATTTGGACTAAGCTAGTGGCGGTGGAAGTTAGTTTTGTTGGCAGTTTCGGACTGAGATAGTCGATGGTGGGAGAGAGGTGTAGCGAGGAAGAGAGATGAAATGTTGGGTGAATTGATTCTATGTGGTTGATTTAGTTTTATAATTTCTCATTATATATTTTGATATATTTTATTGAGTAACAAATTGTGATTAAAAGACTGCTATTCTCATATAAATTCCCAAAAAAATTAACATAGATTTGTATTTGAATCAAGTATCTAACACTGGCATTTGAAGCCAATTCGATGTGAAAGTTGTAGCGCGTTTGCTGGTGCTATGGGGAGACCTGACCTTACGTTGCGTGGACCACATAAACATTCAGTGAAGTGGGTCATAAATACCTTTCTGTAAACTTTACATTATATTCTAAGCCCCCCATAATGCTTTGCTACTTTGGACTGATGGAAGAGATTATGTCCGCTTTCAACGTCCCAATCCCAACTCATTTACCTCACCCTTTTTGTTCTTATCCCTTTATTTTCCACCCAGTCATCATCAACTTTATCATGCCTTTTCAGAACATTGTAAGCTCATTTTTTCCTAATCATTTCAGATTATGTTTTTAGACACTTTTTAAGAGCACTGCCCACAGAGCTACAACTTCGGCCTCCCTCCAATTGTGTTTTTCTTTTTCTGTCGGCCGGACATTATTAATAAAATACTATAATGTAACTGAATGGCAGACCAAACCCAACAAAAATAATCTAGGAAAAATCTTGTTACAATTAATTTTGTATAGTAATACACACACTTATCCAATATGATTAGTCAAATTAATTTATAAATTAAAGATAATCAATAAATATGTATTAATGTACAAATTAGTGTACAAAATTACTTGTATGTATATATATATATATCGATTTCAGTAAAATGAAAAATAATATTTAGTCATATATGGCATAAACGTCACACATCTTTTTTTTTTTTAAATAAAAAATAAATAAATGTGTAGAAAAAAAAAAGATACAAAAAGTGGCCTGGCCAATGTCTTGAGTTGCTATTTTTTTTTTTTTTAGTCCAAATTTCTAAATAATTTATAAAAAAATAAAATGAAATTCTTCATAATTATTAGGCCAAAAATAAAATTGAAGTATGCATAAAACAGCAGAAATTCTCTGAACTTTATGGTAACAAGATTCTTACCCCGGGGTGCGTGTGTACATATGTACAGCCCTAACGACAACATTCCCTACATTATGTAGCACGTGAAATGTAGCAAGTCACATGTATGCGCTTCCACAAGAATAAATGAAATCAAGTATTTTTACCTAATTAATTGTTGGAATACAAACGTGTGTGTATATATATATATATATTAATTGTGTCGTGCTGCAAAAATTAATTTGACATGGAGTTGTAAAGAGCAAAGTCAATGAAAAAGATGTTGATTGGTTCTCACTACTATAGGTGATAACATTTACATCTCATGTTTACATGAAACTCTATTATTTCTCAACTATGTATTATCAATGACGGTCTTCAGTTCAATCAACATTCAGCACGCCACCTCCAAAATCAAACCAAGGCACTAGCCCTCATTCTCAAGACAACTGACAATGACTGCCAAATATAAAAACAAGGCACTAGCCCTCATTATCAAGACAATGACTGCAAATATAAAAATCAAAAAAGAAGAAGAAGAAGAAGAAGAAGATAGTAATGACTATTATCTGCCTTTTTGGATCGAATATAAGCTATCTAAGCTTGATTATGATAAATTGTGATTCCTTTAGGGGTACAAAGGATATTCGGCCTCATAATTTAAATGCATGTTTGGAATTACGATAAAAACTATTATTTTAGCTTAAAATTTATAGTTTAAAGTCTAATATAATAAGCTCTATTACTAGAAAGTTATTTATTATTTGAGATCCACATGTCTAAAGCGCTTTTTAGAATTAATTACGGTAATTTTTTTAATTATATAGTTATTTACAGAAGATAAAAATTCTAATTTGATATTTTTTAAAAAAATTAATTTTTAATTTTTCTAATCGACTAAAGTATTTTTTATAAATTTATCAAAAACATAATTTAAAAAAAATATATTTTTAACTACTTAAAAATATTTTTTAAATTTCAAAATATAATCCCAAACAGCACCTAATATTCTACATGTACGATGCATTATACATGGTACCTTAATTGCACAACTCCATTTTTTTTTGATAAAAATATCACGTGTTTCGGCACGTGACTCATATGGGGACCAACTGACACAGCGACGACTATCCAAGTAAGCCGCGTTCTTTGCTTTTGGGCTGTGACCTTGTCCAACCTAATAAACTATTTTCTTTCAAAAATCTATTTTATTATTATTATTATTGTTGTTGCAGTTATTGTTGTTATTATTATGAATAATATTAAACATAGTTATAGAGTATACAGGTGCTGAGTAATATTTTAAAAAGAAAAATTTTATATACCACATTTTATACTATTTTTATCTCATTATATAAAATGTAATATATTTATTATAATTGAATGATTATTTATTATTTAATGATAATAAATATATCATATTATAATAGAATAAAAATAGAATAATGGTGTAGTATATAATATAAGTCTTTTAAAAAAGATTAAATCTTATTATTAAAAAATTAATTTTTTTTATATAGATTACAATTTACTTAATTTTTTTAAAATCATTGTCTGGTGGCTGAACATTGTTAGTATTTTTTCATATAATAATACCGTACCGTCTATGTTTTTCACCTTCTCTAAAAACCTCAACGTTACCGGTTCATCCGGTCCTTTTCGAGCCGATTAGCCCGAGTCACGTGCAGTATGGTTTACCAATTGCAAACCAAAACCGGCCGACCCAGAAAAACCTTAAAAACAAAAACACAAGAGAGAGAGAGAGAGAGAGAGAGAGACGGAAATTTAAAAACAAAAAGCATTTACGAGGTAGGAAAAATACTTGGAAACGTTGAGCGTTTTCTCTGGTTCGGGAATAACAAAAATTGGCTTTCACAGAGAACAAAGCGAGGGTTTTGCGAAGAGCGTGAGCGAAATCCAAGCCATAGAAAGATACAGAAAGTACCGATAGAGAGAGGTACACAGAGACGAAGCTGAGCTAAGCTGCTACTCCTTGTGAAGGCTGAGTCGGAGCTAGGGTTTCGAATTCATTGAGCAAGGTAAAGATTACACGCCTCGATTTTAATTATTGCTTCTTTTTTGCATTTTAATTTTTGTTATATTTATTAATTTCCGATTATTAGCGTCATTAATCACCCTGCCCGAAAGCATTAATTATAATGATTTCTTTTGTATAATTCTTAAACTTGTTTATCTTCATATCACGTCTGAAACGTGCCATCAGCCCAAGGATTCTTCGTCCTCTTGTTTCTGCTATTTTTGAATTCTAGGGTTTTGGTGCTCAATGCCTATGTTAATTTGTGCTTTATTATTATTTTTTTGTATTTCTGTATGGTTTCGAGCTGTTTGGTTTAGAAATATGCTTGCTTTTGATCTAGGAAGTCTGAGTTTTGTTAATGCTCCATTCACATATAGCTTATTTTTCGGGTTTTGATATGTTGACCCTGCGGTCGATTCAGGATTGAATTACTTTTTTCTTGGCGGTTCAGTTTCAACTTTCTCGACATTTCAGGGCATTAACATATCAGGTGATTTGAATTCTTTTCAAATATTTGGACTTCTTTCATTTCCTTAAGAAGTTTTCCACTTCATTATTTTTTCCCAAATTGAAAATTTTGTGAACTTCGACCAAAATGATTTGGCAGAGTGAAAAATATTTGTAAATGATAGGTTTGGTATTCTCGTTAATATTTTCATATGAAAGTACAGGACTTCCGAACATTAGAAAGTGGTTTGCAACACATACTGATGGATGTTATTATAGTTGGTATTTCGTTATTGGGCTTATACGCAACACAATGTTGTCTTCTTCAGTATTTGATGGATTAAAGTAAGAAAAAAGGTTTTCATTTTATGTCCACTGCATGGTTTATTTGTTACGTACAAGGAAAGACACAAATGACTAAACCTGCAAAAGCCCGAAAAAGGTACCTGAGAATTAATATTCAAAAAGCCCAAGAAAGTCTCCCACAAACACAATTTGTTCATCAACCTATGGGAGTCCATATCGTCTCAACACCACCTAGGAAGTCGTTTGACAACTGATGATCTAATATTACATTTTAATTTAGCAGCTCTTATTTACCAAACATGATAAAAGCCCATATTTACCAGGAGAACCTAAATTAGATCTTTCAATTTAGCAGCTCTTATTTACCAAACATGATAAAAGCCCACATTTACCAAGAGAAACTAAATCAGATCTTTCAATTTGGGGTCTGTAATGTTACATTGTCCAAAGGCAACAGTGCAGCTGTATTATGCATGGAGTTCAATTGGGGCTGACAACCAGTTCCTGCATTACTACGGTTGATTTTGGTAGGAGCATTAGTAATTGAATATGCACTAACAGTCACCGTCCTTGTGTGAAATGTGATTGACTTTCGTCCTTTAAACAAAAAAAAAACTCTCTAAAACCCTTGGGTTAGTTAATAGGTTCTTGTGAAGGCTTTTAATTTGTTGGGTTTGGGCTTGCATTTGTGTGTAGTCATAGTCTCTTTTAACTTATTCTTATCCCATATATAGTGTATGGTCTTCTTATGTATATCAATTATTATAGTTCTGGCGTTTCTATTCATTCTTCTTTCTGTTCAGGAAAGGTCATTGCGTTTTTATTATTCTGGGATTTTGTATGAAGGCTTAATTTCTTTCGAAGTTGTCTAATCAATGAATGCCCTCGTAGCTTTCTGAGTTTTTTGACTTCATCATTTATGTTCGTCTTTAACATGTTAGCTGCTTCATGTTGTTTATACTTTGTAGACGTTGCCAAAGTTGCTTAGTAACTTGACCATTTATAATTAGATCACAGATGCCTCATCTCAAGACCCGTAGCTTTTTGTTCCTTGTTTAATTTGAATTAGACCAGAACTTTGTTTAGTTAACTAGGTGTGATCAGTTGTATACTTCTGGTGTACTTGGGGCTATGCCTATTTACTTTTCTCAACAAAACTTAAATTTACATGTCAAATTTTTTTTTGTTTAGTTAATGTTCAAGCTTGCCGTGTAGGGGGCATTATACTGTAAACTTTATGTTTTTCAAATTTGTAAACTGGCAATGAACAAATAGGAAATTAAACTGTATCTGACTGATAGAAATGTGCCAATAATAAGTATACTTGTTTCAAGTGCTCACATGACTTATTCAAGGTGTGATGACTGGAACTGTTGACTGGAACTAGTGCAACTCTTATCCAGTTATAGCCTTAATATTACAAATTACCACCAAAATAAATTTGTACCATGTGATGCTGTCAAAAAATCCTTTAATCCGCATCAATGGATCCGCAAGTACTAATGCTCCTGCCCATAAATAATTATTTTCTCGTGTTTTATCCTCATGATTTTTGGATTTCTTTATTATAAAAAAAAATGATTTTTGGACTTCTTTAAATAAATAATTTTGTGGAGATGAGTACTTTTTTATGAATATGTACTTTGAAAACTCTTTTGGCATCTCATCCAGGAGGAGGGACAAAGTGGGGATTGAAGTTGATTTTCCCTAATTTGTTGATTGAATTCCTAATTAGGTTAGTTGATTTCCCTAATTGATCTCTCCCTTTGCAGTAGAAGATCAACAGTTTTTTTGGGACACTTGCTGAGTTAAACATTATTGTTATGAAAATATTAACTAAGTATTGCTAAACTAGCATGATAGGTGATGCTCTTGTATATGTCCTGTGTACTTGGGCCTTTGTCTATTTTATGCTCAATAAATTTTTATTTATCGATAAAAAAAAATTTCCATCTCATTTTGCTGGTTTTGGTTGGTGTTATGTTTTTCTTAGTAGATTTAATATTTGTAATTTATTGATCATGGCCGAGGCTTTTTCCTGGTGTCCAATTAATCTGCAAATGCTGGACTTAAAAGTCAAAGTTAGTGTTGTGATTTGCAAGATCTGCCAACCGGTTTATTGAAATGACTAAAAATTGCAAAGCTGATTGTGTTATTGGAACTTGATTGGTTGAACATTTTTGTAGGCCTGCCTTAGGTTTCTTGTTACACCCCCTTTGGGTGAAAGTAATTTTGGGATTGCTTATTGTCGTAGTTGGGAGGGTTATGCTTACAGTAATTTTATGCTCTGCAGGTAATTGGTGAACACTGTCCTGAGATTTTACTGCAGTTTCCAATGGGTAAAAAGGCATCAGCATGTCTCAAGGATTTATTTGATGCTTGGAAACTTGGTGTTTGAAGCAGGATGACTCTGGAGGATTTCTTTACCTTGACTGAGATGAAAGATGGGCTCACTGCCCCATCTCGAGTTGCAGAACTACTCAATGTAATGCAAAAGGAGAAAGATTCTGTCATGAAAAATGTTGGTGATGCAACCAGGCAGTGGGCTGCTGTTGCAAGTACTATTGCTGCCACAGAGAATAAAGATTGTCTTGATCTATTTATTCAGTTAGATGGGCTTGGATATATTGATGGATGGTTGAAAGATACTCAAAATTTTGGTAATGACACAAGTGACAGTTTTGTGGAAGAGTCGGTCACTGCTCTGCTACGAGCACTTGAAAAGCTTCAAATAGACAATGAGAGATCAATATCTTCAGGGATTTGGATTACTGTCAAGAATCTTCTTGGCCACAATAGCTCTAAGGTTCAGGATAGAGCAAGAATTTTATTTGATAGCTGGAAGCAGGGCAAGGATTCTGATTCAATTCTCCAGAATGTCGAGGATAAAAGTAAAAGGCTTGCTGAAGAGGATGGTGGGCAATCTGCTTTAGATAATCCCATCACCAGAGGAAGTGCTAATGAAGAAAATAATGTGTTAGAACATGCCAAAGATGAAATTTTGCCATTGAGAAGATTAGATGAGCTTCAGCCAGAAAAGAGTGAAGATGCACAGGTTCCAGCTCATAATGATCAGCCTGCTTCCCACAAAAAAATGGACCATGAGGATGCTAAAGATGGAAATCCTGACCCTTTAGCCTCCTTGACAAACACACTACAAGAAAATCCTTCTATAAAGGAAGTATATCCCATACATGCTGCAGAAGGAACCACTTCTACTGGGGCTTGTGGGGTTCCAGTTACAAAGCAGTGCACTGATGATGTGGTACTTTCTGATGTTTTAAAGTTGAATGAGCAATCTAAAAACGAAAAGCAGGTCCACAAATTTGAAAATTCTTCAGATAAGATGGGCATGGCGGAGATCTCTTCTACCTCTGATGCATCAGAATCTGGAGCTGCTTGTACAGGTGATGATGATGCAAGTATGCAGAAGATTGTGAGGGTCCCTGCTTTGCAGAACAGTGTTGCTGCTGGAGAGAGGGACGCCTGTTCAAAAATCAGTGCTGTTGGTGATGCGAAGACACCTGCTTCTGATTCCAAGAGTGGGCTAGATGATACGGGAGTTATAAAGCATTGCGGTGGAAACATATTGAAGACTACTGGTCAAGGCAGTGAATGTTGTTCGAATGCTCTTCAGGACTTGTCTGCCAACGGAGTTATTTCAGGAAAAGCTGAGGATATGGATACTAGTTTCTCTAGGATGGAAGATGCTACTGAAGCTGATGAAGATAAGGAGCATACAAGTGATGATGGCGATGATTTAATGAAAGCTTCTGATTTTCCTAAAGCAGCAATGGAGACCAAGAATCCTGATGTTATTGACAAAAGAAGGTTCAATATTGAACGTGAGTATGGCATAGTTGATGCCTTAGAAGTTGCTCGGCAGGTTGCTCAAGAAGTAGAGAGAGAGGTGGTGGATTATAGAGAACCTTTTAGCAGCTCGACTTCGGAGAAAACATCAGAAGGTGGAATCAGGCAGCCAGATAGCCCAGAATCTATAAATGGAAAGCATGAGCCCCCAATAGATGAACAACAAGAGGAGGTACCAACTGGGCATTGTCATTCTGTGGAGACAAATCTTGTGGGGGATGAAGGCTCAATTAATTCAGCTAATCTGGACAATGGACTAGAAAATTCCACTCATGATATGGAGTCTTCTCAGGTGACCGAAGCGGCTCAAGAACCAGAGCTTAACAAAGAGAAGGGTCCGTGTGACTTTGATCTGAATCAAGAAGTGTCCTCTGATGAAACAGATTGTCCAGCGAACCTCTCTACACCTATTTCTTTGGTTGCTGCTTCAAGGGCGGCAGCAGTTCCTGGATTACCTGTAGCCCCTTTGCAGTTTGAGGGGAGTCTTGGATGGAAAGGAAGTGCTGCTACTAGCGCTTTCCGCCCAGCATCTCCCCGCAGATATCTAGATGGTGATAGAACAACTCTTTCGATTGGAGGAACTGATGATGCTTCAAAGCAGAGGCATGATTTCCTCGACATTGATTTGAATGTGGCTGAAGGTGGAGATGAGTTGGGAAAACAAATTCCTGCGTCATCTGGCCTTCCATCTGGGGAATCTTCAGTTGAAGTGGGCTCGATGAGATCAGGGAGGCCAAAGTTGGATTTGAACTGTATTGGTGATGATGGCGATGCTCCAATTCTGGATACAATTATGGGAGAACAGCTCTTTAACAACCGCAATAACCATCGCAGCCCATCTCCTGCCTCGTCATCTTCATCAATGCAGCCTTTTTTGAGGAACATTGATTTGAACGACAGACCTAATATTCACAGTGACACTTTGGATCACGGGCCTAGCAAGTCTTCTCAATTTATAAATGCGTTTGGATTACCTAAACCAGATGCTCCTGTTATTTCTCTCATGGGCACAAGAGTGGAAGTCAATAGGAAAGATTTCCCTTCTCAAACTCCATCTTTGCCAAATGGCAAGTCTACAGAGCTTACAATGGATGCTAGCATTACTAGAGCAGGGGGTTTTTTGGGGATGGGTCCTACTATGTCTTATACCCATTCTCCTGTTTTTGGGAACATGGGATTGACAACAGGACCCACCATGTCCTTCTCCCCAGCTATTTATGGCACTACTGGCTCAATCCCCTATATGATGGACTCGAGAGGAGCCACCGTTGTCCCTCAAATTGTGGGGTCTGCATCAGCTGTTCCACCTGCCTACCAACAGTCAGCATTCATCATGAGCATGAGTGGTGTACAGCCAAGTATAAACAATGCTGGACAGTCTCGCCCAAATTTTGACCTGAATACTGGATTCATGATGGAGGGGAATAGAGACTCGGGGGGTTTGAGGCAGTTTTTCATTCCTGGTCCAGTCAGATCTATGGAGGAGCACCTGAGAACCAACCTACAACAACCATCTTCAAGCTCTGGAAATGGTGCTAAAAGAAAGGAACCAGATAGTGCTTGGGAACCCTATCCGTTTAACTATAAGCATCAGCAGCCGCCGTGGAAATAGAAGCGTTTTATTTATCTAAGCTTCTTCCTTTATGTGAATCAGTTCATAAACCCAACCAAGCAAATTGATGCTTCAATGCCTCAAAAATGATCCAGAATATTAGGTGAGCCTTTGGCTTTAGTGGGAGGGAATTATTAACTGAATAAAGCCAGGGGAATTGTGAATGTAATATGATTCTTGCCATTAATTGCTGAAGGGAAAAAGTTAGGTTTTAATGTTTTAACTTTGATTTACTCTCTTTTCTGTGTTTCATAGATATGGCCATCGTAGCATGGAAAGCTTGGTACATTTAGCTGTAATTTCCCTCTATATATCACAGAAAATTTATAGGAACTTCTCATCTTTTTTCCGTTGTTTTATGGTGCTCTCTCATTCAAGTTTCAAGAGAATAATCGAGTTCAAGTTACACGTATGGCTTTTCTCAGTAGTTTCACTTTCTGTGTCCCGATCTAACTGCTAACCTCAACATTTTCTTTACTGCTGATGTTACACTTTGACGTTACGTCGTTATCATTTATAAAACAAAAAAAATGATGATAATAAATGTCCAAACGAAAATTTCCATAGGAAGTCCATTCCTTCACTGCTTTTGCCCGTCGGTAACCCACATCGACAAGTAATTTTCCAGTCTTTTCTTTATTAATTTTCCCATTACCCTGCAGGCTGCAGTTCTTACATATTATACAGTGTGCGCCACCTTGTGAAGAACTTAATAAAACCTCCTCCGCTTAAAATGTTAGGTAACGAAGAGAAACAAAAAAGCTGCAGTTGATAATAATACCACTTGAAAGGGCAAGCAAGGCAACTGTGTTGACACAAAGAAGTGGAAGTAAACTTGGACAAAAATCAGCTCTGAGATATCGAGTTATAAAGACCGAGAACAGAAGATAGGCCACTGATCACAAAGTTGTGCGAGTGTGGGTGCATGTGCCAATGTAGCATAGATTATGTATATGAAAATGTTACGATGCAAGAATCATATAGACATAAATTCCGAATTGCTGGCATACATAATAAACACAGGCAGATCGAAATGCTGCACCAAAATTTGACAATGGCAATTAAAAAGAAAAAAAAAATCTAGCAAAATTTTTGTTACTCTCTAGGTCACAATATCCAATGAATAATTTTTCTTATTATTCTTACACATCATACAACACATCTATTTTATTTTATTTTATTTTTCATTTTTCTTGTAACAAATTATGGTGTATAGATAAATATAAATGAAACAATTCAATTAGTTTAACAAGAATAAAATAAAATATAAATGATAAAAATAAAACATAATATTAAATATGTAAAGTGTTTGGTGTGGGATAATGAGTGTCATCTCTTCTTTTTTTATTAATCCATATAATTCTTGTGTTGCTAAAAGCTGTTTGTGACTTTAGCATTTCTCTTTAACTAATATGATTGATTATATTATTTTTAATATAAAATAATTGTTTTGACCAATTACATTAATTGAGTGTGTAAGGATTTATAACCTCAAAATAATATTGATACACTTACAACTAAATTATAATTATTTTACAACTTTTTTATTATTTAATTTTTAATTTTACCTAGTGATTAAGAATGTGAATATAAATATAAATATTATTTTATTTTATTTTATTTTATTTTAATGATTAAAAATATTTAAAAAATGCTTAAAAGAAAATGATAAAAAAAAAAAAACTTTATAACACTGAAAGTTGTGAAAATATTATAAAATTATTGTACATGTATCTTCACCTATCAACAAATACAGAGACAGGAGAAACATACTACTTCTAATTTGTTAATTTGATTTTCATCCTCCAATATTTCTCTAGTTGCTTCCAATTTGCGACGCTTCTTCCGAGGCAAATTTTTCTATTCAACATATAGCATTTAAGAGCATGAGTTTACTATTCACAAAATTTTAGTTTTGTTATTTATAAAAAATAATTTTTTTTTTCATTTTTTTTTCTTATTTTTAATCAAATATGACTAATTTTTTTTAATAAATATATAAATTTATATTTAAAAAAAATAATTTTAAACAATATAATGAGAATACTCTTTATTGTATATCAACCAAAGTCTTCAAAAAAATCATCAAATAAACAAGCTCAGACATACCAGATATAAGCATCTCACGCTCTCCCTCCCTTTGGCCTTCATCTTGAGGTCTTCGGCTTGTTGGACATTGATTAAGCTATGTTTTGGGCGTTGAATTGAATTGAAATAATTGAATTATTTATAAATAGTAGTAAATTGATATTGTGAAGTGAGTTTTGTAAGCTATTCTTATATTTATAAATAGTAGTAAATCACAAATATAGGTTTAAATATGTTTGAATGTTAAGATAAATTTAGATGTATTTATAAAAAGTTAAAAAAATTTGTGAGTCCCTCATTTAAAGAGATGTGAGTTGAAAAAAATTGTGGGTCCCATATATAAAAAAATTTTGAGTTTATATGAGTTTACTAATTTCATAATTGAGTGCTTAAATATTAGATTCAATTTAAAATTATCTCAATTCAGTCTAAATCCCAAACGGGACCTAATAAGTATTTTCCAAGATTTTTCTGTTTTTTCCAAAGATGCCTGTTGATAATGTTGCAGTGCCATGGTTAAATTCCTATTTTAACCAATTTTTGTTAATAAGACAATTAAAACGCTCCACGTTGAATTAGACATGTCAATATAAGTTTAAATTTTAACTATAGTAATCCACTAAATATGTACACGAACAGTAACATAGTGAAGGTTTAGAATTGTGATAGTAAATATAACTTATAACTTTAAGATTTATAATTTATAAGTTAAATAATAAATTCTACTATTAAAACATTATTTAATGTTTGATAACCATATATTTAAAGCACTTTCAATCATATTATATTTGGTTAGAAACAAATTAAAAAAGTGCTTTTTGAAATAGAAATGACGATTACTTGAATTTTTAAAGATTATGATCATATTTTTAAAAGTTATAATTATATGAAAATTGTATGAATATTTTATTGACAAACATATAAAAATTTAAACTACGTTTTGCATTATCCAAAAGTACTTTTAAGAAAAACATCAAAATAATACCTTTTTTTTAAACGTATTTTTTAACTTATTTAAGATTAAAAATGCTTTGATATGTAAGACTCAAATAGCTAATTTTTCTATACAATTTTTCTATACAAAACTTTTAAATCTATTTTAACACTTTTTAAGATTACTACTGTAATCCCAAATAGATTGTTAGTCGAATATTATAATATTCATTTCTCACTACTCTCACCAAATATATAATATTTTTTGGAATTAGAAATTTTGTTAGATCTATCATTATTAAATATAAAATGTGATAAAAATAAATTAATTAGTTAATATTAATTAGAATATTAATTATTAATTTAATTAGAATATAATTAATATTAATATTTAATTGGCATAACTACAAAATGTGTTAAAAAATAAATTAAATAAATTAAATAAAAAATAATAATAATAATATTTTTATTATAATATAGAGAGTAAATAGATAATCCAAATGGGAACTCAATTTAAATGGAATAGATAAATGAAAACTCATATGATATTAACAAAAATTTAAATTTACATTTAACCAATTTTAATGAGACTGCTCTCAATATGTTAAAACCCAAATGGAAGTGTTTGGAAAGAGAGGACTCCACTGGGGATAAGACGATGGAAGGGGAAAGAAAAAGTAAAGAGGGAAGTTTTGGAAAGAAGCACGGGAGGCAGGGAGGCAGGGAGGCAGACATTCACTATAACAAATGGCTAGCTATAGTTTAATAAAATAGTGCTCAGATATTGTGTTTTGGTTCAATTATCTATCCGGATTATTTCCAGATTATCCGAATGGTTAACCACCCGATTTTTAGAATCCTAATCTAAATCTAGTTATGGCCGTATATCCTGACCCGATTCTATACCTTTAATATATATGTATAGTATTATAAAAATTAACGAACAAGATTGATTGAGATAAACAAACGAATAACCCCTAAATCTCTTCAATCTATTCTTTAACATAAATTATTCAATGATTTTCAAAGGGAATAAGCAAGCAGCCTTAGTTGAAACATTCCCCAAGTCTGCCGTCCCACCACTATAATGTGAAACAGACTCCTCTTCAACTAAGGGCGTATTTGAGATTTTGGTAAGAAAAAAAAACTTATAATTTTAAAATTTATAATTAATAATTTATACCCCTAAAATATTCTTTACTATTTGATCACTTTAAAACACTTTTAAACACGTTATTTTTATTTGAAAAATAAATTAAGAAAATTCTAAAATAGAAATGATGATTATTTAAATTTTTAAAAATTATGATCATATCTTTACAAAAGTTATAAATTAAAAATTAAAAATTATATAGATTTGTCCATTAACCGCCTTTTTTAAAATTCAAAATACTTTTTAAATGTACTTTGTAACTTATTTGATATTAAAGTGCTTTAATATATAATACTCAAAACAACATAATTTTTTTCATCTAAAAAGCTTTAAACACTTATTAAAATTCCTACCGTAAATGTAATTCCAAACAGGACGTAAATTTTACCAGAAATATAAAAGATTCAAAAGGCAATTGTTGAGTAGTAGAGGTAGTGAACACATTGGATTAAGTTCACGCAACTTTAATGGGTATTTTACCTCCAACGCGTGCACGCAACAACTTTGTGCCTCTGACAAGTTATGTATGTGAAGTTGCGAACAAGAAGAATGCGAAGACGACTCCTGCCTTTCACATATCGTACTGACTGCATAACCTAATGTCATTACCAAGGGCATTGCATAATTGCATTTCCTGGCTTTGAGCGTTACCATTCTTCTCACTAGGCCAAAAACAGGAAAGCATTCTTATTGTGAGTTAGCTGAGGCATTAACTCACCTTTGAGGAACTTTCATATATCATAATCAGAAACAACTTTTACCTTACCTGTGTTAATCATATTTCTATTTGGGTAAGATAAAAGGAAGAAAGTGGACAGAAAATATAAATCTAGGGCACTCCTAAGTTCCTAACCTCAATTCCCAATAGGTTTTTAAAGTTTGCACGTCATAAAAGGATAAATACCTCAAAAGAGATATTAGCCCACACTTCCTGAACATGAAATATTGCCCATATGGGCGAGAAGACGATCGACTTCCTCCAAAAAAAAGAGTTGACTTGAAAATATCAAACACCAAAGGCAACCAAACGATTAACATCTATCCACCATCTTTACACAGATTGCATTCTATGATTCGTGTGTTTGCAATCAATTAAACTTATTTTGGTCAGATAACCTAATAGAACTCACCCCTTATTAAATCAAATGATGATTTTCCTTTTTCCATAGATGTTAATCATGGAACAATTATTGTACAATCGTTTTAGTTTTCTATTGCACCTCAACAAACGTGTCTCATTTATGTCCACCAAGGCATTCTACTGACCATAACATTAACATCTACAGATAGACTATTTAGAAAGTATCATCGTATGCCAGTTAACCACTTGGCTTCTTTCATAAGGATATCTGCAGACATAATTTTCAACTATATACCTCACAAATAGATCCTATTAATTTCAAGGTTTCTTCATAAAAATCATTAAAGCCACATCCTTTATCAGTACTAAACATCATAACAAGTAACCGGCAAGACCATTCCAGTGCGGTTACAAACTGCAGCCACCTTGAGCATGAGAATGGTAAAACAAAAATGTTACTATTCATTCCAAATCTGATCATTCCCAGTCACAAATGGTGTTTCATATTTCAAGGAGTTTTCTTATATAAACCACTTAAATGGCCTAAACTTGAGAAATGTATCACAACAAAAGTGCTACTGAGAATGACGAACGCATTACTCAAAATAGAATGAAAAAGGGAATAAAACAAACCAAGTGTTCTAGTGACCCTTAGCTAGCAGCTATTGAACTCGGCATCCATGCACAATATAAGAGTGGAAACGCCGTGTAGTTGTGATAGATTGGTGCTATATGTGCAAACAACATGGGGAATCTATGGTTCATTTATTCTTATAATGCGAGATGGCCAAGAAGATGTGGGATGATTTTTTCACAAGACTTGGTTTATCATGGGCCATGTCTCTTCACTTGGTGGATTTTCTAGCCAGTTGGAGAGGACTCCGGGGTAACTCACAGGTGGCATCCATTTGGAATATGGTTCCTATCTGTATGTGTTGGTGCATTTGGAATGAGAGAAATGCAAGGACCTTTGAGGATTGTGAGAGATCTTTGGAGGAACTAAAAATTTTCTTCTATAGAACTTTGCTTTCTTGGGTGGGATCTATTTCTTGTAACAGACTTAGTGTCCATGATTTTCTTTTATCTTGTAACCTCTAGCTAAGTTTTCTCAGGTATACCACCGGTGTACCTGGACTTAGCTCATTCTATTAATGAAATCCTTTTGATTACTTATCAAAAATAAAGAGTGGACAAACCATCAAACTATAACTGAGAGCTGATACCATGAGAAAACAGATATGCATGGGGCATACTAATTTTGGGGACTCCAAGATGAAAGACGAAAGTATACACGGGGAGGAGGGGGGAACCTAAGAAATGAAAAGCTGCAGGAAAATAGCCAAAACGATATCATATCAAGCAATACAAACACGAAAGGTAGTTAGAGCAAGCAAAGAAAAATTGCAATGCGATTATCCAAAACTGAATGGCCAACCAACACTCATGAAACCTCGATAGGGGACAACCACTATATCAATGTTTGAGCATCACTCCACTGTAAACCCGTCTCCTTTTGCCTTAATAGAAAAGAGATATATGTATAAAACAAGAACGGTTGAGAATCAAATTGAAGCCGCAGAGGTTGAATTTAAAGCTTCTACTCGTGCTAAACAGGCTAAGCTAGTGCAAGATAATCTCAGAACTTTATTTATAAAGGGATGACATTGAACATAGGCAACAAGAACTTTTGAGTTAAATACTATTTACAATCAGAAGAAACGGAAACATTTCTCAACTCTAATATAGTAGTAAACAACCAACCCATAGTTCATAATCAACTTAACATTCCCCACAAAAAAAGGGTGCATACCGATTCGAATCAACCTGAACCAGAATTATCCCCACCAGAACCGGAAGCTCCAGAGGCACTCGCCCAAACTTTCTTCTTCCTCTCCTCCTCGTACTCCGGATCATCCGTTGGCAGCTCGAATCTACAAACCGGACAAGAGTTTCGGGAGCCCAGCCACGGGATAATGCAATCGCCGTGGTACTCATGCGCACAGGGCAATTTCGTGGCCGTTTCGCCAACGTTGACCATGTCCTTACATATAGCGCAGACCGAAGCCTGGTCCTCCGACGAAATCTTCACCGTCGGTAAAGCTGACACGGCTGATTTGGCCGCTGGTGGGGGCCCTCTCCTTGCGGATATATCGTTCTCCGCCAAGGCCTGCAGTAACGCCTCGTACCCATCCGCGTCCACGTAATCCTCGGGATTGCCGATATATCGGTCCGATTCAGGAACCTCAAGACGAAATTCGATGGAGGTGTCCTCCAGGCCCATCAGGATCTCGGCCCAGTCCAAGATCCGGTTCCGCCCGCTCCTTGCGCGTGGCACAAAGTCCTGGATCCGAGCCCGAAGCCGATCACGCCGCCTTCGCTGCATATCTTCTTCATCCTCATCTCTCTCTAGTTGATCTTGATTCTCCTGGTCCTCGTTGTCAGATCGATCTTCTTCTTCGTCTGCTTCGTCGCCATCCTCTTCCTCTTGAATTTGAAACTCAGTATTGTTCGGATCTTCGTCTTCTTCATCATTATCCCATCGATCGAGCTCAATCCGGAGAAAATCGTCATCAGGCGAATGATCCCGAGGCGGTGGAGGTGGCGGGTGGTCTTCACGCGCGGCCTGCGCCATCATACGGAGGACCTGAAGGAATTGTGAGGCCGGAAACGGATCTTCAGCCTGATCGGATGATCCAGAAGGTAAAGCCGAAGGTGTACGCGACGTTGCAGAAAGGGATTCGACAAAGCCATTCTTGCACTCGTGGCAGATAACATCTGGGAGATTGTCTAGGGTTTCGATAGATACACGTTTCTCGCAGTGGTAGCACCAGTATTGCAAGGTTTCCGTGTCGGGAACTGGCTCCGTCGGTGTCTGGTAAGGGGTACCGGCCATGGGTTAATATTAATCCGATACGGCCGAGGCAACCCGGCACGAGGTGGAGATGAAGAAAGAAGGGGGGAGCTAGGGAAATTGGGTTTAGATTAGATTTTTGAGGACCGCCGAGTGTTTCAATTAAGGTAAAGTGTGGATGTAGTTAAGGTGGTGGTTTGCCTTGGATTTAGAACCGTTCGATGGGAATGACAGCGTGATTACTTGGATTTGAAAAACAATCGACGCAGTAAATGCCAAACTTTTGTCGAGTTTATCTAGTGGGTCCAGTGTCCACCAGTGCCGACATTGTTATTTGTTAGATGCCGTTCCTTCGTATCAATATTGGACAATTTTCTCAGTCAAAAAAAAAAAAAAAAATTATTGCTTTAATAATAAAAAATTGGACAATTTTCTCTCCAGAAAAATAAAAAATTATTGCTTTAATAATGTACGGTTGTTAATTTTTTCAAATAAATGTGCGGTTGTTAATTACTGAAGAAATAGATTTTAGATGTGGAAGATTTTGAAACGGCAAATTTTGATTTGCCTTTTTTATGGATTTGATTAATTCTATATGTGTTTATATATTCTAGTTAAGAATGCAACATGCGATATATGTTTGCCTGATTAAAAAAAAATTATAAGAAAAAATATGATATATTAGATAATAAAAAAGCTATGTATACTTATACAATAACATGATACATAAAATATTACATGAAAAATCTTAAAGCAATTTTGACAGTTCAAAATAATACATCAAATATTACATTTTAGCATCTTCTTAATGAGAATTAGCACCTTTGCAAAAGTTAGTTCCAACTATATTTTAACATGATGCTTCAACCAAAAGATAAAAGTATGATGTATTTGAGTTTTAGATATTTAGAAAGCATGTTATATACTTAAGGTAATGTTGACATTGTAAAGTTATGCTATATCATCTATAGTAACGATTGTTATGATATTAAAATTTTTATTGTGTGGATTGCTTGGTTGGATGTTTCTAGTAAGTTGTATTGTCCATCGCTTCTCACAACTTTTTGCTACCATTTTTTGCAAATAAGATAGATGTTCATGCATAAATTGAAATTTATTTGTAAAAAATAAGTAGTATTTGAATGAAGTATTTAATAAGAAAAAAATAATTTAAAATATAGAAAATAGTATCTATACATTGTTGGAAATGAATAATAGCTTTGTTTTTATCACAACTTTGTTTTTCATGCAGTCTGATTTGCTTGGTTTATTTTTTTTATTGTTAGATGCATAATGACCTACTTAATCCAAATCATAAAAACAATGGTATAGAGACTTGCTTTATATGAGTTTTTTTTTTCTTAGCATGTGGTTTTGATTTTAGTCATCTAAGAATAAATAGTAGTTGTGAAGATCTTGTAGATGAGTGAATTTCCGTGCTATTTTCAAGCCATGTCCAATTATTTTTATTTTTTTCTTCAATTTTTTTTTAAGTAACTTTAGTTTTTTTTTTTAAGACATAAAATTAACAAACTTGTAAAAAATATTTCCTTAACTACTAAGTTAAAGAAAAAATAAAAATAAACTAAAGTAAAATTCAATAGATAAATTTTGTAGGAGGAGTGTATTCTTAGATGAGTATCATTTGGTACAATGACAAAATTAATATGTTACCATCTTTAAAAGTTTTTGGATAGCTTTTTGCATATATCCTGTCATATCTTTAATTGGTTGTGATACTCAATTCTTGATAATGATAATTTGATATTGTTTAAAAGGTTACAAAGTTTAAGGAATATGTGTTTGAAAATGGTCATGTTTAGATCTCTAAAAAATATTGTCCATCTTTAGCAAAAATGGAAAAGAAAAAGTAAATGGAATTTGATTTTTCAAGAAATAGCAAGAAATTTATTATAATAACGTGTGGATCTGGACTTGGAATTGGTAGATATTTTATAGTTGAAGATGAATCATATAAAAATAGTTGAGTTTGGTGTGTATAAATATATATATATATATATATATATATAAGCATGTTGTAATCATATTTGTTAGAAAGTTTGTTCTGCATTTGTTTAAATAATATCATATGTGATATTAGTCTGTTAAAACGATGTAAGATTTTAAATAAATATTGGTTAAAGTAAATTTGTTTATAATGTAGCTTCAATTAAAAGTGTAAGGTTTTTTTAAACTTTTGTTTATTTCTACAACTAATAAAGATTTATTGATAAAAAAAAAATGGTAGGAATGAAAAGTATGAAGAAGTTACATGATTTATTGTTAATATGACAATTTTATTCTTGATGTTTTTTACTTTGCTTTTAATATTTTTTTCATTCATGATGAGAAGTGAATTTTTTGTCTTGAATTGTAAGTATTGAACAGTTATTATCATTTTATTAAAATTTAATACTAACTTATGTTGGATAGAACAAATTTTAATATCCAATAGATGAAAGTAAAAATAGAATGAGTAACTTATATCTTCAATGAATAGCAAAGTAAAGTAAAACAATAGTTAGATTGAGAAGTATTACTTCGCCAGTATGTTCCATAAGGTTTGTTGCTGTGCAGCCTAAAGCAGTCTATGCAACTGGTCCAAATAAAGTCGCTAGTAGTTGTCCATTACCATCATCCACTTCAACATATGTGCGAGTACTGTAAATAAAAGAATAAGAGTTATAAGTTAACATGAGTAAAATGAATGTATTATAATTGTAATTTAAATAATTGTGATTTATAATTTGGCAGTAATAAACATACCGAGACTGTGCAGTGTTTGTTTGCTTGCAATGAAAACAATTGAACGTTTCATTGTACTCATATCCTGTTGCTTTGTGGCATCCAATGCAAGACATGTAAAAGAAGTTTTGATCCAAATCCATGACAATGATTTTTCCTCTAATCCAAAATCTTGATTTCTACATCATATTTAGTGTGACATCAAAGTGATATTTTAATATTAAGAAATTGCATGTATTATATAACAATGTTTATACATAGAGAATGTCAATTTTTTTATAGTGTATTAATTTAACCTTTAAAGGCGATGGTGGTTTCAAAAGTGCAGGAACATCAGAAATTTTAGTTATGGACTGGATAATAGTAGTTGAGGCAGATGCAGATTCGTTTTGCAAGCAGTTCTCAACAATATCATCAAGTAGTTGATAGTTCAGTGTTGCCCTTCAAATGAATAAGAAAGTTGGAATTATAAATAATTATTATAGATTAATAGACTAATTTTTGATGTTATGAGAGATTATAGTTAAGACAATTAATACAATTTAACTATAGAAGTCAATCTAGATTTGCATAGTTATAATAGAAATAGCTTCAAAACAGTAAGAATTGATAGGATTACCACTTTTGTAGTTCTGCTGCATTAGGAATAAAATGATTTATTGTGAATATCGTCGTTGGGCGAGATGAAAGCGACAAACCTAATTCATTGGAGAAACAATTATTTGTAATATGTAACATAAAAAAAATTAGATTTGTTATATTAAAGAGATAATACCAGTGTAAGATCCAATCTTCAGATGTGTGGCTAAAATGACAGGTTTTGCTCCAATAATTTTAGAAAGCTTTTCACATTCCATATAGACAAATCGATCCCATTGTTAAAATTATGGGTTTTAGGCTACAACATTTATCAAATATTTATAGTTGTAGTTAAGGCAAGTATAATGAAATTTAATCAATTTGAAAATTGACAATAATATGCAAATAAATAAAAAATAAATTTACCTTTGATCAATAACAAGTATTTCTTGGATCATGGTTAGGCTTTGTGCTGTGTTCACCTCTCGAGGCAATTTAATATGAATTGTGACAACCATAAAGTCTAAATAGTAGAAGTGAAGTATTTACTTCTTAACAATCAAATGTTACATAATATTGTTGCATGAAAATGTTTATAAAATATTTACCTATGTCGACAATTGTGTCTTTATATGCATCAAGTTTATTAAAAGGTACAATGTTGTACTCTGGTGCTTTTAATGCCTCTTTATCATTTAGAATCTCTTCAACAATAGTTCTTGAATTTATGATCTATTGGTATTGATTTGTATTGTCCAAATGACTAACACAATAGGGGGGTGAATTAGGTTACATTAAAAAAACTAGCACTTATAACCAAATACACAATATAAAATATAAATAACATACGAAATAGCAGGAAATATAAAGAGTAAGGGCAATAAGAAGCAAACTCAATATTTTAACAAGGTTCAGCCCCACTGCCTACATCCTTGCCTCAAACTACCCCTTGAGAATCCCAATTCACTATTCAATCTTCTTCAGGTGGAGATAGAAACCTATTATACTTTTGAGCAACACCGCTACAAAGAATCCGTGTAGAACATCCTCTACACTTGCAATCACCTCACACTTGGTGATTCAACTATTCCCTATGTAAAACACATTTTACACACACAAGGGTTATACGCACCCTCTTACAAATACAAGAGCTGATAGTGGGTAGATTATCAGAGTACACTCCTCAATGAGTGAAATAAGAACAATACAGCGCAACCTATATCTTTCTAAAAATGAACAAGAATTAAGGCACAAAACTTAGAGAAGAGAGAATGATGGCTTTGAAAGAATAATGCAAAATTTAACAATTGATGTGTAAGCTCTTATTCTGATTTTTGCAAAACTCAAGTTAGCTATTTATAGGCAAATGAGTTTTCATATTCAAATTTGAAAATGTTCACATGTCAAATAAGAGTACTATTCACTTTTCAAAAGTTTCAAATAAAAACATCTTCTTTTTATATTTGTCAAAGACAACTCCATTAATTTTTCAAAGAAATCAAACATAATCTTTTACTTTTTATACATGACAAAATGAACATGATTTATTTTTTAAACCAAATTATCTTCTTTTTATATATGTCAAAAAAACACAACCACCTTTTAAGATTTTCAAACAAAATCATTTATCTTTTACATTTGTCAAAAAAACACACAACCACCCTTCAAGATTTTCAAACAACACATGCACATGTTAAAAATGACAATCAATCATTTTAAAAATTCAAATTTTTATGCATATGTAGAAAAAAATAGTAATTTTCGAAATTAAATATTTTAATAAAATTATGCAAATGTAAAAAATGCAATTTGATACTTTATGAGAAAATATTAATTTTGAGTTTTAATCTAATTTCAAATTTTAAGAGATGTACAAAATTACTCTATGAGCTTCATTTGTAGACTTGTTCTTTTTTTTGCTCATACTTGATTTCTTGATGTGCTTAGCTCTCTTCATATGTAGACAACTTGAGTTTGAGTCTTGAATTTATTTGTTATCATCAAAATTTATACGTAGATACGAGATTTGAAATATTGGGTTCTACAATCTCCCCCTTTTTGATGATGACAAATACTTAGTTTAAATCTGCAGCCTGCAGTAATACTTAAGTTTCCCCTGAAAATATGCGTTAGTTTTTCAAATAAAATATAGACATGATTCTAGCATAAATAACAGGGTAGTGTAATACTAGTATAAGACTTCTCCCCTTTTTAGCATCATTAAAAAGGAACCGCAATTGATTTCATTAAAATTTCTTCCCGCAATAATCAATAACCAAATAAAACGGTGCGTTAGTAGAAAATATAGAGAGTTGAATAATTGGAGCCACCCGTTTTTGATAAAAGTTACAAAAGTTGATGCCTAACTTTATTGTCTCGGTACGAAAGAATATTTAAATCCGTTTGATGTTGTTGACAAATTGGATGTTGGAGAGATTTGAAGTTGAATAAGTGGAGTCATCCGTGTTTGACAAAAGTTGCAAAGGCTGAGGCATAGATCTGGTAATTCGGTGCGGAAGGAGATTCAAATTCGCTTGACGTTGTTGACAAACGAGATTTTGTAGAGATTTGAAAGTTTTCGATTTTTGTTTAAATGACAATTTTCACCTATTGAATACTCACAAGAAAAATCTCTCATTCCTCATTGATCAAATATCTGTTTATCTAAAACGATAGAATGACAGAGAAAATTTCTTCTGGTAATCTTCCAGATTTGAATCAAGAACCGTCTCAATCAGTCATCTCTCTCGTCTCAACCAGCATATCTTGTAAGTTTGACTAAGTAAGATTTGAAGAGATGATAGTGTATCTTGTTCTTATTTTCGTCTCTATAAGAGCAATCCTTAATTTTATCTAATTTGCGTCAAATTTTCTTCTCATCTTTGCAATTCGCCTACATTCTCATTCTACAAATTTTTAATGGCTCGTCAATTTTCCTTCAGTACTTCTCGTGATCAATCTATTTCTACTTCTATCGTAAGTTCCATGAAGCAACAAGAGACTGATTTAGCTAATAAATCGGATCATGACGTCATTTATGAGCTTGTGGGTCTCGGGATTCGATACTCATTATCCATTGTTACTTTTTTCGCTCGGTTGCAATCCAAAATTCGCGAAATTGAGAAGCTTAGTGAGACTGTCTCTGTACTTCAATGACTTGTTTATGAGTCAAACAAAAAACTAATAAAGTTAAAGTAACAGAATAAGGATTTAAAATCCCTACTTGCCTCTTCATTTCGACTGCCTAATCTTTTAGATGAGAATAACATGTCGATCTATGAAGAGTAAAGATGAGGCTAGAAGTATCAAATTTTTGTAAGTCATTTGAGATAATGGAATAAAAATATTCAACAAATATTCATGATATGCATTATTGCTATTTCTCTTCTAATCATGCATAATCTATCTTCTGGTATGGGTTTTGTGAAAATGTCCGCCAATTGATTGTGTGTGCTTGTGAATTCTAGTACTATATCACATTTCTGCACATGATCTATAAGAAAATGATATCGAATTTCAATATATTTAGTCATAGAGTATTGTATTGGGTTCTTTGAAAGATTTATAGCACTAATATTATTACATTTAATAAGAATATGATTGTACATTAGTTTAAAATCCTCAAGTTATTGTTTCATGTAAAGAATTTGAGCACAACAACTACCTGCAGCAACATACTCTGCCTTAGCAGTAGATAATTCAACAGAATTTTACTTTTTACTAAACCATGAAACAAGTGCATGACCTAAGAAATGACATGTTCCACTAGTATTTTTTCGATCAACTTTGCAATCAACATAATCTGCATCTGAATAACTAATAAGATCGAAAGAAATGTGCTTAGAATACCATAACCCTAGATCAATGGCACCGACAAGATATCTAAAAATACGCTTGACTGCAATCAAATGAGATTGCTTTGGAGATGATTGAAAACGTGTACATAAACATACACTGAACATAATATCAGGTCTACTAGCTGTCAAATATAATAAACTACTAATTATACCTCGATATACTTTTGAGTCAACTGGCTTACCGCTTTCATCTTTATCAAGTTTGGTGGTTGGACTCATTGGTATTCCAATTACTTTCGTGCCTTTCATTTCAAACTTTTTGAGTAACTCTTTAATATATTTTGATTGATTAATGAATGTTCCACTTTTTGCTTGCTTGATTTGTAATCCAAGAAAGAAATTAAGTTCTTCCATCATACTCATTTCAAATTCTTCCTGCATACTCTTAGCAAAATTTTGGCACATATTTTCATTAGTAGCATCAAATATTATATCATCCACATAAATTTGAACTAAAAGAATATCATTTTGTTCATATTTGATGAAAAGAGTTGTATCGATTTTTTCTCTTGAAAAACCTTTTTCAATTAAGAAACTACTAAGCCTTTCATATCAAGTTCTAGGAGCTTGTTTGAGTCCATATAATACTTTTGTGAGCTTAAAAACATGATTAGGAAAGATATGATTTTCAAAACCTAGAGGTTGCTCAACAATACATCTTCATGTATAAAACCAATTAAGAAAGCACTTTTAACATTTATTTGAAAAAGTTTGAAATCTTTATAACATGCATATGCAAGTAATATTCGAATAGCTTCTAATCTTGCAACTGGTGCATACGTTTCATCATAATCGATTTCTTCCTTTTGATTGAAACCTTGGGCTACAAGTCGAGCCTTGTTTCTAGTGATTATTCCAGACTCATCTTTCTTATTTTTAAAAACTTATTTTGTTCCAATAACAGCATGATTTTTGGGTTTAGGAATAAGTATCCATACATAATTTCTTTTAAATTGATTTAACTTTTCTTGCATAGCTAGAATCCATGATTCATCAATAAATATTTCATCAATATTTTTGGGTTCAATTTGAGATAGAAAAGCGGTGTGATTACAAATATTTTTAAAAGATGATCGAGTACTTACACCTTGTGAAGGTTCTTCTAGAACTTGTTCTACTGAATGATCTTTCACATGTTTCCATTGTTTGGTTACATCTTGTACTAAATCTTGATGATCTTTCCTTATGTCTCCATGTTGAATTTCTTCCATTGTATTCTCTTTGTTGAGATTGAGACTATTTGTTGAATACTCAAGAAATATACCTTCATCAGATTTTACATCAAACTTTCCTAAATTATCCATGTCATTGAGAATAAAATATTTGCATTCAAATACATGAAAGTAACCAATGTTGGGCTTTTTTTCATTCCAAAATTCATAAGAGGTTTTATCTAATTTAGACCTTAACATAACTCTATTTATAACATAACATGCAATACTTACCGTTTCGAACCAAAAATAACTAGGTAAATTATTTTTATTAAGCATTGTTCTTGCCATTTCTTGAAGGGATCTATTCTTCCTCTCTACTACCCCATTTTGTTAAGGAGTTTGAGGAGCAGAAAAATTATGTAGAAAATCATTTTCATCACAAAAAGATTCAATATCTTTATTGACAAACTCTTTCCCCCTGTCACTTCGAATGTTTGAAATAATATAGTCATTTTCATTTTGAATTCTCTTGCATAACTTGGTAAAGGCATTATGAACCTCATCTTTATGAGCGATAAAGATGACCCAAGTATATCTAGAGAAATTATCAACAATAACAAATGCATAATATTTTTCTCCCAGACTTGCAATTCTGTTTGGTCCAAAAAAGTCCATGTGTATTAGTTGCAATGGTCTAGTAGTGGAAATATGTTTCTTAGTTTTGAAAGAAGTTTTTGTTTGTTTACTAAACTGGTATACATAACAGATTTTGTCTTTAAAAAAATTCACTTTTGGCAAACCTCTCACAAGATCATTTTTTGAAAGTTTGGGAATAAGTTCCATGTTTGCATGACCTAACCTTCTATGCCATAACCAACTATTTTCATGTTGAGCTGATAAACAAATAGTATCTTGTGAGGCAATTTATTCAAATTCGATTGTATAAACATTATTATTTCTAAGAGTAATAAAACAAACATTGCGATCATGATTATTTAAAATAATGCACTTATCATTTTTGAAGGTAATTATAAATCCTTTATCACATAATTGACTTATACTCAAAAGATTATGCTTTAAACCATTAACAAGTAGAACATCTTCAATTATGAGAGAAGACTCCTTACCAATTTTACTTATTCCCATATTCAAATGTTACGTGTCATTTTTCTTTAAAAGTGAGGTCAATGAACTTAGTTTTGTCTCCTGTCACGTGTCTTGAGTATCCGCTATCTAAAAATTATTTACTTTTACTTATAGAATGCTTCATGCATACCTACAAAAGCAATTAAAATAATTTTTTCTTGGTACCCAAATTTTTTGAGTCATTTATTTATTAGTATTAGAATAAATAAGATTTTTTGGTACCCATATGACCCTAATAGTTATTGTATGTTTTCTTCTAATAGGACAAGTATGATAATTATGACCATTTTCTATTGCAAAAATTACATATAACATGTGACATATTTGAAAAATTACAAAAATTACAAAATTACTCTATGAGTTTCATTTGTAGACTTGTTCTTCTTTTTGTTTATGCTTGATTTCTTGATGTGCTTAACTCTCTTCATGCGTAGACAACTTAAGTTTGAGTCTTGAATTTATTTGTTATCATCAAAATTTATACGTAGATACGAGACTTGAAACATTGGGTTATACAATGTGTATTACCTCAAAATTTTGGATCTAATGGTTTAACATAAGCATTACTAATATGGTATGATTGAAAAATGTTGAACGTGTGATCATGCAAGTCTATATCTTAGTCAAACATGGTTGCTTGCAATCAATTACCCTGTAAAATATGAGATTATTTTTTAGAAAGTAATGGTGTAGGGTGTAGATAAAGTTATATATAGGTAATAAGAATTTTAGCAATTGAAAACTGGAACAAAGATAAATATAAATTGAAATGATGATATCATAGAAATAAATGTACGGCATATATAAATTTGTTATTTCTAAATATGAAATATAATACTTGTAGTACCTTTGGATCAATCAAAATTAACTTTTGATAGTTGATTGGTGAATTTTGTCCAGTTCGTTTGGGTGCTTTTTCAGCCATAATCGTCTTAATCTTCTAATTGCGCGTATTTGGAATGATATCTTTAATTGATGTGTAAACCGTACGTGGCATCTTGGAAGCTAGTCATATAGAAGCAGTGCAAACATATTAGAAATTGCAATTTAGAACATTTTTTAGATTAATATAGGAAATGAAGCATAGTATTATTAATGTATATAACAGAGAATTGAATGTAATGAGTTGCATTTTTTATGATAACTAAGCAAATTATAAGGAGTTAAAATGCTTATAATAGAATAGCATTACCTGGCTAAGTATTTCATGAATCTGCAAGCATTAGAAATACTTTATAAACAATATTTTTTGTGTAACATTCTTGAACATTTTCCTTTGAGACTAGCCTTATCAGAATTTTTATTGATGCATCATTTCTTGCTCTTGACAATGCTACATACAGTTGGCCATGATAGAATACTGGTTGAGACAAATAAATTCCAACAAATTGTAATGTTTGGCTTTAGAGCTTTATTTATTGTCATTGCGAAGCAAAATTTTATAGGAAATTGTGTTCGCTTAAATGGAAACACGCCACTTTCTTCAGTTGTTGGCAAGTAAGGAATCCTTGGTATAAAAACTTGTTTCCCATTATGGTGCCCAACAACAATTTTTGCACTAATAATATTCCGTTCAAATTTTCGACAAATAAGACGTGTTCCATTGCACAACCCTTCTGAAAGATCAATGTTTCTGAGCAACATGATAGGATAATTTGTTTTAAGCATCATTTCATGAGGTGGAAGACCATTTGGAGTCAAAGTGTTTAAAAAGTCCTCCATAATTCCTTGTTCAGATTTCTCAATTGTTTCATCAAAACTATAATACCGTATCATTTCACCAGGAAACCTCTTAATAAGCATTTCGTTAATTTCATCAACAGAGCTGTTCTTTGGTGTTAAAATAGCTTGATTTAGCATTTCTGACAAGTTTTCAGAATAGTTAGCAATATTTCCAAATACAAGATCCATCAAATTGTTCAAAGAATCACCCTTATTTTCGTAACTAATAAGCATGGAATCTAGAATCCTTATATTTTCTTCAATTGTTATTGTTGTGGTTCCATTGCCAATTTGAAGCAAATAATTGGAGAAACTTGGATCTAATCTTGCTCCCATATTTTCTATTAGTTCAATCTTAGTCAATGTAGGCCATAGGAATGAGGAAGCTAAGCTGGTATCAATTTGTTGTTGTCTTGTGCCTTTTCAAACAACGGGCAAAACTTGGCGAAAATCTCCTCCAAATACAATGACCTTGCCACCAAATGGTAATTCTGAATCATTTATATCTTGTAACATTTTAGACAATACTTCTATAGATTCTTCTAGACATTGGTGCCTCATCCCATATGATTAGTCTAGCGAGACGTATCAATCTTGCAAGACCATTTTGTTTGCTAATATTGTATGTACTATTCTTATCAAAATCTAGTGGAAGTTTGAATCTTGAATATGCTGTTCGACCTCCTGGCAAAATAGATGCAACAATTCCAGATGATACAGTTACAAGTGCAATTAATTCGTTTGATCTAATTGATGCAAGGAGTGCCTTATATAAATGTCTTTCCTGTGCCGCCTAGGTCATGACTAAAGAATGTAGCAGGTTGATTTCTGAAGACCTTTTCTATGATGGAATTATATGCATTTTGTTGTTGATGATTAAGAGATGTTGAAGCAAAGAGGTCTTCCTCTAGAGTTATCATTGTTGATTCATTATTAATTTCTATAGATCCAGTGTCATCATCATGAAAAGAAATAGTGCCATCTACCAAATTAAATGTGTTGATATTTTTTCCCATTGACTCAAGAATAGTAGCAATATCACGCAAAACTTTAATTCTAATTTTTGTTGAATTTCCATTATGTTCCTGAAAGTCCATTGACATATCTTCTTCAAAGCGATTCCAAATTTCTCTTGAATTTGTTGGGTTACAATAAATAAGAATTGTTGCAAATAACCGCCTCAAGCTGTATGGCATTCGATAGAAAGATGCTTCTTGCAAATAATCTTTTAGACTACTATCTTTTTGTAATAAGCCATGCAGTGCAACTGCTTCATGAAATGTTGTTGCCATTACACCATTGACTGTTTTAAGATGATCAAATGATAAAGGACCTGTTATATGATTTAACAAGATTTGCAAGTAATATCTTTCTCCTTCAAATGGGTTTGCTGTTACAATTCGGCCTATAACAGTTAGCTTCTTTCTATGAGTCCATATCTTGTACTGTTGACTCCAAACAAAAATTCTGGGGAAATCTTTATATAACAATGTTCTTGCATGTTCATTTGTTTGTTTTGTTGTAAAAAATTCTATTAGCATCGACTTTGTTGAGCGATCAGAGGTTTGAACATTGGTCAAATCTTCATAAGGACAAAAAGATACCAAATGTTGATTTTCAAGGTGTAGATGCAAACTATATACAGATGTATACACTTTATTAAGAATAAAACCATATATTCTCCACATCACCTCAGGTGGAGAAATCCATAGAGCTGATTGGAACTGTTGAATCTCATCTACTTCATGAGTGACATCTTTTGAAGTCAAGTTAAATGCAATACGATCATGGCCTTTATAGATGTACTTATAAAGATATTTCACAGCCTTTATCGTAAAAAAAAATCTCTACATTAATATGACAATCAAACTTTACCAGAAGATATGAATTATATGGAACCACTCAACAATTGTCCAAATTTTTTTCCCGAACTTTGGCAGTAACACCATTGTTGCATCGTTTGTACTGTGGGAAACAATCATCTCCAATAGTAGTAGTGGATGCAAACTTCTTTGGATAATGGTTTTTACAAGAACCATTTTTTTTCATACAAACATTGGTTGGATTTAATATTCCACAAGGTATGTGCATCATATGCCTTACAACTGCTTTGTATAAATGGGGATTTGCATTTCCATCAGGAATTTCTGTACATATAATCTTATCAAGAGTTTCAGGAGTATGAATTTTCTAGTCTTGTTGCAGTATAATTAAGAAATGAGCATGTGGCAATCCTCTTTTTTGATGTTCAAATACATAAGCATAAGCTGAGATTTTTCCAAAGATTTGTCGTTTGAGTAAATCATCTTTCAAGTTCTCAAACTTTGCTCTAAAAATTTGAGAAATTAAATTAGGCCGATTTTGTGCTTCTTCTTGTGGTGCTAATTCATCTAAGATTTCTTTCCAACTTGGGTTGCACGTCATGGTTAGGAAAATGTCAGGTTTTCCAAAGTGCTGCACTAAAGCCATTGCTTCTAAATATTTTTTCCGCATATCTCTTGGGCCACCAATAAAAGATGAGGGTAAAATAATGTATTTCCCAAGTTTTGAAGCATCAGTTTATCCAACTAAAATACAATCAACAAGTCTTTGATATACTTCAGATCAAATTTGTTGTTGTTTAGTTCGAAATTAGTCTAATCTTGAACTTTCAATTTTGACATACATATCAACAACAAATTGTTGGAACAAACGACCGGATAGTAAGATGATAGATTTGTGATTTACTCTGATATGCAATTTGTAGCAGTAATAATCACGGAATGAAACATATGGTTATTTTCTTTTTTGATTCAAGATTGTAAAAGTGAGAGGAAAAATTAGGAAATTGCAAATTTCAAAGTTAAAGGTTGTACAAACAAAAGGAAATGACCTATTCTGACCTTATTGTTCCAAGTTAAGTAGCTGATATGCTGATATAGAATGTTCAAAGTTAATTGATGATGTTGTTCTAGTATCGAAAGATGTCATTCCTTTCTGTACTCTTTGTATGCCTTGATGCCAACCAATATTTCTGAAAGGAAATAATAATGGACATTGCAAAAGATCGTAGCAGCAAAATAGTATTGAACTGTGTGACTCTCACTTGAATGGTTGGGAACGATAATATCTCTTCGTCTTAAAGGGTTAGAGTCATCATTCTCAATCCAAATAGCTGCAACTTGTGATGCTAAAGGTGCATTAAAAACACGTTAATCTAAATTGACATCAGATCTGATTTGGATTTTGTATTTATCTAGATTAGGCACATCACCAAGGCTTCTAAAGAAACGTGACTATGGATTAACTTCAAGAATAGCCATGAGTTTAGCAATAATTGAAGGATCTAATCTTCCTGAGTCATAAACTCGATTTTGTAGTTCATGTTCAGTGTCATCAGAATATAACTGTAGATAAGTAAGATGTTCATCAACAGGGAGTAACTGATTGATGAAACGATAAACCTGTCCTTGAGCTCGAAAAGTATAGATTCCTTTGTTCCTTTTGCATAAATCTCTGTCAAATTTAACACCAAATGATGTAAATGCAAATTTGTTGTTATAAGTGCGCACAAAGTTGCGAACGTTGGTAGATTCAGCTGACTCTGAAGTAAATAGTTGATAAAGTTGATCTGGAACATGATTGACAACCAAAGAAATAGTGCCATCAGCACAACAGAAGCCTTTTGTTTCATGATGGAATATTTTTGCTCCACAATATTTACAAGATGGCATTGATGACAATAAATTTGTTTCAAGCGGAATACTTTGTGGTATTTGCCTAAAGTAGATAGATCGTTGAAGTTGGATCTCTATGGCGAAAAGCAAATGTACTTGACATAAGGAAAACAAATTTTTAGTTGTTTCAATTGAGTACATTTATAGTATTATGAATGGAAGTGTAAGAAATAAATAAAAAGGGATGGGCAATTGTGACCGAGTTGTAAGCTTCTTTTGTACTTCGAGAAAGTGTTGACATGATTGTTTTATAATTTAGTTGGTCATGAACAGAATATGCAGTCTATAGAAGAAGATTGCAACACATGAGAAGACAACAACACATCAACACACGAGAGTTGATTGGAAATAAAGCGAAGAAAAAAGTATGTATAGTACCCCTGTTTATCCTAAATCTGTTGGAAACTGTATAAATCTTATAGATTTCTAGTCCTTATTGTAGATCGTAATGAATTTGTAGAAGTAGTTGGTTGAGAAATATCTTTCTTCATTGTGAGAACTTCATCTACCAAATAATTAGGCGTAGAAATTTCAGCATTAGCAGAAAATGCTTTTTCTTCTGCATTAATAGAAAGCTCACCCGTTGGAACTTGGCTGTTAGAGTGAAATTGGATTGGATTTTGCACCAATTGAGAGACGTCAACGTTCTGCATAGTTTTAAGACTGCCCTTTGAATGACTTGATTGGCTAGAAGCAGCGATATTGGAAGATGAAAAATTAATTTCATCTTGAACAATTTTATATCTAGATGCTCTATTCAAAGCAAATCTGTCTCTATTCCTTTTATGATGAGCCTCTTTATCTTGTTCTGATAGTGAATTATAAGAAGTCCTTTTTCTTTTCTGATTTTCAGCACCTTAGAAATTTTATAACAAAAGTTTAATTTATCTAAATTTAAGAATATTGATGAAGTTTTATATTAAGGCTAGTTATGTTCTAATGAATCTTACAATTTTTCATTTTTTTTGTATTGAACAAAGGTATTTGTTCAAGAATTAAAGTTCGTTGAGAAATGGTCGAAAATGATAGACTGAAAAAATAGAGTAGTAAGAGAAACCTTCTCTCTATAAGGTAATACCAAATGTTATACATCTGTTAATAAAATGTCTAATTGGACTAAATGTAATATTGAAGATATTTTATAGGGAAATGTTACAAATATGAGAATAAAATTCAACGCTACACATGCATATATAAAGTACAATTGTATACCTAATTAATGATAGTTTATGGAAGCAGTTATTATGGAAATACAAGTTATCTATAATATAATAAATATTGCACCGTTTAAGAATAAACTTAATTGAATTTGCTAGTGAAATAAAAATATTTGTAGATTACATTATGACCTTTATTCATTATTATGTTGTTAAGAAAAACAACTTGTACTTTTTTCTTTGAATCAGCGTGACAATAGTGGCATGTACCTAATAGTAGAAAAAGTGAAAAAGGTTAAGGGAGAGCAGTTTAAATGAAGAAAAAATCATACTAATGATATAATATATTTTGAAATGATGTTAGTTATAAGAAGTAGCTAGAAATGTTAGAAATATACACCAAAGAAAAAACTAAATTAGAAACTGTTACATAACAAGTAAATTGCTAATAAACATTACACTTAATATGTTCTTATCATTATTCTGATTTGTTATTATTTTATTTTATTTCAAATATTACTTAATTATTTCATAATTATTTTTAATTAATTAGCAAAACATATTTGGTCCTCCTCTTTGTTTTGTAATGATAATATGTCATGGACTTTTCTAATAAGAAAATGTAGTGTAAATCATTGGACATGTTTTTGGTATTGAATTTATGATTGAAATCATAATTTAAATCATAATAGTAATTTTAGATATAATAGTAATTTCAGTTATTTGAAGGAAATAAAGAAATTGAATTTTAAATTTTCTTTATTAACAATTTTAAAGGGAATATGTGTGGGCTGTGGTTGTTGGAAGAGAATGTCTTTGCATTATGAAACTATTATAATTTGTATTTTTAGAATAATGTTGTCATTTAAAGGTAAGTTTTGGTTGATGTTTTTTCAACTATCTAATATAGCAAATAGAAGGGGTAACATTTTTGAAAAGGTATTATACATTATTTTAATAATGGTAATAAAATAGGCAATATTGTTTGGAAGCTGTCATACATTATTTTAATAATTTAACAATTTGTTAGAATTTTTAATTTCATTTTTAACGAGTAAAATATATTTGACATTCCCTACTCAGTTTAATTTTTGTTGTTATTATATAATGTGCATTTTATTTATTGCATTTTGACTTGTGATTAAACTGTTTTACTGATTCATTGCTTAGTTATTAATTACCTTATTTTTAATTCTTAATACTACTGATTTTTTCATGACTTCTTGGTAGGTTTTCATTAGTTAGTTAGTTATTATTTTGTGGTGAAAATAATTTTGTGATTCATTAGTTAGTTATTATTTTGGCCATTTTGAATTGTTATTACTAATTTTGGATTATGACTTTTTACTTTTGTTAATTTGGCTATTTTAATTTATACCAATTTTCATTTTATTTTTGCCTTTTTAATGTGATTGATTTTGTTACTTTAGGATGAAAAAACATTTTAATTTAATTTAGAACGTTATTGTATATTAAGGTGCTTTCATATAAATGATTTGATTGTATTTGATTTTGAATTTGACTTTTTTTTATTTATTCCAATTTATTCTGTAATTTATTTTTGCTGTTTTAATGTGAATGATTTTGTTATTTTATCATGAAAATAATATTTTAATTTATTGTAGAGAAGTGAAGTGAAGTGAAGCAAGTATTTTTCACTTCAATATTATTTTCAAATTTATTTAACGTTGTATTTTACCTTGTTAATTATTTATTTATTTTTTTGTTTTCTCATCATAGTTTAATTATTAATATTATATGCTTTAATATAATTCATTTGATTGTATTTGAATTTATTTGTAATATTTTTATTTTGCTTTCTTATAATAAATAATTTCATTTGAGTATTATTCTGAAACGTATTTATATATTTAATATTTTTATTTGGTTTTCTTATAATAATTAATTTCACTTCAATATTATTTTCAAATTTATTTAACGTTATATTTTATCTTGTTAATTATTTAATTATTTTTTTTATTTTCCCATCATATTTTAAAACTTAATATTATATGCTTTAATATAATTCATTTGACTGTATTTGAATTTATTTGTAATACTTTTATTTTGCTTTCTTATAATAAATAATTTCATTTGAATATTATTCTAAAACATATTCAGTGTTATATTTTATTTTGTTAAATATATATGTATATAATTTTTATCATAATATTTTACTTCTTAATATTATATTCAGTGTTAATAATTTTTTTATTTAATTTTATTAGAAAATAATAATTTATTTTACTTTATTCAAATTTATTATTTTATTTGAGTATATTTTTAATTTGTTTCTATGAAGAAGGTCGATTAATATAATTAAAACGACCCAATTCAATAAGGCCAAAATGCCTGTGAGGCCCAGGCCTCTACCAGAATGAGATAGCCCAAATGGAGCTATTTGAAACGCAGCGTTTTGGTGAAAATCCATGCCCCCCATCTTAAAATGCAGCGTTTCAAAGGGCTTTGTGCCAAAACGCATCATTTTGGCACAAAGCCCTCGTTCTACAGCCCGGAACGCATCGTTTCACCCCCCCCCCCTCCCCCTCCCCCCAACCAACCCAAAACGTAGACTTCGTCTTCAACCTCTACCTCTGATATTCAGCCCTTGAAGGTCCAGATTTTCTTGCTACCGCCTGCATTCTTTCCACCGGCTCCTCACTCCGGCCCCTCATGCAGCCTATTTCCCCTCTGTCTCTGAGAAAGTCTCAGACGTCATATCCCAAACACCCTCACAACAAACAATAATGGAATATAAGCAATAATAATAAAGAAAATAATCAAACACGTAGAGCAAATACTCAAATCGAGAAAAGCCAGTAGCAAAAAAATTAAATAAACGAGAAATGAAAGAAATAAGTACCACTTGTTGTTCGGCACGCAAGGAGCAAAAACACAAAACCAACAACAACGAAGAAGACGCTAAAATAGAGAAGAGAAATACATGAAGAAAAAGAAGAAGAAAATCTGAAAGATAAAGAAAAAAAAAATCTACGCATGGGGAAAGATTTACCCACCGATTTATCTTCGATCCAGAGAACGAAAAAGTTCGGTTTCCTTCAGCGTTAATCTTCAAAATCTGTTCACGTTCTCTTGCAGAAATGCAGAACACAAAGCTTGAACGATCTAATACTTATCAATATTTCTAAATATATTAACCTTAAACTATTTAATCAAAACTGCTAAATATATTTGTCTGACAACAAAAATCACACAAAGGACATTCAAAGAAGAGAAACACATAATATATATTTCAGATGAAACGAAACCGGTTGAAAGTGAAGGAACGACCGAAGCAGATGAGAGCAAAATAAACTAATGTAAATAACTAAACATATAAGGGGTAATATTGGAAGTGGAAAATGCTGAATTTACTGTTCATTACTGTTCATTCGCGTACACGCTTATATTATAGTAGTAAGATATTTGGAAGGGCTTTAACCCTTTCTCTCTTCAGGGCCTACTGGCCCATATCATGGGCCTGAACACTACCCTAATCCAATAACTATTTAAGAATCTTAGGAGTGGCTATGAATTTATTCTTAGCAAGCGAAATTTGTATGTCTGGCAACTTAAAGACCTTGTTTGTTTTTAAAAATAAGATGAGATAAGATGAAAAAAAAAATTATTTTAAGATATTATTTTTAATATGAATTTTATTTTAAGATTTAAAAGAATTGTTTTAAAATTTGAAAAAGTTAAATTATTTATTTTATTTTGTATGAAATTTTGAAAATGTGTAATGATAAATTCTAAACTTTGAGGTGGCATGGAATCGTTTTGTGTAATTATTTTATGACTGTAGCATTCATATTTTTCTTAAGTGTGCAACGGTGTGTTTAATATGTCAATTAGGAGGCTTAAAAATATATTTATTTTGGGGGATGCTAGGGATCCCGAGTTTGGGATCCCGATTTTTTTTTTTTAGTTTTTTTACATGATTTTTAAGTAAGTGTTTTTAAATAATATTGTATTTTTTTATATTTTTAAAAAATATTTTAAGATGTTAAAAAAATCATATAAAAAACATGTGAAAAAAAACTAAAAAAAATAAAAAGTGAGATCCCTACTAGGAATCCCAAGTAGGGACAAATAGCATTTTCCATTTATTTTTGTGACTTAAATAGTTGAGAAAGTCATACAAACTAATAGATGAAAGGTCTAACATTAAACTTCTCTCTAAATGAGCATTTCTTTCCTCCTCATTGAGGGCTTAATTTGCTTTTTATAGTTTCATTCCCTTGCTATTATCTTGGTTGAACCATAATTATTCTTCCAAGTTTTCTTCTTATTCTTATATAGAGATTGTTGTTTCCGATCTTTGATATCACTTTTTTCTTAATCATTTTTTCTTCTTCTTTCTTGCTTTTCTTCCCCTTTCGGCCTATTTCCTTATTGGTCACTATGGAAAAAACCCCTGATCTTAACCTTCCCATACTTAACCCAGATGATCTCAAATGGACTACCCTTCATCTCAAGCCATCACTTCCTACTGATGATAAAGAGTATGAAAAGATCCTCCTTGGCAAAGTTATTTCTCGTTGACTCATCAACAAAAAATCTATCCATGATGCGGTGCATGCTTATTGGACTTTTGCACAAGGCTTGCAGATAGATGATCTTCCTCAAGGTCTTCTTATGTTTTCCTTAAGTAAATCTTCTTATAAGCAGAGGGTGCTTGATCAAAGGCCTTGGAATATATGAGGACATTTGCTGGTTGTCACGGAATGGACTCCAGGTTTGAGTTTATACGAAGTGTCTTTAAACTCTTCTCCTTTCTGGATTCAGGTACATGACTTACCCAGAGAATATATGAAAGATGTTGAAAATATTCGAGATATTGGGAAGCTATTGGGTGTTCTTATAAAAAAGGATCAAATTATTCATTTTAGAGGGCTTTTGCAAACTTTTTTAAGGATTCAAGTTGTTGTTCAAATTGATTGTCCACTGCTGGAAGGATTTTTTTGCCTAGACCTAACATGTCACTCTTTGGATCCCCTTTAAATATGAACGCCTATTTGAATTTTGTTAATTTTGTGGATTAATAGGTCATGTTCAGTTACAATGCCCATATTTTTCTGAAGTACCTGTTGGGGTATCTTATGGTCTTTGGATGCGTGGTTCCTTTATCACTTTGGATAAATCATCAAGGAGGGATTGTGCTCTAAACTGCCTGGTTCTAAATCTTTATCTGCTAATCTTGAGTTAATGTAGGAGGATTATTCTAGGCCACATTTGTTCATGAATACTAGAAACAGTCTTGAGTCTTCAGTTCCAATATATAATTTATCTTTGTCTTCTTCAGGTTGGATGACCGAAGGCATAATGAAAAGCTTACCATGCATGCATGGTGAATTGTCTAATATCTGGGAAGGGGACAAATCTCACTTTATTTTAGAGTCTTTCGGAATTTCAAACTCATCATTCTCGGATTGTACTGTTGGGTCCCAATTGGCTAGAATGATGGAGAAGAGACAAAGTTTTACTCACACGTGTTCTAAACATGGCTATCAATTACCAGATAAGGGAAACTTGGTTTCCAAGGCATCGCTATCTTTAATTGCTTCGGAAGATCCCTCCACCGTAGATATATCTTTTGATCATCTAACAACTTCTAAATCTCCCAGTTATCACTTCATGCCAACGCAAGTCAAGCCAAGTAAGGATCATGTCAAGTCACTAGGCCTACCATCAATTTCGATTAATCCGGCTATTTCCTTTTTATCTGCCCCAACTTCCATGCCGAATCTATTTGGACAATCGTTATTTCATTTGCAATATATATTTGGGCCAGGAAGCAAAACCCATGAAGATCCATCTGAATATTTGATTAAAAGTCTTTCTAATTATAACAAGAATCCGTTTGACCTATCTCAATCTTGTCCGTCTTCATCTCATATTACTGCCATTCTCAAGCTATCGAACCCTATTCTTCAACTTGATCTCTCTACGAATAGTTCTGTGCTTTCTGAAAGGCGTTTATCTATTGATTCAACACCTATGGAACCCAAGGAACAGGTTGCATCTTCAAAACCTGAGGATATTTTAAATAGTCCTACCAAGGGGAAGAAAGTCGAGACTAATCCTTCACATAAGCAGTTGACGACCGGAGGAAAATTGAAAAGGACTGCATCAACTCAAGGTAGCCCAAGAAGCAGTGCCATTCTCCTTATCTATGGATCAGTGATGTTCATATGGGTACTTATCATCAAACTCAAACTTTGAAGTTTTTCCCTTTATCTGAAGAGGATGATGAAGTAGGGCCGAAACTACCTACCCTTCAATCATGAAGCTACTCTGTTGGAATTGCAAAGGCATTGCCCGTCCCTGTGCAATTTGTAGCTTACGGGCAAATCTCTGGTCTCATAGACTTGATGCTTTTTTCTTATATGAAACATTGTTAAATTCTAGTAATGTTGATAATATTATTACTATTTTAGGTTTTGATCAGGACCTGTATAAATCCCTCGTTACTAAATTGGGAGGTCTTTTGTTTGTGTGGAAATTAGATTTGGATTTAGAACTTCTTTATAGTGATGCAAATATTATTATTATGTTGGTTTACTTGAAACCTGTACATGCCACTTGGATGCTTTATCTTATATATTGTCCAGCTGCTTAATGTGGAAAAGCTCGATTCTGAGATACGTTGGATAAATACATCAATCTCTATGGGGGTCCTATTCTTGTAATGAGAGATTTCAATGATGTCATTCATCCTTTGGAAAAAAAAGGGGGTAAATCATTTGCATCTTCTTCTTATTAAAATGGTCTTTCGAAATTTATGGAGGAAAATGGGCTCATTGATTTGGGTTTCTGTGGGTTAAAATTTACTTGGAATAATAAACGTCAAGGATTGGGTAATATCAAGGAATGATTGGATAGAGAAATTGCTAATTCTCTTGGGTCCTCTCTTTTTCCTAATGCTACGGTCAGGCATTTTCCTATTTTGTCCTCGGATCATGCGCCTATTCTATTGGATACAATGGGTACTTCGAATCATTTTAAACCATTCACTTTTGAAGAATTTTGGATTCGTGACACCACTTGTTAGTTGATTATACAACATGCTTGGAATATTCCAAAGTTTGGCATTCCGACTTTCGTTCTTATCAAGAAGTTTAAAGAGGCCAAGTGGGTTTTAAAAAATTGGAGTAAGAGTTGCTTTGGCCATATTCAGACTAAAATCAAGGAGTTGAACAAATCTTTTTCTGATATTCAATCTCATTCTACTCCTTCCTTATCAAATGATGTAGAATTGTCTCTTCAAACCAATTTACAAGAAATGCTTAAAAGAAAAGAAATCATTTGGAAGCAAAAATCCAGATAGTAGTGGTTAACTACCACTGACCTCAATATCAAATCCTTCTATTTTAGCACTACTATTCGTAGGAGGAAGCATTGAACGTCTTCGTACTCGTCCTCATCATTGGGTTATGGATCATGCGGATATTGAAAATATAATTCTATCTCATTTTTCCAGCATCTTTTCCTCCACTCTTCCAATTTTATATGAGGAAATACGAGATCTTTTTCCTCCTATAATCATAGACCAGGAAAATTCTTAGCTTTGCAGTATCCCTAAAGAATCTGAGATATTTGGCATACCTTAAGAATACTCCATCTTCTAAAGCTGTTGGACTAGATGGATTCACAGGTTTGTTTTATAATCACTGTTGGAAAATTGTGAAGACAAAAGTCATCTCTACCATTCAAACTTTTTTTTCTTAATAGTATCCTTCTTAAAGAATTAAATCATACTCATATCACTTTGATTTCCAAGATTCCACATCCTCAAACGATGTATCAGTTTAGGTCTATTAGTCTCTCAAATGTCTGCTATAAGCTTATCTAAAAGATTATGGCTAATCGGCTAAAAACGGTGCTTGGTAAGATTATTTCTCCTCATCAGACTGCTTTTGTTCCTGGCAAGCAAATTCAGAAAAATTCAATCATTGTACATGAGATCTTCCACCATCTTAAGAGAAAAAAATGCAATAATTATTCTATAGTTGTCAAGATTGATATGGTGAAAACCTTTGATTTTATGGAATGAATTTTTCTTCTAAAAATCCTTATTAGCTTGGGGTTTTCATTCGCTTCGGTAAATCTGATTAAAGCATGTGTCACTACTTCATCTTATTCTGTTATCATCAATGGGTAACCTATAGGCTATATTAAGCTGTCATGAGGTCTATGACAAGAGGACCCTCTTTCTCTGTTTTTGTTCATTCTCGACTCTGAATGCTTGTCTATGCTTATTGCAAAAAGTGAGTCTCAGAATGTCCTTAAAGGTATTAATATTAGCAGAGGAGGTCCAAGTCTGACACACTTGGTTTTTGCAGATGACCTCATTTTGTTTGGTCCTACAAATATTCGGATGGCCAGTGCTTTTTGTCTTGTTTGGAGAAATATTCATATTGGTTAGGTCAAAAAGTTCATCTTGAGAAATATGTGATTCAGTTTAGTCATAATACTCCTTTTGAACAACGAAGAATTCAGAATTTGATGGGATACAAACTTGCCCCTAACAAACTTAAATATCTGGGGCTTCTGTTAATTTTCAATCGTTCAAAGTCTTCTACCTTCTCTGAACTTATGCTTACCATCTCTAATAAAGTGGCAGCGTGGAAAACTAAACTTCTTTCACAAGCGAGGCACATAGCTTTAATCAAATTTGTGGCAACTACTATTCCTTCTTATGTCATGTCTACTTTGTGGATTCCCAAATCAATTAAAAAAAAGATGGATCAACTACTTATGAGATTTTGATGGGGTTTCACTTCTCAACAGATTCACAAATTCACCTCTAAATCTTGGCTATCAATTTGTCAGCCTAAATGCAATGGTGGGTTGGGTATTCGACTTACCTCTCAGTATAATCAAGCTCTGTTAAGTAAACTCACCCGGACTATGATCAATGATAGGCCATCCATGTGGAAGTCTGCTCTTCAATCTTGATACTTAAAGAGTTCATCTTTTTTTGAAATTTGTGCTAAGTCAACTTATTCATGGTTGTGGAAATGTATTCTAAAGCAGCGAAATCTTATCAATAAAAATTCTTGTTTTCAGATTAATAATAGAGCTATCTATCGAGTCTGGCTTGATTCTTGGATCCCTACTGTTCTGACATGTCTTCCATCTCCTCATAATGAAAACATATTACCTTTTTGGGATTTAAAGGTAGCAGATTTTACTCTAGAAAATCCAAGGTGTTGGAATCTTTTGCTTCTCTAGCCTCTGTTGTCTCCAACAACTGTTGATGCTATTCTTAAAATTCTTTTGGCTCATAGTAATTATCAGTTGGTCTATGATAAAATGGTCTAGAAGGCTAATTCATCAAGGCAATTTACATTCAAATCTGCTTATAAGACAATCATTGATATGGAAGGATTATCAACGAATACTTCTGGCACACAAGCCTTTTGGGAAAAACTTTGGAAGCTTAAGATCCTGGATCAACTCAAAATATTTTTGTGGAAAATTTTCAATCAAGTATTGCCTACACGTTCACTTCTGCATCAATTCCTTATCTCTGGACCACTAATTGTCCGTTGTGTAATCACTAGGAAGAATTTGCTGTTCATTTGTTCTTGGAATGTCCTTTCTCTCGAATCGTTTGGCGACAATCCCCTTGACCTTTGCAACTGGATACTTTTCTAGTTAATGGGATCCAAACTTGGATTAAACGTATTCTATCTCCTGATCAGCTTGCTATTCCGACTAAGGAACATCATTTGTTCCAAATATTTGCTATCATTGCCATGGATAGTCTTTGGTTTTATTGGAACAAGGTTGTGCATGAAAATGTATTCCCAACAATTGATGATTTTAGCAACCATGTTTGGAGGCTCTTCAATGAGTTTATTTTAGCTTGGAAAGACAATTTTGTCACCAAACTTTCCCCAAAATCGGCTCTTCTAAGAGGATATCATTATCTCACTTTTGATGTGGTGGTTAAAACTAAAGATAATGAAAAAATTATTTTGGTCTGCACCAATGAAGTTCCTTATGTTAATCCAAATCTAGGAGAAGCTATCGCATTATTTGAAGGCATTAAGGAAGCTTTGTCTAGATCCATTTAGAATATTATCCTGGCTAGTGATTCCCAAATAATTATAGATGCTGCAAAAGAACTTGATAAGGCAATAAAAAGGGCAATTCAACTTATTGCTAGAGATATTCACTTTCTATTGCAACCTTTTGAAAATTGCCAGTTTTGAAAAATCCATCGAGACTTTAATCGATGTGCACATTTTATTACGTAATGGACAGCCTCTACTAAAATATATGGCTGCCTACCGCTTATTTCCATACTACTATGTTTGTTGACATTTCACAGTGGAAAAGATCCTCCTTCCAACTAAGTGTGTAATGTTGCAGATGATAATTATGTTTGTGTTGTTTGCTTATGGTTTGGTTTGTATTTGTTTCTTATGTATGTTGCTTTGTTTTACTTTGTTTTGTAAGACATTTTTTGACTTTAATATATTATCGATCTTCAGAAAAAAAAAAGAAAAAAAAAGGTTTAACATTAAGAAAATGAAAAATTATTAATCTTTATACAAACTCATTAAATTTTCAAGGCGCATTAACACTAATACTAGGCCCCACAGGTTTGGATTTGATGAGTAAGTTTTTGAAAAAAAAAATGTAAAGAACTGTATCTTATTTTAATATGAGAAATATTTTATTATAAAGTGATTATTATACGAAAATAATTTTATAAAATTAATATAGATGAATCACATAAAATTATATTAATTTATAAAATTATTTTTGCCAAATTTATTTACGGTCATGACACTTGTCTTTTAATATTAGAACTCCCACAGGAAATGGGTTATCTAGAATGGCTTGAGAATTGGACGTCTATATGTGAAAGTATGCTTCAATGGGTCCATACTATTTTCTAGGTATGATTATGGGCCCTGGCCTAAAATAAGATATTTGTCATACACTGACTGGGTCGGCTCAAAAGGATTGTTAATTAAGCTACCTTATAAGACTCCCATCTCAAATAAATCCTCACATTTTGTCTAAAAGATGAAAAATTTAATAAATATATATATTTTAAAAAATATTTTATTCAAAATGCACAAATTCTTTAAACCATAGTAAAATTAGAATAAAAATAATAAAATGATGTGTATTTTTTATGTTGATGGCCTTATTTATTTTTAAAATTAAGTATTAAAAGAAATATATATTACTTAAAATAAAAATAAGTATTTAAATTATAAAGAAGTATATTATATTTGCATCTCAAAATCTTCAAATAAATCTTTATTATTTATTATTTAAATATTAGTATTATATTTTTAAATTAAAATATAATATATTTAACGATCGAGCAAGGCTACAAAATATATTGAGATGCCCCTGGTCTTACAGATTCTAATATTTAATGCAGATGGAATTCAAAAGTTATATGTGTATATAAAATATTCAATTGGGACATCCATATTCCATAAAATTAAAAATTAAAAAAAAAAGGAAGAAAATCAAATATTTACATTTCAAGGAAAAAAAGCGTGATCGAGGAAATTTTTTACCGATTTCAAAACAATAGTTGAGAGTTAAAAAAAAAAAATCGACAAAATACATTATATCGAATTGATTAGGTGTCTTACCAAACTATTGACAATTTGACACGAGTGCAAGTATTAAACTTTTTTTTTTTTTTTAACACAAAGTTTTGTTCCTTTTTTTATTTTATTTTAAATGTGACGTATAAGCAAAATAAAATTATCATAAGTGGTTGTTTCCTGGAGTCAAAGTGGGGTAAAATTATTACAAAGGAGGCAGTCGTAAATGGATGGTCTACAGTTGATCAAGTCTTTAGTATTAACGTGTTTTCCTGTACAGTGTTCGCAGGGTGGTCAATTTTTTCCACAATCTCGATTCTCTTTCTTGGACACTAATGTCGTTTCATAGAAAAATAAAATCAAGAATTTTATCTTAGGTTGTCTCTTCTTGACCCCGTCCTCCACGTCGTTTTGTAATGCACCGACACTCTGTATTCCCCAATGCAGCTGCCTATGAAAGGGGGAATTTCAAACTCTAATTACTTCTAAAAATCAAGAAATATTTCATCATTTATTTATTTATTTTTTTTATCATACCCTAAGTAGGGGTGTTGGGCGGGTGCCTCATCCGGCCCGCCCGACACTTGCATCAAACTGGTGAGGGTGTCCGCTCACACTAGGGACCATTCATCCATTGCAATTGGCTTTCACTTAAAAATGGAGGGCTTTTGGACAGAAATTGCGCGACATCTAAGCCATTCGACGCATTACCAAGAATAGACTAGAGACCATAAAACTATAGATCTACGCACGATGCATACGTCAAGGCTATTATTTCAAGAGGTTGGCTTGGGCATTTTTGGGTTCTCCCATTCCTCCCTTCTCGCCTTCAATCCCTGGATGGACATGGCCTGAATTGACATGTAACAATACCAAAGCACAGCATTATCACTCGCAAATTAAACCCATAATTTGCCGAATCAAGCTTAGGATGATCGTATAGATCAAAAGGGGTTTTTTCCGAAGGCATTGTGGCCCAGACATCTTTCTGAAGGCTCTGTCTGCGTACAGAAACAACGCAGGGCATCGTCATTTATTCCACCTCCATACTCCCTCTTATGTAGTTCACTGCCTCGATCATCGTGAAGATAAGTCGTTGTCCTTGATCTCGTTGCCCATGGAACTTTGGAGCGCCTCCCCTCCGCCAACATTCCAATAATTCATCTCCTTCCTCCGTATACGAACACGTTATGGAAGCAAAGGAAACAGCAAAGGACAACTAAACAAACACACTGGGGCCTTTACTTTATGCACGAAACTGATTCCATTCGATAGTAATTATTACATGTACATTCTCCTCCTCTCAATCAATATAGCAAACACCTCGTGGTTTTTAATATTTAAAGACAACAACTCAAGCAACAATCAAACACCACCAACCAAAAAGAACTTATGTATCTTACAGTGTCGAAACCCTTTTCTCTTTGCTTTTCTCCTTTTAAATTTTTACAAACGGCCGTGTGGGGTTTGCTGCGGTAGCCTGAACCGGACCTGAGAAGCAGGAGATTTCACCGCCACGCCGTGCCAACATATACCTCCCCTGCACATTTCGTGGGCGTGCTCGCGCGAAACTGCATACGTGGCCTTGCGGGACACGTCCCAAGTCAGCGTCCCGATCAAGATGAGGCCCACCACGATGGTCGACACAATCAGCACAAAACCACCACTGAAGCTCCGGCCACAGGCACACCCGTAGACCTTGATCCCCGCGATCACGGCCACATAGATCGTCGTCAAGTTCCCCACCACGCAGTCAGACAACGCCATCTCTGCCTCTATTAACTCTTTAGCTCTATGGATTGTTCTTGAAACCAAAAGGGGGGTGGGTATTAAGGAAAAGATTAAAAATTGGGAAATGACTCTGGAGTTGGGAGTGAAGCAGAGGGGAAAGCAGCAAGCAAATCAATGGAGGGATCCAAGAGGCGAATTAGTTGAAGAATGTCTGGGGACTCGATTATGGAGTCGAAATTACGAAAGTAGGGCAGATTCGATGTCTGATGTAATGGCAGAGCGAGCTTTTATCTTCAAATTCTGGGTGGTTTCTCAGAAGGGGAAAGGAAAGGTGTCCACTTATGTTCGTACACCCGCCGACTTTCGGAAACCCAAACAGATACCGCCACGTCCTCGAAGTTGTAATCCTGCCTATGTGGCTGTGCTGTCGTCCAATGTCTCCTACATTTTTTTCTCCCATTCGTCTACTGTAACGACGTCGTTTCTATGATGCTTGGACAGTTTATGAAGCAGCTCAATTTGCCACCTTGTTATTGGAGGCGGCTCTTGGAAACGCCGGGCTTTTAATCGTTTCGGGGTGGACGGTTGACGATGCACCAATTCCAAATGAACATGCAGATCTTTGCCACGTTTCACATTCTTAGTGCGTTGATGGGCAGGCCACGTACTGAGAGCTGAGCATTAAGCTATACCCAAAACAAAACCTTTCAATATATAAGTGATAGCGGCTCGCAACTGTGTGTGGGACTTTGCTGTTGCTTTAATTAAGCTGCTTCCTCCCTTCTTAAAATATTGTGAAGCGTTTGATTAACGATAATGAGATTGAAAGGGAACCCATAACCATAATGCGCATAAAATATTTGAGGGATCCAAATTTAATCTAAACATATTCAAGGGTTTAAGCAAAGTCTACTTTAGTTGGGATGGTTAAACGTATATATATAAGGAATGAAGGAACTGCGTAATTTTTTATATTTGTTCAGCAGGTGAAAGATAAAGACAATTGTAATCAAGTTATTTGTAAAAATGCCTCACAAACCGTGAGAACATAGATGAGAGCCTTCGACTGTATATAACATATGTACAACAGAATGAAAGAAAATATAAAGAAACTAGCTGGCCATTTATAATGGATTTGTGTTGAATATTTTCAAATAGAGCACGTGTAACTGTTGTGTCATTGATGTGAAAATAATTTGCTTGAGTTTTGATTTCCATAGAGAGAGTTGGAATCGTGTGGGTGATCTTGGTCTTGGCTTTCATATAGGAAATTGTATTCGTTGAGGTGAGTTGGTTCTTAGTTTCCATATTAAGAATTGTAGTTGTTGGATCTTTCTCGTTCGTGACTTTATCTTCAATACTCCGCCGCAAACTATGCCGAGCAGGAGGCTAAGTTTGAAATGTAACAAATAAAGAGCAGGACAACCAAGAGGTTTAGTAAAAATATCCACAAGTTGAAAAGAGGCCTGAGCATGTTGTGTTTGAAGAAGACCAAGAGCAACGCATTCTCATATATAGTGGTAGTCAATTTCAATATGTTTACTACGAATATGGAAAACTAGATTGACTGTTATATGAAGAGCACTTAAATTATCATAGAAGATGACAGGTGGCGATGAGAGTTGAACACCAAGATCACTAAGCAAAAAGGAGACCCATGTAAGTTCTGTAGTGGTGTAGGCCATAGCACTATACTTAACTTCAGAGTTGGAGCGAGAAATAGTGTGTTATTTTTTTGCAGACCAAGAGATGCAGTTGCTGCCCAAGAATACATAATAGTTGGTTGTAGAGTGACGAGTTTGAGGACACCAGCCCAATTTGCATAAGAAAAGGTATAAAGATTAAGTGTAGATTGTGAAATAAAATGCATACCAAGATCAACTGTACCATGTAAATATCAAAGAATGTGTTTCACCATTTTGTAATGAGCAATGGTGGGTGAGTGCATAAATTGGGAGACAAAATTGACACAAAAAGTTAAGTCGGGGCGAGTGAGAGTAAAATATTGAAGGGTACCTACAATACTATGATAATGACTAGGGTTAGAGTGAGGAATGTCACTAGTGAGACCCTTTATTTTGGGCATCATAGGGGTACCCATGGGTTTGTATTCATGCATTTGGGCACATTATAAAATGTTTGACACATATTTGGCCTGAGACAAGATGAACCCATCAAGAGTGTGAGTGACTTGTATCCCTAAAAAATAATGAAACGGATCAAGGTTTTTCAAGAAAAATTGATGGACTGGAGTAGTAATGAAAGTGTTGAGATGATAGGATCAGAGCCGGTTAAGAGAATATCATCAACATATAACAAAAGAATTCAAGTATTGTGAGTAGAGTGGTAAGTAAAATGAGATGGGTCAACAGTGCTACAAGAGAATCCATAAGCAATGAGAAACTTACTAAATTTATCAAACCTGGCACAAAGTACTTGTTTTAAACCATACAAAGATTTGTTTAATTTGCAAACATGAGAGAAACCTAGAGGTTGATCCATAAAAACATCTTCATGTAGATCACCATAGAGAAATGTATTATTAATGTCAAGCTGGCGAGTTTCCCAATGATGAAAAAGAGCTAAACTGAGGACAATGCGAATGGTGCCAGACTTGATGATAAGGGAGAAAGTCTTTGTATAATTGACTCCATCCAAATGATGGAATCCTTTCGCAACAAGTTGAGTTTTAAGTCGATCAAGGGAACCATCGGCATTGAGCTTGGTCTTGAAAACCCATTTGTAGCCAATAACATCCAAGGACGGGGTGCGGGGCACAAGGGTCCAGGTGTGGTTATCATGAAGTGCTTGTATTTCATCTTGCATAGCGTTATACTAACCAAGATGTTTGAGAGCAGAGCGAACAATCTTTAGTTCCAACGGAATATCAACAAGAGCATAAATGTTAACATATTTAGGATTAGGTTTGGGAATACCAACCTTGGATCGTGTAACCATATGATGGCGAGTAAGAGAATGGGGGGAGTCGGCCACTAGTGATGGCGATGCAGAAGCGAAAGCAATTGTCTCATAGGGAGCATGGCTTGACGTTTCTTGAGTATACGAGGTAGGCACGGTGGGTGGTTCTGACATTATCATTGGAGGAATGAGGACATTTGCATCAATATGGGGAACCTGCAAGGAAGAAGAAGTAGCAGCACCTGAAAAGTTAGTATTGGAAGTAGGATAACGCCATTCATGATACGTAGATAATATTTGAGTAGTAGAGGGGGGAACATGAAGGTTATCATGTTATTTAAAAAGACATGTATATTCATCAAATACAACATGTTGTAAGATGAAGGTGCGGCGAGAGGGGGGATAGTAGCATATGTAACCCTGATGGTGTTTACTATAACCTAAGAAAATGCAAGGTAGAGTTTTGGGATCAAATTTGTTATGTTTAGTGTCCTAAGTATAAGGATAGCATCTAGAGCCAAAAACACGAAGAGACTTATAATCAGGAAAATGATCATAGAGGGTGGAGAAGGGAGAGTCAAGGTCAAAGGCTCTAGACGGGAGGCGATTAATTAAAAAGACAATAGTAGTGAAAGCTTCTACCCAAAAGCGTTTAGGAACACTACCATGAAAAAGTATAGCCATTCCTAATTCTCTAATGGTGCGATGTCGGCGTTTGACCGAACTGTTTTGTTCAGGAGTATGGGGACAAGAATATTGATGCAAGATTCCTTGTTGGAGGTGAGAATCGAATTGATGGTAAGCAAATTCACGACCACCATCCGACTGAAAAATTTTGATTTTTTTTATTAAATTGACAAACAACGTATTTTTCAAAAATAAAAGAAATGCATTAAAAAAATCTGATTTTCTTTGAAGAGGAATAAACCATAAATATTTTGAAAAACCATAAACTAAACATGCATAATATTGAAATTTTCCAACAGATAAAACAGATGCAAGGCCCCACAAGTCACAATATATTTTATCAAATACATTAAGATGAGTATGGTGAGGACACAAAATGTAATTTGCTCATTTTCCATAGTTGACAGCTTTCACAAATCGAGGTACCACTATACTTGTCAACAAGTTAAATAAGATTTTTGGAGTGAAGAACTTGAATAGTAGAAGCTTGGGGATGACCCATCCGTTGATGCCACATTTCTTCAGATACTGATTGAAATCGGGTGAAGAAATGAGTTTCAACATGTGGGAATAAGACATACAAGTTATCCTTCCATCGCCCGTTCAATATTGTGCAGTTGGTCGCTTTGTCCTTTGTAGAGAAACCAATACCATAAAATTCACATAGGTAAGAAAAATCAGATGTTAATTGACTAACAGATAAAATATTTTCGGCAAGATCAGGAACTAATAAGACATCTTTTAATTTGATTTTAGAAGTACCAAATCTAGTAATTGTATCACCAATATGAGTGATTTCATATAGTGTACCATCTCCAACAATAACAACGTCAGTACCAAAATAACACGAAGATTTTCAAGCATTCCTGAATTACATGTCATGTGGGCAGTGGCACTTGTGTCAACAGTCCATTCAATATCGGAGACAGAGTTATTAAGAAGAGTTATTAAGAGTGTGCGCAACCATAGCTTGTGGGACATCAATGGGTTGAAAAGCATGATCAAAACAGTACCAACATTTAAGTGCCACATGTCCCTTTTTGCCACAATTTTGACACGTTGGAATTTTTTTCATGTCATGTATTGGACCCGAATTAGGTGGTTGCTAAGAAGCATTCGGCTAGACAGAGTTTTAAGGGGCTTGTGAATTGAAATTAGACTAGGTGAAACCGCGTCCTTTGGAGGAGAAGGACTAGTCTCCTTGCCGCCGATTTTGAGGCCTTGTTCTTTGTCCATAAAAAGCCATAGAGGAGTTAGAGAATGAATCATGAAGGTAGGGATCTAAGTTTATACCCTTGGAGGAGCGGCACCATTTTCAAATATTTCTTCCTTGGTAGTTTAAGCATGGAGGTGGTGAATGGTTCGTACTTTGATCCAAGACTATTCAAGAGAGAAAACATCTTCATTTTATCCTCCATGGGCCGTCCAATTGCTTGTAAATTATCATGGAGGGTTTTGAATTGCCAAAGGTGATCGGCAAGGGAGGAGGTTGGCTCATTTCTCAAGTATGAAATTTGTTAAGTAAGATGAGATTCCCTCTCTTGAGAGGCTTGAGCATAGGCGACTTTGAGTGCTTCCCAGACATGGTTAGAGGTGTCGAGACCCACCATTAACCTGAGTGCTTCTTCGGACAAGGTTCCAATGATCGACCCACGAAGGAGTCGATCTGCCTTGCGCCATTGAAGGTAAGTTTGGTTTAATCTTCGGAAATCATCAGAGCGTTTGGGTGGTTGGAGTGAGTCACTAGTGAGGTGCTCGACCAAGTCTTGGCTCTTAGCCAAGGCTAGGATTTGTTCTCTCCATAATGGGCAATTTCCTTGTGTGAGTTTGAGGGTAATGAAATTGCTCACACTCAATGAGATGGAAGCCATGTATAATTAAGGGGATACCATAAAGACAATTCACACTCTCTTGCACTCTCACAAGGCTCTGGATACCATAAAGATAATTGTATTTAAAATATTTGTAAAAATGTCTCACAAACCGTGAGAACATGCATGAAAGCCTTCAACTATATATAACATATGTACAATGGAGTGAAAAAAAATATAAGGAAACTAACTAGACTTTTACAATGGATTTGTGTTGAATATTTTCAAATGGAGCATGTAGTCGTTGTATCGTTGATGTGAAAATGATTTGTTTGAGTTTCGATTTCCATAGAGAGAGTTGGAACCGTTTGGGTGATTTGAGTTTTGGTTTTCATATTAGAAATTGTATCTATTGGGGTGAGTTGGTTCTTAGTTTCCATATTAAGAATTGTATCCATTGAATCTTTCTCATTTGTGGTTTTATCTTCAATAAAACAGACACTATTATTTTATTCCCAATGAGAGATGGCTCATGCATTATTTTCTGAAATAGAATAAAATCTTAGAATATTTGGATCTAATTATGTTCTATCTTAAAAGAAATTTATTTAATATTTTGAGTGACTTCCCATAGATCTATTCATCCAGGTCGAATTAAAAGAATAAAAATAAGTCGAGGGAAGCGGTTGGATCACCCCCAAAGCATGTGGTGAAAACCAATATCTTTAATGATTTAGTTTTTAAATAATTTTTTTGAAATTATGGGATCACCTTGCCCTTTTGTGAGAGTGGTTGTTGGCCACTGCCACATATTTTTCAGTTCAAAAGTGGTTGGCTCTTTAAAAAGAAACAACACATCCATAATTGTGAGTGCATTGACGGGTAAGTCACTTCACTTCCAAATTTCACAAGATACTAATATAAATTGACTATTGAAACTAAAGTAATGTTTGTATAGAAAGAAATCATCATCGCATATAGCGGTAGTCTCCTACGTATTGCGCTGTGAAGACAAGAAGGTAATAATTGTCAAAAGATGCTATTAGACCTGAGTACTAGCTCTGATAAGTAGACTACTGTTTTTGTAATACAGACATTGAGTGTGTTGGTGCTTATAATGCGTCATTAGGCTGGCTGGTGACTTCTTAATTCTATAAAGCATATGCGTCATTCACTGCTATATTATAATTTATACTCGACGGTGGCTCATACGGTATAGTGTAGGTTAGAAGTCCCCTATATTAATAATTCTTTCTTTAGAAAAATCACCAATATCATATATGTGATTACATAATCTAACCAACTTACGCTGATGATTTGCATGTTCAATTCTTCAGGAAGAAATGTACGGTACCTCTTTGTAACGCCCCCAAATTTTTAACCAATAGAAGTGTTTTCGTTGACACAAAAAATTAAAAAATAAAAAAAATGATAAGATAAACTAAATAAAGTAAAACTTTATATAAATGAAGTTAACAATGTAAAATCTCACGCAAACTTTTCCCTCATAATTAAATGCCATGAGCTAAAAATTTAAAACTATCTGATAATCATTACTTATTCCACCATTTTTAATCTAACCCTTCCATGTATCAATTAAGCTCTTTTAAATTCAATTTTTATCTTTTTTTTTAAAAATTATTTCATCTTATTTTATCATCAAGGTTAAAACTTTACCTAACATTAGAAGTTAGGAATTGCGATGAGCGAAGAAAGAAAATCCCTCAATATTGACAGGTTTGGATCATAAGATGAGATATAAAATTTTTAATTTTATTTAATTTAATTTAATTTCATCTTATCTTATTTTTAAATATTATTTCAATAATTTTTTAAAATTAATTATTGCAAAATTTTTAAACTTTCAAATAAAAAATAAAAAATAAAAAATAAAAAATAAATCTAATTTTTTCAAAATTTTCAAAAATAAATAATATTATAAAACTATATTCTTACAATATTTTAATTTTATAAAATCTTTATTCAACTCTTTTTTCCTCTTTTCTCAAAATTCAAAAACTGCTAAACTCAAACAGTTTCACCACTCTTTACAAATTATCTTATTATTATATACAAAATCCTCATCATCTCATATCTTTTACAAGCAAAAAACACTCGTTGGATCATCAGGCCGAAATCAGGCCACTTTTTTTTTATGAAGGATCTGCAGCCGTTTAAATAATCCAGGACGGCAAAATAGAACCAATCCAAGGGCTGCTTTACCTCGTAAACTCGTTGGATGAAGAGTCATCTAGTCAATGTCCGGTCGTGAAAATCATGGTCCCAGCCTATATAAATGGAGAAACACAATACATTTCCCAATCTTTACATAACACAAATAATAAAATAAAAATATTTTTATAAATTACCTTATCTTTAGTTTACCACACATATTATGTAAATTATTATAAAAGTATTGTGAATTTATCATTTCTTATATAAATATATTTAATATATACTCCAAGATTCTATGTGGATTATTTTGCTGAGTGATGCTAGTAGTAGTGAAGTTATAATGTACGACGAGGAAGTGGACGATCCCTCCCAATCTGTTCCTTCTCTGCCTCCTCTTTCTTCTCCCAGATCAAGGTACGATTGGGCATTCCCTGGAAAACAAACAACTTTTTTTATTTTATTTTAAGAATTGTTAGCAGAAGATTCAATCTCAAGTCTTGTATATAAATACTTCTATTGTGTGCGAGTTAAAATACATTGCAATCAATAACATCTTTCATTTTCACCCTATCTTCTCGTCTTTCGGCAGTTCTCTCTTATTTATTCTAACTCCTTTTCTGACATGATATCATAGCCTTCATGAGAAAAGCTTTCGCGAATTGCAACTCTACCTATGTGGGTTAACCACGCGGCGCTATGCCTATGTGAAACTCCGAAGAGCTATGTTCTCGAAATTTTTTGCTCATTTTCTTCCCTTCTAAATGCTGATATTGCAATTGTTAAAGACATATTGCATGGTTTGACTCGACTCGGATATTCGATAGTCCTCAATTTGCAGTTCAAGAACGGAATTGATATCGGGGTTCGAGACCTCTCCAATGCCAAAATTAGTTTGAGTGAAGTATCGATATTGATTATAAAAGTCTTGACGTTTTAGAGTCATTACCTTCTTTTGTGAAGCGTCAAATGTTATTTATAGCTATCCTCATACTGGTTATGACGACGTTTGATAACTTCGTTCAGTCGTCATCCAGCTAGTCATTACTTGATAATTAATATCTTGGCTCAACCGTATTAATTCCTCTTCATTAAATGTTTGTCGGGTTGAATTTCTGATGATAATTAATGTGGCGTCTTTGACCTGATCTTATGTCCAATGGAGTGATTCGTTTGGTGTGATCATTAATGGCCTGTAGAGCTGAACATTAGTTGTAGATGATTGTGATGCATTTGGCTCGATCCTATTTTTAGTAGGGTACTTTGCTTGATGAACTTACGTCTATTCGCCTTCTATGTGCAAGTGTGAACATCGGGAGAATGTGGGCTGGTGGTTTTGATACTTCTTCATCTGGATGGACGCTCGGGATTGTGTGAGCTTGCTTTCTTGATTTCATTGGATGATCGGGATCTTTAGAGTTCTTTCATTCCCTTGAACTAGGTTCTGGTCGATCAAGGGTCCATGGGCCCTGGCGGTTCCGCTTGGGCTTTCATCATAGGGGCTCATGGCTCGAGTGGGATTGGGCTCCCCTTATCAGCAATCATGATCGATTTCGTGATTTGCTGTTTTGTAGACTGTGATCAAGACTATGTTCACCATTACCCGTTCGATGAAATTCATCAAAGGCTTCAAAAGTTTGGAATTTGTTTTGGGTTCTCAAATCTTGGGTATGAAATTTCAGATTTCTCCGCCTATGAAATGCAATAGATGATTATTCCGGCGGGTTTTGCAGTGATTGTAGTTGCTTTCGGCATTGGAAATCATAGTCTACTTCATCTCAACGAAGAAGAATACTCCAGTTTGGTTGCTTAAGTACTTCCATGTTCTGGATAGAAGTAGCATTATTATACGAGTAGTGCTAGGTAGCCCCGGCACTTATCTTTACTGTGACATCATGGATTATGTGGCGTGGCAACTGATAATATTAAAAAAAAAAATCAAAACCAAAACGCAAAAATCCCAAAACATAAACATTCCATTCTCATTTCTCACGTAGACACAATCCTGCTAAAAATAAACACAACGACCTAATCCATATCGATATTTAGAGTTTTAGACTACTACAAATATCAGTTTGAGGAAAAAAAAAAAAAAGAGATTGCCATTTTGAAATGTCAAAGTTGCAACTATACCAAGTACCACATGTTGGAAATGGCAAAATCTTGAAGGCCATGAAAGAAAGAATGTGAATACGAGTATTCCCTTATTTTCTGTAGTTTTCTTATACAGAACGGTTTGGTTTTTGTCACCACCGCTTTCTCATTTTCACTTTTTTCTCACTTTTTTTCTTCACTTCCCCTTGCCTTTTCCACTGTTCTGGTTGTCCCAAAAAATGGATTTGGGTGCTGCTTCATCCTGTTTTCCCCCTTCATTTCCATGCCCTCTTAGACAAGCTTGCGGGAGCATGGAGACTCACCAAAAACGATTCATTTGGGGGATTCGAATCCTAAAATTGAAGAGGGAATGCAAATTTCAGAGTGTGGACAGAGAAAAACAAAGGGAGATGAGAATGAGTATTAAACGATGTTGTTTGAATAATTAATCTACGTAGGACGTGGGATTACGCCGAAATTATTACCTGATGTCCTAAAGTATTTTCCTTATTATACATAGTCTGCTATCTGGTTCCTAGCTCATCCATGAGTTTTTAATTCAAGATCCAACCCATTTACATGGAGCCAGTGGATATCAACTAGGTAACTAAAAGTATCCCTTCCAGCCCGTTGATTCAGTCTGTTTTTTTTTTTTTTAATGGGCTCAGGCCTCTGATAAGCCCAGCTCAAAGTTAGTTCAGCCCTTTTTTTTTTTTTTTTTTGTCTATTTCAAATAATTAGCCTGTTTCTAGCCAATCTTTCTTGACTCTTGAGGCTTCTTTGTCGGTTTTTTTTAAAGCCTTTCTCCATCTGTGTTAAAGCTCCAAATGCACAAGTTTTGCACAAAAAAAAGTAGACTCCACTAAAAAAAAAAAGATTTTCACACTTTTTATAATAAAATTTATTTTTTTATAAAAAATTTGTGCAAAATTTATATATTTATATTTTTTTATAAAAGACTTGTACAAGATTTGTATTTGGAGCACAAGCTTTACACAAACTTTTGGACGTTTTGGAAAAAAAGTAGGCTCTACTAAACAAATAATATTTTCACACTTTTTTATCATGAAATTCATTTTTTTTGTTTTTTATAAAAGACATATACGAGACTTGTATATTTAGGATTTGTATTTCATTATTCCAACTCTAATGCTTCGTTTTTCACTCTCACTTCTTTCTTATCCCGGTTCAGACATTTGCTTTCCGGTTCAAGACATTTATGCATGTTTTGCCACTAGAAGAACTATAAGCACACAATATTTTTCAAAACACTATACACAGCAATCATTTAAAACGAGGGGTACTTTTGTAAAATATTTTATAAAATAATATCACTCTACATAAACACTCTTATTTCAAAATACAATTGTGAAATGTATTGGGTAGATATCATTATTCAAAGAACTCTCTCTCCTTTTAATTCCTTCTTCAGTTCTTCAAGGTTTTCAATCTTCAGTATCATGGCCTTCAGTGGCATCATTTCCTTGGGTTTCTAGAGTGCTCACATTCACTCTGCAAATGGACGTAACTTTGGGTTCTTGTGCTGATTGTTCAGTACTTGGGGCATCTCTAATTCTATTGCACAGTGTGGCTTCTCTGCAATATTGGAGCTATGCGACTTCACAGCTTGAGTGCTAATTGTTTTGTCGTCAGTGCTTCGAGCAATTAGTTTCATATTTCTAACTTTGTTTACTTCTCAAGATGTTCCAGCTTCAGGGGGAAAGTATTAGAGTTCTAACTAGAATTAATTATTAAGAGCTGGTTAGTTTGTTAACACATGATTTAAGCTCAATTCATATAGAAAACAACTAGAGATACAAAAGGATCCCATAAACGGATGTGGCACAATGCCACATTAGTTTGAGTTATTATAATTTTTTGTGTCGTTTTTACCCCCTCCCCCTCCCCCTCCCCCTCCCTTTCCCAAACCCTCAAGACCAGGCCCTCCGACCCCCATGAGCAGTATCAAATTTCATCTCTCTACTTCCTATTGATATCTACCCACGTGAGCAGCATCGATGGATTGAGTTGGTACCCACAGATTTACTAAGTTGTGGATCTAATTTTTTGTTTGTAAATAAATATAGTCTTATCTTTTTTTTTAGGCAAGTTTAGCATTCTATTATATAAATTAATGGATTGTTAAACACAAATTTTGGTTGGGTGGAAGTCTCATACATTCTTTTCAAAAACTAATACACAATGTAACACAAGATAAAAAAAATAAAAAATGGTGACCGGAGCCAAACGAATGACTCCCACCCATTTTCCAAAAGGGAAGACCACTTAGTTACAGTTTTAAGATAGTTTGATGAATATACCATAAGGGATATGTGCTGCACCATATTAATTTAGGCTGATTGTATGGAACTGTCACGTCTACTTTCACTCGATCATTGATTAGAAAAAGCGAAAATATAACGTAGCAATTAAAAACATTGACAAATTGCCGACGAGAGACCAACATTGATGTTGGTGACACGTGCAGGCCACGCGCCACAACTGGAGAGAGGTGAGTAGACAGATCTGGAAAGTTTGAAGTCACTGAACCCAAAATTGCTCACGTGAGGCGTATGCATTGCCTTTTGAACGGATTTCTTCCCTTTCGCCTTCGTGAAGATCGACACCACCTAAGGAAACTGATGGAGGCGTGCGTGTCGGCCTTATATCGCTGGAAAGCAACAAATCGGTGATGAACTTGTGCTAATGGATAAAAACTAGAAAACATAACGAAAAAAGCAATGATAATCGAAAAAGGACAGGGTGATGTTGGCAAAGAGGGGAGGTGGGGGAAGTCGAAGCACTATCCCCCTCCTCCAGATGAATGAAGAGGTTTTCTAAGAGAGGCAATAAACAAGCTGGAGAGAAAACCATAAAAGGGAGAAAAACTCGAATCTTTTGAAGAGTTTGTTTTAAGATTAGAAAAAAGAATCTATTAAGAATTAAAGTCAAATTTATTGGAGAAGGGCGCCTGAGTTTAGAGGAACATTACCATGTTAATCGTCCCGTGAATTTCAACTAAATACTTTTTGTAAGATCTAGTTGTTCCTGATCTAACTTTTGTTTTACAAAATATTGTGTTGATTGGACAATTATGAAAAAAGTTGGGAGTTTTCTCTTTTATGTCTTCAGATAATGGTCAGAACGTTCCTGCCCAAAAACATCGCAGGGGCAAAGGCAAATAGAATAAACGAAAACAAAAAAAAGAAGAGCGAAATACCTTACCTTAGGGTTGTAAATAAATTAAGCTATTCGATAATTCGTTCGATTAAATTCAAATTGAATTTGATTTGTAAAAAAAAAAAACTTGCTCATAAAAATAGATATCCGCTCGATTAATAAATGACACATACCCAACAAAACTCGACTTGACTCGACTAAAGTTTATTAATAATCGATTGTTTATACTCCAATCGATTCGATTAAAGTTCATTCATATATTAATAAATATATACATATATATGTTATATATATTGTTAATAATATAAGCATAACATTTTTATAATTAAATATATAATATGTAATCTAATTGTTGGGAATCTGGTCTTCCAAATTCCCCCCACTAAGATCTACTTTTGACAGAATAACAAGAAAAATAAAGAAATAAACACAACACAAGAATTTACGTGGAAAACTCCAAAACAGGAGAAAAACCACCAGACCCAGAGAAGAAAATACACTATGTGAAAAATTGTTACAATCACACAATTTTTCTCCTCACCCTAACGACACCCACAAAAACTTTTCCCACTAGTAAAACTCTAACTTTCACCTCTCTTCCTTTTACATACAAAAAAGGACAACAGAGGAATTTTACTAAAGTCAAAAGTTACTAGATAAATTTCTGACTGGTGTATTTAAACCAAGGAGCCCAAGCCTTATTTTATAAGGCTTGGGGCTGCCTCCTCTCCCACTCATTTCCCATGTGGGATTAAGGAGCAAAACCCAACAATCTCCACCTTGCGACTTTGACTGATCCCACAGCCACGCTCCACCGCAATGAGGATCTTCATAGCTTCCGCTATCATGCTCCACCATAAAAGCATACTCACTCAAAATAAACCAATTCCAAGCATTTCACTTCGGCTCATGTCGAAAATAATCTTGCTGAAAAATTATGGTGCAACTCCCACGTTTGGCTTTCCTGGAAGTTCATCAGCCATCGACATGAATTTCCACTACACACCCTGCATCAATGCCAAACCAATGCCCGTGTGCAAATTTGTGGAACAACTAACATTAACATCCTCTATCATGGCAACTTTGGGATTAGCGACATGCCATAAGGATGTATATGTCTCTTTTTAACAGACATCGTCTTCTGTAAAGAGAGATATAATGTTAGTTTCATTGTCAGTATCTCCATTTACTGACTTGGAACCATTTGCCGAACCGGCTCCACCTCTTGGACAATTTCTTTTGATGTGCCCAGGTTGTCCACACACCCAGTAGACTACTTTCTTCTTCATGGAGTTCTTTCTCTTCCAATCACCAGCTGTCACCATTGCTACGTTCTCAAGTGAACCATTACTTCCACTACTTAGCCTTCTTTCTTCAGAAAAAAGTTTACTGGTAACTTCTGAAAAAATTATTTTCTCCTTCCCATGTATCAAAATAGGCTTCATATGCTCATAGGAAGATGGAAGAGACCAGATCAGCCTCAAGGCTTGATCCTCATCATCAATTTTAACTCCAATAGATTCCAACTCAGAGACAATGCCATTGAGAACACTTAAATGATCTGAAATAGTCGTACCTCCACTCATCCGCAGTGTATGAAACTGCTCCTTCAGGTACACTTGATTCGAGACACCCTTCGTCTGATACAACTCTTCGAGCTTTTCCCAGAGTCCCTTTGCCGTGAATATTCCATGTACATTTGCAAGAACATTCTTGGCTAGGCACAGACGAATTGCACTTGCCGCTCTCAAACCCAAATCCTCCCAATCTTCATCGCTCATTCCAAATCTGCTCTTTGTTTCACCAGTAGTGCTTGGACCGCTACTGACTTCAGGGACTGGTCTACCTTTTAACGCCTTGTGTAATCCTGATTGAATCAAGATATCCTTGACTTGCACTTGCCACAAGCCAAAATTGATTCTCCCCTCAAATTTCTCCACATCAAATCTGATAGGATTTGAAGCTCTACCTCCTGACATAACTTCGATGAATTTTACCGTAGAAATGAATAGTACCCACTAAGTAAGTTCCCAGGAAAGACTAATCTTTCCTAGACAGAACTTCAAGGTTCCCAGGAAAGATTGGAGGGTCACAACGGACACACTTAAAATTTCCAATCTCCTAGACAGAACCTCTTTAGACCATACGTATTCACACTACCACACCAAAGCTCCACCCTGCAAAAAGAACCTAGTGGCTCTGATACCACTGTTGGGAATCTGGTCTTCCAAATTCCCCCCACCAAGATCTACTTTTGACAGAATAACAAGAAAAATAAAGAAATAAACACAACACAAGAATTTACGTGGAAAACTCCAAAACAGGAGAAAAACCACCAGACCCAGAGAAGAAAATACACTATGTGAAAAATTGTTACAATCATACAATTTTTCTCCTCACCCCAACGACACCCACAAAAACTTTTCCCACTAGTAAAACTCTAACTTTCACCTCTCTTCCTTTTACATACAAAAAAGGACAACAGATGAATTTTACTAAAGTCAAAAGTTACTAGATAAATTTCTGACTGGTGTATTTAAACCAAGGAGCCCAAGCCTTATTTTATAAGGCTTGGGGCTGCCTCCTCTCCCACTCATTTCCCATGTGGGATTAAGGAGCAAAACCCAACAATCTCCACCTTGCGACTTTGACTGATCCCACAGCCACACTCCACCGCAATGAGGATCTTCATAGCTTCCGCTATCATGCTCCACCATAAAAGCATACTCACTCAAAATAAACCAATTCCAAGCATTTCACTTCGGCCCATGTCGAAAATAATCTTGCTGAAAAATTATGGTGCAACTCCCACGTTTGGCTTTCCTGGAAGTTCATCAGCCATCGACATGAATTTCCACTACACACCCTGCATCAATGCCAAACCAATGCCCGTGTGCAAATTTGTGGAACAACTAACATTAACATCCTCTATCATGGCAACTTTGGGATTAGCGACATGCCATAAGGATGTATATGTCTCTTTTTAACAGACATCGTCTTCTGTAAAGAGAGATATAATGTTAGTTTCATTGTCAGTATCTCCATTTACTGACTTGGAACCATTTGCCGAACCGGCTCCACCTCTTGGACAATTTCTTTTGATGTGCCCAGGTTGTCCACACACCCAGTAGACTACTTTCTTCTTCATGGAGTTCTTTCTCTTCCAATCACCAGCTGTCACCATTGCTACGTTCTCAAGTGAACCATTACTTCCACTACTTAGCCTTCTTTCTTCAGAAAAAAGTTTACTGGTAACTTCTGAAAAAATTATTTTCTCCTTCCCATGTATCAAAATAGGCTTCATATGCTCATAGGAAGATGGAAGAGACCAGATCAGCCTCAAGGCTTGATCCTCATCATCAATTTTAACTCCAATAGATTCCAACTCAGAGACAATGCCATTGAGAACACTTAAATGATCTGAAATAGTCGTACCTCCACTCATCCGCAGTGTATGAAACTGCTCCTTCAGGTACACTTGATTCGAGACACCCTTCGTCTGATACAACTCTTCGAGCTTTTCCCAGAGTCCCTTTGCCGTGAATATTCCATGTACATTTGCAAGAACATTCTTGGCTAGGCACAGACGAATTGCACTTGCCGCTCTCAAACCCAAATCCTCCCAATCTTCATCGCTCATTCCAAATCTGCTCTTTGTTTCACCAGTAGTGCTTGGACCGCTACTGACTTCAGGGACTGGTCTACCTTTCAACGCCTTGTGTAATCCTGATTGAATCAAGATATCCTTGACTTGCACTTGCCACAAGCCAAAATTGATTCTCCCCTCAAATTTCTCCACATCAAATCTGATAGGATTTGAAGCTCTACCTCCTGACATAACTTCGATGAATTTTACCGTAGAAATGAATAGTACCCACTAAGTAAGTTCCCAGGAAAGACTAATCTTTCCTAGACAGAACTTCAAGGTTCCCAGGAAAAGATTGGAGGGTCACAACGGACACACTTAAAATTTCCAATCTCCTAGACAGAACCTCTTTAGACCATACGTATTCACACTACCACACCAAAGCTCCACCCTGCAAAAAGAACCTAGTGGCTCTGATACCACTGTTGGGAATCTGGTCTTCCAAATTCCCCCCACCAAGATCTACTTTTGACAGAATAACAAGAAAAATAAAGAAATAAACACAACACAAGAATTTACGTGGAAAACTCCAAAACAGGAGAAAAACCACCAGACCCAGAGAAGAAAATACACTATGTGAAAAATTGTTACAATCATACAATTTTTCTCCTCACCCCAACGACACCCACAAAAACTTTTCCCACTAGTAAAACTCTAACTTTCACCTCTCTTCCTTTTACATACAAAAAAGGACAACAGAGGAGTTTTACTAAAGTCAAAAGTTACTAGATAAATTTCTGACTGGTGTATTTAAACTAAGGAGCCCAAGCCTTATTTTATAAGGCTTGGGGTTACCTCCTCTCCCACTCCTTTCCCATGTGGGATTAAGGAGCAAAACCCAACACTATTACTTATATCTCTATGATGAATATGTTTCATAGGTATATTTTATAATTTGTACAATAATTAATCTATAAAATTTAATAAATTTATATATTAGTATGTGAGAATCATATATGAAATACATAGATGTTATTATATTTTGTATATTTATTAATAATATATGTAAGCATATAACATATAGTTATAATGAATAAATTAGTTAGATATTAAATATTAATTTTTATTAGATTTTTATTTATTTATTTATTTATAAATTTTATTTTAAAAAGTAAAACAAAAAATAAATTCAAATAAAAAATAAATAAAAATATTGAGCTCGGAAACGAGCTCAAATTCAAATATTTTAAGTCGAGACCAGATCCACAAGCCTCTACCTACCGTCAACGAGCAGGGACAGGAATGCAAGGGGATGGCTGAGAGCCTGAGGCACGAGCATCAAAACGGTGTTTGGATGAGGGGGCAGAAGGGAGAAAAAAAAAATCAGTGATACACTTACGATGTAATCACAATTAATTTAAAATTTTAAATAAAATAATATTTTTTAAATCTTTAAAAGCATCGGATCAAAGTAAAAGTCAAATTTAAATTTAAAAAATATGTTATTTTAATTCATAATAGTAAACAAATTGTAATCAAGTAGTACCTCTATTATTTTGAAAAAAAAATTAATTGACGTAATATGTGTTAGATCAGTTTGTAGATCTTTTGTGAAATTCTTTATATCCCATTATTAAATAGTTCTTAATCTTATGTATAAAGGAATATGCTACTTAAGTCTACCTAATATTTGCACCGATATGTGTATGTTTATTTTTTATATTTTATATGCCAAAAAATGTATTGAATTGAATTTTTTATTTTTATTTTATTTTCTTAAATTTTAAAAAATATGTCTTACCAGTAAAAAAATAAAACCATCGAGCAGCTATCAGATCATCGATCTCGGTAGCATGAACCATATATAAATACTTATCCCAGAAAAATTGCCTTGAGCCAATTCTCCCTCTCTCTCTCATGGGTGGAGGTTGGTCAAAGCTTTGGCTCCGACCATCTCCCCCATTTTATTTTTGGTCCTTTTTTGTCGTTTTCTGTTTGTATTTTGGTGGCTTTTCTAGATTTTTTTCTTAGGTTTCTCACTTTAGGGCCGGCGGCTAATCTATTGAAAACTGGTAACTTCCGACCACCACTTACATCTCCAACAGCCTTTCCAACCGCCAATTTTCAAGCTTGCGAAGGAGGATTATGTTTTCATCTAGCACGTTGGCCACACGTGAGGCCCATGTTGTGCACGTCGATCAAGCACAGCCGCTGATTGGAGTCGTTTTTTAAGACACACACGGTGCAAATGGGTTCGACTGTCTTGGATGTCTCGGACAGAACCATTTTCTCACTTCAAACAGCACGTACGCCACACGTGCCACCACCGCCTCCAAGGGTCTTTTGCCAGCGACTACTCTACTATGTTCCTACTTTCCATAGTTAAGGATAAAGTAAAAGCGGACGTAGAAGTTTCTCATAATCAGCCTAAAATAATACTATGCAACATACACTCCACCGTTACGAATTTCAGCCGTAGCCTAAAATCGTCCCCAAGCAGACCCTCCCATTATCGAGAAAAGGGTGAGAGCTATTTATTTAGTTTCGATCACTCGCTTTTTTTTAGAGCCATTCACTTGGCTTTTTCTTTTGCGTTGTATTATTGTAGGTTAGTTTTTTTAAAAGATTGTAAGAGATTTTCATCTCACTTTAACTTATATCTTGTATTCTATTAGTTATATCTAATATACTGAATTGATAAGTTGCAGTTTTCATCTTCGGTCTATTTTCTCCTCGCTTGATAAGCTATCTCTTCTTTTACCCAAACTCTATATCTGACGCCTTTTCTTGGATCCCGCATATTTTGTATACTCATAACTAACAAAGTGTGGGACAGCTTCTTTGTCTCTCAGGTTTTCCAGTGTGGTTTTACACGTAATATACTTTATAATATATTTCACAAAATATATTATAAAATAAAAATATTTTTATAAAATAATGTTTATTTTATAAGATAATTTATTAAAAAAATTCTCATTTTAAAATATTATTATGTAAAGTATTATAAAAAACAAAAATGATGTGCAGACCCCTGCAAACTGAAGGAAAAAAAAAAAAAAAAAAATTGAACGTGGTGTGCCGCATATGCAGCAGCACCTGCAGAGCATGGTCCTATAAAAAATGATTTGTGGTTATATTTTTCTTGAAAACATCTCCGGAGACTTGATCCAAAGACACTGTCATTTGAATTTGTATAGACTGCAGAAGTCAACTACGAGGGAGCCATGGATCGTGGATGTACTGTAAACTTTATTCGCCCAGAATTTTGCCTTAGTGGATTTGACGAGTTTAAAAAATCTTGATACACACCTTACAAAAATTCTTTATGCAATTTTTCTTCATCCCTTGTCTATGATTTCTTTGGCAACCAGGACGGAACCAGAATTTTATTTTTGGGGGGCGATCAATAAAGTGTGTACTATATATAAATTTTAAAAGGGTACTCATTAGTGATAGAAGTATCACATTTCGTTGTTATCGAACTCTCTCAACGTATTACTCTTCGAATTACCCACATTTAAAACAAAAAAGAATTATTTGTTCTTAACTTGCTCATATTTTTTATGATTAAAAAAAAATTATAGATAAAAAATAAACATAAGAAATTTTTAATGACTAATGATATACCGCTGCTAAATTTTTAACAAACTATATCTCATAATTATATAATTAAGTTAGAATGAGACTATATAAATGAATATATTTAATCAATTTTGACAATTATATAAATTTATAATTAGTTTTTGTAATTATGAGATTAGGTGAGTTAAAATTTGAATTTCAATAAAACTAAAAGTTAAAATAAAATTATATATATATTAAAATTTGAGAGAATAATGTTAATAAAAATTTTGGGGGGGTAATTTTTAATTTTTTTATAATTTGAGGAGTAATTTAATATTATATATATGTAAATATATATACTAAATAATTTTTGTGGAAAATTTTGGGGGGGCCGTAGCCCCCCCAACGTCCAACATGGGTCCGCCCCTGTTAAATGGCAACGACTTGAGGAAAGGAAAATCTTGACGCAGTTTGAAGACATGATCTACCATTTCCTCAATGAATTAAGTTGACCTGCGCGTAATTGACCAATCCAATTACTCACTCCACAATATTTCCTCAATGAAGTTAGAACTCATGAGAACAGCCCATGTGACTTCAGCTTCCATAAGATCATCAGGTTCATTTGCACCTCGTTTTTTTTTTTTTTTTTTCTTCAATTCATTTTTGGATTAGCGTCATAAATGCTCTTCATAATCTTAATCAGTCCTCAGAAAGAAGTCCTAACAAAAAAAGGATATAACTATTTAGTAATGCATGGATTAGACATCCATTTCTAGCAGAAACCACCATTGCTCTGAAAATCATATAACTAGTAAGCTTACAGTTACAGCAAAGTTGGTCTACTTTAGTAGTTGCCCACCATTCAAGATCCATTGATTTAAACTTTAAAGTAAAGCAAATACTTTTGTTTTCTAGCACATGTAATGATGTAAGGTTGTTATATTAACAACGAGATTTTTTTATGCTTTTTCTTTCTATGCCTATGAAATGCTCTGTCTTTCTAACTTTTGGTACAAACTTACACAAATTCCTCTCTAAGTAAGAAAGAAGCAATATATACGTTTAGCTCCAAATGTCCATACAAAAGGCATGAAAAATGGGCTTTAGCAATCACAAAGAGAGAGAGAGAGAGAGAGAGAGAGAGATTAAGATAAAATAAAAAAGAGGCATAGAAAGGATGTGAGAGAAGCGAGCACTGAAGCAGAACAAGATGGGATCTTGGATGAGTCCCCAGTGAAAAAGTCCGGAAACCATGATGAGGGACTGTTGAACAGGTCGTTTGGCACCTGATCCTGCGGCTGTGACTCGCTTCCTGAGCTATTTGTTGTGCTTGTGGTTGGAGATGCATCTCTTGCAGATTTTTTACTGTACAAAATATAATTATATAAGTTAAATGAATTTCATTGAAAACCAAAAAAACCATGGTTGAGCTGATTTATTCTAATTAGGAGAGACAGAAATCAATCTCAGCCCCCACAGCATTGCTATCATCCCTTTTTTGTTCATTTTTATCACTACAAAAAATTAGGTATTGTGATATTTTAATTACAATAAAAAAAATTATTTATGACGAAAATAATCTATTTTTATTACAAATAATATTTTTAATTATAATTAAAATATTATAAATACTTATTTTTTTTATGATATATGTCCTCAAAGAAGTTGATTTCACATGTACGTAGTCTAGAAATCACCTTTGTGTATCCCACAAGCATATCACTGACCCGTGCATTAGCTTGTGGCAGACAAAAGCAACTTAGAAGATCGAAAGTATAAGTATGAAAGCTAACACAGAATAACCGTAAACAAGACAACACGAACCATAGGTTCACCTTCTAACTCATCTCATTCGTCAGTACTGTAAATTCAGAGGTGGACCTATGTTATAAGTTGGGGGACCTATGTTATACGACCCCAAAAGTTTTTCAAAAAAAAAAATATATAATATATAAATGTGTGTAATTATTTATACATATAATTAAAATTGCTCCATCTAATTATAACATAAAATAAAATTATGACCCTAACAATTTTCACTAAATTTTTACTAAACAAATAGACTAAGTTCCCAAATTTTTTTTTTTTCTGATGTTTTATTTTTTTGAAGTTTTATTTAATTGTTTTGTGTTGATGTTTGGTTTAATTTCACTTCTTTTGTTGGTCATGACATTTATGAATTATGAGATATTTTTTAATAATTAACTTGCTCATTTGTTACTTTGAATTGATTATCAATTTTTATAATTTTCAAAATTAATTGATTATATTTATTTAATCTCACTCTAATTTATATAATTATGAAATTATTGTAAATATGATTTTATAATATATGATTATTATCTTTATATATAGTCACGTATAAAAAATATATATTATTTATATTTACATATACCATACATTTTATTGATCGCCCCCCAAATACTAAATTCTAGTTCCGCCCCGGACTGTAATGCTATAAAAATATAACACTTTTATTTAAAATTTTATATAATTTTAATTAAATTTATATAATTTTTAAGTATTCTATATAAAAGTGGTTCTACGTCTACTCCCGTGGGATCCCGACTAGTCGGGACCTGACTAGGATCCCGTCTAGTGTTAAGAAATTTTTTTAAAATCTTTTTAAAATTTTTTTTATATAATTTTAATATTTTTATATATTTATAAAAAAAATTAAAAAAATAAAGTTATTATAAAATAATACATATTTAATTATTATATAAAAACAATTGAAAAATTTTATTATTCTCACAGTCGAGATTCGGGAATCCAACTCGGGAATCCCGGTTTGAAAGAATAGTATTTTTCTATATATATAATGGAAGATAACAAAATTTAGTTAATATAGAAAACTACTGTATTAAGTACTAAATATATAAAGATGACTTAGATGAGTAGGCAAGGGATCAGCTTTACCTTGCTCCTGAAGGGCAGAATGTGATTGTATAATCTGCTCCTGTACACGTAAAAGTACTCGTAGCATCATCGTAGGCGTAACTATACGATCTCGGACATGCGGATTTAAAAATTTCCGAGTAAATCGACGGCTTACAAGTCGTCGGTGAACCATATGCGCCATTGCAGCAGTACTCGGGGCTCCCGAACGCCTCGCATGCACTCTTACACGCCGCACCGTCCCCACTCCGCAACTCCTTCGGGCACTGCTGGTTCAGGTCCGTTACGCATCCGGTTGACAGGCACGTCCCCGACCCGCCAATCACGTCGACGATCATGGGTACGTTGTATCCGTCAACGAGGCTTACGTCGTAGAAGTCCTGTGTACTGCCGGATCCGATCGTGAACTCCGCCAGAGTCGCCGGCGGGTTCGCTCCTGCACCGTTGCATTCCACCTGGTTGGAACCACAGTCACCAGTGACGCAGCTTCCTTGACCGAGGTTTGGGTCGAAGGTACAGCCGGTTCTACCCCAGAATCTTCCGGACCAGTTCGGCGGTGCCTGGAAGTTCCGAGAACCGCCCGGCCTGAGTTCAAAGCCGGTGCTATCTAATTTAGCGGTACCGGCACTGGGTTGAATCCCGGGCCATACTGTGTAGTCACACCTGTTTATTATCGTAAATGTAGCCCCTGAAATGCCTGAATCAAGCAAGACCACCAAGGTGAATAATTACAAGGTTTATATACATATATATATATATATATATCTATCTCCATAATGAGATTATCTGAAGCATTTAAGTATTAATTACCTCTACAAAATGCAATCAAAACTGCGAGGCTGATGTACAGAGAAGAAAAGCAGGAAACGCGGGTGAGATCCATTTCGGAGATGTATAAAAATCAGTCGATTACAATATATATGATATCGATGAAGATAAGATTATTTGTGATGTTTGGATCTCTCTCTAATGAAAGAAAAGCGGCATTGCCTGCTAACAAGTTGATGATGATAATGATTGGTAATGCAGGGGGGATTATAGGATTGATGGATACAAGCGAGAGAAGAAGAATGGAGAAATACTAGCCGGGAGGTTTCACCCATAAAACTGAGAAGATGCTTCTACTCTGTTTATGGCAGAAATGGAAATGGAAATGGAAGGAAGACTATGAAGGAAACTGGAAAAGAGATGAGTGTACGCAGGTCTGCCTGCCCCGCTGTGTATTATATATATATATATATATATATATATATTTATAATATGTATGGAAGAACAAAGCTGCTGTTGCAGTGTTGTGTAAAGACAGAAGTAAAGTCATCGATCAGCCACGTAATCAACGATGGTCAAACTCGCATATATAGGGAGATCAGAGACCCAGAGAATTAACTAAAAAGTAGTACATTAGATCATGAGTGAAGTATCAATTAATACGTAATTAAGGAACTAAATAGAAGAACGGAGGAAAGGAATAAGTCTGGAATTAATTCACTCATTAGAGACGTTGTGCCTTAATCAATTCTGATCTATATATTTCCATTAAGTTCCTTAATTAGAGACGTTGTACGTGGGGCCCGTGTGCACTAATTTGATGGTGAAAGTGAACCAACCGGTCAGGTGATTCAGCTGCACAATCGAGCCCACGAGCACACGTCAGCTAATTACGTCGAAATTTCAACCTATATATTCATGTCTCTCGTACCATTCAAAGTTACGTTAAAATTAATTATGCGGTACTGGTACTGCTAAGTTCGATGCATTTATCTCAACAACTTATTGGAGACTATAAAGTTGAAGATACCGATATTAAAGTGTCATTCCCTTTTTCCTTTTCTAGTTCCCATTTGATTTTTATTTTTCCTTGGCCTTTCTAGATTTCATTGATATTAAGATTAACTAACTTTGCTTTCTGTGTTTGTTAAAGTTTATTGGCCAAAAAAACACAACCCCAAAAGAATCAATTAATAAATATTAGTGATCCCTATCATCACCGCTACATGATATATACTTTCCTTCTCTCTCCTAAATTAGGTGCCAAAGTGATATATATGCACCTCCCACTTTTCATGATTTAAGCACCACACTTGAGTTCGTAGACATGCATGCATGCATTTTCGTGCCTCCACACATAATTCCCGATACTTTCCTTTAAATTTTTTTCCCCAAAAAATACATTGCTTTATGCGTTAGTTGTAGACTTGCATATATACTGTTGGGAACAATAACACCACCCACCAATAATAATAATGAGATATAAAATGAAATAAATGCGGAAATAAAGAAATCAACCACACATGACAATGATTATAATGAGATAGACAGTACTTAAATAAATGATAGGCACGTCGTCGGGCAACAATGTACCTACGTTTACAAAACTGGATGAAATTTTATTCAAATGAGATTATAAACATACAATGAGTTATATGTAGAGATTCTCATACTCACAGTCTCAACTCTCTCTAGCTTTAGGGCCTTTCTCATGAAAGATCCAAAACTTCATTCTTCACTCTTTGATCTCAATCATCCTTTACCAAATAAAATAATATATCAAAATCCTAAGGCGACAACTTTTATATTATTCACTCGAATAAGTGTTGAGCTCACGGCCTAGAGCTAACTTATTGGCCAAGGTTCCCTCTACTTGTTGAGGCCATAAAAATCGGTCAATAAATTAAGGCAGGAAAATGAGTTATTCCCGGTCTACTGAAGCGAGTTGGGCTTCATTGGGTGTCATTTGGGGCCCCCAGTGAGACTACAGTGCGGCGATACGTACGCGGATAGCAGATAAGTAAATAGAGAAACATAGTATTTACGTGGTTCGGCGTAAGGCCTACGTCCACAGGAGTTTGGGGAAGGGAATTCACTATAATGAATATTTTTACAATCTCTCAGGGATCTCACTGTACATGAATAATATACATAATTCTACTGGTTTGAGTTATTGGGTTCATCTGAGAAGACGAAGCAAACGATCCGAGAGAAGAGATGAATTATTGTCCAGCCAGAGAGATCAATCCAGCCTCCTTTCATCTTGTTGTTGCCTTTTTATATAGAAGTTTTGATCTGGATATTATTTCTTGTGTGTGTCAGTTGTTTGTCTTTATTGCCTGTCCCCCATGTGATCTGGTTCACTCAAATCTCTTTTGCTCTTGTTTTCTAGTGCACTAAATAATAGGTCTGGGCCCTACTTGGAATATTTCACCCCTCACAGAACCCAGCGAATCTTTACCAAAGGTACTTTGGTGGGAATTCTAAATTATCCAAAAATTGAGAAGGTGGTGGTTCGTCTTCCAAGCCTGAGGTAAGAAAGACATAAAAATATGCAATACATATTTTATTAAGAAAATGTCGTAAGGCGTGCAAGGGTTTACGACCCCGCGATCCACAAGCGGTCACTGGCGGGAGTACAGGTGTGCGAGGGTTTACGCGCAAGCCTAAACCCGAGACTCAACCCCAAGATTCGCAAGTATCCAAGATGAGGCTTGTTGAGTGTGCTTGGTAGGCAGATCGCAAGCCTCGAGCCTATCATGGATGTGATGACTTGACGAGTGCGCTTGGATACTGGACATCAAGCCTCGCGCCCTTGACGAACGAATCGTTGGATTGGTCATGGGTGGCCGGACGACTCCGCAACTAAACCCGACCCCGTATGACAAGAGCACGGAGCTGGTATCATCGTGGAAGGTGTGCTTCAACTTTGCGCTGCAAAACAATTTTATGTAATAGAAATATGATTTTTTATGCCACTGAGTCCGAGTGTTGAGTCCGAATGTGCATGTGCACCATCAAAGTATAGAATTTGTTAAAATTGAATCTGTCATATCGCTGTACTTTTAGTTTTCATGATCCGAGGTGGCGAGTGACCTGTCCAATAAAATAAAAATAAAAAAGAAAATAGGCAAGTCTCGGATGAGACACTTGTTGTATGTAAATTAATAAATTTCCAAACGGATAAGGCGAGTTGTGGGAGCTGGGAACACAGCCCCCATGTGTTAGGCGAGCATGATGATTCCAAATGCTGTGAAATGGGTGGTTCGAGTGAGCTGGGTGAGTCCATCGTTGCCTTGGGCGAGCATGGTGGTATGTGGGTGAGGTGTTGTGTTTAGGCGAGCATGCATGGCGAGTCCTTACTGTCGCGAGGGAGTTGGGCGAGATGAGTTGATCAATGGGCGAGCCGTGGGTGAGATAGGTGAGTGGAGGTTGTCTTGGATGAGCGCCTTGAATTTGGCGAGAGGGCGAGCCCAGATGTTATAGGCGAGCTGTGAAGGAGAAGTGTGAATGTTTATACGTGGTCTAGGAGTGTTTAGTGTTCTAGGTGAGAATGTGCCCGCAGATGAACTGTGGGCGAAAGGATGTATGGCGAGCCGTGAAGGAGATGTAGCGAGCCGGTAGGCTGGCGAGATGGCGAGTGACTTGGGTGACTGGGGAAATATGACCTGAGATGTGAGGGCGAGCATGCATGGCGCTCACGGGTGAGTTGTGGGCAAGCGCCCCAGAAATGGCGAGAGGATGTCGATCCCCTGTGGTGCCGAATGGTGTTCTGGCGGCCGTGAGTGAAGGGAGGTGAGTGCCCGAGAGGGTGAGTTAGTGTGCATGGAAAATTGGGCTGAACTTCATGGCAGTGTTCATGTGGGCCCGTGAGGTGAGTGGCGAGCTTGGTGGTCGAGGTGAGCACGGTGCTCGTAGGTGAGGGTTGGGCGAGCATGGTGGTCTGGGCAATCGTCCGAGAAGTGGCGGATCATGTGTATGTGTCGAGACCGTAGGTGAGCTGTGCGCGAGCTGGGCAAGGGTGTGGAGTGGCGTTGAAGAGGCAAGTCGTGATAGGGAGTGGGCGTGTGCTGTAAGAGGTGGTGAGTGTGAACCCGATCGCCGAGCAGGACGGGTGGTAGCGTCACCGAGGGCAGAGGATGCCGGCGACCATAATGGCGGCCGCCGGCAGTCCATCCATACAACGGATGGACTGAGCACGATGTTGACGCCGTTTTTGAGAAGCACAGTCCCAAACTTGTCGTTGCCGGCAAGGAAACCGGCCGGGGGCAGTCCCTTTTGGGGACAGAAGGCGTCGGAGACCCCAGTGGTGTGAGCTGGCACCTTTTTTCTTACTCCGGCATGATGGGCCCATGCAGGGACTCATTCACGTGCTGGATACCGCAGGTCCCGGCACCGTTGGTGCCTCTTCCTCCCCGGAAGATGGTCCGGCGGGGACAGAAACTGCCGGCGGCCCATAGAGGTGGCCACCGGCAGCTGCCCGAGTAGGCCATGCCGACGCATGGCGCTCGGGTGTTTACTCACCCAGCGCTTGCACGTCCAGTGGACGTGCGCCGTGCATGCACAATGGATGACTTGAGTGCACTGTGCACTTAAATGCATAGTGCTATCCTGAGTGGCCCGTTCTTACTTCTGGATACATTGTGCCTATATACTCAAGTGCTGCGTACGTGTTTTGATAGGCGAGTTCTGCTTTTAGTGTCTAAAAATACTTATATCAACCGCGACACTTTATTCACTCGCCTGGGTGCCAGTCACGTGTTTGGCGAACTCTATTTTTACAATGCTAAGAATGACAACACAGAGAGCTTTTATCTCAATTAATCGAGAGAGTAAATTCCGAACGAATTAAATACTATAAAATCATTTATATAGAAAAGAGATGGAGGGCCATGGACCTCCTTTTAGGCGAGATCTCCACTCACATATGCCCGATATTATACAAAAATAGCACAATTAAGAATACTCATCTGGGGACAGCGTTTGCATGTCTGATAAGTTGTTCAATCGTCCAATGCTCTAGAAAATTATCATTTTCTCACCTTTGGTCTAAAGATTCCACAGACGGCGCTAACTGTTGAGGCCATAAAAATCGGTCAATAGACCAGGACAAGAAAATGAGTCATTCCCGGCCCACTAGAGCGAGTTGGGCTTCGTTGGGTGTCATTTAGGGCCCCCGGTGATACTCCAGTGCGGCCATACTTACGCGGATAGCAGATAAATAAATAGAGAAACACAATATTTACGTGGTTCGGCGTAAGGCCTACGTCCACGGGGATTTGGGGAAAGAAATTCACTAAAATGAATATTTTTACAGTCTTTCAGGGATCTCACTGTACATGATTAATATACATAATTCTATTGGTTTGAGTTATTGGGTTCATCTGAGAAGACGAAGCAAGCGATTCGAGATAAGAGATGAATTATTGTCCAACCAGAGAGATCAATCCAGCCTCCTTTCATCTTATTGTTGCCTTTTTATATAAAAGTTTTGATCTGGATATTATTTCTTGCGTGTGTCAGTTGCTTGTCTTTATTGCATGTCCCCCATATGATCTGGTCCACTCAACTCCATTTTACTTTTGTCTTCTAGTGCACTAAATAATATGCCTGAGCCCTATTTGGAATATTTCACCCCTCACACTACTCACAATCTCAACTGATCTCTCTCTCTTGAGAAAATAACATAATATATATATATATATATATCAAACGACGTCAAAAATCCTAAGGCGGCAGCTTTTGGATTATTCGCTTGAGTGGTCTATCAACCAAGCCTATAATGAACTCTCTATCTAACATTGCCTCGAGCCAACGATTGAGTACAACTCGAGCTAACTCTTTGCTTGAGCTTTGCTCGAATGAGAGTTGAGCAAACTCTCAATTTAACGCATTTTCTTCTCAAAATTGGGCTCCACATTACCCAACATATACTTACTAGTCTCGTGTTGGAATCAGACAAAGATGCATATAAATTAAAAATGTTCATGCGTTACGCACAGCCATACGTTACGCACAGCCAGCTTGCTAGGCCGAAATTAAAAATATTGAGTTATATAGCACCATCAAAACTTTCAAAGCTAGCTTCTAGATCTCCTCGCCCGTCCCATGTGATTATCTCATAATCATGCTAAATCTTCTTGTTTTTTATTTTAAATATAAGCTTTATGTCAATTAGTGGGTTTTAATATTGCTGATCAGTAACACACACATATATAATATAAGAAATCGATCGGTTTGATACACACAAATCAATTTTGATCGGGAAGCTTATCCCTAACATTTTTTAGTCTGCCACTTTGGCCAATTAGCATCTTTTGATGATGTGTATCAACATATATAAACTTATTCCATCCAACCAACGTGTTGGAACCAATTATGTCTAAGAATCTAATTAGCTTTCGGCTATTATATTCAACGGCTCAACCAATTAAAGTGGCAAATCATGGGGGCCGGCTTCATGATATATTTTTCTAATGTATGGAATTGGATTCCAAATGATGACAATTTTCTCTATCCATAATATATATAATGAGCTTTGTTTGATTATTAGAATCCCGCAATTGAGTTTATCTAAGTACTAATATATATATATATATATATATATATATATATGTATGTATGAGAACTTTTCGAAGAAGAAGAAGATGATATGCATGCACCTCCGATCTTCATGCTCTGAAATTAAAGTTCAGCAGCAACAGACAGCTGCTAGCAAAATAAGATTCCATGCAGTACTAGATCATTCCCCTTAATTTCAAATATTTATTTCACCATTAATCTTTTGAATTCACGAAATTGTTGATCATCAACCCATCATCACTAGGATGATCAACAACAATAACAACAACAATATCAGTCATAAAAATAAAAAAGGATGATCATGAAGGCCTTCTCATTGTGCTTTTCAAATTAAAAAAATAAATAAATCAAGGCACTTATAAATATTAATATTAAGCCTTATGGTACTATTTATTAAATATAATATTATTTAAAAAAACTACATTGACAACAATATACCATATTTGTTTTTAACCTTTTCTTTTGTGTATACAAATTTTTTGGAAAAATTTTAAACATGATATGAATTATTATTTTTCGGCGAAAATGCTGGAATTCTTCGTGGGTCCCTAGCTAGCTATCATGGGGGAACCTTTAAAAGCAAAAATACATGGAAATTAAAGTGGGAACCGGCTTTGCTTTAAAGACTTGCCAAAAAAGATGATACATGCTGATCATGATCCGCGTCACTGTATCAATGGTGCCGTGGATTTGCACTTTCGTGCAATATGGCTCCTTTTCATTCATTCATGTGCTATATCTTAAATTATTCATTATCTTAAAAACTCATCAACTTTCAATATGTTATAAAATTAAAAAGAAAACTACTACTATTGCAAGAGAAATATAAAAAAAACTCTTAAAAAACTCTCTGAAACTTTCTTCCTTCTATATATTTTCTTATAAATTTCATAACAACCGAAACCCATATTTATAGGCGTTAAAATTACTATGCAAGTTACTGTGCAAGACTTAAAATAATGATGGTGGGATCATTCACAAAATAATTAAGGAGGCGGGGACCGCCCCTAATAATTCATAACACTCCCCCTTGAATGACCACCCTTAAAGAATCTGTCTCGTTAAAACCTTGTCAAGGAAAAATCCAGTGGGAAAAAAATTAATAGCGAAGGAAAAAGAGTACAGTCTTCTTATGTATCCACAAGTGTTTTAAAATTGCCTCATTAAAACCTTGCAAAGGAAAACCCAGTGGGACAAAACCTTAGCGAAGGAAAAAGAGTACAATCAGCACAAGTCTTCAGGACTTTTACTCATCCTGGAAAGTGCATGACGATAGATTTTTGAGTCTTCACATTTTAATATTCTGCACAATTTTCTTGAATGTCGCAGTTAGTGGTGCCTTCGTGAATAAATCTGCCAGATTATCACTCGATCGTATCTTTGATATATCCTCCTTTGATTTGAATGATACAAGAAGCATTATCTTCGTATAAAATTGTTGAGCTATTATTGATTATGAAATACCACACTTTTCTTGGATATGTTGAGTCATTGATCTCAGCCAAATATATTTTCGACTTGTTTTATGAATTGCAATAATCTCTAAGTGATTTGAAGATGAAAAATAATATCTGGTTGACAGACTTAATAGAAATCTGATACCTGCAGTAATACTTAAACTCCCCCTGATAATATGCATTAGTGTTTCAAGTAATAAACAAATATTATTTCAGCATATATAACAGATTACGAATTCAAACATGATTTCCATCTAAATAATGCATTAGAGAGAACATGATAATATTTTCATCTAAAATTTTCTCCCCCTCATTCAGCGTTATTAGGGAAAACTTGTTTATATACGGCGGAAATAACATTGGAAACCATTCATGTATGATAAAAGCTGTAAAAGTTTTGAGATCTAATATTATCGGTTCGGCGGAAAATCAAATCCGTATGACATTGTGGACAAACGAGATCTTGAAGAGATTTGAAAGCTTCGGGTTGTTGTTTAAATATACCCAATTTTACCATTGGTTTACTCCAGCAAAAAAATCTCGCATTTCTCATAGATTCAGTTGTTGTTCATTCAGAACGATATTATGTCTGATAGAAATTCTAATGTCCCAGATTTAAACCATGAACCTTTTATACCTCAACCACTTATATTTTCTCCTGAGGCTGTAAACACCATGATAGGAGCAGAGATATATCTTTCTAGTAAATCTGATCCTGAAATTGTTGTAGCATCAAGAACCCTCAGTGCTCAATATGCTGCCTCTTTTACAACCATGTCTCAGAGGCTATTGACGATAACGAGTGAGGTTGATCATCTTAAAACTCAAATATCTGAGTTGCATCAAACGCTTGCAACTAAAGATAGAAAAAATAAAGATTTAAGACAAGAAAATAAGGAGCTGAAAAAACTTGTAGACTGGTATTCTCGTGACCTGAAAACACGAGTAGAAGAGCTAGAAAGAGAGAGAGCTCATATACAAAGTCAACAACAGCAGCTAACGGCAGAGGTTCAGCGTTTACAAGAAAATAGGGATAGCTGTAATTAATCTCGCTGGCTTTTGAAATTATGCATCCAGCATATCTTGTAAAGTGAGATTTGAAGAGATGATGGTTTGTCTTGTTCTTATTTCCATTTCTATAAGAACCGTCTTTAACTTCATTTAGTACGCATCAAATCTTCTTCTCATATCTATAATTCATCTGTATTTATATTCTTATTCTACAAATTTCCAATGGCTCATCAATATCCTTTTACTATTTCTTACGATCAACATATGAGGTGTCATTCACCTTAATTACAAATTATTCTTGCATCTTCCACAGGTGCCATGTTGCAGCAAGCGAATGATCTGGCTAATAAGTCAGATCGTGAAGCCGTTTATGAGCTGGTGACTCTCGGCACCCGATACTCCTCTATTGTTGGATTTTCCAACCGATTACAATCCAAAAATCGTGAGATTGAGAAACTTAACGAGAAGGTTTCCGTACTTCAACGACTCGTTCAAGAGTCTGACAGAAAAATTACAGACTTAAAGCAAGAGAATAAGGATTTAAAATCCTTACTTACCTCTTCATTTCGACTGCCTAATCCTTTAGATAAGGATGGTATGTTGCTTTATGAAGAGCAAATGCATTTGAGAGATGAGGTTAGAAGTCTCAAATTCTTGTAACTCATCTATCAATTAAATAATAAAATCTTTTCTTTTCAAATGCATTCCTTGAATTTATAGCAGCCCTTGTGATCTCTTCAGAAGTTCTAACAAGGTAAAATCATCAACGTAAACTGCAATAATGACAAATTCGGATTCTGATAAAACACATGGGCATATAGGATTATTCTTAAATTCTTCTTTCAATAGATGCTCGTTGATTCAATTATATCATATGCGTCCGGATTGCTTTAACCCATATAAAGATCTTTGAAACTTTATAAAGTACATACTCCTAAATGTACTTGGATTAGATGCTTTAAGTATCGTATATCTTTATATATGTAATGATCTAATGATCCTTATAAATATGCAGTGACCACATTCATTAACTGCATATCTAATCCTTTTGTAATAACCAAATCGATTGAAAATATGAATGTGATTGCATTCATAACAAGGAAATATGTTTCCTCATAACTGCTCTCGGGTTTCTACAAGAAACCTTGTGCGACAAATTATACCGCACAATTTCATTTCGCATTACGTTTTCGTATAAACACTCACTTATATTTTATAGGCATTACACCTTTTGTTGTTTGGACAACAGGTCCAAACGCCTCTCGCTTTGCTAGCGATTTTAATTCAGTTTCAATAACTGCTTTCCATTTTGGCCAATCATTTCTACATCGACATTTTTTGACGGTTTTTTGCTCATTTTCTTCATTACTTTTGGTAATGTCAAGTGTTATCATATATGTTGTCGACAACAGTTTTATTTCTATCCATAAAATTTTCAGTACTCATGAAATGTATTGAGATCTCATTGTTCCTCTTCAGGGGAAAACATTTCATGAAACACCTCTACAGGAGGTTCTTCTTCAGGAGGTTTGTACTCTTTAGGAGTTTTCTCTTCAGGAGTTATACTCTTCAAGAGTTACATCTTCAGGAGTTACACTCTTCAGGAGTTACCTCTTCAGGAGTTACACTCTTCAAGAGTTATACTCTTCAGGAGTTACCTCTTCAGGAGGTTTCCTCTTCAGGAGGATTATATTTTATACAGAAAATACAGTCTCTTCATGAGTACCGATTTTTTTTTTCTTTTGTGCATCAATAGGTCTTCAACGCTTTAGGCGTATCTTAGACTCATTTATTGCTGTTTTAACAACTCGTCTTTCGGGGATTTCAATTATTGCTTAAGCATTAACAGCAGTAATATATGATTTTACAACTCTTTTAGTGTCAGTAAATACATCATGTAATTGATTTGCAACACTTTGCAGATAGATAATCCTCTTAACTTCTGGTTCACATTTATTTGTAAGAGGATCAAATTTAGACAGGGTTTTATTATCCCAAATAATTTCTATTGTGCTTCAGGTACCGATATTTCATTTTTTCAAAACATGATGAAATATTAATAAGCTTATATATAAAAGCTTATCAAGTGCTTGGCCGTACAACAGGTACGTGATTACTGTTCAGTCATACTACATCTATGACAAACATCTTCATCTTTTTATGAAGAATTATTCTGAGGGTTTTTACTCTTCTCTGAGTTGGATCACTTCTGGTGATATGATATATTTTTATCATCTTTAGTGTTGTCGCTTTTGGGACCAACACTTCTATAGTTTTTCTACCACGTCTACGCCCTTAATTCATTTGAAAGGATGTACCGTTCACTTTTGGGAATGGTGTAAATTCAATATCATTAATAGGACGTAACTGGTGATTTATTAACAAAAACTCATTATTTAGCTCAATCACTGGAAGACAAAATAAAAATTCAGAATATTTGTTAAACTTTCACTCTCGATATTGCTACTGCAGGAGCACATTCGAGGTATGAAAAATAATATGTCTTCTTTTATATATCATCATCAGTGATCTTTTCACTGCATAATTTTAATATTGAGCTTATTTTAAAGAGTGCAGAATATTCAATACCACTCTTAAAATCTTACAACTTCAGGTGCAATAAATCATAATGATCTTTTGAGAGGATTACATCTTCTGGTGTTCATATCTCTCTCTTAATTCATTTCACACAGTAAGATGATTTTTCATCATGAGATACACAGCACGGTCCTTCAAGTACACATGATTTTCTTCTATGATTGTATCTCCCAAGTTCATCATCATATCCAAATGAATCTCATCAAGGATCCTAGATATATAACTTTTTCTAGAAATGTCAATAGTAATAAATTTCAATATTTGACATTATATCACAAAAATAAATCTGTGAATTTAAGAAAGATATTCACATTATCATAAGAATAAAAGTAAAATTTTATCAAGTAATATTCAGCAATATTATCTTTAATATTTATCTCGAGGACTGCAAATAATATATTGAAAAACTTACTTGAAGTAGAAGACCACTAACTTCAGTATCGGTAAAATCTCGTGCTGATAACGTGTTATAAAACTAAAAAGAAAACTACTACTATTGCAAGAGAAATATAAAAGAAACTCTTAAAAAACTCTCTGAAACTTTCTTCCTTCTATATATTTTCTTATGAATTTCATAACAACTTAAGCCCATATTTATAGGCGTTAAAATTACTATGCAAGTTACTGTACAATACTTAAAATAATGATGGTGGGGTCATTCACAAAATAATTAAGGGGCGGGGACCGCCCCTAATAATTCATAACACAATATATATTTTCTAGTTATTTTACAATTTTAAATTTACTAACTTAATATTTGTCCTGATGAAGAGAATGTGTTGCCTGCCTAGGTTCAAATTAGAGCTGTGCAAAATTCTGTCATTTTTTATTCCGGCTGATTTCTGCTCTGACTCTGCCTTTGATAGAGTAGGCGTTGTAGGAGTCGGAGGTTGGAGCCCTGGCGGAACTCCAACTCAAAACTCTGAATTTTTTATTAAAAAAAAAAACAAAATTTGGCATTTTTTTTAAATGTAACTAAATGACATCATTCTATTGCAACTTCCAAGAGCCCTTCCCATTGAGCGACAATTCTCTCCCTCAGCCGTCGGCAACTTGTGTGACCGTGTCTCATCGTGCCGTCATCCCGTCGTTGACTGCCCTACCATTGTCAGCTCCGATTGGTAAGTTGTTTCAGGATAAGGCTACTTTAAAGAAAAATTGTAGTAATATTTCAGAATGGCCCTAGTTTTTTAATTTTCTATAAACAAGTTTATCGGAACGTACGTACGTTAGCATTAATAATACGCGGTGATGGCCTGCCAAAGTGGAATGCCGACGCTGCATGCTCAAAAGTAATGAGGTCGCTGACGTGCCCATGTCTGCTCCATCATGTCTAAATTAAACAGCACAAAAAATTATTCTTGGACGTTTAAGCGATTGCTGATGTGTCTTAATTTTTCTTTTGGACCAAGCATGTTCTAAAGCTGAAACAACATTTAATTTGGTTGGTTTCGTCGTGATATGCATAATATTACTTATATAAGCTTTATTGCCTATCAATCTCATCTTATCCTAATTCGACAAACAGATTTTGTATGTGCAAAATGATTACCATATCATGATTACGTACGTCAAGTTGAAGGCAACCGACCGTACGTAAATATGTGAAGCAAATTCTCTTTTTCACATTTGGACTTGAAGTAACACCTAATAATTGGATCATACTCTAATTAATTAAGCTTCCTCGAACGAGCTGGAAATTCGGGAAATAAGAACGTCGAAGTCTTACGGCAAATATCTAAAAAGGTAGTGAACAATCTTTACCACTTCTTTCAACATCAAGAATGCAAAGTGGCGTTATCCGTCGTGTAAAGAATCGTTCGGATAATTATTGCCCTTATCCATTTTTTTTTGAACTCCCATCTTCTTGCTTTCTGCTTTATCTTTATTGAAGCTTTCACACTAACATGATGAGCAGACAGCTTTGCATTTTAAAACATCGATCTAAAGATCAGATTTGGCCTCCTTGATCACTTTGTTAATTAACTTGCAATAATTTCTATACTTCCATACTTCGAAGTCAATAATCTTTAGTGTTTTAGATTTGGTTGCAGTCTTTGTTTATTTTTATTTGTATAGAAAGATTTGTAAAAGGAAAAAATAGTATTCCAAATTTATGTTCATATAATCTTAATTCTCTTATCCTTTGGAGGATGAGACAGTAATTTATTATCGTTTAGACAATATTTAGTCTCTTAGTTTCTTTGTCTGAAGAGAATGAGAACATTGCGAAGCTAAATCTCATCTGTAATTAGTTGATTTATACACTGAATTTTTTCAGTTATTAATCACATTATAAACTTCATTTTCATGAGTTTCAATGAAATAAATCTATTTCTTCAAATTAAAAAAAAAAAAAATCTTACGGCATTGATGGATTACATCCTTCCAACGGAGGGCATGGAATTAGGACTGTTCATTTGAGTTGAGTTTTATCCAGTCCAATTTTGAATTTTTTTTTTAATAATTTTGATATTTTTATTTAAGAAAATAAAAAAAAAATTAAATTCAATATCTAAATTTTTTAATTCAGAATTAGAATGAGCAGAGCTACATGGAACATGCTGGCCGGGCTAACCTTAATGTTGATGGAGATGAAGGTCGATGACTCGATTGCATGTGGGTAATGCCCGAGGCGAGCAGTATATTAAAGAGGAACATAGAGTACTAGTTAGCCACGCAGTAGAAAATCATGATCAGTTATTCACCTAAAAATGAAAAGAAAACTAGAAAATAATCATTACATATCATGATGTGTCGCTTATGATTATCCAACGATATTATTAGATATCGAATGCGGCATTTTGCAGTTTATTTCTCACAGCGTGTAGCAGAAGGTGGCAGTCTACCTTCATGGGCAAGTATTCCACAATAATGGCGTCTTTTTACATAATTCATTTAAGGCTACAAGTACGAAATGGATAAGTTTATTTTTATGTTTGAGTGACTTGTCATGTGCTGGTTTGACGCGCAAAAGCAGCTCCCTTAGCTGCTCGAATCTTGATCTCACGGAAGGCTAATGTATTTTGTGAAACACAGATGCTCCGAGCGTTCCTAAAATAAGATCGGATCCATGGGCGTACGTCAAGGCAGATCAGGTGGCCGGACCCATCTACGATCGGAATCTGAACACTTGTGGGATCAGGAACGGAATTAGAATATGATGTTTGAATGGACGATTGATAAAAGTGTAAATAATATGTATTTTTTATATATAACGATATAAAAATTAATAATTATATAAAAAATTATATGTTTATAAATTATTTTATAAGATAATTTATTTTTTTAAATTTTTTCTAGTTTGCTAGAGATAATAAAAAATATATATATACATATATATATCAACTTAAAATTTTTCCTTCAAATTAAGTTACGATCTTTCATAGAATCAAATTTATCTATTTATCATCTTTGAAATAAAATTTTTGATAATTTCTTTCTCAATATAAACTAGTAAATCATTTACAAAAAACCCATTTTTCATTTGAGTATGTGAGTATTGAAATTTTGGGAGAATTTCAATAAAAAATTTAGAACCTTAGGAGGGCAATTTTAATTTTATATAAAATATATATATATAATTTTTACATACTATATTAATTTAAAAGAAAAAAAAAAGAGTTTTGGGGGGGGGGGGGGATGTATAAGGTAGTTCCGCCATTGTGTGGGATGATTTTGGATTCCTTATTTATTATGAGAAAATTGCTTATTTGAGATCAATTATTTCTAGCATAATGACTTTTTTCGGTCAAAACGAGTCGCAAATAATCTTTTGATCATAAATGATTGTTCACAAAAATTCAATTTTCTTATAGTGACTAGGGCTTTTACATACGTAGCATGTAGCCAGACAACATTAACTGTTGACTCTCTTTAGCTCGTACATGTGCTTCAACTTAGAGAAGTGCATGTTGGAGGCCAATACACTCTGGGCGCGACAATGACGAATGTAGACTTGCACAACGTAACGTATAGACATGCATATGCAAGTAAGTTTGCCAAAGACAGACTTGGTGTGATTTCGCCAAAAACCTCCCAAACCCTAAATAGATACAAAGATAGAGACAATTAGACAGAAAGATAAAGGAGTGGGAAGAGTTAGACGGTAACTTCATCTACGAAGGCGCCATTAAACGGTGGCCACACCGTAAGAGGCACAATTGGCCTGGGAGTGATGCCAGAGAGAGAGAGAGAGAGAGAGAGAGAGAGAGAGAGAGAGAGAGAGAGAGAGAGAGAGAGAGAGAGAGAGAGAGAGAAAGATTTGGGAGTGGATATGGGAGATAGGTATCTCACCTTCAATGGTACCATTCATCACTATCGGAGGTTTTGAGAGGAACGAATTCGACAGCTCTAAGAGGAACGAATTCAACAGTTCTACGAGGAACGAGTCTTGGTGGCATGAGATATGGGAGTTTTTGAATTTCAAAATGAAACTAAAGATGCAATGTGAAATGGTGATTCAAAAATCAAGAGGGGCACAATTTACGTATGAAAAATCAAATCATGTCTGAAAAATTACATTTAGAAGTTTCAGACTAAAATAAGAGAGAGAAGCACTAGCATACCGTTTTAATAAATAAAATGAGAAAATAGTCCACATAGGAGTACTAGTAGTAAAGGAGTAGTGAACCAACCGCAAGGGTATTATTACCCTAGAAAAAGAATGTTTCATCTTAAATCAGTCATCAATCGAACTTTACTGATGTGCATGTATAATTCAATTTTTTTTAATGCAAAGTAGTACTTCTATTAATATAAAAACAAGTACAAAGTTCATAAATTACTAGGAAAATTTTGGAGGGTCTTTCTCACTATAAAATTGTAAAAGGCAAGGAGAAATTTAGATGAAAGGAATGTTTCTTAGGATTTGTGTTGCCGCTGCACATTACGCTAAGTCATGTGTGCATTAATTTTTGGATTTATGAATTTTCCTCACTCTCCATATCTTCAAAGCTTGTAGGTGATGCTTGATATCATTGATGGTAGGATTTATGATCCAATCTTGATTTGTGAGAAATTATTGATGGCTTGGATAACTATATTGGAATCTCTTTTCAAGATGATTTGCTCGAAACCCTTTTGTTTTGCCTCTTGTAGTGCCATCAGTGATACTACTGCTGCTTCTCCAGTGTTCGGGTAAGTAGTCCTGATACAATCGGTTGTTGCAAAGGAGATGACGCTCTCTGGTTATGTATAATTCAGGTTGATTTGTATTTGAGTGATCATAGTAGCATATAAAACCCTTAAAACGTGACATATCCGGAAAAAAAATTATAATAGAAAGAAGCACATGAATTAATGATAAAAATATATATATATATATATATATATGGAATATTTTGATAATCGAACTAGTCAATAGATTTCTTCTTAAAGGAGGGTATAAGATCATATTTTGTATTTGTAGGAATCTATAGGGGTGTTCATCCGGGTTCCGGATTCCCAAATCCGAAACTCGAATTTAAAATTTTTTTCAATCTTTTTGAAAAAAAAATTAAAATATTAAAAAAATTTATTAAAATTTCAAATCGGGCCGGATTGTTGAACAGGCCTAGAAACCTATATATATATATATATATGAGAAAAAAAAAAAAAAAAACTCAACGTATATTGACAATGTACAGAATTGGCCTATTTATAGTTTAATATGGCCTATGTAATAAAGGGAATAAAATCAATACTTAAATGCAAAATATTCTGATCTAATATATTGACAGAATTAATATTATCAATTATTCATTAAATTATTATAATCAGCTCTCAAATACTGTATAATATACCCATGCAGTTCGTTTGTTCCGTACCGGATTCGGGTATACATATTATTATATTAAACGCGGGTTGTGTTGCTGTATATTGTTTGATTAGAGAATGGAATTGGGTTGGGCTGGACTGATCGTAATGTTTTTGGGGGCCAGGCAGTGTATCATTGATTAAAACGCGTGGTAGACTGTAGATGGAGATGGGCGGACTTGGGGCAAACTTTCAAGCCCCTGCGGTTTCGATTCCTAAACCGCAGTACAATTGTTCGCATGTATGTATATGACGCTCTTCGATGTGAATTAAGTCCGGTTTGGATTAGTGAGTGAATCCATCTTAATTTATTTTAAGTTTAATATTATATTTTTTAAATTTTTATATAAAATATAATAAATAATTCAATTTTTTCAAATTTTAATACAATAATAATATTAAAAAATAATATTTTATTCGACTTTCAAAACTCATCTCAACTCATTTTTCAATTCAAACCACCCAGACGCTCAATAATTTGCTTCATGTTTTCAAAATTCGTAACCAATTGATAAGTAATCCTACAAAATTTTCAATTCGACTTTTAGAAGTCCTATATAAAGCGGTATTTGTTTTATCACATAATTAGGCTAATTATATCAAGCAATCGAATCTCTGATGAACATGACGAACATCTCTCACAAATCTAAATGATGATGGATTCATATATATTTTCTTCATGACGGCAGGCGGCAGCCTACGGGGTGGGGCCGGTTTCGGTTTTTACTCTAGGCGAATTAGAAGGGGTGTGAGATCTTGAAGGAAAATGATGATATATATTATTTATTATTTAAGTTAAAATGATTATTTTTTTTATAATATAAGTAGTTTCTTTAAAAAATCCCTCAGATAATAATTATAGTAGGTACGTACGTATAAGGAAAAACAGTTTGAAAAACAAAACAAAACAAAATAGTGCATTATTAAATCCATAAACAAAAATGATCGTAAAAATAAAATAAAAAAAAAAAAAAATCTCATCACTGCAACATCAACACTAATTCATGATAAAAGGAAAGAAAAACATTGAAGCAAAAAATGTTAATATGTATATGTTATGATATTGACAAATGCATACGTGGCCCTTTTAAGATTCTATATATCAGCTAAAGTCGTATCTTTTTAATTTATAGTCAGGCGGCCTGCATGATTCAGACCTAATACACCTCTCGTTGATAATGTGATATTCCAAAAGTCAAAATATTCGTTTATGATCATGACATGAATGAAAAGATCAATCCAGCATATATACAAGTAACAATAATTGGTTAAGTACTACTGAAAATATTATTCCCAAGCGCCAACTCACTTTGCGAGCAACATTACAAGAAAAATAAATTTTTGTAATTAATTAATTATGATAAAAGAATTATTTGTAACTATTTTTTATTATAAATTTAGTTTTTTTATTGGATTTAACTGATTCTAAATTAAACAGTATTTTTATATTATGAAAGGGAAAGAGGGAGGGAGGGAGGGAGGGAGGGAGGGAGGAAGACAAAAATAAGAGGGAGGTGGGTTCATACGTCCATTTATACGAATACAAAAACAAACGCATAAAGTTCACGCGTGACGTACAAAATTTGCCATGGGCGGACCAATTAAGGAGTTGTGGCAACCAATTATTAACGTCTCTTTCGAGCAGTAATCCAATAAACAAGAAGTCACCGCCTACACACTTGAGTAGTGACTGACGACTGATTAAAAATTACTATTTATTTATATTTTATAAAATGGGTGCGTGATCTGCTATATATATTATACAGTACTTAATGTTAATGTCCGCCACTCAAAAACTATGTTTGTGAATTGCGATATTAATTTGATGCATAATGATTCGTGAGTATGTATACAAGCGATAATATGTTATACAATTTGTTAATTCTATACAATAATAATAGATTAGTGTTTAATTTTAACGAGTTAAAATTAAAACGAATTGACTCGTTAAGACACGATTGCTTAATAAGTTGATAGCAGGTCCACCTGTTTTAACACGTTATAACATGTTAAAAAAGTTAAAATTAAAATTATATCTTGATACCTAAAAGTAAGATTGTTAGAATTTTAATTTTGATATTTTTATTATTTCAATTTTAATTTCAGACTTATAATTAGTGTTATAACTTTTTATAGATATTGTGATTTTAACATTCATATAAAATTATGCTAAATTTAATTAAGTCAAATGGGTTAATTTCAGACATATTCAACCAATTTACATAAACAGATTGAAACGGATTATTTTGTGTCATGTTAACATATTTCGTAATATTCACTAATAGATCCAAACAGAATGACATGACACGACACGACACGACACATTATGTTAACAAGTCGTATTGAGATTTGAGATTTTGACATGATAAGTTTAAAGGGTTAAGTTAGGGTTGAGCTATATAGTATAATCAAACAATTTCATCGAATTGAGTATGATTGTATGTGTGATAACATCTACTATACCAGGAATATCAACTAACCCAATTATTGAAATTGCTCAAGATACCATTTTTTAGTTTCTAGAATTTATTTCTTAGTTTAAGATCTCTCTTACCTAACTGGAGTTAACTGGAGTTAAAAAATTAATAGATCTGTTCCGCCCAAAATGGGAATGGGCTAGGGTTATGAATTTATAATTTATAATCTGATGATCGAGTCGATTTTATGATTATAAGTTTATTCCATACCGAGACAGACCGAAATAGAGTTAGGTTATATACATTTAACTTCAATCAATAATCTATAAGATTAGGATTCTTTTTTGTGTTTTTTTCTAATGAATAAGCGTAAATCTATGTAACAGTGGAGACAAAATTTATTAGAGAAAACTTGGGAATTAGTCCGACCGATCCCCTATTAAAAATAGCTCCATTAAAAATACAATAAAAAATATAATAAAAAATTCTAGAAAATACAATAAAAAATATAATAATAAAAAATTAGAAAATACAATAAAAAAAATATAATTAAAAAAATACAATAAAAAATAAAATGAAGATGATTTTACGTGATATGTAGGGAGGCATTTGGCCTCAACCCAGACTAAGCCGCCGTCGGCCACCGTAGGCGTCACCGCCTATACCATCGGAACCGGTGAACTGGACTCATTTCGGGTTTAAGGTTGTGGGGCATACCGGAGGTCGCCGAGGATCGCCGTCATAGAGGTGAGGTTACCAGGGGTCACCATGTCAGAACCCATAGGAGAGTTGCCCAGAGTCGAGCCCTGACTCAGGCTTTTGAGGACCAGGACAGTTCCCCGGTTAGCCTGCAGGCATGCCTTGACTTAGACCTTGACACGCAGCAGGTGCCCAACGAGGCTACTGGCCACACACAGTGCATGCACACAACCCGGCGTGCACATAGGCGCACCCCACAGCGCATTCACCTGCGCGCACCATGCAATCCAACGCGCGGCACCAGCCCGCGCCTTGTAGAGCAGGCCAGTGGCATGTACACCATGCACGCCATCCAATGCGCGGTACCAGCCCGCGCCTAGACTGTTAGCTTGGGCCATGCATGCATACCACCCCGGCACCCAGCCCAGGCCATGCAGGACTACCGCCCGAGCACCTTGACTGGGCAGCGTCAGAGCGACGTGGCTTGATCCTGTGCCTACCACCAAGACCATGCATGGCACATTGACATGAGCACCATCAGTTGGCCCTGCACAAAGCCATGTCCCGCGCACCACCAGACGTCATGCAGCGAGACAGCACGAGACAAGCCTGACCATGGATGTAGCAGCACGCCAGTCCACCTTGGGCCACTTGCACCCCACGGCCACACCATGCATTAGGCGCCTCCATCATTTTATTTTTCATGTTATTTTATTATTTTATTGTATTGGACATTTTAGTAATTAGTTCTTTTTAATAAGGGACCTAATGTGGATTTCCAAGTTGTAAGACACTTTAAATAGATTTTCTAGATTTCAATTTAGACATCTTTGAATAATTTGAAAATTAGATTTTACTCTTGAGAAAGAGTTAGGCCGGCCACTCATTGTGGTTTGGAATTCGGTGCTTAGCACTTGGGCTTCCCTAGAGTGCAATTCGTGAATCCCTTTAGAAGAGGATCATTCGTGCAATTCGTGAATCGGTGATCCACATCTATCTTTTATTTGTTTTCAGTTATTTATAAAAATTTTGATGTTATTCATAAATAGTGTTTCGGTGTTTCGGTGTTTTTGTTGGTTGATTTTATGTTTTTGTATTCTTGAGTCATTTGTTTGATTGTTGTGTGAGTTTTGTGTTTGTGAGGCCAAATCCATACCATTGGTGGATTTGAAAATTTGTGTGTGTGTTCCCTAGAGAAATTTGAAATTCTCCTCCATTGGAAGATTCAGATTACTCAAGAGAGTTGAGTATTGAGTGTGTGTGAGTGATTAAAGAAGAAAGAAGAATTAAAGGAAGGCATTGCCGAAACCCCTTAGTGCCTTGGAGAAGTTGGCTTGTTCTTCTATAATCTTTTGTTCAATCTTTATTTGGTTGTTCAAGTGATCATTTTTGTGTTCCTTTTGCCCCAAAGCAGCCCACGGCAACAACCCCCCAAACCCTTTGAAGCATTCGGTCATAGGCCATATAACCCTAGCCAATCCACTTGCCACTTTTGCCTTTTAACCTAGCTGGCCACATACCCTCTCTCACTCCTATATTTTCTCACTTAAATCCACCTCATCCCTCATCCAAATCAAGTCAATTTCGTGCCACCCTAGACCTTACATGACCGGCCACCACAAGTGAATTTGAATTCAAATTCAAACCAAAATTCCTACTTTATCTCATTCGGCCAACATCCCCTTGCCCTAGCCGAAACTTCACTTACCACCTCATTAAATTGCCACATCATTCTCTTATTTGATTAGTCATCAATTGAAGAAGAGAACCAATCATATTTAGCCCCATTATCAAGCACACAACTAGCCATACAAACCCTAGTGTTGTCGCTCACCTCACTTGGCTATAAGCCATATTCCTATTTTTAGGATTTATCCAAAACCACTTAAAACCCTATATCCCTAACCCTAATTAACTTGGCCGAAACCCTAGAGAAACCTTAAACCAATTTTCGGCCATCACATGCCCTAACAAAACACCATTTAGCTTAAACACAAATAGCCTAGCCGAACACCCCAAATTCTCCATAGCCGTGCATCACTTTGCACCTAACCTAGCTAATTAATCTTTCATTCACCTCTAACTCCACTAAATCCTAGTCTCACTTAACAATTTCCCTCATCCATATTACCCTTACCAAGCATTGGAGTCTAATTCGGTCATTGGAGGAAACAAACTTTACAAGGAGAAACACTTAGGTGATCGGGACAAGACCGAGGTCTCTATCACACCGGTCCCGATAGCATGGGCGGTAACACCTACCGTGGCCGACAGCAGCTCCGGCTGCTTTTGTAGAAGGGTCGGTGATCCCCAGCATCACCTAATTTATTATCTTATTCACTTTACCTTAAGTAAAGGTTTCAAAAAGATAATTGAATTTTTTCAAGTCACTTGAAGATTGAAGATGCATATTAAAAAAAAAAATTATTTGTGTTATTTACTATTTTGAATTTTGATATTCACTTTATCAATATATATGTTTTGACACAATACGAATACAACTTATTGACACGATTTAACATCCTTATTCTTAACATCACCTATTGATTTGATCAAGTGAATTGCATGGCAGCTCGTATTCGGATAAGTGTTATCAGAGTTACAGATATCATTATAAGCTTGAGCTATACTTAGATTGAGCATTATATCGTGAAGGGATAAGACTGTTTACAAAATAATCAAATGCATTCTCTAACGTACACCAGCGGATCATTTTAAGTGAATTGACTACTTATACGGTACAATACAATACGTACATGTCACTATTAATTAACCACAATATTAAAATTTAAGTTCCATACTCCATTCTTCTATATAAAATATTGAATAATGCTGCTATATTCTTTCGTCTTGTCTATTCATTTGATCGCTTATAAATTTATTTATTTTTAATATTTTTTATTTTATTTATTAATTAAGAAAATAATTATTAATATAATATGTCTTTTATATCTTTTAAAAATATTTTAAAATATGAAAAAAAAAAGATAAATTCGGCCTAACATCTGTCAATGCTGGACGGCAGCCCAAAAATATTATCTGCCACCAGAATTAGTGTTAAGTGTACCTGCACTGCCATATAAATAATAGTAATAGGGTTTATAAAGAATATGCTTATAATAAGTCGTCATGGGTGAACCCCCCTACATGGGAAACCATGCGCATACAAATAGGAAGTTTGACTTAAATTAAATAACACATGATATTCCAAGCTCTGCAAGTCTATAGGAAGCTGATCCAATAAATTATATACTCGCGTTGAAGTATATAAGAAATAATTTAATAGAAGATATATGAAAAATAAAATACAAATGCGCGACTAACTGGGATTGGATGTTTTATGGAAGGGAGTGATGGAGGAGGTTAGCACCGCTCATATTGTCATTATAAAAGAAAAATAGATATTTATAATACTTGAATTGTAATTAAAAAATATCATTTGTAACTAAAATAATATATGTATTCATCATAAATAATTATTCTAATTATATTAAAATATTACAAATATATATATATATATATAATATATATATATTTTGTAGTTTGTCAATCTGTCACTCTATCCAATCTCATATTAAGCATGCTTGATTTTTTCAGAGTAATATATTTATAGGTTTACGAATTTGTTGTGTGGACACAACTAGCTCTGCAATACAGGTAGAGTGATTTTATTTTTGTCTTTTTTATTTTAAAGTCATAAATATTTGGCAGCAAAAATGCGGTGGGATGGTGTTTACAAAAAGATAATTGACAATTTGACACCTTTAAAACAAATGAATCCCCCCTCTTACTGATTCCAACGAATTTTTAGCCCTAACAGGATTAACGATGCAATACACAACAACTTAGAGTACTGATATTAAATTAGTTAAAATTTTTTTAAAAAAAATATAAATTTGTATATATTCAAATTTTTTTATTATATTTAATTCAAAATAAAAATAAAAGTAAGAGAAAAAAATAAATTTTTTTTTGAAAAATGAATAACAATCCTTTAAAATTTTTTTATTTTTGAAAGATTATTATTTATTTTTGAAGATAAAAAATATTTTTTTTTATTTTTTTTATTTTTAATCAAATATAATAAAAAAAATTATATTTTTTTAAAAAAATATTTTGATTAATCCAATATCAGTACTGTTAGGTCTTTAGCCGTTTAGCGTCGTTTCAGTGTCCGTATCAATGCGACAAGCGAGGCAGCTTCATCTTCATTGTGATTCACATCCTCGTCACCAGGGCCAACCCAACGGTCTCATTAAACGTCACATCACATCACATGGCCAATGGCCAATGACGTTTTTGGAGGTAGAAGAGAAGGTAATGAACCGTTGGGCCCACTACGCCACCTATGTTTTGGGCTAAAAGTGGCATGTGGCAAACTAACTCGGACTTGTATGGGCCTGCTGGTGGCAAAGTCGGCGAAGAAGTTAGAACTTAGAAGAGCTGCCACAACTGCCAAATTGCGACCGTCATGCTGATCGCACTCGCAATGCCGTAGGATCTCAACGCGTGGGCACGCGTGGACGGCGATGCTCCGCTCTCGTCTAATGCGCCTTGGTATATTATCGTGCTGTTGATGGACGGCGATCCCGTAGTTGTCGTTGGTGTTGGCGTGGCCTGCCCTTGCGAAGATTTTTGGCTGCAAAAAAAACAATATAATTATTAATTCTGCAACGGTAAAATAAAATAAAAACGTTACTAATCATGTCACCACTCACAACGACATCTCGGTGAGTGTGTTGGCGAAACTTTACTGGGTTTTGGGCCTTTGGCCGTTGAGCATTGCTCAAGAAAAAAATCTGATATTTTGGGTTTCCGTTTTGAGTAATACTTTATGTCCAGAAGATTTGTTCCCAATCCATCTTCCGAATTTATTATTTTATTATTTTTATTTATTTAATGATTAAATAGATGTTTTTAAATGATAATGTGAATTTTTTTTTATTTTTTTTAGATGTTTTAATATACCAAAAAAATGAGAAAAATAAATAAAAAAAACACAATAAACCTGTTCGGAACACTTTCGGGCTACATCTATATATAAATAGCACCACTCTTCCGTTTTTATTTGTGGAAAATGTCAGAAAATTTAATAGAGAGTTTATTTTTTATATTTATTTAATATTTTCTTTTTGTATTTTTTATTTATTTTTATATTATTTTTTAAACACTTTTAAATATTTTTAAAAAAATGAATTCATAATAATATTAAATAATACTCTCTGGATCAGTCAATTAAAAAAAAAATGTTAAGGAGTTCAATAGATAATTCATTTCTTATGTACACTTAGAATATATATTTTTTCTTTTATATTTATTTTTATATCATTAAATATATTAAAAGAAAAACCAACAGACAACAAAACGGGACATGTATACAGACACTTATCATTTCCACCTAAAGAAAAAAGAAAAATGCTATTTTTTTTGGTACGTTTCATTCGATCCCATCCTAATTTGAGTTTTTTTTTTTTTAATTTATTTTACATGATTTTTAAGTAAATATTTTTAAGTATAATATTTTTATATTTTTATATTTTTTAAAAACATTTTAAATATTAAAAAAGTTACATAAAAAATATTTAAAAAAAAAACCAAATCAAAATGAGATCGGAATAAAACGTACCGGAGTAAGTAACACTGCCAAAGAAAAAATATACATGAGGCCCTCAAAACGGGACCCTCCGATGTGCCCTCGGCAACCTTAAACCCGTTTCGGATCCGATGGCGTTTAAGTCTGCCGGGGGCACACCGAAGCTCGCCGTCATAAGGGTGAGGTCGCCTGAATGCGCCGGTCCCGATGGCCGCCAGTGATGGCCGCCACCGGCGGCGGCTCCGTTCGCTCCATTCCCTTAAATTCATCTTTATTTTATTTTTTTATTGTATTTTTTATTATGTTTTTATTTTTTTATTGTATTTTTTATTATGTTTTGTTCATTTTATTTTTTTATTATATTTTTAATCTTCATTTATTTATTTAATCTTATTTTTTATTTTATTTTAATGTGTTTTTCATCATAAAGCAGCCCAACGTTAACCCAACTAACGTTGGGCTGCTTTAGACACTGAGAACCACCGGACCAGTCCCTATCATTTCCACCGTTTTTTTTTTTTTTTTTTTTGTTGATCGATCCAGCGTTTCCTTTTGATAACAGAAAGTGACCCAAAACTTTCAAGCAAACGCAGTGAAGTATTATTTCTTTGAGATATTGTTGTGACTTGTGGATTTGGATCATTATGGATGGTGAAGAAATTGTCTAGTGCTAGGTCGGCTGTTTATGACATGTGACCAACATCTTCGATGATGAAAAGAGTTAGGTTTTGACATTTGAGCAGACTCTAGGTGCAGCATTCACCAACATAGCTGGCGGTGTAGATCATGGTTTAAAAAAGATTTTTCTAGAAAATGACGTTTCCACACTAAGGGGCTGTTTGGATTGGGAAGTGGGTTGAGCTCATCTCAACTCACTTCTATTTTATCATTATATTTTTATAATTTTTTATACAAAACACAAATTTCTATACACCTTTTTCAAATCCCAATACACATTTTTTAAATCCCAATATACCTTTTTCAAATTCCAACACACCTTTTTCAAATCCCAAAATAATAATAATATTAAAAAATAAACCAAACTCATCTCAACTCAACTCATCTCCGAATCTAAGCGGAGCCTAAAAATATGATCCCACGCCATGCCGAATTTATTGACAGCATGAGCAAAAACGAGGCCGGCACAGTCAGTGCCATGGCAGACTCTATACTTGATATAATAAGCCCACCTAATAATTATTAAAATTTAATAAAAAAATATATATTTATTATATATATTAAAAAATTTTGATCAAATTTGATAATTTAATATTTAAAACTTAAATAAAAAATATTTTTATGTTATTTTTTTATATATTTTTGATAAATATGATAAAAAATTATTTATATAAATATAAATTTATATTTTTTTATTAAATTTTAATAATTTATTTTAATGAAATTAATAAAAATACTTTTTAACTTTTTATTTTCACGTTTGTTTTTGTGAAAAGCTGCGCCGGAATGGGCAGGACATTAACGTTCACATCGAGAGGCTTTAGAATTACTTGAGGACAAAATTACCCTTTGCCGTTAAGGTGTGAGAGAAAAACTGAAAAAGTAAGCCGGTTCTATAGGGAGTTTGGAGCAAATTCGTTTACCTGGTGTTGGGGGTGGGGCAGAAGGTAATTGTATAATCCGCCGACGCGCATGTGAAAGTGCTGGTTCTGTCATCGTAAGCATAGCTGTAAGCGTGCGGGCACGCGCTTTTGAAGATCTGAGAGTATGTCGATGGCTTGCAGGTATCTGGTGTAGCATACGCGCCGCTGCAACAGTATTCCGGCTGGCCAAACGCCTCGCAAGCGCTCTTGCAAGCCACGTTGCCGTCGGCCTCTGCGCTCGTGACCTTAAGCTCCGACGGACAAGAGTCGTTGAGATCGGAGATGCATCCGGTAGTCGTACAGTTCTGACCGGTGCCACCCTGAGGGACGACCTGCATAGGGAGGTTATAGCCATCGACCAAGCTGACATCGAAGAAATCGAGGCCACCGTAGCCATCGAGCGTGAACTCGGCCAAGGTGGCGGGTGGAGCGGCTCCACTGCCTGAGCATTCGATTTTGCCGGAGCCGCAATCACCTGTGACGCAGGAGAACTTGTTGGTAGAGTCTTCGGAGCAGAGGGTACGGCCCCAAAAGCGACCGCCCCAGGAGGTGGGCGCCGTGATGGTCTTGAACTCGCCGGTTTGGAGACTGAAACCAGTGGTTGGCAGTGAGGGAACGCCAGCGTTGGAGAGAATGCCAGGCCAAACCGTTTGCTCGCACTTGTTTATTATGGTGAAGGTTGTTGAAATTACTCCTGTACATCGAAAGAGAGTTGCAATTACATAAATAAAATTGAAATTCATTCGTAAGAATCTTAGAAAGAATAAATGAGTAACACTTGTTAATTATAAATGTATTTTGTACTGTGATTCATATTCATGGGATCTTATATGTCAATACCTGGTAATGCTAATACAAGCGTTAATAATGGCAGTAATAATGCTGTTAATTGAGCCATTCAATTAAGAAGAAGAAGAAAGAGAAGGAGAATGGGAAGGAGGAGGTGGAGGAAAATAAGCTGGGGATTTTGGGGATTTTACGGAGATCCCAAAACTCTCCTTCTTCAGCGGCAGGAGAAATGAAAAATAGGAGTTGAAGCTTGGAAGGTGATGAGATTGTGCAGAATAAGGAGCAACGGTCGGTTTTTATAGAAATTATAAAGCTGGTCGGTATTTGCCTATTTGGATAGAGACGTTGTGCAAGAATCAAGATGACGATGGACAACCCCAAGAAAAATAAACGTGCCGCAGCAGTAAGACTGTAGCCCACGACTCCAATGAGGATTGAGGTCGGTACCGGCTATGATACTAAATTCAATTTTATTTTACAAATTAGAAACAAGAAATTGCTCGGTGCGAAGAAAACAAAGTTTACAATGCCCTTGGGAAAGAGCTTACAAAATTGGTTGGTTTCCAAAGAAGTGGAGGCTCGTCTCAAGACAACTTTAAGTCATAATTTAATGTCAAAATTGAACAAGTGCATAGAATTATTTAGCCCGTGACTCCATATACAATAATAATAAGCACGAGTCTTATTTTTTAATATTCCATTGTTATCTTTAAACAAAATTGAGTATATAATCATTTGTCAGCGTGCCACTCAGATTGTGGCTTCTTGATGCTATGGAAAAACTTGTTTTCATAAACTTTACTTCGGTACTTTTTGGATTTTTTCGGATGTAATTAACATTGTATTCACTCAATCATCTGTTTCTGTTGTCTGCCCGTCTTGTCATTACATATTGGCTACCTTAAATATTAGTATTGGTCTATCCATATGCGTATACAAACTCATATATATATAATATGGATTTAAAATCATCTACATTAGAATATACATATCTAAATATTTGGATACTTATGAACAATGATTATCTAAATTTGAAATGTTACTAATTTACTATTCACTCTTCAAATATTATTTTATTATTTTTTTTCTACTCATTAATATTAATTTAGTAAAATTTATATTAATATGATTTTGATAGATAAAATTTGCATTAAGTTGATGATACAAAGTGGATGATAGTTGTAAAATTTATAAATATAATAATTTTAAAAAAATTAAAAAATAATAATATTTTATTATTATTTTATCTCAAATATGCATAAGTCAATCTAAAAGTTTTGTTTAAATGACAAAGTGAATCTTCAAAAGAGTTGATTTTGCATATGCATATACATGAACCAATGTGAATACTCGGGCATCTTCATTGGTTTATGCAAGTACAAATGTAAAATTTTGCATGATATCACATGATTTTGTGTTTAGTTATTGCATTAAAAAAAAAAAAACTATTGCACTCAAAACTTATTTCTATATTAATCAAAATAATAAAAAAATATTATCAATTCAACAATATTTTAAAAAAAATTCAAAACTTATATTTCTTAATAATAATATAATATTATCTATTAGTCAGAACTTATGTTTTTTTTTTTTCTTTCCAAATTCTTCTATTAATGCCAGAAGTAATAACTAATTAAGTTTATTTGGAGTTAATGTCTAAAATATACGGAACTACCCAGAAGGCCGAAATGTTTCTATTAATGTAAAAAGTTTACGGAACTTATATCCAGAATGCCAAAATGTATGAGTAGCAGAACACCATACAAGATAGTTCGTAGCTACAGTTAGATAAATACTTGGGGAGAGAAGGTATCATGAGAGAGAAATATTTTTTATTTATTTCATTTGATCTAGCTACAGTGACATCCAAATATGACCCACAACACTGATTTTAGTGTAGCTAAAAGTTATATTTCATTTGCATAATCCATTGTACTGAACTTTTGTACTTATCTATTATGTAAACACACTACTGGAATTGTATTTGCATAATGGAAAGATCTAGTTGTAACAAATTTTGTACACCAATTGTACTGAACTTCTTTAAGTGCTCATAGAGGTATGTATTTCTATATAAAAGTTTTTGTCTGCAGTTACTTTTAAGTATTTCTTTATACACGCTTATATTAATGTGATTGGTTATGTCAATTTTTTTTATTTAAAATAATTGTCTTGACCAATGTTTTGAATACCGTATCGGTACTGGTACCAGTCAAATCACTAAAACGAAATATTTCGATACAGGTATCATTTCGTGTACCGTTTCAAAATAATTTATACATAAATAAATTATATATATAAATACAATTATAAATTATATTTCAAAATAATAGTAAGTATATAAATAAATTATATAGATAAATATATATATGTAATTAATTTAGTCTAAATTGAGGTTAAAATATAGTAAAAAAAATTTTAAAAAATTAAAAAAAAAAAACCTCAAAGGCCGAAATACGGTACTGCCGGTACCGGCCGTACCGGATATTTTTTGGCCGATTTCGACCGTACAGGCTGATACAGCCGAAACGAAATGTTAATTTTTTTGCACTGGCCGACTGGCCGGTACAGAAAATTCCGGCCATACCGGCACGGTATTTAAAATATTGGTATTGACTAATCATACTAATAAAATATGCAAGAAGCAAACAAAACTAAATATATATATATATATATATAGCAAACTTTAAAAAAACCAATCAACCAAATATTTTTAAGTATTGTTAATGTGTAAAGCTTCTACATGTGTGTTAAAAACAAGACATCTAGATAGATTTTCTCAAAAGAGAAAAAAAAAATGTCTTCTTAGGAACCCCAATTGGTAATTCTAAGTATAACCAATTTATTAAATTATAAAAAAAATTTAATACAAGCATTTTTGCACACACCTTGCGTACAAAATGTGAATTAAAAAAAATTAAACATGTCTTTGGTATAGGATTGAAAGAAAACTTGGTCTTCCTTCATCTATTTCCTCGTACCTTCTGTCCTCTTATCTTATTCTCATATCTCCTTTTTTCGAGTTTTCTCTATCGTCGCAACAAATGGATGGTAATATCTCGTGACAAAGTGATAATGCTTCTTGGACCATCCTATTTCCCTATGAAATCCTTGATCTTGGAGACCTTGGAGATGAAATGGACACCAATATGTTCATAGTGATGGGGCCAACTTGTAATTGAGGTGGTGGCTTTAAATGCTTAATCTTTCTGTCATCAAAGAGCTCATCTGCAAAAATAGAAGTTTGCTCTAAGTGTCCACTAAAATTGAACTCAAGATTTTCACTACCATAGCTATTGTTATCGCTTTGCCATTGTGGTGGCTTTAAATTTAGGAATCCCGAGCCTTTCTTCCCAATCAAAGGAGATAGAGGAGGTTGAGCTTTTGGGGATCACGTTGTGGAGAGAGACTATTGAGCTTGTGGTAGGAGGTGAAGGCACGAGTTAGACTGGTAGGGGCGCTTAAGTAGAAACTACCAAATCATTGAGGGCTAGAAGAAGTAATTATGTATGGAGAAGAGCAGGAGTTATCAAAGTTAAAGTCCATCATGAGTAGGGGTGTTCATCCGGGTTCCGAAATTCGGAACCCGGATTCGAAATTTTCTTAAACATTTTTTAAAAAAATTCAAAAATATTAAGAAATAAATAAAATTTTAAACCGGGCCGGGTACAATCCGGCCCGGATGAACACCCCTAATCATGAGAACCACTGGTACAACATCTTTTTATCTCTATTATTGGATTAATTGGCTTCATGTGCTTGAGAGTTTGTTGTTGTTTGATTGAGAAGGTGAGAGATGGTCGCACTATGAGAATTTATATTGTATTGAGAAAGAGAGAGAAAAGCCAGGATAGAGTATTTCTTGTCAACTGTAGGCGAAGGAACAATGCGGATAGAGAGTATCCCACCAAGTGCAAGCGGAGGAACAAGAGGAATGGCGAGACATATGAGAGCAGTCGACTCGAGTGCGAGAATGGGAGAGATTGGGGTATAGTATGTCGTCTTCATATCTTGAAGTGGCAGAAAGCCACGTCAACAATATGTGAAAAAGTGTGCACGAAATTGCCTGACCATAGCGAAATTATTAAAGTATAAAATCCAAAGCAAATCGATGCACATGTTCATTTCCATATGACAACAAATAAAATTCTTTTTAGTTCAATTGAGAAGCGCAAGTATATAATGAGAGAAATCATATATAGAAAGACTTATAACATGTACTTTCACTTAATTAATATGTGATTTTTTATTTATTTTTATTCTAACTTAATGATTAATAAGTGAATATTTAAATAGAATAACAAAGATGACAAATCATATGTTGATTAATTAGGTGGGAATGTGTGATGTACAACTTTTTTGTAGTATTGCTCATACAATAAATAATAAATATTTGTCTTTATTTTCGAAACACCAAATAAAGCAATTAAGTAAAAGAAAGGCTAATGCGTGAACTAATACAATATATAAATATATATATATTTTTTAATATTTGTTTCCCAAAAATTATACTCATTATGTACATACATATCACATAAAAAAATCATTTTTTATTTTTTTTATTTCTTATCAAATGTATAGTGTATGGATGATGAATAGAATAAATCAATTAGTTTAGAGAATAAAGCAAAATAAAATATAAATAAAATAAATATAAATATAATTTGAGATGAAAATAATAGAGAAATCCTGGGGGGCAGACCGGCTGCCCCCCACACAGAGCAGCCCCGCCGCCCCCGGTGGCGGTGGGCGACACCGCCCACGCCATCGGGACCGGCGGACTCAGGCGACCTTACCCCTACGACGGCGAGCTCCGGTGTGTACGGGTCTGAAACGGGTTTAAGGCTGCCGGGGGCACACCGGAGTTCGTCGGAGCTCGCCGTCGTAGGGGTGAGGTCGCCTTAGTCCGCCGGTCCCAATGGCGTGGGCGGTGTCGCCCACCGCCACCAACGGCGGCTCCGTTAGCTCCATGGCCGAATTCCCTTAAATTCATTTTCATTTTATTTTTTTTTATTGTGTTTTTTATTATGTTTTTATTTTTTTATTGTGTTTTTTATTATGTTTTGTTCATTTTATTTTTTTATTATATTGTTAATCTTCATTTTTTTATTTAATCATATTTTTTATTTTATTTTAATGTGTTTTTCATCATAAAGCAGCCCAACTAACGTTGGGCTACTTTAGACGCTGGGGACAGCCGGACCGGTCCCCAGCGTCTCCCAAATAACAAGTAACAAGTTTTTATTTACCGGTACAATAGTCTCTGGATCAATTGGGTGGTTATAAAGAAAAATGTTAAATTCACGCTCCAACTTATAATTCAAAAATCTCAACTATTTGTTTTTAATTTGTTACTTAGTAATATAGGATATAATTTTAAATTAAGTTGTAATTTTTTTTTAAATTTATTTAAAACAATTAAGAAATACATTAAAAAAACTCTAAAAATAAAAAATTATTTTATCTAGCGGGATCTCATCTGGGATCCCGCATTTGTGGCGGTAACAAGGCCCCATTACAAGATGGAGAGATAGTACTTGTTGAGTGAAGGTGTAAATTATGATGTGCAAATCAATTGTTGTAGCATGTGGCTATTGTAACAGAACAAGTGAAAATGCTGGAAAAATGCACTAAGAATGGTGAAAACAGAGTAGAGAGGCAGAACGATGGAGAAGATGAATTACTGTTATTTCCCTCTCTGAATAATTGAGTACAGTAGCTCCGAGGTCGTGCTATATACAGCTCAATGTAACAAACTAACCGTAAACTCTAATCAACTAATGTCATATGTACAATAAAAGAATACAAAGGGAAAAGACTAAAACGGCAGTTTATACACAAGTTATACTATAGCTACACTACATGTCGTTTGTATTTGTCCAGTGTCCTCTAACACCCCCTGCAAGATGGAGAATAGAGGTTAAATATTCCCATCTTGAAGAGGTGTGTTGTAAGGACATGAAAAGGTAAAGCTTTAGTAAGTATGTCAACCAACTGGTTATTGGAAGGCACATGAGCAATAGACACAATTCTAGCTTGTATATTATCTCGGATAAAGTGGCAATCAAACTCAATATGTTTTGTCCTTTCATGAAAGATTGGGTTGACAGCAATATGAAAAGCGGCTTGATTGTCACAATAGAGGAAAGCAGCTTGTGGGTGTGCAATCCCAAGGTCCCAAAGCAAGTATTTGAGCCAAATGATTTCAATGCAAGTGTTGGCCATAGCCTTATACTCCGCCTCAATTGAAGAACGAGAAACCACACTTTGTTTCTTGGATTTCCATGAGACCAACGAGTGTCCAAGAAAGATACAATATCCTGTTGTGGACCGACGAGTATCCGGGCAAGAAGCCCAATCCGAGTCACAAAAAGTTCTAATCTGAAAACTGGAAGAGGAAAATAAGAGAATCTCTTGTTCAGGAGTTGATTTAATATACCGTAAGACTTTGTAAGCTGTTGCCAAGTGAGTAGATGAGGGGCTGTCCATGAACTGACTCAGTAATTGGACTACAAAAGAGAGGTCCAGTCTGGAAATTGTGAGGTACAAAAGTCTACCAATGAGACGTCTATAAGTAGATAGGTCATGGAGAGGTTCTCCCTCATCCTTGCTTAACTTGAAATTCTGATCAAGAGGGAGTTTGAGAGGCTTATAGTCGAGCATGCCTGAATCTGCCAATATATCTAATGCATATTTTTGTTGAGAAACATGAATCCCTTTAGAGGATCTAGCAATTCACAAACCAAGAAAATACCGGAGGTAACCAAGGTCCTTAATTTTAAACTTTTGATTGAGAAAAGTCCGGATGGAATAATAGAATCTTGAGAATTGCTAGCAAGTAAAAGATCATCCACATAAACTAGCAAAACAGTAAAGGAACTGCCATCTTGTTTGGTGAATAAGCTGTAACCAGCTTTGGATTGGATAAAACCAAATTCAATAAGGGAAGATGTAAGTTTAAAATTCCATTGTCTTGAAGCTTTCTTAAGGCCATAAAGGCTTTTAAACAATTTACAAACTTGGTGGGGATTCCCTTTAGTGTAGCTGGGTGTTCTCTTCATATAAATTTCTTCTTGTAGGTCACCATTGAGGAAGGCATTGTTGACATCAAAATGATGCAAATGCCAACCCTTAACGGCAGTAACAGTAAGTAGGCCCCTCATAGTAACAAGTTTGGCCACAGGGAAAAAAGTCTCATGGAAATCAATACCCTCTTGTTGGGTAAATCTCTTGGCAACTAATCTAGTCTTAAGTCTGTCTATAGTACCATCAGACTTAAATTTAATTTTGTAAACATACTTACAATCAATAGCTTCCTTCCCATGAGGTAAGTCAGTGAGTGTCCAAGTTTGATTGTTTTCCAATGCCTCAAGCTCATCTTTCATAGCCTTGCACCAACCCGGATCCTTCAATGCTTGTTTGTAAGAGGTGGGCTCGGTATAGACAGAAATTGAGGATGTAAAAGCTTGAAAATAGGGACTGAATTTATGATAAAATAGACATTTAGTGAGTGGAAAAGACTTACCATTGAGAGCAGGTGCTTCCTTGGAAAATGAAGGTGCAGGGGCAGCAAGCATGGTGTGATGACAGTGAAAATCTTTAAGGTATTGGGGGGCTGTTCTAATTCTGGTGGACTGACGAGAGAGGACTATGGAATGGTTGAGTGAGGGAGTAGGTGGAGAGGAAGTGGGGGAAAGAGTTGGAGGTGTAATGAGTGGAGTGGTAGGTTTGGAAATGGGGGAATGTTGTGTGGGAGGGGAAGGGGATAATGCTGAATGATGAGTAGGATTGGGAAATGTTGTCGAAGGATGCTATATGGGGTATAAAGATGGGTAAAACACTGGTAAATCCGAATGAGCAGGGGAAGGATGTGGGGATTGATGAAAGGGAAAAATATTTTCATGAAAAATGACATCACGTGAAATGAGGTAGTATGAGTGGAAAGGTCTAAAAGCTTGTAACCTTTGATACCAAAGGGATAGCCGAGAAAGACACAACGACGACCTCTAGGATCAAATTTCTTCTAGCGTGTAAAAGGGTAGCAGCAAAGTATAAAGAGCCAAAGTTTCTCAAGTGAGCATATGAAGGTTTTTTGTTGAAAAGAAGTTCAAAAATGGTTTTATTGTTTAAAAGAGGAGAATGAAGTCTGTTGATGATATAAGTTGCTGTTAAAATACAGTCACTCCAGTATTGAATAGGCACATTGGATTGAAACCGAAGTGCTCTGGCCACATTGAGCAAATGTTGGTGCTTCCTCTCAACAATGTCATTTTGTTGAGGGGTTTGCACACAAGATTTATGATGGAGTATGCATTTGTTATAAAAAAATTCTATAATGGAGAATTTAACACCATTATCACTTCTTAATGTTTTGATTTTAAGTCCAAATTGAGTTTCTACTAAATTGTTGAAAGCTTCAATGCAATGTTTGGTTTGAGCTTTGGAAGCAAGCAAATACAACCAAGTGGATCGAGAAAAATCATCCATAATAAATAAGAAAAATCTCGAACCATCATGTGCAATGGTGGGACTAAGACCCCACAAATCACAATGGATAAGTTCAAATATTCTTGATGATTGATGCATGCTGTCAAGAAAAGATAATTTTTGAAATTTGGCAAGAGGACAAATAGTGCAAGGAGTCTCATTCATTGAAGTAATCTGTGTGCTTACAATGGATCAGAGATCATTCTAAACCTAGGAAAAGATAAATGACCAAGGTAGCAATGTCATAAGTCAAATTGAGTAACATAATTAACACTAGAAATGGAAGTATGTAAAACAGGAGAGTATGTTGTGTGTAATTAGAAATGGATTGTGTGAGATCTCAGATTACGTGTATTTTTACGTATCGTTTTATTCTTGTTATTGATTACTTTAAATTATTTTAATAATATTATCAGTTGTGTTTTATTTATTTAGTAATTGTTTGAGATATTAACTAGTTAATATTGAGTTACGTTACTTTTCTTGTTAATTTTAATGTGATATAATTATTTTAATGATTGGAGTTAAAATTTCTTTATTCATTATGTGAGTTTATTTGATGTGCTTTCTTTATATAAATTAGTGTTTTATATTTAAATTGTTATTTAAATTAAATTAGTTTGTTGTAAAGTTTTAAATATTTTATTTTATTGATATTGAATTGTGGCATTTTTAGTTGGTTTTTATTTAATTTATTGTACTTTATTTCCAGTAGGTTTTTATTTCTTTTCCTTCTTTTTATTTTCCTTTCTTCTTTGCTTTCTTTCAGGGAGCCGCGCGACCAACCCCCCTGTTTTGGCCCGTTCGGCCTTCAGCTTCGCCAGACCTCCACCGCCGGCCATCGGCCCTCACCACCCATGCCACCTGCGCCCCCTCGCTCCGGCGAGTTCACCCATGCCGGTGGTGTCAACCACGGCAGCCCCACCTACCGCCGGCAAGCTAGAACCTGAAAATGGGTTTTCCAAGCTTCCAACCGCAGTAGCTCCGCCGTGAGCCACCCATCGACGTCACCGCCTCCACCATTAGTCCCCCCCTCACTCCGACGACCTTACCTTGTCGTTGGTAGCTCCCCAAACCTCCTCCATCTCCTCCATGCAAACTAGGCCCAAAATGGGTCTCTTGCATTTTCAGGCCACACCGCTGCCACCTCATGGCACCCTTCCTCTTTTTGAATAATTGAGTACAGTAGCCCTGAGGCCGTGCTATATACAGCTCAATGTAACAAACTAACCATAAACTCTAATCAACTAATATCATCTGTACAATAAAAGAATACAAAGGGAAAAGACTAAAACGGCTGCTTATACACAAGTTATACTATAGTTACACTACATGTCGTTTGTGTTTATCCAGTGTCCTCTAACAGTTGTGGTTGTGGTTGTGGTTGTGGCCAATGAATAATTGTGACAATGAATAAATCGTGAGTAAAAACGACTTCATCATTGACTTCTGTCGACTCTTCAGACTTCAACATCGTTTTTTGTACCTTTTTAGTAGAAACAACTTGTACCATGGAATCAATATGGGATAAATTCCACCACGTTTAAAATGTCAATAGTGTGGATAATTCTTTAATATTTTGTAAGTTTTGTATATTTTTTAAAAGAAAAAATAATAAATCTTAAATGCATATAAAAAATTATTTTTTTATCAATAAATTCTATTTTTCTCAAATAAAATATGTATAACTTGCACATTCTAAAATTCTACACAACATTACTCCTTAGGATAATATATATATAAATTTTTCCTTCGTAATATTTCTCACCAATTGAGTCTAAAAGGAAGTAAAATAAGAAGAGTTTACCCAACAAAAAACTAAATGAGCGAGGATTCGCAATTCTAGAGGCATAGCTAGGAATTTATTCTTGGGGACCAATCAACATATATATAAAAATAAAATTTGTTTTATATATATATATTTGCCAAAAGCAAGGTTTTGTTAATAAAATTTGAAATATCTACGTTGCATGTATATTGGAATGACATATTCATCTCTCGTCGTGCCAGCTCGGTCCGTTAAGGGTCCAACTAGGGGTAACAATATGTTATACGACCCGTTAACCCAAAATGAACATGACATGATAATAACGGGTTAGGGTTTAGTCTTAAAGGGTTTCGGGTCAAAACAAGTTGACTCGTTATGATACGATTGCTTAATGGGTTGATAGCGGGTCAACCTATTTTAACCCGCTATGACACGTTAATAAAGTTAAAATTACAAGTATACTCTTACATTTAAAGGTAAAATTGTTAGAATCTTAATTTTAATATTTTTATTATTTATATTATAATTCATACTTATAGTTAGTATTATAATTTTTATAGATATTGTGATTTTAACATTTGTATAAAATTATGCAATTTATGCTAAGTTTAATTAAGTCAAACGGATTAATTTTAGACATATTCAACACATTTATTTAAACAGTTTGAAACATATTATATTTTGTCGTATTAATTTATTTCGTAATATTCACTAATGGGTCATAACGGATTGACACGACACAACACGTTATGTTAACGGGTCGTATTAGGATTTGAGATTTTGACACGATAAGCTTAACGAGTCGGGTTAGGGTTGACCTATATAATATAATATACATGCCTTGACACGACACGAACACGACCCGTTGACACGATTTGACACTCCTAGGTCCAACGGAAAGTTTTTACCACGACGAAAAGTTTAGATGTTGAAATATTTTTATTGAATTGGTTAAAAGTTAAATTTAATAAAAATTTAAATAATAAATCTTATTTTAAGTTCACATTAGATTGTTCAAAAATTAAATAATTTGGCTAAAAGAAATACTAAAACTAAAACATTTGTAAAAAATAACAAATTTGGTAGAAATGTCAAAATTTTATTTTATTTATTTTTCTTCACTCTCTTTTCTACTTTATTTTCTCTTTCATTTCCTAAGTTAATTTTTTAAACTCATAATTTAATTAAAATATGATTATTAATTAACTTATAATAGATAAAATAGTCAAATATAATAAAATTAATGGAATAGTCAAATATGATAAAATTAATTAATTTAATAATTATAAATTATTAAATATTTTTTAAATTATTAATTACTTATTATCATGTATATTCATAAATAGATAATCTAAAGTGTAGATTTAATGTGAATAATCAAAGCCAAATGTTAGTTATATTATTTTATTATTATATTTAAAAAAATAGTTATTCCAATATAAAAAATTATGTGAATGGAATTGTTAAAAGTCAAAATCTAAATCAAATTGGTTAAAATTGTACTTTAGCAATGAACGATCTAATGAAAATAATCTTAGAACACTTTTATTAGATTAGTTACAAGTCAAATTCAAGATATATTTATTCATTAAACCTTAAAATGCGCTCATATTGAATGGGGAAAATCCAAAAAATTGAACTCAAAGTTACAGTAACGCTTACATAATTCCATCTTTGGAGGTTACTGTACAATGTACACATGTCAAATTTATATATTATTATTATTATTATTATTGTTATTGTTATTATTATTATTATTATTATCTCCTTGTTCTTCTTTTTTCCGAGCCCACGTTGGAGGCCTTGACGAATTTTCACTTTTTTTCCAACTTTTGTTTTTTTAACTCTTCTGTCATCATTTTTACTCTTTTCTCTTTTTTTTGGCTGTGCAAAACTGCAAGTAACAGATTATAAATAGGGGTGAAAAAAAACTTGAATTTCTGACCCGACCCGAATTTTTGACTCGTTAGTATTTTAATTCGGTAACAAGTATTACCCATTACCGATTTAACCTTCAAAATTGACTTTAACCTTCAAAATCCCCTCTCCCAAACATAAGTCGCGATTCAAACTCTATCTCTTTTTGACTTTAACTTTCAAACCCACTCGTCCATGTCCCGATTCAAGCTCTCTCTCGACACAATATCGAAGCCACATGTCTTCCTGGCGGGTTCCAACAGTCGGCATTGATTGGCATTCAAGTCGACATCATTCCAGGAAAGAGAGTTGAGGGGTGGATGTCAAGTGGTTTAATCGTTCGGAATATGGCCCCTACCACATATAGTCTTCTTGATGCAAAGATCGTGGATGATAATGGCAGAATTCTCGGAAAGATTTCCATGGGAAAAAGTTGGTTCTTGTTCCGGCAAAAATGGGTTAGGGATTTAGAATTGGTTTGAGAATTTGAGAATTTTTATTTTTTATTTTTACATCTATTAGGGATTTCAAACGATTTAGAATTGAGTTGAGATTTTTTTTTTCTTTAATCAGTTAGAGATTTACAGTAATTTAAGACTGGGTTGAAAATCTTGTGATTTTATTTTTTTTGAAATCTGTTAAGGATTTAGAACGAGTTAGAATTGAGTTGTGATTTTTTCATTGAAATCAGTTGGGTTGTAGAACTAGTAATGGTAGCCGGGAATCGGTCGGCTTATCGGTAACGGTAATGGTATAGAAAGGTTTTTGGGTCGGGTCGGAAACTACTATTATCGAGTCGGTCGAGTTGAGTGAACATTCCTAATAATAAAGTAATATGATTACTAATTAAATTATTAATTAGCAATTTAATTTAAATAAAAAATAATTTATTATTCATTTTTTTTATCTATAATTTAATTAGAATATAATTATTAATTAATTTATAATAAGTAGATTGAATGGTAAAATATGATAAACTAAAACAAATTAATAATTACAAATAAATGGATAATTTAATGTGAGAATTTGTAGTGGCGGAGTTAGGAATTTGTTTTAAAGGGACCAAGCAAAATTAACACAAAATATATAAAATATTTTTTATTTTATTTCTTTACATTTTTTTATGCAATATAAAACAATTTGATATTAAAATCTATAATAAAAATAAAATATATTTAATACAATTTATATATTAAAAATATATATAATATATCAAGAACATGTCATCATAATAAAAAAATATTAAAAATACGTTAGAAATCATTCAAATTCTTTTTTATTTTTATTTTTATCTATAATAAAAACACGTCATTATGTTATTATATCATTTTATTTTATATGATATTAAATTAGATTAAATTTTGTAGAGAAGGGTCAAGATAATTTTTAAAAAAGGAATCAAGATAAGATAAAATTATATTTAAAAAAAACTAACCTATATTAATTTTAAATATATATATATTTTTAATTATTTTTTAAAAAGGGATGGGCCAGGGCGTAAGGTCCATGATCCCCCTCCCTAATGTGGCTCTGTCATTGAGAATTTGATGTGAATAATTAAAATTAAATTATTATTAAATTATTTTATTATTATATATATAATACATAAATAATTATTCTAATACATAAATTTATGTGAATAAAATAATTAAAAATCAAATTTCTTATCTCCATAAATTATCTTTTAATTTTAGATAATGAAAGTGCTCTGAGTACATCGGATGGCGAGAAGATAGCCAAAACCAGTATACAAAGATGGGACAATATCCACACAGCTATGCAAAATTAGATGACTTGATAGGTCGAGATTTCATATTTGAGAAGGTTGTTGCATTAAATGTGATTGCATGCCACCCGTCAGGTACAAATTAAGAACTGGTATGAGTCGAGATCTTGATCTTGGCAGACGAGGCTGCCCGTATTAAATGTGATAACATTCTACCTTATATCAGAGGAATAGAAAGCTATCTCAAAAAAAGGGAATGTTGGGCAGCAGTCCGATTGCATTAATAATTATTTATATAAATAATATTTTTATTATTTATATGAGTAATTATTGCTACAGTTAGACTGTTGTCCAGATTTCTTATCCAAAAAATGAGGTTATAAAAGTCTTGATATATGTGCGCGTTTTACTTTTATCACAAACTCTCTCCAAAAAAATGCATTGCAGGTGTTTTTTTGTACTCTGGACTATTAAAATTGCTTGATATATACGGATTAGATGTGGAGGCCGCCAGCGTGAGACACGTCATTAACATTGATAACCGATGAAAACCTAACACTTAATTGGTCGAAGTTAAGAGGTCGCTTTGCATTCACCTCAAAATTTAGTTCTTGTTTATTTTTAAAGATAAAATAAAAAATAAATTAAAAAATTATTAAAAAATATTTTTTAATATTAATTTTATATAAGAATTTAAAAAATTAATACAAAATTTAAAAAATTAAAATTTTTATTATATTATATATAAAAAATTTTAAAAATATAATAATAAATTTAAAATCTATTTTAAAATTTTAACCTCATTCTCAAAATAAACAAAGTCTTAGACATTAAAAAAAAGGCAAAACAAACAAGAAGGGAAAGAAAGCTCTTCAAGTGCACGTGATATATATTTTTGATTGAAATAGGCATCCATGCATGCACGCACTTTAGGCGAACTCGATAAAGCGTTGGTAAATCCCGATATAAAGCAATGACAATTCCGAAAGTACGTAAGAACAAGCTGGTGGCCACGACTCACGTACGTTCACATGATATGATTTATCGTACTCATGATGATCATGAGTCTAACGTTTCTGGACGAATTAATATATATGCATGATCATGAGATTAAACCGACAAAAAAATATAGCAGCGACAAATGGAAAATGAAATGGGCATTATAAATACATATCTGATTTATCTATTATCTCCAACCGTAGTCCTGGTTCACTATAAAAATAAAAAAAAATAGTTATTAATAATTAAATATTTATGATCAAATAAATTATTTGTGATTAAAATAAATTAGTAGCGATTAAAATAAATTATTTATAACTAATCAATAATAATAATTAAATAGACTATTTGTAATTAAAATAAATTAATAATAATTAAAATAAATTATTTATTATTAATAAATATATAATAACAAATAAACAGATTTTTTATAATGATTTCTGCAATATTTTGGGTGTTGGAGATTGGTTTTAAAGGGACGGCAGTACCGTATGGCCATGCTGCTCATGAGCAATTGAAAGCTGTGCCCAACACGTACGACTCCGAGTGTCTCGAGTGCATGCGACCTTAATTGCGCTGTTAGTACTCGTGTATTGTTGCCATTTAATTAGCAATAACGACCCAACACTTATTTTTTAACATTAGTTTCTTTAATTAACATATATGTTTAATTCGTCCCCAGGGCCAAACAGAATTGGTCCCGTAAATTTTGCATCAATAATTGAAATCACTGATGGGATAGAAATAGATAGAATAATTATATTGTGTGGGGAAACCCCAAACTTTTTGGCCGGACCTAGTCGGAAGGGGATAAGCGCCAAAACCCAAATGGGAGCGCCCCCCCCCCCGGCCCGCGTGCGGCGAGCGAGGCAAGCTATCCCAAGGTTTGAAGCCCAAATTACCGGCCAAGGCCTAACTAAAGGGCCCTTTGGAGACGTCAAGCACACATAGTGCATGAGAATTAGTGATCATGCAAAGTTGGGCTATGCAAAGCAACCCCAAGCACTCGAGTATTTGTGGATGAGCGGTCCCGATGATACGGTTGTGTCAAGAAAGGTCACACTGCATTTAATGCATATAAGGAGGCTTCCATCGTACAACAAACTTGCAAAGGGTGCGATCTGAGGTACGGGTGACAACCTTGAGCCCCTCCCTTTGTCAGAAGATCATTTCTTAGGTATATAAATACCTCACGCAGCCAGCAAGTGTGCTCTCTTGAATCTCTTTACTCTCTAGCATTCTACTGCTCAAGCTGCTATCTTCTACCCAAACTAACTTAGACATCGGAGGATTTACGACTTTCCAAGCCACCTTCTCACTCTCTATGTACACAGGCAGACGTGGAACGCTTATGATACGACATTGTTCAGATCCATGAAACACGACATCAACATATATATGTAAATTTGGTTGGGTTTTTGCTTTTTTGTTTTTTAATTGTTCACCTGAGTCATTAGCTTTCGTGTGAGTTGGCCGGGCAATGAGATGTCCCTTGTCCACGACTCCACGATTATGCACGTAGATATTATTATATGAGAAATATATTTACAATTGTCTAATGTGCAAGTATCGCATAATTTTTTTAGAAAAAGTAATTAGTAAATTAAATATGGAATTCATGTGAAAAAATTAATTTTTTAATAATAGACTCCACTCTCTAGTTTAAAATAATTGAACAACAATTATGCGCTCTACTACTATATACAATAGGGGTGACAATATGTAACACGACCCGTTAATCCAATACGAACACAACATGATAATTGCGGGTTAGAATTTAGTCTTAACGGATAACGGGTCAAAATGGGTTGACTCGTTAAGACACGATTGCTTAACGGATTGATAATGGATCATCCTTTTTTGACCCGTTATAACAAGTTTATGACATGTTAAGAAAATTAAAACTACAATTACATCTTTATACTTAAAAACAAAATTGTTTATAGTATTCTAATTTTGATATTCTTATTATTTGGATTATAATTTTGGACTTGTAGTTAGTTTTATAAATTTATAGATATTGTGATTTTAATATTTATATAAAATTATGCTAAATTTAATTAGGTCTAACGAGTTACTTTTGGTCTTATCCAACTCATTTACATAACCAAGTTGAAACGTGTCATATTGTTTAGTGTTAACTTATTTCGTAATATTCACTAATGAGTCAAAACGGGTTAACACGACAAAACCCGTTATGTTAACAAGTCATGTTAGGGATTGAGATTTTGACACGATAAGTTTAAAGGGTCGGATTAGGATTGACCTATATAATATAATATACATACCGTGAGACGACACGAACACGACTCATTAATAAAATTTGACACCCCTAATATATAACGCATTACTCTTGTTGTATTTGTGAAACTCTCGTCAAATGTACCTAACAGGCTGGCTATTTTAGTTTATCAAAATTACGTGACAATTGCATGTATCGTGTGTAAAAAAGGCAGATAAAACCATTTTTAATGTTTGGGTGATGCTATTATGCTGCCCAGCATTGACCGTTGGGCATGCCACTTAGTGTAAAATGTATTTTTTATTTTTTTATTCTTTTTCTTTTCATATATTTTTAGTATATTAAAACATTTTTTAAAAATAAAAAATAGATCAATACACTAAAAATTATTTCCTTAATCATTAAGGAAAAATAATAATAAAAAAAATTATTTTGAAGAGCGATCAAATGAAATGGTACATTTGAGGCAGCGTAGTAGACTTATTCTTACGTCTACAAAAGTATATATTACTCGACTATAATATATTACTTATTTTAAGAGATATTTTAATTACAAAATGATTTCAAAGAGAACTTACAAATTGATGTATGTCTTGGTGTAATGGTACATCAAATTATAAAATTATTTTTATTATAAAATAGACATATTATATTATATGAATTAAGTTACTTTATTGAATTTATTTTTACAAAATCTCTTTATAGCTGTAACATTATCTTGATCTGCTCTCTCTCTCTCTCAAATTCCCTTGCAACTAGAAGTCTCAAATTCATGCATGGTAGTGCTACGTACCATGCCACCCAACTTTTGCTCGTTTGGTGTCTAGTGTAAATTGTATTTTTTTTTTTATTGCTTTTTATTTCAAATATTTTTTAAATATGTTTAAATATTTATTAAAAATTAAAACAATACTAATACTATACTAATAATCACTTCTTTAATCGTCAAATAAAAAATACTAAAAATAAAATAAAATACAAGAACAGACAAATTTAGGAGGCAACCGCTTGAGGGCCGACATGATATATTATCATTTTCTTTATTGCATTAACGGTGTGAATATTGTAATATTAAGCATATATATATATATAATTTAATTAACCTGTAAAATAATTATTTCATCATCGCTTAGTACTACTAAATCTTATAAAGTTTGAAATATTGAAAAAAGTAGTAGTTATGATTAGTCATGAATCGAGAGAGCCGAGGTCGCCCAAAAAAAGAACTAGAAAATCATAAGTTAACTTTTACTCGAGCTAACGTGAAGGAAATTAAGAATCCATCCAGTACTATTGGATGAGATCAAATTGGATAACATGTACAAATTATGGGAATTCAACTGAGTCAAGGCCATCGGCCCATCAGGAGGAAACCTCAAATTCTCTGATCTCTCTCTCTCTCTCTCTCTCTCTCTCTCTCTCTCTCTCTCTCTCTCTCTCTCATAAGCAAGTTAAAACCTTGATCACTATAACAGTTATGGTGTACGAGTCTACTTTGGTTAGCTTTTAAATAGGATACGTCTTGTTTTAATTGGTTGTGTATTCGCGAAAAGTCAACCTGAAAACGATATTACTTCGACCAGGTCTTTCTGAGTACTGTTGATCTGTCCCAGGCACTAGTATTCGTAATTAAAAGTCAACCTTAAAACGATATTATAGATTATAGATTAACGTTACGATATAAGTTGTAAGAGTTTTGTACGTACATGTCTTTTGTAAAAAATGTGAATTCCACTAAAAATTATTTTTGTTTTACTTTTTACACTAAGGTCTACGAATTAAAAAAAAAAAAAACTACAGGAGATTTGTATATTTTAGATTTGCATCATCAATTTAATATTATTCTAATTAATATTATTGCAGCTAGCTGTGCAGCATCGGATTCTACGAGGGACAAATTGATTCTTCGAAGTTAGCTTGAACTAATTCCGACATGTCCGACAAACCAAGTAATGGTTCAACCATTCAACTGCTCTCAGAATTACTATTAGTTTATTTCAACGAATTAGGTTGTTCCCCGAGAATACAAGTCTTACCAGAAAACAACCACTCAGGCAAATGGGCATTAATCTGGGTTTGAAGAAATCGAGATGATCCAGCCCATATGCATGCAAAAATATATCAGGTCGGATTGGTTTTGTAAATAATCTGAACAGTTAACGTTGAATTTTCTAGAAATGTGACAGGGCATATTAGTTTCTTCGAATACACGTATTATCTGCATGTATATATATAAATATGCAGCCACCGGGTTAGACGAGACTGCTGGAGGTTTCCAACTTTTACAAGTTAGGTACGAACGCACGCCAAATCCAGAAATTAATGCATAGATGTACAGATTTTAGCGTTCAGCTGTTAATTGAGTCAACTAATATTTAGTTAGGAAATTGGATTGATTATGATATCATTATCGCCAATACATATGTTGTCGCATTCATTACTTAAGGCAGCGAAGACTAATAAAGATCCATGCAGCAAGATCCAGTCTTCAAATTAAAGGAATGTTGAAATTAAGTGATTTACATTGAACAAGTTTTCTGTTTGCATGATTCGCGTTGGTCAAACCAAAATGCCGGCCCTGGATTAATATGCATGCATATTGCATGTTTAATTATAATCTCAAAAGAAAATGGACGACGTAGTTTTATTTTCTTGTTGGACTGCGATTTTAATTAATCCGACGTAGGGGGAGGAAGTCGTGGTTCTTGAAATATTAGACGTTGATCTGGCTGCTATGGCATAATTAATTATCGGAGAAACCACGTGGTGAGCTAGGTTCTATTTTTTGACCTGAAGGCAGTTCTTCTTCCTGCAGGCCAACAAAACCCCCAATGAACTGGAGTTTTGAAAGTAACTGGTCGATAAGGATATTATTCTCACGTTTGATCTCAAATGTAGCTAGCGGAGTAGTACGTCTAGAGTCTAGACCCTCAATAGCAAGGGTAGTACTCATGATTAGTCACGGATCAATAATCGAAAATGTTATACACAGAGATCGGATCGATTCATGAGATCTAGCAGCAACATGCATTATGCGAAATTCACAATATTACAATAACTTTTTAAAAAAAAAAAAAGAAAAAAAGAAAAGAAAACGAAAGCAATTACAAGCGAGTTAAATATTCAGCCAATTAACACATCAATTAATGGATTTCTGGATCATCACCATGCATGGCAGGCGAATGCAGAAATTCATGAGTGGATAGTCCAAGCCCAAGGGGCTTATCTTATCTGTGCTTGTCTTCCTCCTACACTCTCCACCAACACTTTATTTGTCTCATGTGTGTCAACTTGTTTCGGAGTTAGGTTAATAAGCGGACACAGCATCCTCCTCGACTTTGAGTTTGTTAACGACGTAATGATCTTGTATCATTTCCTTGGCAACTAAAGGCATATATATGTGAAGAATATTTACGCACTACAACAAAAAATGGGTATATTTTTTTTGTTACAAATAGTCTTATTGGTTATAATTAATTGATCACAAATACTCATTTTTTTTCATAGTGACGTTAGAGTAATTAATCTGAAGTATGAATAATTTTAAATTATTTTTTTTAAATAATGCAACTGATCATCATCTTAATTCTCATTTATTTTTCATCATCCTACAATATAGTATTAAATGATTAAAAATTATTTATTATATTTTACTTATAAATTTAAAATTTAATATCACATCATAAAAAAATAATAAAATGATAGAAAAGAAGACGACGAATGGATTTTTCCTTCGCATGAGTGGTATCAACTTTTGGGAATATAGTACGGAGCGGTTCTGTGTTTGATCTCCAAGAAGGTTATACGGGTCGAGGTTCTATACTCTTTTCTCCTCCTAATTGCATCCACAAGTTACAGCCTTACAGGCATTGGTTCATTACGGACCTCCCTCCCTTAATGTCCCCCCTCCTCAAGATTGCTGATCCTGATGCAAATCAAGGTCTCTCTCTCTCTCTTGGATTGGAATGAATTTAGAGCAGCACCCATATCTGGAATTTTCGTTCGTCCTATCAAAATCTATGAGCATGACAATATTGTAGGAAATTTGAAGGGAGGAGAAGAAACTTGAACGGAAAATTGGAGCAAAATCAATGGTGGAGGTGAGCCACGTACTCTCCCCAATCAAATAACTTTGATAAGTCATAAGGGTTCTCGGCCCAATCTTAGTTAATAACTTGACCCTAACGCAGCAATAGATTGGACAATTAAACTCATTGCTAGTGATATCAACTTTCTTTTGTGGTCTTTCAAAAATTGATAGATAAGAAACATTTATTGAGACTTTAATTGATGTGTGCATTCTATTGCGTAACAGATAATCTCTACCAAAATATGTGGTTGTATACTGCTTATTTTCATACCGTCATGTTTGTTAGATTTTCATAATGACAAAGATCCTACTTCATTTGTATGAGCAGATACTGATGTATGCTGGTTTATGGTTTGGGTTTTTTTATTTTTTTTCTTCTGTCCTTTTCTAGTTTGCACTCAAGTTGTCTGTTTTGTTTTGTTTTGTACTCTATTTCGTTTTTAACATATAGTAATAACCTTCAGAGAAAGAAAAAAAAAAACTTAATAATGCCGGGACCACCATAAGATGATAAGATATAATATAATTCGTTTTTGTCATAAAGCACTCACTCTTTTGATCAAATCATTTCATAATCATGATGGAAGAAAAAAGGTTTAAAACAGCTGGCCTCCTCGTTCACAAGAAAACGAAATGGAGAATGCGTTAGCAGAATGGCGCAGTTTTTCTTCGCTAATTAAAATTTAGTAAGATTAAGGGTTGTTTGAATTTAGAGATGAGATGAGATGAGATGAGTTATAAATAGTAATAAAATAAGTGATTGAGATAAATTAAAATTTAAAATGAGTGGTTGAAATGAGTTAAAAGTACGAAATGAGATAAGATGAGTTGAACCCACTCTCCAAAACAAACAGCCCTAAGGTGATACAATGACTTATCATCACTTGATCATGCATGCAACACTTCGAGCCCGTTTAACGTCGCATGAAACAATATATATATATATACTTTAAGAAAATTAGACTTTTATGACTAATGATTTGTGATAAAAAAGATTATTTATGATTTATTTCAGCTGAAAATAATAATTTTAATAGATAATTAATCATAAATAAACAATTTTTTTATAATATTCTTCGAAGAAAAGCTTGGTTCATTGTCTGCCATGTAAATTAACATGAGTACTACGTGGTTTCTTAGAAACGACACATTATCTTCGAGTGGTTCGCAGAAAATGTGAAACGGCCGTGAGATGAAATTCAAAAGGGGAGTAGAAAATGAGATTTCGGGCTTCTCAAGGAAGGAATTTAGCTAAGAAAGATAACGTAAATAATAGCTAGCAGGATTCTGAGGGTGACCATTTTTGTGATTTCAAAAGGGCAAAACAGAAAATATATTATTATATAGCAGCTATTTTGGATAATCTAGCCTTCTCAAAGACTAGATTCACATAAAAAAAACCAAAATGAATAATAATAGAAAAACAACCAAAAATGAAATCACATCGTTCAGCAGTACTCGATGAACCCATTCGAAAGAAATGGCATCTTTTGCTTTGTAATCTTCCCTCTCGGACTGCAATCGATAACAATGTATGAGCAACTTTTGGTGTGTGTTAATTGGCTGAATGTTTAAAATCACATCAGCTGATGCAAATTGCCGTATATTACCTAAACCACATTATTGCGATACTAGATTGCTTTCTTTAAGAGCAGTTCTTTTGTAGTTATATATCTACACTGAGAAATCGATTTTTGTCCGAGAACCGTCCACCGTCCACTCTGTACATGCAGCAAGCTTCTCCAATCCTCCCCACCCCTACTACAAGTTGACATTATGTTTTTAAAATTGTTAATCTCACACTTATGAGTACATGAATAACTAATAACTAATACTTTCTTTTCAGATGCTAAGCTCTTCACGATTAGCATATAGCAAAGGTTTGGAGCTTTATGATCCTAATTATAAGCTGCATCTAAGAGATAGCGTCTTATGGTGTACTAAGGCTTCTTACAAAACAAATACTTACAGCCAGGACAAACATCTCCAAGGATTGGTTTAAGTAGTAAAGGCTTAATTTGGTCTTAGTGGTATGCTCCATAATTTCTCCAAGGTCTAATATTTGAATCCTCTTGGATGCAGAGCGCAAACAATCTCTAGACACCATTAGACTGAAAGTTTTTTTTCTTGAATTATTCGAAGTAAACTTGCAGAAAATTCTTTGTCGAGAGCCTATACACCCATGTAACTTTTCGTTCTCTTGGCTCACATGGATCACCATATAATTTTATAATCCATATTTATTTTAACAAAAAAATATATTTACAAGCCTATCTTTGGGCACACCCAACACACTATATATTAAAAAAGAGCCCACAATAATAATTCATATTAATGTTTTATTTTATAGAATTATAATGGTTTCATGAGTTGCACACTAAATTTGTAATTAACAAAAACTCTTTAGCAAAGTTGAACATATAGCAAAGATAGGGGAACAATTTCCCGTTTTCCTTGAATTAAGATTACAATTGGGGCCACAATTCTAGGCTGTATGACCCAAGCGTCAACCCAAGAGACCACGAGCCTAATTATAGATGTTATATTACGACGGCCCAAACCTAGCTAGATTGGGCTGCCTTTAACATGGCACAAGTTCAGTCTGCATACAACCACGGACCACCCCCTAAAACGCACCGCTATTCAATTCATTACGATCATGTTTGGAAAAAATAAATATTACTATGGTTATAATAGGACAACCTAAGCCAAGGACTAATTATTAAATTTTCCCTTTAAAATTATATATCTTATTCACGTGGTTATCAGAATAGCAAAGGTGGAATTCAACATACCTTGCGGTTATATTCAACACTCATAATAGAATGTTCATCTTAAGTAGCTGCAGACCATTATAGCATTATGTTGTTGGGTTTATATTTATACATATATATATAAGTTTGTTTTCTGTGTCAATAAACAAGGAAATCACTACTCAGTACAAGAATCAAATCAACCAAACCCTCCAAGTACACGTGAGCCGACACTATAAAGGACTGAATTTTTATCTTATCTTCGATAACAAACACACAACCGCAATTTTTCAACAACGAGAAAGAATACTGATTATAACTAATTACCATAGAAAACAAGTCTATAACTACAGATCAACATCTTCACCGGATTAGAGCTTCGAACACCTCTTCGAGAAGGAAAGCTACTCGACATTTATCAACGTCAATTTGGAGCTCAATTCAATTCGTAATTCAAAAGAAAACAATGTATATGGGTTGTTTTTGCAGCAAGGGAATATTGACAGGTCACCTGAGAGTACGTTTGATTCGGGGAGTAAAAAAAGAAGGGAATTCCATGCTCCAAAGGACGGCGAGCCGAGCCGAATGCTTCATCTAGTTTGGGTTCTTCCTTACATTGGGATCCAAGTCGCTACCACCGCCTTCATTGAGATCAGATCGTATTGGGGCATTGGACAATCTGAGGTCGCGTGGCAGGTGATGGACGTTACGGTTAGCCGAAGGCACTGATTAGCGAGAGACGAAGATTGACAGTTTAGAAGACCTCCTGCCTCACGTGTTCGGACCAGTGACCAGTGACCAGCGTGTTTCGATGCACCCGGCCCAATCTACAGTGGTCTACAGAAATTATAAATACAAAGTGAAGTCCATATAGGCCCAACTTGTATAGCTCTAATATTAATATTATTATTCACTAAAGAGAAAAGTGGAGTTTCATCAATAAATCATTTAAGTAAAATGCAAAATTTCATGATATATTAATCAGGCTATTAAAAGGCGCCTGTTCACACTTACAAAAGATTCATGCTACATTTATACTGGGGTAACACCGACTAGCTAAAAATTGTGTCAGGCCTTAGCTCTCAATTCTGCCACAATTTTCCTTACATACCCCCCCATTGTCAATAATCTTCAAGTCCTGATTAAGACCATCTCCATCTCTAATTTTAACCTAATAAATTTTCCTCTTTTCTTTTGGGGCTACCAGCATTGATCGGTCTCCCATCTCCGCCGTGAATTTCCAGAAAATTGGGAATCCATCGTAGCCGTACGCGTTGCCATTACTGTCGAATAACTCGTTGTCCGCCGCCGACGGCCGTAAAGCACACGATCGTAATCGGCGCGTCTCTCCGGATCCGACAGCGTCGTATAGGCTTCATGGACCTTGATGAACTCGCCTGCAGAGGTCTGACCACCCCTTTGACCGTTAGCTGAAACGTCGGGATGGACGACTCTCGCTAGTCTTCTGTAAGCTGCTTTGATCTCCTGACAAGAGGCCCCCATCTGAATCCCGAGGACCTCGTAAAGTGATGCCGAAGAGGTGACGTCGGACCTGGTCCTCTCGGCGGTTGCTGTGCAAGCGGCGGAAATAGGAGAGGCACGAAACTTGAGGGACTTTGGGGACGAACGTTGGCAGTCTATTACGGCGAGTTGTGGACCGAAGAAATGGGAGGAGGAGCTTAAGGATGAGGATGCGGAAAACATGGTCAAGATTTGGAAGTAGTTTGCTGAAGTGCAGTGGGTATATGCTTATCCGTGTAGATAGAAAGGGAGTGGTAGAAGGATGGATGAGTTTGTATTTATAGTGATAGGGAGAAGGGGCTTAACCATGGTTAGTGTGGGTGGGTTAACGAATCACAGGCTTATCCGTTGGATGATTCAATCTTGTCCTATGCTGACTCAGCCAACCGTCGGTGTCCACAGTACCCGTCCGCCTACATTTCGAAGACCTCTCTCATCGATTTGTCCACTTCCTTTTGTGTGGAAGCGTGATCGTCATATTCCTGATTGGTAATGACAATTGCTATAAAAAAAAAAAAGAGGTTTTATATAATTAATCTTGTAAATTAATATAATTTTATTTACTTTATTAAATTTATTTTATAATAAAAATAATTTTATAATTTGATAAATTATATAAAATTAAATTTATTTTATAAGATCTCTTTATAATTAAAATATTTTTGTATTATGAGACTTACTCAATAGAGAATATTCTGAAAACATTTAATATATATAAATTGTGCATCAAATTAAGGTATTATCTTCAACTCTCTGTTTACTTTTATTTGATAAACTTCTCGAAAGCTCTTTGAAGGTCCTGTTTATTTGTTAAGGAAAATGATTTTCGCGGCGGTTTGAAAGGCGTCTTCTTAATTATGCAGGTTGATTATATTAATTAATTATTGTAAGAACAGTCGATAATACGAGATATATTTATTACAAATTAAAAAAAACAAAAACAAAAACCCATTGACTTCGGGACACATAACTCGTAAGGTTAGATTCATCAGGTGTTGAACTTTCCTCATGTCTTTTTTTTTTTTTTTTAATTGTTCCAGAGAAAGTTCTGGAAGAGGAAGAGTACAAGGACAGCCTTCAATTGCATATGGGTTCATCGTATCTGTTAATGAATATATGCTAATGTATATGCATATATAAATATATACTAGATAACGTTTATCTAATTTAATTTTTAATAAAAATTAAAAAATTATTTATAATTAAATGGATGATAAATAATTACACATTTTCATATATTATAAAAAAAAAGTATTAATAAAAATAATAAGATAGTCTCATAAATAAACCTAATCTATAATTTTATTAAATTTGTTTGAGATAATTTTGATTGAAACTTTAATAAAAAATTAGTTCAAAAAATTAGATTTTTATAATTTTAAGATGATGATCTAATATTTACGTCATTTTGCACAACCTCAAAAGAGAGAACATTAAAATACCTATGTTTTTAGTCTTTGAATTTTTCTAGATTTACATAAACTTGAATCATCTACAGTTTTTTTAGTTATGTGATTATTTTTAAGAAATAATATAATTTTTTTAAAAAAATAAATTATGTAGTTTATAATTTATATAAAAGAATGTTATATTATAATTTATAACATGAAATTTTAATATTAAATATATAAATTTATTAGATCATATATATTTCAATTAAATATCAAACATAGATAATATATTAATTATATTTATTGTCTATTATTACCAATTTAATATAAGTATAGTTAATTATATATACCGTATATTTATCATCTCAAAAAATAAATAAATAATACATTCATTTTAAAATTATAAAATAATTTTTAAAGAATGAAATTATTAATTATATAATAGGAATAAAATTTCATGAGTAAAATTAAACTTTATAACGTATAAATTAACATCTCTAAGTAAGAATTGCATTATTATATTGTTATGAATGGTTTATTTATATATATTGTTATATATTCTATACTATTATTATTATTCTATATTTATTTTATATTAAAAAAAGCTTTTAATGAAAAGTTTATCCTTATAGAAAATTGAAGTGATGTAATTAAATTTAATGTCAAGAACATTATTTCAGTAATTAATGGAATTAATGGATTGTATTTAAAATAATATTTCTCATTAAATACAGTATTTATTTTAACAAAAATGGATGGAAAGTATTAACTTTAATAAAAAAATAAAATTTTCTGTTAAAACAAGATTTTTCGTTAGATAGCCACTTTATATATATAAAGATAAAGATATACACACAATATTCTAAAAAATGCTTTCATCCATGCTTAGCTATCTTAAAAAAGAAAAAAAAAATGTGATCATTTAATTGCAATCAAATTATTATTTATAACCAACTTTAATTGTAAATAATTATTTAGTCGAATTTAAATAATCACAAATAAATAGTTTATTCTTCTCAAATATGGTTAAAAATTTGCTTTTATTTATTTGTTTTTCAATAAAACTTGTAATCAAATATATATTCTTCGTTTTTTTAGGAAAAGTTTGGAAGAATGACCAAGACGCTGTAAGCAAGATCCAAATCTTTTAAATATATATCATAAATTATAATGAAAAGAGGAGGCCCGGCCACTTGTTTTCCAGCAAATATATAGATACTAGATAGTAATTATGAAGTTATCAGCTTGATTAATACTTTTATCTAGTCTGGAAACGCGGTTTTGTAACCGTCGCGGGTACCGACACATTAAATATTGAACATGCAAGCTAGCTGTTCATGATAACTTCATAGAGCTAAAAGATAAGAAACGAATTAATTAAGAATAATTTTAAACTCGGAATTAAAGTCAACATCTGGGCCAAGCTTGATTCTAGAAGAAGCTTTTTAACGTCTACTCCAGAGTCCAGATAGGAAATTAAGGTTCCTTTTAAAATGTAAAATGAGATGAAATAAATTAAAAATAATTTATGAATAATATTAAAATTATTAGATGAAAATAAGTTAAGATAAATAATTTCAAGTGACTCTGAGTGTGAAATTAAATACTAGTGTAAATGTATTGGCTTAACTTAAGGTTAATAGGTACCTAAATAAGAAGTAGACAAAACTTACTAATAATCCTCACATCACGTATCATATATAATTTTTTTTTCTTATTAAATATATAGTATATAAATAATGAGTAGAATAAATTATTTAGTTTACGAATAATAAATAAATAAATAAAAATATAATGTGTGGTGATGATAAGTAACAAAATTTTAAAAATTATATTATAACCAGGTTTTATTTACAAGCTTCCTTATCAATATATCTTATACATTAATCACTAATATGAAGACTTCTCCATCATTTATCATAAAAAAAAAAAAAAAATATATATTGATATTTTAACTTATTTTAAAAATTATAACATGTCCCACAATAAGTGATGTTTTATCCACCATCTTAATTATATATAATAAAATATTATATATATATATATATGATTATAAAGTGATAATCATAATAGATCGTAACGAACTAAGATCTGGAATATCAGCTCTTACAAATGATACTCATTTATAATTATAATAAATATTCAGAAAAAATTATTTCAATAAAAAAATATTTTAAAAAAATAATAGAGTCGTTCACACTTTACAACGTAACCTAGGAAAATGGAATTTGATAATGGATAAGGCTTGTTTGTTTATGGCGCGGACCCTTAGGCGTTGGCAGGGACCGAGGCGCATCTAATCAGGCAATGCCACGTGACGGTTTACTGTCGTTTACAAAAAAAAAAAAAAAAGGGAGGACCCGAGGACGTGGCAATTGGATAAAGCTTGGTGTCTCCTGGTCAGTTGTAACCCCACACAGTGCAAAGTCACTGCAAACCTCGCTGCAGAACTGACTCGATTTTTCGACGACAGTTGAATAATCCAATGCAGAGGAGCGTCGGATGGGGCATTTATGTCAGCCGAACCTCCCTCCCACGTGTAGACACGTCGGTTGGAGACGAAAACAGTCATACGCATTCGACACGCGTTGAGCTCTCATAGAAAGGGCGGTGGAATTCTGTGGCTAAAGCCGACAGCGGTTGACGTGTTACTCTGACCGAGTCGGCACGGAATTATCGGACGAGGATTCACGTGACAGCATTCAGGTCGGCTCCTTCCGTACATGGACCACGAGAACCGAAGCTCAGTATGGATAAAGCCCAAACATGTCGAGCCTCCTCGGGCAGCCCACGCCCAACTACACGATGCAAAGCTTGAGCCCACAAGCGAGGCTTTGACAATCACATGGGGCTCTTGAATATGAGATCGGCCCTTTACGCAACCTGTACGTATGTAACAGCCGACAGTGACAAGTGACAACACTTACAAGTAGGGGTGTCAAATCGTGTCAACGGATCGTATTTGTGTCGTATCAAGATATCTATATTATACTATATAGGTCAACCCTAACCCGACCCATTAAGCTTATCGTGTCAAAATCTCAAATTCTAACACGACCCGTTAACATAACGTGTCATGTCGTATCAACCCGTTATGACCCATTAGTGAATATTACAAAATAAATTAATACGACAAAAATGATATATTTCAACCTGTTTATGTAGATGTGTTGAATATGTCCAAAATTAATCCATTTGACTTAATTAAACTTAGCATAATTTTATACAAATGTTAAAATCACAATATCTATAAAAATTATAATACAAACTACAAATATGAATTATAATATAAACAATAAAAATATGGAAATTAAGATTCTAATAATTTTACCTTCAAATGCAAGGGTATATTTATAATTTTAACTTTCTTAACGTGTCATAACGTGTTATAGCGGGTCAAAACAGGTTGACCTGCTATCAACCCGTTAAGTAATCGTGTCATAACGGGTCAACCCGTTAAGTAATCGTGTCATAACGGGTCAACCCGTTTTGACCCGAAACCATTTAAGACTAAACCCTAACCCGCTATTATCGTGTCGTGTTCGTGTTAGGTTAACGGGTCATGTGACATATTGCCATCCCTACTTACAAGCAAGGAGCAAGCAATCTGGTTGCGGAGTAGCGGAAGTCAGCGGGTGGGAATGGTTGCGTGAGGAAGGCTTTGCATGGGCTGACCATATGTATAAAAACTTGTGTGCTGCCTCTAAATAATGCTAGTAGATAAATTATTGTTAATGTAGATTTTGTTGGCTTGGATTAGTGTTAATGTATTTGAATTCAAATAGGATAAGATTTCATCTTATCTTTAAAGCTATAATTTTGAATTGTTGAGTTTGAATTCAAATATGATAAGTTTTATTTTTTGAATAAATTTAATTTAAACTGTGAGATTTATCTATAGTATTTTGAATCCATTTAGTGGTCTAGGAAGTTTGTTAAAGTTGAATTTCGAAATCTAGAATGAGAAAATCAGAAAATAAATTCGAAATTCAAATTACAACAGAAAATTCGGAAGCCTATTAGTAACCTGTCAGTAGACGGATTCTGATGAAGGACGACCTGTTACAAGACGCGTTTCAGTAACACTTTTTGGGGTGTCTATTTAAATGAAGTCATATTATAACCCTAGAAATGGATTTTAGCCAAAGCTGATATTTAGACATATTTGAGAGCTGTTTGAGAGGAAAATAAGTGAAGAATTTTTCTTGTGATTTTTATACACTTGCAAGTGTGATCTTGCCCAAGGTTTAAGAAGATCGTTGATTGGTGTACGAAATCAACCACTGGAGATTCCAGTAGGAAGGCATAGATTGAAGATCGCCAAAGGTTCTGACTGCTACCGTAGTAGAGATAAACGGGTCGTTTGTCCGGTCAAGTAAGGGAGTCAATTGACAAATGTTTTGTAATTGAATAACTTACTTGTAAACTAATTTTCAATCAATAAAAATGATTTTCCTGAATTTGGTTGTCTCGCAGAATTTTACTTTTGAAAAGTTATTCAAAAGGTTTCTTTCGTAACTAATCGGTGTGTTATGCTTGATAATTTATTTATTGCATATTTATGAATATTCACACGATTGACATCTAACAAATTTGATTGTAAAAATTATTAAATATATTTGGCCATTCATGGATAAAAAAGAAATTTCAGTTATGAATTGTATAAAGATCATATATTTATTTTATAAAAGAGTATAATTTATTATTAAAAATTTATTTTTTTAATATCAATTTTATCTTTATTTAATATTTTTAAAAAATAATTTACTCTTGCAAACTTTACGATTATAAATATTATTTCTCACTGGATGTGCAAGTATTTGCTTTGTTTTGCATGATTTATTGGGCATGCATGTGGCCGTTTTTATTTGTTTCATAATAAATTTTTAAAAATTTAAAGTTCAATCCAAACAATTTTTTACACCAATTTTTTTTTTATCTCAAAGATAAAAACCATATAATCATTTACCTATTTTCCATAAAGAAGAAACACACAAAAATAAAGTAATTTTCGCTAAAACAAACAAAATCATTCAAACAACTTATTACTTTTACCTATCCAGTTTCACAAAATATATTGAAAAGAAATTCAAATAGCTTCTCATTTTACTTATCTACTCTCACAAATTGTTGTCAACATATTTTCTATAGGAGTAAAAGCATGAAAAGGAAAAAAGTGCTGGACCTTTCCAATTGAGGCTTTCCCAGAACCTCATGGTCTTTTCTTTTTCTAGCTTTCATGGGCTCCCCAATATCGCATCATATTGACACGGTCCTTCATTGGCCTTTTATTCTTCCTTTTCGCACGGACTGAGAGGAAAATAGAGGGATTTGGTGTTTAATCCCACATCGAGACGGAAGAATGAGAGTTGGGGGAATCGGCTCTATAAGGAGACAAATAGAGACCTCGACAAAACCATGATCCTTCAGGCAGTTAACGGGATGTGATGAGTGGTTGGCTCTTGCAATTATGCAAGATGGGTGTCCGCCCCAGCCTGGTTACGACAATTGGGCACTCCAATTATCACCAATCTGATCCCTAGCTTGAAGATCTCCTCCCCTCAAATCAAGTGCAAAATCTTCTACTCAATCTTATGGTTCATGCTAAAGTTTTATTTTATTTCAAGCATCAGAAAATTTTGCAGTTTTTGCTTACAATTCTGATGACATAAATTGTCTAAGGTTTTATATATCAAAGATCCAAACCCCACCATTTACGTTACACCCCGGGAGTACGACTCTGGGTATTCATATTTGTTGAGGACATAAAGAAAAATAATAATTACATTACACTGTAATATCTCGTACACTTGGAAAGGTATATATATAACCGCAAGAAATAATGAAATGAAGGGAGAATGAATGAACAATTTTGGTATACGTTCAACCGTGACATCTAATAAGCCCATCCATGATATCCAAAACGTCAGACTTGCCTTGTGCTGCACTCGATTCTCTGCTCGGCGAACTACCTGTGCTCCTGCTCAAAACCTTAGTTCCTCCATTCTTGGCCATGGCAAAGTGCTGACTTTTGCTGATTCCAGGGACCATCAAGCTACCAATCACCTCATCTAACAATTTCTTATCTTCTTGAGAAAGTTGTTGTATTCCATGGGTTTTAGAAGTAGAGTTCAAGGATATGAAATGCTTCATCTTTGAGTGAAAATCGACTGTCTTCCGAGTTGGAGTTGGTAAAGGCAGAGGCTTTAAAGCAGGATCTCTACGTCTTTTTAAGATGATCAAATGGTGTAGCAAGGTCACCAATTTGAGGATGTATTGATCCGTCTTCTCCTTATCTGCATAATATAGCGTCTGGAGGCGGATCAGGTTACTGGGTCCGGTTGAACCGTTGTCGAACTCGATACTGTTCAATAAGAAACAAACACTCTGAAGTATCATTTAGTGACAGAGAAAGACAGAGAGCAAGAGTGAGAGCGAGACAAACCTGGCCTTTGCCCATTCTCCAACCCAACCGAAACCTTGATGTGCTCTGTCACCAAAAGCAACAGATGGAAAAATGAGCGTTTGTGTAAAATGAAAGACTAACAAAAGATATATCTATTATAGCTTATATTTGTACAAGAAAATAAATAGCAGTATGCAGAGATTAGGTATGTAAAAAAATCCCAGTGAAATAATATAACCTACTTAAGAGTATTTGTGGCAAATGGAACTAGCAACCTAAGAATTCTTTCCATTTCAGCATTGACCTGAAAAATCGAAAGCTGTACAGAAACAGAAGGTGAAGCAATTAAATATCCATGAAGAAATGAATAAGTAGAGTACAGAAGAAATGCCAAAGTTTCAACCATGCTTTAGAGGACATACCTGTTCATTGAGATCAAGCATTCGGGAATGTAGAGCCGTCTTAACACTATTTGGCAATGCCCGATATAACTGGTCCCTCATATTTTGGGGAAGGGTGGTTGCCGCTGGGCAGGATGCCTGTCAACATATAACCTTCCATTAATGGACATATACTTGGAAAATCAATTATCTGAAAATGAAATCCCTAAAAAGGGGAGATTTATACTTACAATTATACTTGTCTGGTTGATAATATTAGCATAGTGTAATGCAAGACCAGTTTCACCAAGTCTTTGAGGACACTTGCTTTCCTCCTCACTAACCAATGTTATACCTGCCATGAATCAACAACTATATAATAATTTTGATTGAATGATGTGAATCATATACTTCAAAGCCAACAGCTTAAACCATGTCCAAATGACTTGTATTCGACCAAATATAAAATTAAAAAAATCTATGGACCTCGGCAAATCTAAAAATATTTCGAAAACTGCCTTGACATGATAAAACCATGCAGTAATAAAGGATCTAAGTGCAGAAGTGTTTGTCACAAATAATGTACTTCAACTTTCTGATCTATCTACATAGCATCAAGAAATAACTGACGGGTTAGTTGGCAACAGGCAATAGACTTCAATAAAACCAAGGCACATGTAATTGTAAAAGATCAAGGCCGCAAAGAATATTTACGCCATATTTTCTCATAACCAAGAATCTACATACTTTGGGACATTTCAAAACTAGGGCATGTGTAGCGTAAAAAACAAAAGCCTGCTAGAAGATTCTATGCTATATTTTCTTGTAACTTAGATTCTACACTTATGAGGCAATTTAAACATTTCCTTTTAGTATTAAATACTTAGATGATCTTTGTGGCTAGTCTCACTATGAGATGTACAACCCATACCATTGTTTCCAAAAGCTTCCTGGATGGCTTTATGTATGTGGGTGACAACATCCAAAAGCTTCTTTACAATCTGCGATAAACAAAATAATTTGAAAATATAAGTACATCTACAGAGAGAATAATATTCCACTCTGTTCTGTGGAAGATAAGACTAATAATGTAGACACCTTCCTCCTTGACTTATGACAGACCCTATATCAAATAAATGTGTTTACATTTGACTGCCATTTCCACCAGCAGAGGGAGCATAAAAACTAACCAAAACTGGCAGTTTAAATGATAAATTGAAGCACAAAGTGCGTAGAAGCAAGTTCTAATGAAGTTTTCCAACTACATATCCAAATATCACAGTTTTGTCTCTTTAGAAATAATGACAAGTGTTCACTGTTATATACCTCTTCAAAACTTTTAGACCAAAGAGACTTCTTTTTCAATCTCTGTACAAGCTTTCTTTGTTCTTTTAGCTCGCTTTGAAAAACCATGAGACTCTCTCCTACAATTACAAACAAAATGACCTGTTAATGAATTTAGTGCACTGCTGCCACTGAACAGACTTCTTCAAGAAACTGGACACATTTAACAATCAGTATGTTGTGATTGTGAGGCAATTATGATGAATAATACGGAATTAATCAAACACAAAAATAAGAGAAAAATCACATAAAGATTTATGTGGTTCGGCGGTGTGCCTACATTCACAGGAGCGAACGGCAGAAATTTCATTATATCAAAAGTAGAGTTACATCGTATGTATTTATACGAATCCTAGGTGTATGGACGTATTTACTAAAATTTACAAAAATACTCCCATACCGCAAGGGCGTTGCCCCGTACACACATCAGATATGAGCCATATATTTCAACATTAGAACTTTGAAAACTATTTCAAAATTTAATCCATGGACAAGATGTTATCTTCTGAGTTTAGAGGTTGATGGAGTAGTAGCAAATGATGAGACAGAAGGTCACAAAGCACAATGGAAGGTAGAAAATGAAGAATAATGCCTACAGGACAGTAGTTTTTCCCGGGTTTAAAAAAGAGATTATATATTTTTCTTCCAAAGGTAGAATTTGTATAGCATAATACGTGATTACTGATATGCTGAGATGGGCATCTTGGTCCCATAGCATATGAAAATATTACTTTGAATGAACTAGACAGATCCAGGTTTTCACAGTATTATAGATATATCAAAAGAAGTCCGTGGTAAGTGAATAAGAATTTTTTGCCCAACCTCGTCGAGGGAGACTTAAGGACTCCATTTCCTCAAGCTTTTGTCGATAATCTTGTTCAAATCTTTCGAAAGCGTTCAACTCGTGGTATAATTCCTACACAAATGAACGAGTTATAGCTTCTAGAGTAATACATGCTAGTCGTAACCCAAAGGATAAAATCCAAATTCAAGTGTAAATAGACAAAATGGAAATTTATATAAAGCATGAAAAATTAGTATTATAGTTAAAGACTGCAGAGTATATATACACTTAAAATGATTCAATAAGACAAGTGCAGTATGTCTTAGAAGTGGAAACCTATTATGTGTTTCAATGCTAGTAGAAGCGAACTATATATACATGCATATTTACTTGTATTTTTATGCACTGCCCAAGATTAAGCAGTAAAATCCATAAAGCAGATAGGAGGAACTACTAGCATCATGTAGCCTTTGTAAATAATGATCAAATGCTTTCTATGAAATTACACAACAGTACTTCACCAACTAGGAGCACATATAAATGCAAAGCTTTAAATTAACTTACAGAAGTGTGCTGAGCCAGCATAGTCAACTCTTGAACTGTTGTTTCTGCATCAACTATAATTTTTTTGCGGCTTGGACCGTCAGTATCTAATCTGAGATATTTATTACAAACTGTTCAGATCTATATTTGCATGCTCAGCAAAATATACCGACCATACCATATTTTATGAAGTAAACTTACTTGGAAAAGTATTCACCCATGTTGTGCCACTGTGGATCTTTGCACATATCTCCAAATCTAATTACTTCCCGCAAGAAAACTTCAAACTCCTGCCTAAAGGTGCCCCAAGGTCAAAAAAAAAAAAAAAAAGAGGAGATAAAATAAGGTATGAACGGTAAAGAAAATGTTACAATTAAATCCTATCAATCTAGATATAAAAGACAGCCAAACTTCATATCAAGAGCAAACTATTCTCTCTAACAAGAAACAACCTTTTGTCGGCAGCAGCAAATCTCAGCAATTCCTCCACATTGGTGGAAACTAATTGCTTTACGCTTGAATGTAAAATTTCTTTTTTCAGGGCCTGGATATTTTCTTTAGAAAGAGATTGCAATAAGTATGTGCCTTTGGCTATTGTGTTAGCCACTTCAAATGAAAATATGGATATTTTATTCCATCTTGAAGCCATGCCAAACCCACTGTGGACATTAAACTTTGGCATGTGAATTCCAATTGAGTCCAGAACATCTCCTGCCCTCTCACCAGCTCTTCCTAGTCCCTTCTGAATAATCTGCAAAAGCAGAAAACAAAATAAACCATAGTATAGAAAAGTGACAGTAAATCAAATGCCAATAAAGGAACGTTATTCCCTTGAACAGAGTTCTAAATCCTTGCATTCAACTTATTGATAATCTAATACTGCAAACCCAGACAGATACAGAATGCTTATTGCATCCAGATTGTATATGATAGAAAAATTTTGGCCTGGAAGATTCTCTATCTAAAAGTTGTCAGACTTGACGACAGAAATCATCATAGGCACATAAAATTGTCATTAAAATACATATCAGGGCCCTTTATGTTTCTTTCTTGGCTGAATCAAATCATTGAGCCAGGAGATGCATCTTATATTATCTGTTCAAAGTTTAAACCAAAGAACAATTTGGGATCAGTTTACCGTTAGGATGCCTCAGATGCTGTCATAATAATGTTCAAACGAGATACAAGATTCATTTCCTTTTTTTGGGTGAGAATATAAACTTCATGCACCGAATATTAAGCAGGCAAACGAATTCCAATATATATCCCTAAACCAAGTAAAATTCTCCTTTTCCAGGAATATGTGTAAGGATGAAGTAACCAATTCAAAAAGAGTAGTACCACATGTACTTACAGTTAAGTTACATTTTTTCTTATAATACTCATTTTGTTAGCTTTCTTTTGAATTTAAAGTTTTAAATTTCAAATTTCATGATTTTCAATATACTAATAACTGATATGTGGAAAAGTAAGTTTTTTGTAAATTTTTCTAAAGTATATTTAGCATATTCCATTCCAAAATCCAGAGATGGCATGATTTGTTGAGTCATCCCGTTCATGCTTATTGAACCAACCTTCCTGTTCCAGTGAATACATTCTCAACTCACTATTGATGGGAAACATAAAGTTTCCAATAACAGTAACTCCAGTCATGAGGATCACAAATACCTTGGTAGGGAAAAATCTCAACCAAGATGATAATGGGATGGTCTTACAATGAAATTAGTCTTGTAGGTTCATTAGTTTGCATCTTTAATTTTCTTTGCGGGGGTAAATTTTCTTGAACTGTCAAAATACAATAGCTTTTCCTCCTATACAGTTATCTTATAAGTATTTCTTTGCACATGCAGTTTTATCATCCTCTCCACTCACCAACACGACTATATCTATCAATTACTCCTGCGGACAGTATCACCGTCGATGCATATGCCAATCTGATCATGAACTCTCCTCTAAAATAAACTGCTAATTAACTACCACGAAACGAATATATATATATATATTAAAAAATACAACATTGAAATCAACAACCATAATCAAATTAACAGTTGTCGAACGCACCTTGCTTGTCCTGCTTGGAGTCGAAGGCTTCGATCGAGTCGGCGTCGCAGGCGACGACTTTGACCAAGTCGGTGTCGATGGTTTCGAGCCACTGGTTAACGACTTTCGCACCACAGGCGAATCAGTATTTCGCATCGTTTTGATGAAAGCATCCGAACCAGAATCGGAATAACCATCCCCTTTCAGGTTACTAACGCCCTTTCTCTTCTCGAGCTTCGCAGAAGTATTTTCTCCAACTTTGGCATTACCCTTCGCCACCGCACCGGAGCACACCGCTCCCATTGTAGTCCCAAACGGTACAAATTGAAAGAGTTTTCAACTTCTTCCGTGTAGCATAATTTTGAAGAAATTATTTTTTTCCTCGAATGAAAATAAGTAAGTTCTATCGGCTGAGACTAATATAACAGTTCACCCAAGCTGTGTTCGAAATTTGTTGTCTTAGAGTATCGATTCCTTCGTATTCTTAGTTCCTGAAATAATTAGAGAAAGAAACCAAGGGATTCTGAAGAACAAACCCGATGAAATTCATATAACTGCAAGAATGAAGGAAGAAGAAGAAGAAGAAGAAAACGAGGAAGACGTAGAGGAGGAAGAGGAAAAAAAGGATGGAGAGAGAGTTTCAGACTTGCTACACCGAACGAGAAAAGGATATAAACTCCACGGCTTTGACTGCGTGATGTCGTAGACTACGGATTTTCCCCATGATTGCCAAACACCGCGTTGCAAATAGAGTTCAAATCTCGTGGGGAAAGATTTCTGTACAGAATCAAATGTGAAAAATGCACCTTAAAAATTATAATTGGTACCTACCGAAATAGTTACGTTAAAAAAAAAAAATCATAAACTAATATAATTTCGTAACATTTATTAAATCTATTTTATAATAAAAATAATTTTATAATCTAATACTATATATTAAATTATATTAATTTATAAATTTATTTATATATAATTTTTTATAAAAAGTATTTTTTTCAAAGCAAATATTAATACTCGTTTGGATGGTAAAATATTTTATTATTATTATTTAATTATTATTATTATTTATAAAATATCAAAAATGATCTCACTATGGCAACCTTAAACCAAACAAACACCGTGAAGCGCGAGGGGAGAAGAGACAGTCACAGATAATGGAAGTTCGGAGTCCCAGTCCCGCCCACCTTCTCTGAGTTTTTGAGGTGACTGTCCCAGTCAGGCGTGGAATTTCTGTATTACTATTATACCCTTTACTGTGCAGTCTGAGAGTCTCTACGTCTAAGTCGCTCAGTGTACCTTACCGGGATTTCGCATCTCCAGTCCAAGCGGAAGGTCAAAACTCAGCTATTAAGAGATGGCGGCACAACACTTGCCACGTTCATAAAACTATTGGCCTACAATTAAAGCAATAATTATATTTACAAAATTTTGCACTTCGATACTTACATAATTTATTAATATTCTTATTTATATATAATTTTTTAGATTTGTAATTTATGTAGTATTACTTTTTTTTAATATGTTGTAAAAAAAAAAAAATCAATCGGGTGTTAAGTAGCTTATTCAGCAGAATATGTGATGTAGGAGGGGAGACATAACTGAATTATATGTAGAATATAATTTATAAAATATTTTTTTAAGATTATCAGGGATTTTAGATAACGTAGATGTCACGTATCTTGCGATGTTATAAGTGTGGAGAAAAATAAATATCACAACACATGACTGATTGAGACCAAATATTGCATTGAGTTTATTAATGCATATATCTTCCCCTTATCATGTTCTTTAGGTTTCTTTTTATTTCCAACTGAACCTGTACATGCACAACCAATCAATTTCAAAATGGACTTCCATTTAATGAATTCCAAGGAGTTATAGCGTGAAGTAGAAAAATTAATAATTGATACTAGGGTACGTATTGGACATTTTTTATTGGTTGACCAAACTTTTAATTGGCCACAATTTATCTTCTTTAGTACTCTATATATATTAATGAAGATAGATTGTGACCAATATATATATATATATATATATGATCTAGAACATATATATATATATTGAAAAATATATAAAAAAATAAGAAATAATCTGCAAGAAATTCATTTTTTATTTGAGTACGTAATTTATTTTTTATAAGTTCTATAATAAAAAAAATTATAACAGCAGGGATTGGAATTTGGGAGATGATTTCAATAAAAAATCTCAATAGTTTAAGTATTGGTGGGATAATTTCAATAAAAGATTTTGAAGCTGAGTATTGGAAGGATAATTTTTAATTATATAAAAAAATTATAATTATTTACATATTATATTAATTTTTTAAAAACTACTTATAAGATAGTTCTACCACTAGCAATGCACTTAATTTTTTACCTGTTTTAAGGTAGCTAGGCAGGTAGTACCAACAAATATTTTTTAAAGAGTAATGATACACTTACTATTAGTTTATAACTTGTTTATCATTATTAGTATATTTCTATTTTTTTCTTTTAAATATTTTTTTAACATTTTCAATCATTAAGAAACGATTTAAAAAAAATTATAATTTCACTAATAATTATTTTCTTAACTATTAAGTAAAAAGAGATTTTTTTTAAAATTAAAATAATAAAAAAAGTGGTAGAAGAGTAGTAGATGAGTAGTCAGTGTATCATTATTCTTTTCTAAAATTTTAATATCTATTTGAAAAGTAGGCCTCATTTTTTTAAAAATATATATAACATATTCTCAATTCATTCCATCTAATTTTTAGAATTTTTAAAAAATTTCTCATAAAATATAATGAATAACTCAATTTTTTTTTTTTAATTCTAAAGCAAAATTTATATTATAAAAATTTTTACTTTATAATATTTTTACTCTGCTTATATAATTTCAGAAAAATGATAGATGCAGTTGTGAATTTGCAAGCGGCGTATAATTGCTTTGAAAAAAAATGAATTTATATGGGATCCACATGAAAAAAGTTAACTTTTTAAACTGTGGATTCCACTTTTTTCTAAAACGACTGCATGTCGCTTGCAACTTTACGACTGTATGTAGCATTATTCATAATTTCAACTGGTTATGCAAACTAGATTTTCAAATTGTAATCTCAATATATATTAAATAATATTAAATACAATTTTAAGATATATAAATCTCTCACCTTAAATTGTAAATATCATCCCTATTATATATATATATATATATATATATGAAAAATGCTAGTTGAATCCGTAAAAGTGACCACAAAATAATCATTTTCAATTTTTATATTTTATATTATATTTTAGTTAATAATTACGGAAATGATTATTAATAAATAAGTATTTTTTATTTTCTTAAGAAATATTTAAAGATATATAAAAATGATTGAAAGAAAAAATATATATTTACATTTATCGATCAATTTCATTGATTAAATTATTGATAACAATCCTCTACATATATATTTATCATATACATATTTCAAAGGAATAATGATAGCTGTATTATTTTTTTACTACTCTTTTTATTTTTTTTATTTTTTTAAAAGAAAATATTTTATTGATTGTTAAAGAAGTGACAATTTGTGAAGTTATATATTTTGAATTTTTTTAATAATTAAGGATTTTAAAAGATACTTAAAAATAAATAAATTTTTTTAAATATATTAAAAATAATTTAAAAAAGTAACACTAAAATAGAAAGGATCATTCCTCATCTCGAAGACGTGCAGAATGTTCGGTCAAAAAAAGGTGAATTTTATTCGTTACGACTCTTTCAAAGTACCAATTTTATACAAATTCCAATTTTATTTGATAGACGCAGTCCAGTATGGATATCCTTGCAGATTCTACCTAAAAAGAAGATGGCTCTGCGTTGACCACGTTAGGGCCGCCGAGTAAGTGACGGAGACAGATTTTTTAGGGGTTAAGACTTAGGTAAAATTGAAAAAAAATATATATATATAATATTTTTTATTTTATTTTTATATGATTTTCTATATAATATAAAATAATTTGATAATAAAATATATAATAAAAATAAAATACGTCTAATTTAAGTTATATATTAAAAAAATATATAATATATTAAGAACATATCATTATAATCAAAATATATTAAAAATACGTTATAAATTATTTAACTTTTGTTTTGTTTTTATCTATAATAAAAACATGTCATCATGTTATTATATTATTTTATTTTATATGAAATTATATTTTATTTTTAAATTAGATTAAATTTTCTAGGCTAAGATAATTTTTAGAAATAAGACATTACAAAACAAAATTAATATTATCCTAATATATCATAAAAAAATCAACATATTTTTAAAAAAAAAACATATATATTTTTAGGAGACGGGTGGGCCCGGGGAGGAGGGGGTCATGGCCCCCACTGTCCCAATATGGCTCCACCACTACATTGAATACATACTTCTAAATAGTGCATTCTCATTAAATTGACTAAAAATAAAATTCAATGAGAATTTAGATAATAAGACTTTAAATAAACCTATATTAAAATATCTAAAATCTAAAATTTTGGATAGATGACTACAGTAATGCTAAGCATTTCTCAAAAGAAGGTCACAATTCTCCCTCCGTTCTCTTATTTTTATTTATTTTTTCTTCTCTCTATTGGCTTTATAAATTATTAATTAGTAATTTAGTTTAAATAGAATAGAATTATTAATTATTTTTTCTAACTCATAATTTAATTAGGATATGATTATTAATTAACATATAATAGGTAGAATTATAAAATATGATAAAATAAAATAAAATAAAAATTACAAATAATTAAATATATTTTTAATTATTAATTATTCATTGTTATATAATAAATAAATAGATAATTTAATGTAAGATTTAATGTGAATAGTTAAATTCAAATTATTGTTATATTATTTTATTGTTATATAATGAAAATATAGCTATTTCGATGTGAAAATTTATGTGAATGGAATGATTAAAAGTTTAATTTCTCTTCACAATGATTAAGACTATCCTTTAACTTTAAACAATCCAATGAGAGTGCTCTTAGAGATGTCTCTCTCCACCCCAGCCTCACATGAGCTGTTCTGAGTTTCCATCCTGATCTCAATCCGGAAGCGCGGTATTCCGCCTCGGTGGGTGGGAGGTAGGATAGATTTTCAATTTGTCTCACTCTATGCCCACTTTAATAATAAATTACAATTCATTATAATCTAAAAATTATTCTTGGATCAAAAAGTGATTAGAAACATTTTTTGGACTCAAATTATAAATTTAAATTTGTAAACATGATAATAATTTAAAATTTATGTAATTTATATTTGTTAGTACAATTTTTCAAAGCAATACAACAGTCCCACGTTACTTAAGTGTGAGAGTTATACATTGCTACATTACAACTCACACAAGTAAGAAGTAAAAGTTATACGTAATACATATTACTATATTTATATATAGTATAAATAATAAATATTATAAATATGTAATTATGTTTATTATAAATATATTTGTCTTAAAAAAAAGGGGTGGGGGGACGAATCGGGGCTCCATTAGGACCATATTACCCCTTGCTCCCACCATTGTTTTACCATGTAAGGCGAGCCCCGCTCTTGCATGGGCCGGGCAAATGGGGTGCGGGGCTCTATTGTCTTATTTTTAATACACGTGAATTATTATTTTTATTTTAAATATTTTTATAATATATTTATTTTCTATAAATACAAAATTCACTAATAATTAATTACTTTCTTAATTATTAAAAAATTAGAAAAATAAAATAAAATAGATGAGCGATCAAATTGATGAGAAAAAAAATCAGGATCTATCTAGAGAATGCTTGAAGAATAAGATGAGATGAAAGTTTTGTGAATATTAATAAAATGGTTTGTGAATAGTGGTGAACTAATTTGAGTAAACTATTTATTGGATTTTCAAAAAATTTGAATAATATGTTGAATTAAAAATATCATAAGGATAACTTTTATTAAAATATTATTTTTCTTTTAAAATTTGAAAAAGTTGATTTTTTTATTTGAAAAACTAGGAAATTTTTATGATTAGTTTGAAAGATAGTAATGATTAACTTGAAAGTGTTTACATTTTAATGATGTTTGAAAGGAGATGGAAATAGTTTCTAAACATCCCCTTAGACATGGTATAATCTATTAATAGTAGTGAAATAGTTTTTGAATAATAGGGAAATTATTTGAGTTAAAACTTTTATGGAGTTTTGGAAAATGATAGATAAAATGTTGAATAAAAATATTATAAAATTAAAATATTATTAAAATATAATTTTTATTTTGGAATCTAAACATTGAATTGTTTTCTATATTCAATTTGTTTTGAAGTTTGAAAAAATTTGAATGACTAAATAATGATTAGATAAAAAAAATTTAAAAATTTGAAATTAAAATATATTTATATTAATAATATTTAGATATGTCTGGCTACGGAATATTACCAAGTATTCAAAATATTTTACTATTATTTATTATTTTATTATTATATATTATTTTGTACTATTAAGTATTATTCAATATTCTATTTTTTTATTACATTATTTTAATTATTATTTACAGACTATATGAGATTATCTTATTATTCAAATACAATTTAAGATGAAATGAAACAAAATTAAATGGGATGAGATATATTCTTAGTATCCAAACCTATTTTCCTTGATAAAAAAAAAAAAAAAGGAGAGAACTTGCACGTACGAAGCATGCATACTCCTCCCTTTTTGTTTTTGGCCAGAATCTGATCATCATTTTTCAATGACTTGTTTGATTATTGTAAGGTCGGTCCACGTGTACGGGCCCAGATAAACTCAGATGAAAAATATTGATTGCTTCGACCTCACTACTTTCCACTCGAATGATAAATTATGGGGGAAAAAAGTCAACATCTAAATTAAAAAACTTTCTAGCTTTTTCCGATTATGTTGCAGGATGAAATAAATAAATATATATATAAACTGTACATATTATTTTGTATCGGTGATCAGTAATAGTGGTGTTCATTTGGATTTCGAATTTTTAAATTTGAAATTTGAAATCGAAATTTTCTTAAATAATTTAAAATAAAAAATAAAAAATATTAAGAAATAAATAAAATTTTAAATCGATTTGGACACAATCCCATTTGCAGGAACACCCCTAAATCCAGTAATATAATTAATGACGATGAAGATGATATTTATTTATTATTGATTAGATTGACAAGAGAAGATTTGAGTGATTTATTATGTTTAAAAGCAGTAGTACTATGATTGGGCAATTAGTTGCGGATTAAAGTGTTCCAGCAATGCTTTTTAGTTGATGCATGGTGCTAGCTAGCCGCTAGGGCTTGAAGGGTGAACTTACGTACGATGAATAATAAATTTATAAGCGTGATCGAAACGGTACCGGAACTGGATATTATGAGGGTGTTTAATGCTACGCACTTGTAGAGTACATAAATATTTTACAATTATTTTAAAAAAAAAATTATTATTATTATTATTTTAATATAGAGTTCATATTTATTCATTTTCTTTAAAATAATATTACAATTATTCTTGGTAATTGTTGCATTTAGCAATAAAAAATATTTCAAATATTTTCAAAATATTTTATAATTATTTATTATTTTATAATTATTTATTATCCACTTTTATTACTATTTATTATTTAATATTCTATTATTTATTTTTACTTGTTACTTTTCAACACTTTGCAATATCCAAAGCTACAAATCTTGTTTTTCTTTACCGAGAGACAAAAATAAAAAAAACATAAGGGGCTACTTCCTCTTCACTTTTACAAGGCCTGCAATTCGATTGAGCTACAGGCCTTACCAAATGAACTGGACCATCAGTCAATATGACACATGGGTCCAAATAAATAATTAGGGCTTACAAAAAATATTTTAATTACACGGGATCTTATAATAAGATTAAAGTAGTAATATTTCATCAATATTATGAAACTACTAAACAATACGCAAAATATGATCATGAGAAATGTATTTAAATTTTAGGTATGGCCACCAACCGCAGAAAGAAAAAAAAAGAGAGAGAAAATTAAGGTCATTTTCGTCCTTGTGTAACACAATCACAATTATGTTATTTTAATGCAATATGATTACAAGTTAGATTGATCTGGTCTTGTGTTTGTTATAGAAAATAAAAATAAAAATAAAAATAAAAATAAAAGAAACGTCCTCGTTGTCTATTTTATTTTTGGTAAAGATGCTCTCTTGTCATTTACCAACCGACTCTTCGAAAAAAACAACGAAGCTTAAAATCCGATTTTTTTTTTTTTTATTATTCGCATAATATACATTTTTTTGTTAAATTTTGGTATGAACTGGTGTTCCATATCAATGTAAATATTAATAGACTAATAGTGAACTTGTAATATATTAAATTTGTCCACCATTTACTTTGAACATCACACAGCAAGCTTAAGGCCGGCACTGCTTACACCATCTCCATAGCCGTCTCTCTTTCTCTCTCTCTCTCTCTCACAAAAGTGACGAAACTAGTTTACTGTAGAAAAATGGGCAATTGATCATCTCCATAGCAGAGTACCAGTGTTACTTCTTCATCAAGTAAGTACTCTTCTCCATCTGCGATTCTTTTTTCATGTTCGTTTGCCTTTTCTACTTTGATAACAAGTCTGTTTGCTGTTATTGATATCAACATAATACACTTATCCCTCTTGGTAACAGACTCACAGGATTGATAATGGGTAGTCAGTTTCATGCACTTCTTTCTGTCTTTTTATTTAGATGATGCTAGACTTGCATGTTGAGATTGTGCGTGTGAATTGTGATGGTCTCGAGTTATGGACGTAAGTTGTTGAGTTACTCAAAAAGATGTGGCTAAGAGAAGGATGTGAAATAGTAAACTTCCTCATTTTTTCCATTCGCATGTTTCCATAGCAGTCAGAGAGAGACCAGTTGAAAACTGCTAAGGTTAACCTTGGAATTTGTTCCCTTAGATTGTCTCTACGATGGACCAAAAGGACATTGTTAGGTTGTTAATGGCTACCGTCGATAACTTCAGCCGAGATCGGTTAAATAATAAAGAAAAGAGAAGCCAACAAAAAGAACAGTGTGCGGAGAGATTGGCAGCTGAAGATGGAAGTTGTGACAAAGACACAGAGGTTCGGTACTCGGAACAAGCAGTGTTGGCGAATTTGGACTGGGGAATCGAAGCACTTGAAGAAGCAATCAACACCTCTAATATGGAAACTAAACTTGCACGATTGGATTATGCAGAGAAGATGCTGCAAGTTTGTGCAATGCTGAATTCGACCCATGAAACTGCTGGGGTTCCCAATTTCTATCTCTCTGCTTGGGCCCATCTCAACCTTTCATACCTCTGGAAATTAAAGGGCAACGCTCACGATTCTGTTCTTCATGTTCTTGAGATGTTTATAATTGATCCTTTCTTCTCGCGGATCGATTTTGCTCCTGAACTTTGGAAAGGTCTGTTTCTTCCACAGATGAGCTCGATCGTAGGGTGGTATTCGCAGGAGAGGCATAAACTAATGATGGAAGCAATTCCTGACTGTTCTGATTTGTCCTTGACTGCTGATTTGGATCAGTTTTTCAACGAGTCTCTGGTTTTCTCATTGAGGCCAGATCAGTTGGAGGAACTGCAAAAGCTGGAAAAGCTTTATGGAGAAGCATTGGATGAGAATACACGACTTTTTGCATAATTATTATAAGGATCTCATGAACTCTGATTTGTCCTCCAACAAGAGGGTGATTCCGATGTTGCCAATTGCTGAGCCTCCAATGACTCCTTTGAATGAGGTCAGCCGTTCGATTCCAGATTTTGTAAAATTCGGTCCCATTTTGCCCAAGAGTGCTGGGTTTTCTGCAGTTCTTAAATCTAAGTATGGTGCAAGAGAAGCAAGCAGGTTGGTGCAAGAGAAAGTATTTTGTGTTTTGAGTGATATTTGAGAATAAAATTATAAAAATAAATTGAGAATGTTGAAAATTTATGATCGATATATTGGTTCTGAATTTTATGAAGAAGAATGTGATCTTTGAAATTTCTCATTTTATTTGAGGCTCTTATGTTCGTAATACTTTTTCAGTAACTTGGCTTCTAGAAGAAGGAATGCAAGTTCCATTACCTCTCAGGTTCTTGAGGAGTCTGCTAGATGGGAACCTCAGGTAAATAAAAATTAGAGCAGTGCATTTATATTTCCACATAAAAGCTTGATTATAGTTGTACATCTTTCTTTCTTTTTCTTTTTTCTATTTTTTTTTTCTCCATTTTGCATACAGATTTTGTAATTTTTGAAGAAAATTCTAACAAATAAGATTACATAAAGAAAAACTTATAAATGATGTGCTTCATAGCATTTGTTTATTTTATAATAAAAATTCAAATCATATCAGTTTATGAATTTAGTTTTGTGTAATTCATTTATGGAAAGCATTTTCCATTTTTGATGCCAGGAAGGCTCACTCGATGAGAACGAAGATGAGTCTGGATATGAGCCTGATGATGGTGATGCGGATTGCGAGGATGCATCAACCAGAAGATTACATCTTCGGGGCTTGAAGATGGTTGATGACAAGGAAGCTGGGCCTAAAGCACTTCCATCTGAAATAAAGAATCATAAAGTACATTCTTCCTCAATCTTCTCTCCTCTGGATTCCCCTGGAACTACTACTCCAAAGAATTTAACTCCAAATGGACATGAGTATTGTGAAAAGGAACCCAAATCTTTGTTGCGCCTTTTTTCCAACCGGATCACGGATTCTATTGTAGCCACCCCATTGCCTGAATCTCCACCCACGAGGAATGATTACAGTATCAGCTCAGCAGAGTCTGATGGTGAAGTGATGGTGTGTTTCCAGATTTAAGATCTTCTTACAATATTTTTTACTACCATTCATCTACTCTACCTCTCTTTTTGTATAATTTAGTTTGTGTTATTCAAACTCCCATTTGGATGCTGGATTCTAAATCAAAATACAGAATATTCGCAGGAAAATCTATGGCCACACACGGACAATGAGTCATGACAGTGTGAATAGCCAAGTATTAGGAAATAGGTAATCAGCACTTTTGTTTCTTTTAGATTATTATTTTTTGAGAGTTTGCAACTAATTTTCATTAGAAACATTGAAGTCCCTTTCCACTTACACTCAAACTTCTGTGGATTCTTCAGTTCCATTCATGAAGGGGAGGAGGGAAGCCAGCACTTTATTTCTCTCCCAATTTCTGAGAAGATGACTACTCGAACAAGACCGCCTAAGGATTTTGTTTGCCCCAACACAAGCCACATTTTTTGTGATCCTGTTACCCTTGAAACAGGCCAGACATATGAGAGAAAAGCAATTCAAGAATGGCTGGAAAGAGGAAATGAGACATGCCCTATTACACGGCAACCTCTTTCTGCCAATACACTGCCCAAAACGAACTACGTTTTGAAGAGGCTAATAACATCTTGGAAAGAACAGTATTCTGATCTTGCTCAGGAGTATTCATATTCCGAAACACCAATGAACTCACTTAGTGCTTTACCCTTCAGAAAAGAAATACCCTTGGTCTCCACCCTAACCAGAACAAGTGATTTCTCGAGCATAGGTGAGCATCTTCACTATACGAGCAAAAGATTTTTGCGAGCAGCAGTATCTACATCACCAACCAGTGTGATATCTCAAGCTGCATTGGAAACTATTATCAATGATTTAAAACCCTATGGTTCGTGTCTCTGTGATTCTGACAACTTGCAGGAGTGTGAGTCAGCTGTGTTAGAAATAGGCAGATTATGGAAGGACTCAAAGGGTGATTCTGGGGTTCATTCTTATTTATCCAATCCAGCAATTGTAAATGGGTTTATGGAAATACTTTCAGCATCTAGGACAAGAGAAGTTCTCAGAACATCAGTTCGCATTCTCTCAGAGCTAGTATTTGCTGATGAAACGGTAGGGGAAGCTCTTACCAGTGTACACTCCGATTTTGATTGCCTGGCTGCTCTGCTAAAGCATGGCCTAGCTGAAGCTGCTGTTCTTATATACCAGTTGAGGCCAGCATTTGCTCAGCTTTCAGCTCATGACTTTATACCCTCTCTTGTCCAGATCATTATGAACAAAGAAGAAGGTTTGGAGGATCTTCAGTTAGTAATTATGCCCCAGGATGCTGCTTTAGCAATACTTGAGCAGATTTTGCTGGGAGGGGATGAATGCAGCAGGCCTCTCAATGCCTTGAGTGTCATTTCTGCAAATGGAATTCCAGCTTTAGTCAAGTGTTTGGATAGGTTGGAGAGAAGAAGATCCAGCGTTTCCATACTTTTATGTTGCATGCAAGCTGAAAAAAGTTGTCGGAACACGATAGCAGATATAATTGAATTGTCCCCTGTGCTCGAATTATTTCATGCTGGAAATGATAGCGTGAAAGGAATATGTGTCGATTTTATCTCAGATCTAGTTCGGTTGAACAGGTATTCTTCACTTCTCATTTGTGATAAATTCTAAAGCACGTTACTTCTATCTCAATCACCCTTCCAACACCCATGTTGAAGATTCTAGTTGTTAGATGACCACTTTGTTCCAAAATTAAGCTGATGGGATAAAGTGTGGAGTTAGGATAAACCCAGGATCAATTTTGCTATGATACCATGTTAAATCATCATTTTTTCTAAAAGTTCAAGGTGGTGGGAAAAGAGAATTCAATCATTTAATTTAAATTTCAATACTTTTCTTTCCTATGTTGTCACAGGAGGACATTCTGCAACAACATCTTGCAGATAATTAAAGATGAAGGAGCATTTAGCACCATGCACACATTTCTTGTGTATCTTCAAATGGCTCCTGTGAAGCAGCAACCTGCAGTTGCAGCTCTTCTTCTACAGCTTGATCTCCTGGTTTGCCTTGATTCTCTGAAATCAATCATCAAAGTCTAAAGTTTTTAATAATACTTTTATACTGTGTGCCACTAAAGGATCTTAGGGTTTACCACAGATTCCTAAGAATATCACTTTTCCAGGTTGAGCCACGCAAGATGAGCATGTACAGGGAAGAAGCAATAGATGCATTAATCGAAGCACTCAAGAGAAAGGACTTCTCTAATTCTCAGATGATGGCTATAGATACTTTATTATCTCTTTCTGGACGTCTGACCATCTCAGGGGAATCCTATACTGAAGCCTGGTTACTCAAGATTGCGGGATTTGCTCATCCTTACGATGCTTTGATGAAGGCGGAGCAGCTGAGAAAACAGGACGATGATTTGGTGGAAACAACGGTTTGCATTCGTCTGTTATTATTTTGTTATGGAGCTATTTACTCATTATATTCAAGCATGCATCAATCCTGAATCTTATATACTTACATATAGGAAGAGGAAGAGAAAGCTACAAGCTCTTGGGAGAGAAGGGTAGCTTTTGAACTTTGCAACCACGAAAAGGGCTCTATTTTCAAGGCCTTGAAAGAATGCCTTAAGAGTGATTCGTTAGAGATGGCAAAGTCATGCCTTGTCCTTGCCGCGTGGCTCACGTACATGCTTTCTACTCTTCCTTATACTGGTGTTAGAGGTGCTGCTCGCAAGTTCTTGCTTGATGAATTCATCAATGTCCTCCACACTTCTAAGAACATGGAGGAGAAAATTCTAGCAACCCTCGGCATTAAAACATTTATTAGTGATCCAAGTAAGTGCAGTCTAAAGCTAAAATTTGCACAAAAAATTTCAGTGTCTCTTCAAATAAAATTAACTCAAACCCTCAATTTTAGCTGCACTTGAAACACTGGGAGAATATGCTAAACACATCTACAGAACCTTGAGAGAGCTTAAGAGGAATTCAGTAGTGGTCGCAGATATAATGAAAGCACTGATGAATTTGTCCTCTGTGGATGCAGTAAGTGGAGTGCAATATATATAGATTCTATAAAAAAAAATAGTATTGTAGATAGATAAGTAAATACTACTAACATTCTGTTTTTTAGACAGAGTTGTGGAGTTGTACTGAAATGGCTGAGTTAGATTCATCATCAAATGGTGAGGTTCTTTCTTTGCTTCACCTAAATGGTTGGCTTATAAGCAGTCACTCCGATGGAACCATAAAGGTTTGCACCTAAACAGAACATATTAATTGTTTATGCCTGCTGAAGGACACAGACACCTACACTTGCAAACACATGCTAGGCAAATATTGGGCTGTCTTTTTCTTATCCAACAGCTAAGGCTATAGTATCTTTGCTTCTAGGTGTGGGAAATCGGGAAGAGGGTGATAAGGTTAACTCAAGAAGTTCATGAACACACGAAGGCTGTCACATGTCTCTATGTCCCACCTTCAGGTGACAAACTATATAGCGGTTCCCATGACAAAACAATTCGGGTAAGTCATCTCATGTTTGCTATGTAAAGAAAAATCATAGTCCTTGCATCACTTGCTCTTTTTTTTTTAGCTGTTTGGGTTGACATGTGAATGTAGTGGAGCAATATTCTCCTCTTATCGAAGAAGCTATTGAAAAGCTCTCTCTCTCTCTCTCTCTCTCTCAAGCACTCTTCCACGATAAACGACATGTCCCAAGTTTGTTTGAGATAAAGCTAAGACACAAATTCCTGGAAGAAAAGTACTACTTGTTCCCAATTACTAATCTCACTAAGGAGTTGGTGTATGCATTTCCTGACTACAGGTGTGGGCTATCAAACATGAAGAAATTAAGTGTATTCAAGTCCATGACATGAAAGAGGCAGTAAACGACTTGACAGCCAATGCTAATGTGGCATGCTATATTTCTCAAACAACTGGAGTTAAGGCAAGTGCTCAAGAGTTTTATTTGAACAGCTAGGATAAATATACAGCCCACGGTAGAAAGAGCTTTTGCTGAAATTTGGATTATCAAAACAGGTGTATGACTGGTCTGGGCCTCCAAAGCATGTAAATTTCAACAAGAATGTGAAATGCCTTGCTTTATCTGGGGATAAACTTTACTGCGGTTGTAATGGTTACAGTATCCAGGTAAACTTTCTTTGCAATAAAACTGGTGATTTGAACCTTCTTTTTAAGGTAGCAGTTATAAAAGTTTATTGATCGTTTGAATTACAAAAAATAAATAAATAAATAAAAATGACAGGAAGTTAATTTGTGCAATTACACATCAAACACAATCTACTCTGGAACAAGAAAATTGTTGGGAAAACAAACCATATATTCCCTGCATGTCCATGATGATCTCCTTTTTGCTGGTGGTTCTTCAGTGGATGCTACAGCTGGAAAGGTATGCAACTCTCAATGTTGCTCTTTGTTTTCAAACCCAAAATTAAAATCCCTTTCAATTTGGTAGCTGACCGATTTTGGTCTCCTTTATTTTTATTTTTTTGGCTTATTTTTGCATATGGAAGGCAATTTCCCTTTCCACCAAGACAGTAATTGGATCATTCTCAACCGGACTTGATATCCAACGCATAGCCGTCAACAATGACTACGTTTTCACTGCCACAAAATGTGGAACCATTGAAGTTTGGTTAAAAGAAAGAGCTGCAAAAGTTGCTTCCCTCAAAATGGCTGGTGGGGGACATTCAAAGATTACCTCATTGACATCGGATGTGGATGACTTCATGCTTTTTGCCGGTTCCTCTGACGGGAAGATTTATGTTAGTGACAAATTTAAGAAATAAATCACTCTTCATCTTGCCTAAACTATCATTAACAGGAATCCTGTCCATCCAAAACTCAGAAACTTGAAAGAAATCGAGCATTTAATGTGTTTTCTCTGAATTGTTTTGCAGGTGTGGGCACTAGACTAAAACGTGGCCAACCATTAATATAGACTCAAGCCGTGTTCCTCTTTTGTACATCCAGCGTTCAAGGCTTCTCTCTTTTTGTCATACCCAGCTGGATTGAAGATTAATTAGCAAAGTTAAATGGATTTTAAACAGCTACAAGCATGTAGGGTCAGCTTTGTGCATATTGCATATATAATACTCCTCGTCTCCTTGGACAGGAGTCACCCCATATGATAATACAGTATCGATTTTAGCTTGTATGACATCGAGAAGAGTACGATGTATCCATAAGATTTAACTAATAATTACCAACCCACCATACTTCTTCGTACCTTCTCTTTTTGGTATTTTTGCGCATATACTTCTTGAACCATAAATAAATTTGTTTTACTTCCATTAAAATTCTCAGGTCGAATAACAATTAGAAGCAATCTCTCAGGTTGGGATCGTTATTATAAAATTTGGCTCCACAATTATAATTTTCCTAATATCAACCCCAGAAATTTAGATTCATTGTCAATTTGATAACTTTTTTCCCCTGATAAAATTCCACGAGCTGAACTAATAGGGGAGGACCCTAGGAATGGAACGGATCTCATGATTTTCAAGAATTTCATACCTCTTTCTGGATCTCATACATAATTTTCTAAATTAGAAAACGAGAAAGGCAACAATAATAAAAAGTTTACTTTTTTTTCCAAATCATGAACAAATCTTGTAAGAAAAAATGGTTGATGAAGCATAAATCAATGGTGAGTAAGTAAGCGTTCAGAATGAGTAGAGGTATTATCTTCCGGTCATGAACTTAATCGGACTGATGTCAAATTCATCCCCATTATGCCTGCCCAACCACGGTCTCCTTTATCCCAATAAAACCTAATATGTATCATGCGCAATTACAAGAAAAGCTTTTGTGAATTAAAAAAATTTCATAGAACCACAGTTGAAACCATCAGAAGCATTGGATCATTGCATCAGCAACGACACTTTTAGAGTCTCAGACGACCGTCGTGAGAATTTTAATCCAAATTCATCATCTGATTTCGCTGTATTTCACATAAAACGAGAGAGAGAGAGAGAGACAGAGACAGAGAGATACAGAGACAGAGAGAGAGAGAGAGAGAGAGAGAGAGAGAGAGAGAGCGCTAGGGTTACTGGTGTGGGGGATTTCGCAGTCTCATTCCTTGACAAAAACCACAGATTTTGTAGCAGCAACAGCGTGGATTTGAAGGAGATAGGCGATTGATGACTTTATAGGGCATGGGCATCGTCATTAGGGTTTCCACCAGATCATATATGACGATTGTGCCCCTAAATGGGCTGCATATTCAGCCCAATTCAATTAAAGCCCGGCTCATAGTCTTCTTCGAAGATTTCCTTGGAAAGAGGCAGAGAGTATATGTCATGGAGAACGGTGCCGTTTGAGTTGTCCCCCGTGTTCCCCTGACCATATCCGATTTAACCGGTGACGGCCGCCGTGTCAAACGGGGGCTAGCATATCACTTCTATCAGTAGATAGCCAGGAGGAAAGACAACTCTACGGCGGTGTTCACCCATGGCTTCCGATGCTCTTCCTCCTTTGATCGCTGCTCAGCTCAATTACCTTCTCAATCACCGTTCCCTCGACGTTAAGGTATATTGGAAAATCGTCCTCATTTTTCCTAGAAATTATAATAATCTCGAAAAGTTGAACCTAGAGTCTCGTTTTATATACCTTTACCCTCCATTTCTCCGAACCGAAACAAACTAGATTCAAATTCTGTACATTTGCTTTGCAGGTTGAGCAGATTTGGTCCGGTAACAAATACTACCCTGAAGTTCCGGACCGGTTCACGATAGCCATCCCCTTCTGCCTTGACGTTGTAAAATGTATGTGAGATCTATTGCACTCAGCATTTAGTTCTTCTTGGGTTCTATCTGTAGCTAAACTTTTTGGTGTGTTTGATTTGTTGTAGGGGATGTCATATACAACGCGGAGTCGCCAATGTCCGCGCCGGATATTATATTTGGGCCCGAAGATGAAAGCTTTCATCCATTTAGCGCAAAGTCACGCAAGAATTGTAGTTTACTTGATGATTGGAATAGCAGAGACCCTACGCGTCTAATGGCTCTAATTCAAGAACTCAGGTCGAAGCTTTCTAAATCTTACTCGGAGTCGTTTTACTTAAAAAGAGTTAGTATGAAATGCAATTTCTTTTTTTTTTGGTATTATAGGGATCGATACGTGGATTACCAGAGAAAGCGTGTTGGGGATGTCGATGATGCTAGGTTGAACTTCGAAATTAGCACTATTGTGTTTAGGGAGGTAATAGTTCGGCTTGATTATAAAGCCATCGATGTTATTGTAGAATTTTGTTAATGAGGTATCTGCATTGTACTGAAAGGACAGATGTTAGCAGCATCTCACTACTAATCTTTCTTAGCCTGTGGTATTTGAAGTTCATTAGAGATTGAACATTAGTTCTCTTCTTGTGTTTCTGATGAAAACATTGAAGACATTCACGGTATGTTTTAATAGGCAATTTAACCCAACGTTGAGATGGCCAAGTTGGTCTAAGGCGCCAGATTAAGGTTCTGGTCCGAAAGGTCTTGGGTTCAATTACGTATATAAAAAAAAAAAATGTTTTTATAGGCAATTTAAGGGGGGAAAGAAGATGGAAAATGTGCGGCTAAAACTAGTCATCTCAGTTGACTAGTTTAGTGAAAGATGGTATCTTTTTAGGTCCTTCGAATAGGAAATGGAATAGTACATAAGATGGTGTGGAAAATATTGAGTTATGTTTTCCATTTGCAAAGTTTTGTGTGGCAGTTATGGGAGAGGTCAACAACAGCGACAAGTGCTAACTCTTTTCCATAGTCCTGATGCTGGAAGTACGCAAGGAGTTGGCTTTTGAATACTTGAAGTAAAATAGTTGGATTATATTATAATATATTCCTTTCTTTCTCTAAGACTCTCTCTGTGTATGCCTATCCCTTTCCGTGTTTCAGAATAGGAAGTGGAAGAAAAGTGGGTTTGTGAGGAAACATGAGATCATCATGTGTGTTTGACACGCAACACATATAGCCCTCATTACTCCTTGCTTATAACAAGGAGTATCTTTTTGGAAATAAATGAAATAAATAGAAAGAGAGGTGGATTTTTGGGTATGACTTGATTTGTGCATGTGTGAAGCAGAATGAGTGAACTGTGCCCTGATGACATTGCTTTTCTGTTTGCAGAACAGGGTCGGCTTATGAACATTTTAGTGAACTTGTGGTTTGGATCTTATTCTTCATATTCTGATAACTAATGCTGTTTTTTTGTTTATTTATTTTATTCTTATGGGATGATTCTTGAGTAATCTCTGTATGGTCTACATTCATGATTATCAATTTTCAGTGTCATTTTCTCGCCATAAGATTTGATTTTCTTTTGGTTAATTTTTTGTTCGCTTAATTCGCATCCTAATTATGTGTCTTTTATTCCATTTCATTGTCTTTGATCACCCACAATTTAGAAGCTTCACTGGCTGGGTTAAGTAGTCATCTAGGCTATGCACTTCCTTCATACAGTAACCAATTTTTACCATTTATACCCTGAAGTTCTATATTATATGGCAAGTGGCCAATTCAGCAATTGGATTTTTTGTCTTTTCTTTACCTGTCCTGCAGGGAATTGAAATGGCTTTGAGTTCAGGCGCTGAGAAGGTATCACTTTAAAATAACATGTTGACTTTTCTCTAATTGATCCTCTGAGCAAAAATGATTGAAACTTCTTTATGTAGCTTTTTATTATATTTGTGGTTTTTGTGCCTTTGAATTCTAGCGCAGCCAGAGGAGGTCAAATTTGCAGTACCTATAACAGACATGAAGATTGATAGGATGGTGCCTGGTTGCCCTTGGAGAGGTCCACCAAAGATATACTTGCAGGTTCATTGTCCTTATTTTTATTTTCTTCTTTCTTTCTTTTTTCAATATTCCTCTGCTTTTTCCCCTTCAGCAGCATGAGTAGTTGTCTTTGAAATTCCTGGTTGATGAAGGTTATGTACCCTGTTGGGAAAAAACACGTCACTGCTCCTTCAGCACCTCGTCTAAAATTGGTATCTAACTCTGAATTGAAGGCTTTCTTTTCCATTGAAGATGTCAAGCTTCCACTATGGTCAGATGGAATGTATGTCACTGTATCCCTCTGACTTCATAGGATGGCATCCATCACCATATCATGTTCATAGTTCCTTTTCTCCTTCATAGGTGCATGGCTGAATATCTTCCGCATCTGGAAGAATCTCTTGAGAAACAGGTCAGCAGTATTTCCTTCATCTGGTGATGTGTTTAGTCTATAGTTTGCGTGTTAAGTATGAGTGCTTTCTAACATCATGTGGTTCTTTTTTATTGAAGATCTTGGAGGCAGCTTCACTAATTGATGTTAGAAGGCATTTTATTGAGGCATTAGCCCCTCAGTTTGGATGGCCATTAGAAGCTGATCCGGTATGCATCACAGAAATTATAATTCATTGTACAATATTTTGAACCATCTGAACTTACTGTTTGATTCTTTTCACTATTCTGGCCAGGTTTTTTGCCGAAAGGCAACATTTCTAGCTGGCTCTGGGGCGTTCACATTCCTGGTATTTTTTTTTTATTTCTCAAAAAATAAATACCAGTATTGTCCTTTTAAGGCCAAACTGAGATGAGTAGTTCAGAAATTAAACACAACATAATGATCCCTAACTTCGTGTCTGGTTGCAAGAGGTCCAGTGGATTTTGATTCACAGTAGATCTGTAATTGAGTAAAGATGAACATCTACTGAACCAAGTTCAGCTGTACTTTTGGCTGAAGGGGAACTGTTGAAACTTAAGTTATTTGTAGTCATAAGGTAACTTAAAATTTGATTTTATAACACAAATGATACAGCTGACAACAAAAATATCACTGGTTGGAAGACCTATTTTAAATTTCATTATTCAAAATTTTTTCTTATATGAAACACTTATGATACAGACTTGCCGATATGAGAAGAGAGAACAATTCCTTATCAGCATAATTTTTATAATGTTCATTCCCTAATGAATATCTCTTTTCCTAAACATCCTTGATGAACTGCCTATAGTATGTTTTTAACTAGATTGAGTAATAAACCTTGTAAGTGATATTTTTAACCAGATAATAAATGGTCAAACAGATGAATTTACTTTTTGTGTCATATCTAAAATTCCACTCCCATGGTGGTTTTGTTTCTCTTTAAATGCTTATAAAATATCACGCTTATGTCTTGTATGTTTGGGGTGCCATATTCTAGCTTCTAATATTGATATGGGAGCCAAGAGGTTTGATTTATTGTGTGCTTTTTTTTGGGAAGGGTGTATGTGTGAATGTGGCAGCTTCTGATTTATAAGTTTGTGTGAATGTCGGGCCGATGCGTAGGTCTCGATGACAGCCATGGACTAGCTTTGATTCTTTCATTCATAGTTGCTTGCTGACATTGTGTGTCAGTAGATGGTACAGCAAAAAACAGTATTGTAATAAGTTTAGATTTCTCGATGGTTAAGATATTATCTAGTTTAAGCGTAACTTGCATTGTTTGATTCTGAGATCAACTTTCTTGTTTGCAAGTGAACATACTCTTAAGACTCCTCTTACTGTAGGTGCACTTTATGATTTCAACTCAGTTTCCAAAGCAGCAACCAGCTTTGATGCTTCAAAGTTGTCAGGTATAAGTTTTTCTCAAGTCTAAAGATTTATGATGTTTGTGCGTGTGTAAAGATAGATAGATAGATATAGATCATCTCCATTAGTGTATACAATGCAGCCATACATGAACAATTGCATTGCCTTGGATGAAACGGCTAAACCCTATGTACTGGATAACTTCATTTGTGTTATTTTACGGAATGTTTGAGTGCTTCTTGTTTGGTTTGGTTTTGGTTGTATTTTCACCGGTCCTGGTTTGAGGAGATGGTGGGATCAAGTTCGATCAACTCCCCCCAGTTTTTTTTCACATTAGTTGGCGATTCATATTTATTTCCTACATATCTTGCTTGTGCTTTCGACCAGAGAAGAGGTACTGCTTAGTAATAGTTTGAAATGACTTCTAGCTTTTTTGCTGTTGGGCACAACGCAGATGTTATTTGGTATGTCGAGAATGTTGATTTGATATTTATTATTTTATTCTTGATTTAAGTTCTTCGAAACTGAAAGTGGAAATTATATTTTGCACTCTCGAATCATAAACTATCAAATTTTGGTAATTTGCATACTCGGTTAAGATTTTATCTTTAAGATTGAGCTCAGTGTCCTAATCTTAATCGATTTAACAGTCAGATCTTAGCCAGGGTTGTAAATTGCTAAACTTTGGTAGACTAAGGTGCAAATTGACAGTTTTGATAGTTTATGATACAAATTGGGAAAAAATGGCGATACTTGGCAAAATATAGCATCCCAAACCAATGACATTTTAGGACTTTTCTAGCCCGATTAAAGTGGTAACCGAGTGGTGATAATCCAGTTCATCAAGTAGAACAAATAAGATACAAGCCTTTATGAAGTATTAGAAAATTTGAATTTACTACTAGACCAGAAAATATTGAGACCTTCAAACCAGTACACCCCAATATCTGATATCTTTATCTGTCAAAATCCTACGAGTGCTTTATGTAATGAAAGCCAGAGTACGAGGCATCATCAACTAATTTAAATGGCACTATCACCATCTTGCTTAGGGAAAAAGAAAAATAAAATGAGATCTCTATGCAAACCATATCAGTAAGCAATAAGAGGAACTTCTGGCCTTCAAAGTTTGATCCAGAAAACATTTAGGCTAACGTGTATCCTTAAGAACAAAATTCTTTCATCATTGTACAATCAGAGGTCTGCAAAATCACTACTAATCAGATCATATTAATTTAATTTGTAGCATTTGAGCTCCCAAGGTGTACCAATCAAGTCATCTCTTATGACTGAGTATCCATGGAGTCCGAGATGGGAAACATCACAAATGGCTGAGCGGATTTGGTGAGTTATTTTGATTATATTTGGCTCTTGCGATAACTTTTTCATGCATAATTATTGTAACATGGTTAAATATTCAGTGAGTATTTGGCGGATGAGGCTTTGAACTTCAAGAGGCACTGCAACGAGTCTCAACTTCAACATTAGCGTGTTGTTAAGGTTCCTTTCAGTTCAGTTCATATAAATGGAAGTGTGTAAATTTCCTTCATCGAAACTCTTGCTTCGTTTTTTTTTTTTTTTATATTACTGTATATTAAAAATCGGTTGATGATATGATTATGTAAGAATTGCCTCCCAAGTCCCAGTGCATGACAACCTTCGTTGGTTCATTATTTTGCTTGATATGGACCTTCAATTGAATATACATTGCACAAATGATGCAATGCCTGTGAAAGTGAATTCCAGTGACCTCAGAATATCTGTCTTCCCCTGTGGTGATTGATAGATTGTGAAGATTCGTTGATAAGAAAATTCTCTGTTCTCAATGGAGTTCCATGCAGTGACCCCTATGCTGGGGGCGTTTTGAGACTGGCCAGCGTCGATTAAATCTGCAATGACAAGATCTGGAGCTTAATTTATTCATATTTTTCTAGAATCCTGAGCATCCGTTAAGGAATGAGCTATTATACCTCTCGGTTTACATCTACGCAAAAATTAGTTGCTTCATCAATTCATTAAAAAAGTTAGTTCTGTGGTTCTGTTTTCTAAGTCGCTTTCGTTTATGAGGATAAAATTAAGAGAACCGCTTCTACGTGGTCGGTCTACTCTTCCTCAAATAACAGCCCTCCGCTTACAAGTTGTCACCTCAGAAATCACACCAAACTCAATCTACACTGGTGCACATGGGATAGCAAATAAACTTAAACGTAGGAAAGCCCCGTTTCCGGAAACCTTCGTCACTGCGCTTTTCCTCTTCATCGCTGTAAATCTTCCACAGCCAGCAGTTGCTGTGCATATGGACGGGAGACTTGAGGCGACTTAAGGGAGCTATATTCTTGTTCTTTAGCTCATATTCTTTGGTCGGGAGTGTTGGGGTGGGGGAAGAAGAGGCTCTGCCCGCTGTATGTCGTCCGAGAAAATACCAAGGAATTTTTTATAAAAAGCTGGGGATCTCAGAAAAAATCTAATTATTGACGTTTTGATTTTCGTTGTGGGTCTTGTAGATTCAAAATGCAAGGCAAAATCCGTTTACGGGTACTGGAAATCTATTTTTTTTCCTTTTTTTAATTACTCTAATACTTGTTTGGCTGCTAAGAAAATCCATTTTCCTCTCTTTTTTTAATTACCTACTTCGCAGGGGGGATTTCGACTGGGGCATTCGATCAGTTTCTATGATTTGTGGTGTGGTTTGGATTTCTACTGCCATTGTGCTGTGAGTTTTGTTGTTGATCATTTTCTCGTATGTGGGATTTGGTGTCCACGCGAGTACAAAAAAAATACCATGTATGTTATAAATCTTGAACAAGAAGCCAAGTTTAAGGAAGATAGAGATCCCGGTATTTTTAATGGCTAAAAGCCTGTACCTGCACTTACTAAAAGCCAAGTTCTGGAAGAGAGGGTCCTTGACGAAGAAATAGAAGAGGGAATCGATAGCATTATGGGAGATTTAAGTGTGGATACCGATATGGTAGATGACTTTAGCTCTGGTTCCTCTTATGGCAGTGGCTAGAAGATTTCTTGGTTCGGGAATTCAATTGCAGTGGGATTGGATTTTGGTGGAAAATTCAACTTGGGATTTGGAATGAGAATCAATGGAGGAGCGAGAGCCTTGAGGCACTTGGATGAGGGAAATTGGTGGGGTTTCCCCATTGTGGATTTGCGTCAAATCTCCCATATGGCAGATTTCACAAGGCTTCAGCTTCAGTTTCTACTGAGAAGAAGAAAAAAGTCTAGAAGTTGTCGGTCGTGGAGTTGAAGGTGAGATCTGTGACTCTTGGAATTTTTTCCTGGATGCGATCTCATTGACCATTGTATTTCTTTATATATATATATATATATATATATATATATCGTTGTATTTCCTATGAAACACCTACGTGACATTAGATTATTGGAGGACTAATTTTTTAGAGAAGATAAGTCCAACCGGTTTTAAGGAATTCTCTAAAACTAATACCTGCCAGTTTGTTCGGGAATGCCGCATAAAATATGAGACCACTATTTGTAATTATAGAATATATAAGAATTACGTATTTTTAAAAAAAGAGTAATGTTAAAGATGTATGGTCTCGTATATTTTTTATAAAATTGATAGACATGATAATAATATCACATTAATTAAAATATTGAAAAATATATATTAAAAAATAAATAAAAATATGATGAAAGGAAATAAAAAAAATATGAATAATTAAATTTAAAAATATATAAAAATTATATTTATATACTATATGTATATAAAAGGTATACAAACAGTATGTAAATAATAATTTTATTTTAAAAAATAAATAAATATAAGATTTATATTAAAAATATTTAATTAAAAATACGTGGCGTTTGCATGATTGTAGTTAATAATACTCTAAAATATAAACTGCTTATGAAGTTGGCAGGACGGCGTATGGGACTTGCACATATCATCATAATTTAAAATATGCAAAAGATAGATCCACATGGCAATGCCACGCCGATTTAGATCCACATGCAAATGTTGATACACAAAAGAATCACGGGCAATGGATCCACATGGATTATCATATGGAAATGCCAGCTTTAGTAAAATATTACAACTCTAAAAATACAACGTTTATTAATTATTGAAGTAATCTGATGTGATATACTATATAGTAACTTTAAAATAAAAAATTTTCTTTTGCGCATAGATGTAGTTATGTGATACATAAAGAGAGAAATAGAAATATATCTTGAATTTTATGATATTGATTAATGTTTATGAAAGGGATAAAAATATCCAGATTCAATATGGCATATTAACCATGGCTCAAATGAGAGATCTTGTTAGAAAGGAAAAGAGGAGAAAATAAGGCACGAAAGGGGAGGAAGAAAAGAGATGTTAGGGTAAAAGAAATGAAGTGATCGAGGATAAGGAGAGAGAAAGGCGGTTGGGCACGCAGTGAGGATATTGAAGTGACCTAAAGCTAAAAATTTTCACCAACCATTAATAGATGCAAATAAAATGGATATAAGATCAAAGATTTGGGGTCTTCTAGGCTACTTGAGGAGAGAGCTTCTTCAACCTCCAGATAGAAATTTTGGTTTTATTTTTTTCAAGGCAGTAAGGTCATCGATTCATCTATATAATGAGAAGTGAGAGATTATGAGAGACTGTAAGATCCTCTCATTTATAATGGATTTGCGGCCCAAACAGTTCGTGAATGTAGACTTTATGCCGAACCACAAAAATATGTGTCACATTTTTCATTTATGTTTGCTATATTTATTTTCTATTTATTGAAATGAACATGCACACTGACACTGTATTTCTACTTCAAACCACAATTGGAGACTCCTAACGACACCGACCAAGATCCAAAATATCATTATGGACCGAGAATGACTACTTCTCCCTTTCCAACTTGTTCCTACAAAACAGATTTTAACAATCAATATGAATCATCATTAAATATATGGTTGAGAACTACAATAGTCCACTCATAAATGATACTCTTTTTTCTATTTCTCTTATCTTAGACCTCACTCACTCAAGACTTCAAAATTTATAAAGACTTTGTTGAAGTATATGGCTCATATCTGATGAGTATACAGTGTCAAAATGGCAAATAACAAAGCGAGCGGGCGAATAACGATGTAGCGAAAAGGATAAACAGAACGATAGCTTAAAGAGCTTGGTGTAAATATGGCATTTTTTTTATTAATAAATCACCGAAGACAATACTAGATGGGAAAGTATTAGAGGTATGAACAGACAATGCGGTATACTACTCCAGCTTGAGAGTGTTTGGATGTCCAGCTTACAAGCATGTTTCTAGTAAGTACAGATTGAAACTTGATGCAAAGTCTAGGCAATGTATCTTTCTGTTTCTAGGTTATCAAAAATGAGTGAAAGACTTCAAGTTATGGGATCCAAAGGCAAACAATATGGTGATCAGTAAAGATGTGGTTTTTAATGAGAAAGTTATGTTACAGCGTACTCAAGGAGAAGAGAAATAAATATCAAAAAATTGCAACAACAATGAGCATGTGGTGTAGGTGAAGTTAGAGACATATGATCGAGATGACAATACACAAAATTTAGAAGGTTCTAGCTCAAAGAGTCAGGAGCATCACACTACAACCACAGACAGGCTCAGACGCACTATCAAGCCATCCACTAGGTATGGTTTTGAGGATTTGGTTTCTTATGCACTTATTACTAGTAGCGGAGATCCTACTACTTTTCAGAAGGCAACACTCAGCCAAGATAAAAGTAAATGGATGGATGTTATGATAGAGGAGATGGAGTCTCTGCATAAGAATCAAACATGAGATTTGGTGAAACTTCTAGAAGGAAAGAGAGCGATAAGATGCAAATGAGTGTATAAAAAGAAAAAATTAGTATCAGAAAAATAGGGAGAAAAGTTTAAGGTTCACTAGTAGCAAAGGGTTATTCACAGAGGGAAATGGTTGACTATGATTAGATCTTTTTCCCTCTGGTCAGACGCACTTCCATTAGGGCAATGTTGGCCTTGGTAGCATATTTAGACATGCAATTGGAGCAGATAGATGTAAAGAAAACTTTCCTTCATAGTGATTTGGATGAGCATATTTACATGGTATAGCCATATGGGTTCAATCATCCTGAACATGAGCACTTAATCTATAAATTGAGAAAATCACTTTATGGGCTAAAGCAGTCTCCAAGGTAGTGGTACAAGCGATTCGACTCCTACATGATTCGAATCGGCTACAAGCGATGTGAGTATGATTATTTTGTTTATGTGAAAAGTCTTGATGATGATTCATTTATTTTTCTGTTACTCTATGTGGATAATATGTTTATTGCTACAAAGAATATGAGGGAGGTCAACAAGTTGAAGACCTTTTGAGTAGAGAATTTGACATGAAAGATTTGGGTGTAACCAAAAAGATTCTTGGGATGAAGATTCGTAGGGAAAAAGCTTCCAAGAGATTATGGCTATCTCAGCGTAGCATGTTGAGAAGGTATTAGACAAGTTCAGCATGGGTAATGCAAAATTAGTAAGTACATCTTTGGCAAGTCACTTCAGAATATCTACCACACAGTGCTCGAAGACAGATGATGAGGTTTAAGATATGTCAAAGGTTCAATATGCAAGTACAATGGGGTGTTTGATGTATGCTATGGTTTGCACAATACTAGATTTGGCACAGACTGTTAGTGTGGTGAGCAAATTTCTATTAAACCAGGGTCAACAGCATTGGGATGCAATCAAGTGAATTTTTAAATATGTAAGGGTATCACAGACTATGGCATCATGTTCAACAGACAGCAGAGTGATCCTTCAATTGTGGGATATGTAAATGCAGACTATACAAAAGACTTGGATGATAAGAGGTCTACCACAAGATATGTATTCACTCTTGTAGGAATGCCTATTTATTAGAGGTCTATGGTACAGTCTCTAGTGGCACTATCTACTATGAGTCAGAGTATATGGCTGTGGTTGAGATTGCTAAGGAAGTTTTGTGGCTTATAGGGTTAGACAAGGAATTGGGATGTATCATGTAAGGACCAAGCACATATGTGAGGTTTCACAATATCAGGGAGTTGGTTTCTTCTAGTGAACTACTGGTTGAGAAAGTTCATACTTCTAAAAATACAGTAGATATGTTGATAAAGTCTGTTACTAAAGATAAGTTCAAGCACTACTTAGACTTGATTAATATTTCCAGTTGCTAGATGGGAGGCGTCCCAACCTAGTGTTTCAGGTGGAGTTCCCGGTTATGCTTCGTTTTTCTCCTAAGGGGTGGATACTCGCCAAGGTAGAGATTGTTGAAGAATATGACTTATATCTGATGAGTATACAATGGCAAGATGATAGATGTCTGTACAACTAGGGTTAGTATAAATACATATGATGTAACCTTACTTTGGATGATAGTGAAATTATCGCCGCTCGCTCTCATGAACGTAGGCACATCGCCAAACAACGTAAATCTTTGTGGTATTTCTCTCTTGATTTCTCTTTCTATTATTCCGTGTATTCTTTGTAATTGCCGCACGATCATAAAAACTTCCGAGGAATATAATTTACATCTACATATAGGTATTACAAGTCTTTATTTTGGTATCATAATAAAATAAATTTAGCAATTAGCACTTCATCCACCTTCAAAAATAGCTAATAAATTTCTATAATTGACATAATACTTACCAATTTGGGTAGATGCTTTCAATTCAAGTAGCCACAATAACCAAATCACAACAGTTGATACAATTTGAAAAATTAGAAAAATATAAAATAAAAAGAGGAGTGCTAAATATATACAAAGATATTATAAAAATGAGCATAAAAACTTAATACAAAACATCAAATTTTTTATAGTAAAAAAATTGAAAATTAAAGTCCCGCATCAAATCATGTTAACTTACTAGATAGCAATCAATCACAAAGTGAAAAGTGAAAATCGAAACAATGAATCAATGGTAGAAGAGAGAAGCTCCCATCCGAATTGGTGTCAAATCCATTTTTGCACCAGCCACTTATTGAGCAACACATAGGCAGTTTTAACACTATGCTCCTTCACTCGAAACCACCAAATCGGCAGCCTCTTTCCTTTCTCCACTCTCTTCCTCTCTGCATCTTCATTCAATGAACTTCCCTAAGTTTCTATTAAAAAAAAAAAACTTCCCTAAGTATAGAGCTCTCTCTCACTTTCGCCTCCAAAGAAACTATGATTGTGGGTGAGTTCATGTTGTGACGTGTGGGCTTGAGAAATTGGTGTCACCGTTGGGTTCTCCTCACTGAAAGTTTTGAACTGCATTAGTTTTCTCATGATCGTGGGAAATCAAGTCATTGGAAAAATTCCTTTGGGCATAAGAAATCTCAAGAATTTGCAAGGTTTATATATATAAATGAACAGTTTTTGCGAGGAGATTCCGAAGAAAATCTTTCATCTACTAGCGATATCTAAGATCAACATAACCGCCAACAACATCAATGGAGAAATTCGGGCTTCAATTTCAACCTGTAGATTAAGTACACCAAGTGGACCTGTTGGTGATGGAAATGAGGGAGCTGAAGGTCTACCCACTTCAGCAGGAGGTGAGCTGCTAGAGGGAACAAAGGAGAAGTAGTTGTGTTTTTCTCTTGCATCTTTGTTGATAGCAAAATACCATCAATTCCATGACACCAGATCGAAGACCCGTCCATGCAAATATTGGGGCTAATGATCTTTACATTGTTGATGGAGAAGTTTCTCCTACCATTGTTGATGATTCTGAACATGCAACCTGGGAATGAACTAGGTTATGATAGAGCTTATTGGGATATGCTCTAAGTAGTCGAAAAGCAAGGAGATGGGATCGAATGGCAGAGCAAGAACTCCAAGACATTGCCTTGTGGCATCACAACCCTTGATAGCATCCTGTCATTAGGCATCAAGAAAGTAACATTATCTTGGATTTTTCTACCCAAAGAAGTCATGTTGATGAGTGTGACAAAGGTGAAGTAATTAGCCCAAAGAAGACCATTGTCTTCTTAGGTTCAGACAAAACAATTTATTTAGTGAAATATATTTTCTTTCCCCATTGCAAGTCATGCAACACCACTAAATTTTGAGGGCACCATGTGCAAAGGTTGCAAACACCAAAAAAGCTCCAAGAAGTTCGGTGTTGCCCAAGAACAGAGGCCTTAGGTTTTGAGAGGAAGTCAAATGGTGATTAGGCTGGGCTCCGACTCCGACGAAGTCGGAGTTCTAACTTCGAAGTTTTTGATTCCGACTTCGACTCCAGTCAGAGTCAAAAATTACTTCTGACTCTGAAATGGAGTCGGAGTTCGACTTCGATCAAAATTCAGAATTCGAATTCCGATTGAAGTTCGTCGTAATTTTGCTGTTTAGAACAAAAACCCTAATAATCTAAATCAACTAAGTACACAAAGACAAATTTACATGGAAAACATGACAGATTTTAGCTGAAATCAACCATAGAAATAAAAAAAACCCTAGAAATCAGCTATTTTAGCGACGTAGCAAAGGCTTACCATCATTGCAAATCAACGACGGTGATGGAAAAGAGAAGAACTTCGTGTGGTGATAAAGAAGGGAAGAACTCCATGCGGTGATGGTCGCGGCTTTGAAAAAATTGAAACCCCAAAGCTCAGGTAGTCCTCAGCAATGATAGAGAATGGAATAACTCTATGCGACATTAACTGCGACATTAGAGACCAACAGCGACAGAAGTGAAGAATGGAGTTGGGCCATGGTTGGAGAGAGTTGAGATGCAGCTTGGGGAAGAAAAAAGAGAAAACAAAACAGAGAAGAGAGAAGAGAGAAGAGAGAAGAGAAGAGAAGAGAAGAGAAGAGAAGAGAGAAGAGATGCATGCTACATAGAGAAAGCTGAAAGGGTTAGGGACCTTAAGGTTAGGGTTTTGAAGTTTTCTCATTTTTTATTCTTGAAGATAATGACGTCGTTTATTAAGGTTGCTTATATTAAAAACAAAATTGCAACGTAAATGGACCACGCAAGGACTCGAACTTGGATCTCGAAGATCCAAAAACTGCGTCTGACATACTAGGCTACTTGGGTTTATCATGTCTGACTTACAATATATAATATTAAAGTATAAATAGTCGGAGTTCGGAGTCAGAAGTTGAGACTAACCTGGACTCCATTTTCGATTTCGAACTTCAATTTCGAAGTCGGAATAACTCCGACTCCGAACTCTGAACTCCAAACTCTGACTTTCGACTCCGATCGGAGTCAGAATCAAGGCAGAAGTCAGATGGAGTTCGGAAATCAAAATTTTTAAACACCTCTAGTGACAGACCACTTCACTCCCATTTTGCTCAACAGAACTCTCTTTCTCTCCTATGTCTTCACTTTCACGAAGGTTCCATGAAGGCTTCTGTCGTCGGGAAGAGGAAAGGAGAGGGAGAATACAAAGATGTATGTTTTCTCTTCATTGAGGGCAAATGCTGAAAAAAGAGAGCAAGGAAATAGGTTGTGATTTGGTGTTGTGAGTGCAAGAATAGTGTTAAAACTGCTTATGTATCACTCAATAAATAACCAATAGTGCTAGAGATTCTCGGGAGGGATCATCGTCGCGGCTTCGCAACTAACGCCACTAAAAAAAGAAAATTGTGAAATAGAAATACAATTGAGGGATGGAGGGAAACATTCCATGTCTTCCATTTGAAGCTCCCGGGAGCAGAGCCCGAGAATGCCCAGCTCAATATTTGCTCATCGTCTCCGGTCGCCATCTCCAGTCGCCGTCTCTGGTCACCCTCTGCAGTCGTTGTTGTCCCGATGCCATTGGGTTTTTATGTTTTTATGTTCTGAATTGTACGAAAGCAAACCCCTCGCCTCCCTAAAATAGAACACACAGCTTTTGACTCCTCCTAGAGACCATCATCAAGCAAAGAACTAAAATGACTATTACATACCTAGAAGCAGAAAGAGTTTCATGCTCAAACCCATCTTACGAAATAAAAATCTCTCCTCATCAATTATGGTTTTTAAATCAGTTGGGAGATCTGTTAGTTCTAGATACTCTTGTACTTTTGTTAAAGCCTTCTCAGCCTTCTTAGGCTTGGTTTGCTTACGGAGATGAAACCAAAAACTCAAAACTCATCTCAAATTCATCATTACACTTTTTTAAATCTCCATACAAAATATAATAAAAAACTCAAAATTTTCAAATTTCAAAACACATTTTTCAAATCTCAAAACAAAAATAATATTAAAAAAATATATTACAACAATATTTTATTCTTTTTTTAACTTTTATCTCATTTCATCTTATCTCTGAAAACAAACCAGGTCTTAAGCTTCCATTTTGCCTAGGATCATGCAGAATTAGGTATACATCAGAGCTTTAAAAGTTTTCAATGTTATGATTTATTTTTAACGTGTTATAATTTATTTTTAATATTTTTTGCAGAATGCTAGTTATCCATTTCAACATGGACTTCCACCTTCAACTCCTATTAGCATTACAAGCACCAGTACAAGCAGAATTGTTGGTTCAGAAGATAAAAAATGTGATGGCGAGAAAATTGAAGTGCCATGTGGATCTCCTATAGTTGAAGAAAATGTTCAGGATAGACCACTTCCTAGGAAAACCAAATATGTCTATGCCGGGATATCTCAAAATGTGTAAGTGGATGATAATATGATTGAGAAGCCAAAGTCGAAGATGTAGTTTGATTCCCTTAAATATTTATTGAGTTATTACATGAAATATGGTAAGAAATGCAAGTTTTGGGTGATGACAAAATGGACAGAAAGGAAAGAAGATGAAAACCACATAGTTAGATATGTCACCCTCGCGTGTACCCAAGGTGAGAAGGCTTGAAATAGGACGTCGAATGTTGTCAACTCGCGTCCGACTAGAAAGACGAAATGTAAGGCAAAAATTAATGCTTTAAGGCAAGATGGAAAGTTTCGGTAGATTACAGTACATAATATTCATAATCATGGCCTCAGTTCAAGAAAATCTCCTTTTTTTCAATGTAATAGAGAAATCAGTGATGTCGTAAAAATCCTAGATACAAATGATATGGTGGGCATCCAACTGAGTAAGAGCTACATATCTATTGTTGTTGATTCAGGTGGATACGAGCAGATGCCATTTACAGAAAATGATTGTCGTAACTATATTGAAGACTTGGCGCAAGTGGTGCTGAAGCGCTTAAAGAATTTTTTTATGGATGCAATTTAAAAATCCTGTGTTCTTTTATATGATAGATATAGATGATGACAGAGTGTTAAAGAAAGTATTCTGGGCGGACTCCCGTAGTAAAGCAACCTACAAATATTTCGGTGATGTAGTCACATTCAACACTACATACCAGATGAATTGGTATAATATGCTATTTGCACAATTTGTTGGTGTCAACTACCATGGTTAGTCAATTCTCTTGGGAGCAGGTTTGATTTTCAGTGAGGATACCAATACCTTTGACTGGTTATTTGAGACCTGGTTAAAGTGCATGGATGATATCACTCTAAAGACTATAACCACTGATCCGGATAGAGTGATGAAAAATGCAATCGTTATTATTTTTCCAGAAGCCCAGCATAGACTTTTTCTTTGGCACATACTGAAGAAAGTCCTCGAGAAACTTGGCTCATATGGTTCCTATAAAGCTGGGAAGAAAAATGCTTTGATGAGATGTGTGTATGACACCCAACACATTGAAGAGTTTGAGAAATGTTGGGCTCAGTTGATTACCACTTACAACTTGAGTAAGAATATGTGGTTGCAGAACCTATATGTTGAGCGTGAGCATTGGGTATCGGCATATTTGAAGGAGTCGTTCTGGGCTTGAATGAGTATAACTCGGCGGAGCGAGAGCTTAAATGCATATTTTGACGGTTATGTTCATTCTAGGACAAACTTGAAGGAGTTTGTAAACCAATTTGATATCATGTTGAAAAGAAAAATTGAGAATGTAAATCTCGTGGACTTCCATTCATTTAATGCCACAATTCCCTGCATATCTAAATCTCCCATCGAGAAGAGATTCCAGGCCTTGTACACAAATGTGAAGTTCAAAGAAGTTCAGCAGCAGGTCACTGGCATTATCGATATGAAAAAGAAGTTACATAAAAAGTATGGTGCAGTAAAGACGTATATGGTTAAGGATGAAGTTTGTTTGGAAGAGTACACTAAACTAGTTACATATTTTGTGGAGTTCAATGAGGAAGATGCAATTACAAAGTGCTCTTGTGGATTGTTTGAAATGAGGGGATATTGTGTCGCCACATTTTGGCCATATTCCAACGGAACGATATTACCAATTTTCTAGATATGTACATTTTAGATCGATGGAGAAAGGATATTAAAATGAAATACACATTAATCCACAGTGGATATGATGCAGGGGAGCAATGGGAAGATTCTTGCAGATACTCAAGTCTGTTACCTATCACGATGCAAATGATTGAGTATGCAGCATATTCGAGAGAGCACATTAAGGATGCACGAGCTAAGATATATGCAATGATTGAGTTGTACTGTCCTAACCAAAAACCCACATCATCAACTCAAACATACATTTATAAGGAGAGTATCAATAATGAAGTTGGACATACGGAAAGCTAAAGCAAAGACGAAGAAAGCAACAACAAAGGGGAAGCGTAAAACAGTAAACTTATTTGAATATGAGTATTTTATTTATACTTTTAAAATGAGAAAATGATTTAATGTGTTGTTTATTACTTATTTAATAGTGAGATGGAGGAGATACCCAAGTCGTGGATAGGGGAAATACACCCATCATGGACAGTTGCAGGAATTTATTTGGCCCTTCAGAGATGGATCTTTCCAATGTTGGACACATGCAGGTACAATGGCTAATACATCCAAGACTCCTGTAGTACTTTTTTTATTTTAATTTCATTCAACTTTTTTTAACATCTTCCACTTATATTTGATTTCCAGCAAGATATTCTAGGAAGCACAGCTTTAGACATTCTTGGAACCCAGACTCGAGAAATAGTGATGCGGAGTTAAGAAAGCATAAGTGGATCCTATGTTTTTCTCCAAGTTTAAATTCGTCCATGTTTTTTTTTCTTTGATTTCATTCATTTTATTATTTACATATGTAATTTGGGTTTGATGAATCACAATCGATGCACTTTGAATTGGATGGATCACAATTGTTGCAATGATGACCCTCGATTGGATATAGGATGGGTTTATAGCGATATTTTTTGTGTGTAGTGAACGTATTTAGACCCCCATATTTTTTTTGTTGTGAACTGGGTCTTTTTCACTTTTTTTAATATCTTTGAGATAACTTTGTTGTCACTTTAATGTATTTAATATCTATTTTGTTGTGTATGGAACATTTTTCTTGTTATGGATTGAATATAAAATGGAATATGGTTTAAGCTCTTTTTGTTATGGATTGGATATAGGATGGAATATGGAAGGATGTGTGGATCTAATTCAGTTGTTAATATAAATGTGGATGAATAATATGGAATCTTATAGAAGACGGATCTAATTCAGTTGTTAACATGTACCTTTTACAGAAGATCCTAATACTGGGGTGTAAATGTTTGAAAGTGCAGAAGTTGTTAACATGTACCTTTTCTAGAAGAAATTCTGAAACTGGGGTGCAGAATTTTGAAAGTGCAGAAATTATGGAGTATATAAGAGCAACTTATGTTGTTCGTATGATAATAGTCTTTACAATATGATAAAGTGCCTTAGTTTGGTGCAACCTGTGTACTATACATGGGGTTTTCAAGCATTTTTGTTCGTATTTCAGTAATATTCCTGTTAATTTTATTGATGTATGCATGGGAGAGTAATTTATTATGTAAGTATACATGGACCAAGTTTTGCCTTTTATAATCTATCGATGTCTTCTTTCTTTAATTTAAAAAAAAAAAGGAAAAAAAGAAGAAGAAGAAGATCAACTATCTATATCGATCTCTTAAATAACATTTAAATTCATTGGGCATCCATTTCAATTTTATACCGTCCACCATTTCACAAAATAACACTATATACATTGGGCATCCATTCCAATTTCATAGAGTCTACTACAATCCATTTCACAAAATAACCTTACAAACAGTCCACCATTCCAATTTCATATAGTCCACCATTTCACAAAATAAAACCAAACTGCTTATTAGTTAATACAAATGTACAAATCGAATGCTTAAACATTGAACTACTAACTACAATCCCAAATTACCTAAATGGTAAAACGCATGTACAAATGCAAAACAATAATAAATCTTAAGTAGCCAAACTAAACGCTTTATTTTAGTTTCTTGCGCTTTAATCTCCAACTTCTTTTGCATAACCTCGTTGTGTTTATTGGATAGAACCATTTGTTCCATTTCGATTTGATTCACTATCTTACACATCTTAAATTGATTCTTTTCGAGAAACTCGCGTATCTTCTTGACCTCTTTCTCCTTCTTTACCAGTGCATTCGTTCTTTCTCGAAGTTGGAGCACAATCACTTCATTACTATCCACCCACATGAAAAACTTGCAATATGGTAATCCTTACTCATTTCATGCATATATTAAAAATATATGGAATGTACATTATATTAATTACTATATATTAAAAATGTTTTGGGCAACAAATAATGTCAAGATAAGTTACCTATTTGTTGTACTTTGGACACTCTAAGAAAGGTTGTCTAGGAATTTTTACAACAGTGGAGTACTTCAATGTGGTTTCGAGTTGGTAAAAGCATAATAGTTGACCAAATGGATGTTTGGCAAAAAATGAAGAAGATATTGATGATGACGACATTCTAAGACTACAAATAAAAAGTCAATCTCTTCATCTGTGTACTAGAAACAAAATTAAAACAACTAGATGATATTATCAAAGATATAGACTACAACAAATAGTAAATCTTGTTAATAAGATTTCCAGTACAAGTAGGCTACAAATAGTAAATCTTGTTACCGAAAGATAAATCCTACAATATACTTCTAATTGCATAAAGTTCTAATTTATTCAAACAATCTCTTTGTAAAATACCAGTTGTTAGCTTACAAATCTAACTCTATCCAAGGATCTAACTCTGCCCAAGGAGTTGGATCTCCTGTTATGGTAGATACTTTGTCAAGTCTGCTGAATTTTGTTCCATGCTTTAAAGAGTTGTTGCTAAGTTCTCTAAAATAAAAACAAAAAGGGCAACTTGTTTATCACCAAGAAGACAAAAATCAAATTTTGAGCACCTTAGGCATAAAGATGAGTGAAGACTACAGTGGGTGCCTCTAAGATCATAATTCCTAAGACTCTGCATTATACATACTCTTTCTATTGTTAGAATTTTCAAGCATAAATTATAGGTGGGATCTGCTAATGTAAGAGCCTTACAAGATTGTAGACTTCCTCCATCTCAGAGATTATTCTCTCTTCAAGCACTTTGATGTTTGTTTTTCAACAAATAGATGAAAAGTAGGCAAGGAAGGTGTTGAAGGAGTTCAAGCTCATGTAGAGATTTCTACAGCATAACCCCACAAAGCTGACTGCTACTCAACTTCTTCCTTTTGTCACTTTATTTAGAGACATCCATTGGTAGCAAAACCATGTATGATGTAAGCAATGAACTCTTATTCATTTATATGACTGGATTTGGAAAAAAAGAACACGTTACACAACATAATGATTGCATTTTTTTTTAATTTTATCCATTATGGCCATCTGATACTGACCAAAATTAAGGATGAAACAAAGTAGCTGAAACCATTCCTGGCCTAGACTTGAAAGTGTTCACCTATCTAATACAAGTTATTATCCAGATCCAGATGCTCACAAAATTTTATAAAACTAAGCTCATAAATTAACATGATAAAACTAAGCTCATAAAATGAGTTTCACAGCTATCCTCTCAACTTTGATGATGGTTTCAGATGATTTTTGTTTTTGTTTTTTTAAATAATCAATGAATAATTCTCAGACTTTTCATTGTTTTGGAGGCCATTTTTTAGGCATATACACAAGGTTTCATTGACCCATTTTTAGTTGTGTAACTTCCTTCACAAATTCTAGCATACTCTGCCATGTAAATCACTCATTTTTAGCCAAAGCACGGATCTTGTAGCAAATATTTTCCTTACTACAACTCATTAATCGATAAGTCGAGTTGGATAAACGACCATACCAGAGAAGAGATGAAGGTTGTGAGCGGGGTTTTCATGCGCTGTAAGAGGAGGCTTCACCGCGATGCGAAAGTTGCAATGGGAGTTTTCTTTTTTTGCAAATCCATTGAGAGGGGGCTTCTGTCGCTCTAGAGGGGTTTCTTCAATAGATTCGAAACCCTAAAGTGGGGAGCTTCACGGAGAAGACTTTCGAGAAAGAGAAAACAGAGAGAGGGAAGGAAAACCCTAGAGTGGGTGAGGGAGGCTGTGGGGAGAAGAAATTCATGAGAAGAATGAATGATTTCGTGCAAAAAAAGAAAAAAAAAAAGACAAGGGAGATAGATGAGAGATTGGAAAATTAGAAACGACGTCGTCTTCGATTCACATAGGATGCAAAGCCGTGCCAAGATTATTAGCCCAATGACAAAGGGCAGAACATGATTCGATGTTTGGGAGGGCGATCGCAGATTGATAAAGTGTGTGATCGTGTGACCCTTAGTAAAAGTAAAATCCTAAATAATAAATATTTATATAGCTATATAAGTTAAATCAAATCTATAATTAACCATATAACAGTATATATTATATATAATATATGCACAGATCTATATATATAAATTATAATATATGCACAAGTACAACTGCACAAATCTATATATATTTTTCTATATATATTACTATTATTAAAGTAGATGGTATGCAGATAAACAAATCTATATGTTTTTTCTATATGTATTAATTTGCTAGGCAACCATTCTAACCATATATTAAAGTAGATGGTATGCAAATGAGCAAATGTAAATCTATATACTTTTCTACTTAGAATGGTAGAGCCTAATAGTGAAGTGATGAGTTGAAAGCTGACGAGTTGACGATGCAAGTTGCAAAAGCCAATAGATTTCTTAGCAGCAACATAACACTAAGTCAATGGTCACCGACTCACCAATGCAGCCACAGTCTCAGCAATACCGACATTTGCAACAGAAGCGCAACTCGCAAGTGACAAGTGTGGTATCGACACGGTCACACGCAACATTCACCAACTAGTAACACTGCAAGAGTTTCTTCTTAAATCATAACATAAGTTTCAAATTTAGAACTTAGAAATTTAAAAGTTAAAACTTGTAGTTTATAACTTGTCGTTTGTAATATGTAAATCTGTTTCTGTAATTTATGTCAATAAACTCAACGGTCAAAACCCAACCAACATGCAATGTTCAATGTTACAAAAATCGAAATACCCGCAAGTCCATTGCAACTGCAATTGTAGTTTTGCTGTCTCAACTCTCATATTTGTGATCCGCTACTATCATGGAATCTCATGAACCATTGATTTTTAACTGAAAGTCTACAAACTACTCTCCAAGTATAAGTATGAACTATTGGTTTTGGACATATTTTAGTATGATAGATGCGTGAATTCATTTATAAAAGAGAGTGAATGTCAGATTGTGTAGCAGGAATGACTGTTATTTAGCGTTGAGATCTAATTTAAATTTTTTTCAAGAAAGTGACTATCAGTCTATATACATAATAAAGATTTTAAAATAATTTGAAAGGGCGGTAGCCCCTAAAGAACCACCTGATTGCGCTCCTGCCGTTGACCTAAAGGGTTTTTCATAAATAACTGGTGTAAAAATGGGTTTGATACCCATCCGAATGGCAGTTTTTTCATGGTGGAAAGTTTATAGTAGGGTGGGGCCGACTGCTTTAGCGTGAACACACCAAAGCGAGAAGACGGTGAGTTTGGGTTCGTCACTCTGGCTTTCACCGCACACATGAAAATATCCTATCCTATCGTATCCTGCATCCTCGTTATTTACCATCCTGTCCCCCAACATCCCTAAAGCCATCATCCGAATTTCCCTCTCCCCCTCTCCCCCTCTCCCTCGCCCTTCATATATACCTCTGTCTCTCCCTCTCTCTGTCTCCCTCCTTCTGTAAAACCTCCGTCAAATTCATCGACGCACATAGCCACCAACCTCCAAAACACAATGAGGGAGATCCTGCACATTCAAGGCGGCCAGTGCGGGAACCAGATCGGTTCCAAGTTCTGGGAGGTGATTTGCGACGAGCACGGGGTCGACCCCACGGGGAGGTACCAGGGCGACGGTTCCTCTTCCGATCTTCAACTGGAGAGGATCAACGTCTACTACAACGAGGCTTCTGGTGGTAGGTACGTTCCCAGGGCGGTGCTCATGGACCTCGAACCAGGCACCATGGACAGCATCCGATCCGGCCCCTACGGCCAGATCTTTCGCCCCGATAACTTCGTGTTTGGCCAATCTGGTGCGGGCAACAATTGGGCCAAAGGACATTACACTGAGGGAGCGGAGTTGATCGATGCAGTTCTCGATGTTGTTCGCAAGGAGGCTGAGAACTGTGATTGCCTGCAAGGTATTCTGGCATTGAATTTCGATTTGTTTTCATTTTACTGCTCTTTTTTCTCTAATTATACGCTTGAATTATTTTAATTTTATCGCAAATTGAACTACATCCTTCCATTGATTTGAAAAGCGTGTGGATTATTTTACAAGAACTCAAAAGTTCTCAGTGCTGTGGTGATCTCTAAAGATTGAACAAGATAGGCTGTAATTGCAATGTTACATTCCCGTCATTGTGTACCAAATTGACACAGTAGAACTCAGATCCATGAACCTGATGGTACTGGAAACGATATTCAACAGATTAAAACCATGAATCTTGCGGGCGTGATGTTTTTGTAGTTAAAAGTATTTTTATTTTGTATAAGTAAATTTATAAATTGATATGATTTAAATGATAGATCAATTTTATTGATTTATAATTTAATATATTACGTCAATTTATAAATATTTTGAAGAGATTTGTTTTCATAATTGTGACTAACTGTTGATGCTCTTAATTTTATAATATATGTTTATTTTTATGTATAAATTTCTCATGAGAATTGGGTTAGTTATTAGCCGGCCCCTTCTTTGTCTGGTGTGGAGACAAGAATCTATATCGTATCTTTTGTGATGTATAATCAAATAAAAATATCTTTGATCATAATATGTGATTAAGATGGCCCGATTAAAGATTACATGTTGCCGGCATGGCTTCTTAAGCAAACGTACAGAAGCAGTAAATCTTATGGCATCCATTAATTTGGCCGTCTCGTGGGCCCTCCGTCTATAGTGAAGAGGAATAGTAGATTTAGAACTATTTGATATCAATAAAAGCAATCATGAAGGGAATCATTGCACATGACTTTAGTTACTACGATCCCCAACTTTATTGGTTTAACCTTATCCCAGCACCTGGATCTGCATCTGAGTTAGAGAAGGAAAAAGGATTTTTGGACAACAAAAATGATGTGAGACGTGCTATAGTGAACGCCAATAATAAGTAACGTGGACTGCTAAAATATTACTTCTAGGTTTATTTTTAATTGAGATTCTTGTCGGTAAATGATATCCTCTTACAGGGTGTATTTTACAAGATGCCATGTGTAGTGAATACTCTGTAATCAAATACGACGCTATACATCATGTTTTTTGTAGTGTAATTTCTGCTTTGGCGGCAACCCGTAATACGCTCTGTATCGTGTATCAGAATCAAAACTTTGTCCTTTGGATGTGATTTATCCTTTCAGTTATTCGGTTCTACTAGTTTCTGGTGTAATGAACTGATTCTGCTCTTCTCTGAGTTGTGACCGTTAAATGCTCTTTTCCTTGAAGTGACTTCTAACTTCATAGAGTATGGCTGCATGAGAATTTTCTGCTTTAGACCAGACAATGCTATTTCCGCTCATCTATGGTGTAATGAACTTTTAGCTGATTTTTGTAAATTCCATGGTAAATATTTTGGTTGAACTTACCTGTTGATCCTATTTTGGACAGGTTTTCAGGTATGTCACTCACTTGGAGGAGGCACAGGGTCAGGCATGGGAACCCTGCTGATATCGAAGATTAGAGAGGAGTACCCTGACAGGATGATGCTCACGTTCTCTGTTTTCCCTTCTCCAAAGGTGTCTGACACGGTTGTGGAGCCATACAATGCCACCCTCTCAGTTCACCAGTTGGTGGAGAATGCTGATGAATGCATGGTTCTTGACAATGAAGCACTTTATGACATTTGCTTCAGGACCCTAAAGCTCAGCACTCCAAGCTGTGAGTATCAAATCAATTTTATATTCATTTTCAACTTGAAGAACTGCATAGTATTTAAAGCTTGCCTTTTTGTACCTTTTATTTTGCAGTTGGTGACCTTAACCATTTGATCTCTGCAACTATGAGTGGGGTAACATGTTGCCTGAGGTTCCCTGGTCAGCTGAATTCCGACCTTCGGAAATTGGCTGTCAATCTAATTCCCTTCCCACGTCTTCATTTCTTCATGGTGGGCTTTGCACCACTCACCTCTCGTGGGTCACAGCAATACATTTCCCTCACTGTCCCAGAGCTGACTCAGCAAATGTGGGATGCCAAGAACATGATGTGTGCTGCTGACCCTCGCCATGGCCGCTACCTGACAGTCTCTGCAATGTTTAGGGGAAAGATGAGCACCAAAGAGGTGGATGAGCAGATGATAAATGTGCAGAACAAGAATTCATCATACTTTGTCGAGTGGATTCCTAACAACGTAAAGTCAAGTGTGTGCGATATCGCACCTAAGGGTCTGAAGATGGCATCCACTTTTGTTGGGAACTCTACATCAATCCAGGAGATGTTTAGGAGGGTGAGTGAACAGTTCACAGCCATGTTCCGTCGCAAGGCCTTCTTGCACTGGTATACTGGGGAAGGTATGGATGAGATGGAGTTCACTGAGGCAGAGAGCAACATGAATGATTTGGTGGCCGAGTACCAGCAGTACCAGGATGCAACAGCTGATGATGAGGGTGAGTATGAGGAAGGGGAAGAAGAAGAAGCTTATGAAGGTTAGAACCTGAAACAACTATGGCCGACAGCCGTATGAGGTTTTCCAGCTCCATATCTACTACTATGTGGCTATCAATATTTCTTCTGTTTGTTCATTGTCTATTCGTTTGGTTATTATAGTTCAATCTTCAGCTTATACTATTCCAGAAATGTTTGTTATTTGGTATTGTATGATGATGTTTGTTGTTCTATTTGAATGTATCAATAAAAAAAGTCATTTTTGTTAGAAGTCTCATTTGAATAGTGCTGTGGTCCTGGGGAACGAAATTACCGTACTTCAAAAATTTCCCTCTTTTTAGTGGCTTTAGCTTTACCTTAGTCATGGGATATTTCAAACTCTACGATCGTGCAAATGGGCATTAGCTGAGAGGTCTGATGTTGTGATGTTTATCACAGTAGCAGTTTGGTTAGGGGCCTTAGGGCATGCTTATTACACTGCCACTGGGCTAAAATGTTTGTCCATATAATTCCAGTTGGGGAATTGATGGGACTCCAACTGAGCCTGGTTCTACTGGTAAAGACATTCTATTAGGCAGGTTTTCATTTGTGATTAGCGTCGGAACGTTTTACCTGCTATTGGACTTTGAAGTCCATTATCAAAGTTTTTGTACTTTCTAGTCCTAGCAACGATCTGAATTCTGGACACAAGTATCCGGTGTTAATCGGTCGAATGTTCGGCTTCTGGCAACCCAAAAAAACCGAGACGGTGACCGTGGTTTCATTAAAATGTTTGTCCATATGTATCCGGTGTTGATGGCCATGGTTTCATTAAAAATTTGAAGATCTGATTTGTTTTTACAAATAATTTTATCTTATCTTATTCTATTTTATTATTTTTTCAAATTTACATATAAAATAAAATAAATAATTCAAAATTTTAAAATTACAAAATAATTTTTTAAAATCTCAAAATAAAACTAATATTAAAAAAAAAATGATATTCTTACATTTCTTTTACCACTCTTCTAATACTCTTTTTAGTTTTTTTTAAGTTTTCTTTTATTTAATAATTAAAGAAGTGATTATTAATAAAATTATATATTTTTAAAATTTTTTTCTTAATAGTTAAGGGTGTTAAAAGAATAATTAAAAGAAAATACGTAAAAATAAATACATTATGAATGGTAAAATAATAGTAAAATAATAGTAAGCTTATTATTACCCTTAAAAAAATATTATAATAATATTTTATTTTTATTTTATTTTATCTCATCTTAATTATAAAAACAAACAAGTCTAAATTTTTCCCTTTGTTTCAATGGGTAGATGCTTCCCTAACTCCGGTATTTTTTTTTTAAGCAAGAATATTTCATCATACTAGAAACATAATAGATAAGGGAGAAGTTCTCCTACAATCACCCTAAAACAATAAATAATAGTGCAAATAAAATGGAAAAAAAAAAGAAAAAAATAGATTATTTGAAACTAATTTTTTGGTCTCTACCCATATCCTGAAGGACGCCATCTTATAGCAAGATGGATAAAAAGTGTTTATTAAAAAAGGAACAATGGAACTACCATTAGAGGTAGTGGATTCTCCGCTGGAAGTAGTGCGGGTGGCGGGTACATTGTTACTATTTGTCTGGAATAAATTGAAGGAGAGGTTCACAATTCTTCGAGCAAGATCACAGATTATTGAAAGCAAAAATGAAGAATAAAAGCATTCATAGCCAAATCACAGACAAGAGTCTATTGGCGGCGGACACACACACCACCTAAAGCAGAGAAAAGCGGGGCCAACAGAGAGAACCAATGCCTCCAACACCGTCAGAGTCGTGTGTGGCTTCAAAAATGGTCTCAATTCGCGGTTACGTTTGACTAACGTGCATGGCAAGAACCACTTGTGCGATCGATGGTTGGTGAGGCAGTTTCCTTCAATGAAAGTAAAGATCGACGGTAAGGGAGGATGTTGGGATAGCATGTGGTGGTCGGAGATGGCTGGAATTTAATTCCCATTTTGCAAGCCAATTTTTTTTTATATAAAAATAAACTATACATTCTAATATATCATAACCAACCACCAAATTTATGAGTTTACTGTTTTATTTGATTTGATATCAAAGGTTTCTCTTAAATAAATTTAAGGAATCGGAAGAATAAAAGGTTACAAAAAGAATAAATGTATAAGCTGACAGAATTTTATATGATTTATTAAATATATTTATAATAAAAATAATTTTATAATATGTTAAATCACATCCCAAATTAATTTGTGGCGTTAAAGAGTATTTTTAATTTTTTCTTACAAAAATTAGACCCAAAAAAAAAGGAAAAAACACTATACTCACTGAACGCGTGAACAAAATTCTCGCCCAGAAAAAAATAAATAAATAATCGTCGTTTTTACAAAAGCCGAAAACGGTCGCCGGTCGCAGTCTCGGTTTTTAAGAATGGCTGAAAATGGTGATCACAGCGAAACAATAATATTAAATTAACACCAGATGTCAGATACGATGAAAATCCCAATCGGCCTAGGTTTTAAAACGAAAGTAAAGTTCGAAGAATTGAATACCTTCTGATATAAAACATAATTCGTTCGAAATTATTCAATATCTGATTTATTTTCCGGCAAAATACTCGTTTAACGATGACGAAAGAAATTAAAAAAAAAAAAAAACACTAGAACAAGAAAGAAAGAAATAAGAGGCAGTGCATCAGAGTCATGGAAGTATGAGGTGGAACACCGCTTACATTTTTTTCCAAAATGTAAAGCTTCTACCTAAAAATAAAATCCTCATCATCTGCACGCCCTTCATTCCTCCCACTTGTTTTATAATAATAAAAACACACACAAAACGCAGGCTCACGCAGAGGAATAGAATATGGTGTTTAATTGACTCAGGAATGCGGCAGAGTTCTGAAGTGGAGGAGTTAGCACGCTTCTGTTTGTTTATATGCAACACTCATTTTAAGTACAGAACTCTAGGGTTAGAGAGATTGTGGGCTTTTGCTTGGAGCCTCAGCCCGTGTACTGGGCTCCCTTTATATGTTGTTAAGGTCCAGTCCAGCTATACCCTTTTATGGGTCACATAATCTGCTAATGCTGTGATGTGGGCAAGGTCCATTCACATAATTGGTTGTCAATTGTTCAAACTTTCAAACCCCACACGCATTTGTCTCGTTCATAAATTATAAAGCCATAGTCATCAAAACTTAAAAAATCCTCTTCCACTCATTACATTTTTGGAGAAATTATCGTTATTTTTAAGGAAAATTGTCCTTATAATATAGAAATTTACATCCTTGATCGAATATATTATGGGATGTCTCTAGGGACGTAAAAATAAATCAAAAGACCGTAAAACTAGACCGGACTAGACTATACTAATTGATTCGGTCCGATTTTCGATCAACGCAACTTGGAATAGGTTCTTTCATTTTAAAAACCGGTCAAATTTGATTTGGAATTGATTTCACATTTTCCAATACCGAACCGTACCGTTCACATATTACATATATTTTATCAATTTTTAATATTATATGTAATATTTTTTATATTGTATATAATATATAATTATGTATGAAATAATATATTATAGTTTCTAACATAATATTTTAGTTTTAAACGTGAATATTTAGTTGATTATATATTTTAAATATAAAATATATTAAGTATATTTTATTGCATAATAAATTCTCAACATATTTCTTTTGATAAATATATTAGTAATATTAATATACATAATATATTAAAACAAAGAAATGGACCCGAATATGACCAAAACCAGTAAAACATGAAGTATCGATTTAGGGATAACCGTTGCGTAATCGATTTTAAAAAATGCAAAAGTAGTGTTACTGATTTGATTCTAAATTTTGTCAAAACCCAGGCTGAACCAGATCGGTTTCACTCCTAGATGTCCTCGTATTAAATATAACAATAAACTAAAATAATGCGTTTAGAATCTCGCCAGTACACTGTTTTCTTTTGTGATTGGTCTGGTTTTATTATTGCTGATATTCTCTACAGACAATTATCCAAGAGACAATATTCTCTACTTAAATAAAGACTCAACTTCATCCATCATAGAAGTAGATGACTCAGCCTCTACAGATAAAGATCTGGGAGAGGAATTGTTTTATTATTTTGATTAACAATAAAAAAAAATTATAGAAGAAAGCAATAAGATAAATGTAAAAAAATACGGATTACAGTTTAGACCAACTCCATTAGATTTTAAAATCTGTGATAGACCATGAAGACAACACATTCACTTTCACTTTCATCCAAACGATTTAGATCTGTGAATTTGCATGTGTCGTACGACTTTTTCAATCATTGCAGGAAAGTTGTAGATCTATCTTTTTTAACTTTGAAAAGCCAAAAAATAAAAACAAATCTAAATAGACAATGTAGATGAATAGAGGAAGAATAGAAAGTGAGGGAGGAGGAAGAGGAAGCCAATGCCTCCTCAATTCCAATAAAAATCAGATCGTGAACCCTTAAGTTAGATATCCATGAAGTTATAGTCAAATGTACATTAAGTTATCATTTTTCTTCTTTTACTAATAAATTATCAAAATTGATAGTAACAAGTTAATTATGTCCTAAATTTGCTGATCACGCATTTTCTCAATGGATTCTTAATTTTGATAGTTTAAATATCAATTACTGCTTATTACCCGACAATATCTCCATATAATCAATAGGACGTATTAACACAAAAACATAATTTGCTTTTTGGGATTTTTGGAAAGAAAATAATCTCAATTATAAAAAATCTCATGAAAATAAATTCATAAACTAACATGACTTCATTTGATTTTGATACGTTAGATAAGGGTGAACAAAATGACCGTTCTACTAGCCTGCTACCTGCCTGATAGCAATACAAATAGAAGCCTACCTTTCGATACTCATTACCGACTCTTTTGAGTTTCAAACAGAAATACTCGATAACCCGATTTATCTAGAAATTCTAGCACATTCTCATTTCTCTCACTCGATTCAAGATTTTTCTAATTCGATGAAATCAAGAGGAAAAAGTCTTGCAATGAAGAATATAGATATTTAATCTTGAAACCTCTGGCCTATGGGGAAGATGATGTTGATTACGTACCTTTGGGGAAGCGAGTGGAATAGAGAGACAAAGAGGCATTGTCGGGGACCTAGTCAAGATTTGGGACGTCGAAGACATGAACGGCTTTGAGAGCCATCTATTTATGTGAAAGAAACATAGAAAAGACGAGAGGTTTTAATGGAGGATGAGGAGAGAAGATGATTGTGTGTAGAACCTCCCCTCATTCTACCAAGAATCATTTTCTGCTTCGAATATGGGTATTTATTTCTGAGAGTGGTGGCTACGGAATGGGATCTACTCTCGATATATTCTCGCAACTCGTCATAATATGCCTACACCATTCTGAGTTTATTTTTTTACTTAATGAAGAAAGGTTGTTGCATCTTTTTAGTAGGTTAGTGGGGTTTAAAAATAAAAATAAAAATAAAAAATTATCGGAATACTGATTATCCGATAAGGGTATCGGGGTCGTCTAATCGGTCAAACGGCCTACCAGGCTATTACTACTTGCTGTAGTTGGGCCGGATCGAAAACTCACCTAATGGGCCCAGTTGGGTTGAAAGTTCACCTAACGTTAAATTTATTTTATAATAAAATTAATTTTAGAATTTAATATAACATATTAAACTATGTCCATCTATGAATATAATTATATAAAATCTTTTTATAGTTATAACGTTTCTCTCAAAACACAACTAATACAGGCGCGACACTAATGGTTGCCACCTAATGTTGGATTCTCACGTTGCCTAAAACGGTAGCAACCAACTATCAATATACACATGTGAGCTAATGGTTGGGTCCGGATTAGGGGTGGCAATATGTGACACGACACGTTAACACGACACGAACACGACACGGTAAAAGCGGGTTAGTGTTTAGCCTTAACGGGTTTCGGGTCAAATCGTGTCAACCCGTTAAGACACGATTTGATAACGGGTCAAACCCGTTATGACCCGTTAAGACCCGTTATGACACGTTAAGAAATTTAAATTTACTTTTATACCCTTGAGCTAAACTTTAAAAAATCCTAATTTAAAATTAGATTTATACTCTTAGACACTTAGCTATCCCATTTAAGTACTTATTAAAAAATCATTAACGAGTTAATTCATTGTTATTTAATATGTTTGAGTTATAAATTTAATATTTTACAATGTGTGGATCATATTTGTGTGTTTATCATATTTTATAGTGTACTACTTATTGAATTATAATTTTAAGATTGTAATTTATAATTAATTTTTTACATTTTATAACTATTGTTTAAGTTTTAATATTTGTATAAAATCAATTAGGTTAAACTCAAACGTGTCACTAACGGGTTTGCGGGTTGAAACGTGTCAAATCGTGTTATATCGTATCGTGTCATAACGTGTCATATAGTGTCAAAGGTCTTAGCGGGTCTTAACGGGTCGTGTCGTGTCAACCCGTTATCTTAACGGGTCGTGTTCGGGTTGAAGTTTTTGACACGAAATCCTTAACGGGTCGTGTTCGTGTTGACCCTTTAAGCATTATATACACGTTCTGACACGACACGAACACGACCCGTTAACACGTTTTGACACCCCTAGTCCGGATGTTCTTCCAAAACCAATTTTGTAGACAGCCTATCAAATGTTGCCACGTAAATATCTCTCAAAAAGACTCCCAAATTAGCATTAGCTCACATGTGTTTCCAAGGCTTGACCTCTGGTTTCCAAGGCTTTTGAACTTTCCTCTGGCAACGGTTTCGCAGACTCTGGATTTTCTAAAATTAAATTTTAAAACATAAAATTTTGATTACATAAATTTTTTAATCATATTTAATTAAAAATAAGAAGAAATTTGTGAAAAAATAAAATAAAATAATTTTTTGTCTTCAAAAATAAATAATAAAACTAAAATTTTTGCCAAATTATTTTTTGATAGGTGTACAAAATTATATTTCTTGAAGATCCAATATAAATACTCTCACCGAACAACAAAAAAAACTCAATATTTTCTTTTTTCATGTTCTGAGCGCAAAAAATTTAATTCACGAGATAGGAAATCTAGTCAAAAGCATCATCGTAAAGTCATTGCTGGTCATAGAGACAACAATCCATTCTAGGTTTTCATTTCTTGGAAGGGCGATGGAAGTAAAGAATTTAAAAAAAAAATCTCCATCTTCGTTCAAATCATACGCATGGGTTGCAAGGATATGGATAGATTCAAGTAGGATGGCCACAAGGACAAACATCGCTCTAATTTTTGTTTGAGAAAATGTTATATTTGGTAAGTAAAAAGGTTAACCATCCGTTTTTGTTGTAAATACCTTCGCTCCAAATAAGTTCTATTGATGATGCTGTCATTTTCTCTCTCTCTGTCCATTTTTGTCATCGGCGGCAACTGGGTTCGAAGGTCTTCGTTCACAGAGTTCGAAGGTCTCACAACAACAAGGTCTTCGAGGATGGATGCTTATTTAGGGGTGATTAGGTGTGATGCGGGTTTACAGTGTTTGTTTTGGAAATGTCTACGTGATAATACATGATTGGTTGTCTGCAGTATTGATTTTATAAGGCCGTCCGGATTCCAACTTTTAGTAGGTTTGGAGGTTGAGAAGTGTTGAGAAGAATTATAAATAATAAAAAAAATAGATAAAAAATAATAATAATATATTGAATAATAATAAAAAAATAATAAATAATAATAAAAATAAATAATAATAAAATAATAAAATAATAAATAATTATAAAATATTTTAAGAATGTTTAAAGTATTCTTAGTTGCAAAATGCAATCGACTCTACATTTATGCCCGCATCAGGTAATGTTTTCTCCACGTCATCAAACACGTCATTTGAGGGTAATGAAGAAAAATCTCTTACGAATTTTCATCAACTTGATGTATATATCTAAGGGTGGCGATATGTCACACGACCCGTTAACCCAACACGAACACGACACGATAATAGTGGGTTAGAATTTAGTCTTAGAGGGTTTCGAGTCAAAATGAATTGACCCGTTATGACATGATTGCTTAATGAGTTGATAGCGAGTCAACCTATTTTGACTCGTTATGACACATTATGACACGTTAAGAAAGTTAAAATTATAAGTATACTCTTACATTTAAATATAAAATTGTTAGAATCTTAATTTTAATATTTTTATTGTTTATATTATAATTCATATTTGTAGTTTGTATTATAATTTTTATAGATATTGTGATTTTAATATTTGTATAAAATTATTCTAAATTTAATTAAGTCGAACGGATTAATTTTGGACATATTCAACACATTTACATAAACAAGTTAAAACGTATCATATTTTATCGCGTTAATTTATTTCGTAATATTCACTAATGGGTTATAACGGATTGACACGACACGACACGACACGACACGTTATATTAATGGGTCGTGTTAAAATTTGAGATTTTGACACGATAAGCTTAATGGGTCGAGTTAGAGTTGATCTATATAATATAATATATATATCTTAATACGACACAAATACGATCTATTGACACGATTTAATATCCCTATGTATAGCTCATGAAAAAATTTATTTACACACGCGGTTCGGGACCTCTCGTGTACATGTCCATCCACGTGTAATATTGAAACGGCGTATTTCGTTCAATTGGCTTGGTTGAAAACACAAGGCTATGTTGAATGGTAAAACGTAAGCTTCATCTGCAAGATTCCCCACAACCAATCTTTCTCCAGACTCAAAATCAATCTCGTAACTTCATTGTGTTTGCCGTCCAAAACCAAGATTCCCATAAAACTCTTGCCAAAAATACTAATGAGGATGAGTCCTTCGGTGAAGTCAACAAAATCATTGTTAGCATAGCATTAGAAGGTGGCATCGAGATAGAGTACTTGATTGAGTAGAAAGACGAGCATACCCCATCATCGGTCCCCTCCGATTTCATAGCCAAATATGTGGTAGCCGAGTACGAGACTCCCTGGTGGACCGCTGTTAACGACTCATTTCTGTTGAGGAAGACCCGCGAGACGTGGATACGGTGGACCTAGACAGACAAATCGCGCTTATTTTCGTCGTTGGGCTCGATTTTGGCCATGAGTGAAGCTCCCGGCCGAAACCAGTGCGAACATCGACCATCGCAACAACGTGGCCAAACAGTTCTTAGGGCCTTTGTTTGGGTTCGCTACAAAGAAGATGAATTACGGTAAAAGTACAAATTCTTTCAAAATCGATTTTTATCTTTTAATATCAATTGATGTGACTAATGTCACATCAGCTAATTTTTCAAAAGATACGCAACGACGGTTACATGTAGCAGAGCTCATATCTCTTATAACTTTCTTCAGTAGAACAAACAAAAATCATGGGGCTCTTCCAAACTTACATCTAGACATCACCCACCTTAACAATATATTCTTTAAAAATACAAAAACAAAAAAACATACCCCAATTAACATATTAATATCCTAAAACGGTGAGTAAAGCCTCCCCATTAAAAATAAAAAATAAAAAATATTTCGACTCTTCGTGTAGCTTGCTTGCTTTTTATGATTAGCGGCAACTGAGTTTCTTGGCCCTGTAGATCTGCATCCTTCTCTGTCTAGCTTGAGCCGCCATTACCCTACTCATGCTCTTGTTGTTCACATTGAGATCAAACGGTCCTGAAAAGTCCATCCCCTCTGCAGAGACGTTGAGATCAGGGAGACCAGTTGGGACCGCCTTGTCATTGACCGCGCCAAGCTCGCCAAATCCACTGTTAGTGCTAGATGGCAACAAGGACTTCATTTGAACCGTCCGATCTGTGTCTTGTTTTTCACCACAGTGAGGATCGACGGTCTTCAAAAAGGGTCCAAGACTCAACTGTACAGATTTTTTTTAAAAGAAAATAGATATAACTATTTATGGATTAAAAAACCCCAAAAAAGAAAAGAAAAGAAAAAGTTCGTAAAAGCTTTGTCAGGAAAAAAAAAAAAAAACCTTGGATTTCATCTCCAAATTGGAAGCTCTCAAATAGGTGCAATAATTCCTCATATATTCAATCTCCTGTTTGGGTTTCAGAAGGAGTGTTAGAGAGTAATTATAGCTCCAAATTTTCTTGACAGGAAAGTAAGAAGATAAGATACCAACACACGTACTTTGAGGGTAAAATTCTAACAAACTGACAAATTAAAAAAAAAAAAACAAAAAACTCACCCCTTTTAGCGAATCCCTACGCCGATTTAACTCATCTATGATCTCCAACCAATCCTCTCTCTTCTAAAACATCAACGACATCCAAGAAGTACAAATCAGTTAACAGAAAATCACAAATAAAAATTAAAAAAAAGGAAATAGAAGCCATCAGAGATTCAGAATCTCTTAAACCAAACGTAGAAAGAGAGCAAGAAACATGGACAAAACTGGGTGGTCAAAACCTCAAGAAAATGGAATTTCAGCAAGAAATTTTGAAAAGAAATGAAAAAGGCAAGAGATGGATGTCCTTTCGATAAACTTCAAGATAGATGGAGAAAAACCAGCAGTCAACACTTTGAAGAAAATTGAAACACCATGAAGAGAAACTGCAAAAGACTGAAAAGGTAAGAGAGAGATACCCTTTTAAGAGGGGTTTTTCTTTTCGACAACTGCTTGGGCTTCTCGTCAGATTCGCTGCTGGGCGAGAACGAAAGAGGGGTCGCCGGGCTTGGAGCCTTGGCTTTGACCGCCGGTGCACCTTCTCTCTCACATACAGGATCCACACCGCCAACATCAGTCCCACCACGCAACTCTGATGGGGACGAGTACCCGAGACGAAAACAATCTTTCGTTTGCACCGAAGATCTCCTTCTTTTGACGGACCATGTCCAAAATCTACAGCGACTCTCTGATTCAAACACCAATTGAGGCAGGTGGAGCAAGACTTCGGCCACCGCAATCTCAGCCGTATTGAACTCGCTGAACGGAGTGCTAGCGTCCATCATTGTTTTATGTCTCTGTTTCTCTCTACATATACATATCCATGAGAAAGCTTTCTTCTGTCGCTGTAAAACTCCTTACATAGAGGGAAAGTTGCAGAGAAAGAAGAGAGAAAGAGAGAGGGAAGGAGACGGCAAAGGATTGGGTGAGGATTGAAGGCAGAGCAAGATTGTGTTGTGTTGCTTGGGGACGAGGCTAATGCACCTAAAAGCAAATACAAAGAAAGCCATAGTAAGGTTGTGGCTGAGGACACGTGTAACGTAGATGGGAGATTGAGGTCAGTCTAGGGTTCATGGTCTCTGTGAGTCTGTTTACTACGACCAGTGAGGAGGCGCGTGCGTCCTTCTCACGTGCTCACCCTCTTGTTTGCTTTTGTGCTACAAGTCGTTTATCTAAAAAGATTTTACACTAGCTGCTGCTTGGCAGGAAAAATTATGCTACAACTAATTCAAGATGAAGTCGTTTCCTGTTCTAGGGCTGCAAACAATCTAATCTAGTCGAGTTTTTCGATTATTGAGTTGAGATAAGATTTTATTGAGTCGATCTAATTTTGAGTCGATCAAAGACGAGTTCTAATCGAATTGAGTTATGTATTGATTTTTATTTTTATTTTTTAACGAGTCGCGCGAACAGAGCTGAGTAGAGTCGAATAATTATTCGAGTGACTTATTCTTTATAAACATTTAACTCAATAATTCTTTTATGAACTTAATACAATATTATTATATAGTAACAAAATATGTTATTTATACATAAAGTAACAAAATATATTACTTATACAAAGTATTAAAAGTAATATATATAACACATAAAACATATACAATAAAAGAATATATGTAATAATATATATAAGAGCATATATATATATATATAAATATTATGAGTATTGTTATGAATCCAAAACGAGCCGAGTCGAACTTATACGAATTTTGTTCACGAACTTAAATTGACTCAAGTCGAGATTATACGAATTTAGCTAATTTAATATTTGAACTAATATTAATGATTATTAACAACTCATTTATTAAATTAATTGAGTCCGAATCGAGTTTATACGAGTCGAGCTTAAATTATTTATGAGCAGCTCTATAAATTTGCAACCATACATGTACATACAAGTGCCACCATTTAAGTCTTAAGAGTGAAAATATGTAATACGTTTATAAATTTAACATAAATATGACATAAAATTATCATATTTGAATTTGATATAAATAGATTTTGATAAAAGAAAAAATGGTTGACCCTTTAATATCGCTCTCATTAGATTATGCAAATGCAAATTTAATGGGATGTTTGGCTAATAGTCTCAAAATGTGTTGTATTGGATTATGAAAATGTAGAAGAGATGGATTTTTGCTACAGTAAGTTAGTATCGTAGGTCAGATTCGATAGTTACTAAAGCATGGCCGAAAGGAATAAAAAGATATTTTCTTCCTTACTTCTACAATGATTTGATTGCATCAATTTTTTTTTTAGGGCTATAATGTTATTATAATTAATATATAATCGAGAGGATGATAAAATATAAAAAATAAATTAATAGTATTTTATTATTATATAAAGAAGATATAGATAATAATCCAATGTGAGTATTGGATATGGATAGAATAGATAAAGATAAAATTCATATCATATTAGCTAAAACTTGAATTTTAGTTTAGCTGTTCCAATAAAAGTGCTCTAAGACATGATTAATAGATATGTCAATAACGGCTCCATCGGTTTAACCCAAAATCAACACGCAACAACTATTTTAGATGTTATTTTAAAATTATAACTTTATTATTGTTATATTATAACATTGATAATTCTCAATATGTTTATATTTTTATATTGAGATTGTAATTTATGACCTATACTTATATTTATACTTATTGAGTTTATAATATTGGTTTTATTATAATTTAACATCTGAAATTTTTTTATATTTTTTGTTAGTAGGTAGTCTAACTTAAATATATATATATATATTGTGGCTATTAATAAATATAAATTCTTACTTTTTTTATGTGAAATTTGGTCAAATAAGTTATGCAGGCTAGTTCAATTTATGTTATTAAATAGGTTGAAATTAGTTGTATCCTTGCATTCACTTTAAAATAAATAAATAAATTACGGGCCTACATAAAAAAAAAAAAAATTTAATACTAAACCTCATTTATTTTCAAAATGATTATTTGGTGCTTGGCACTCTACGATTATATATAGCATTGTTAATTATTAACTTGGTCAAAACAAGTAACACAATATGACTTATGATTTAAATGGATCATATTAAGGTTTGAAAGTATGAACCGTTTAGTTTAACAGATTAGATTCAGATTGATCCATATAATTAAATATCCATAATTTAACACGATACAAACACGACCCCAAACACAAATTACCACCCCTACCACCAATAGCTTAAATAGAGGTGGTACATATAGTTCTTAGCAACTACAAGTCACTTAATGAATGCCTGCAACCCAGCTTCATGTTTTTCATCAATTTTTTCTTTAAAGTATCTTCATTTTTCTCCCAATTATATTCAAAACCTAATTTTTTTTTCTATCTCTCTTTTATTTTATTAAAGTAAACATAAGAAGATAGAGGAGGGAGCTGCCCCAACAGAAGTCTATCATAAGAGAAACGGTGCCAAATGATAAAATAAATGAGTAATGAGTCCAATATATAGGCCCGTGTTTCTTGGCTCGACCAAGCTAGACAATCGCTAAAAAAGTGGTTTGCATAAGTCCAACTAATGAACTATTTGAATGCAGCCTAAAGCAATACTAATGTTAATGTTGTGTTTCATACGCCTTTTAGCAAGATTCTAACAATTTGGGTCTTGAGTATTTCACTTACACACTTAAGAAAACTCGAAGAGTGAGGAGTCTTGGTGGAGGCCAGTGAGTGTTTGATGATAAAGTCAGTATATTTCTATAGTAATTTGTGCATAAGTTTAGATAAATCAAAAAGAGTTTTTTGTACTGATTCTAGATGGGGACAACTCATAACTGACTCATGGAGCTCATGTCTCTTCAATTGTTCATTTAGCCAAAATCTTTTGATTCAGTGTGGTTTTTAAGGTGGCATCACTAATGTGGCATATGGTCCGGGAGTGGTGCCATTAATACAACATGACTTCTTGACTTATTGTGAATGTTCTTGGTTAAACCTTTCCATGTTAGCTATCAGGAGATAAAGGATTCTCTATATTTTCTGTCCACTTAAATGCATAGTCTTGAGGGCAAGGTGTCGTCGGGAAAGTGTCAGAATAGCGAGTCTTATCTATCCTATTGTTCACCTTTCCATGCATAGGTTGCTTTGTGAGTGAATTTTGCTCATGGACCAAGTATTTTGCAGAGGCACATTGACTCCTTTTATAGTAGAGTCAGTGGGCTTGGCTGGGCTTGGCTAGATTTTATAACTTACTCCTTCATTAGTCCCTTGTAGGCTTGCTATACATGTCGAAGGGGGAAAACCCCCTTAAACATAGATAAAATTATAACATATTAACTGGATAGATAAGATCAAACGAGCTGGAGGAGTACGGTGTCTTGTCAAGAACAATTGCAACAATATGTGGAACTTAAACATAAAAGAGATTGGTCAAAACAAGGAAATTAATCTAACACAAAACCTTATATGAATAGTCAATTCATGTTGCATGCGTGGCATTTGGAGGTTCGGATACATAACGGTGTGTGAACCTGATCTTGCATTGGCTAGCGACACGTAAGCCTCATATGCTGATTGTTTTATAATACTTCCACTTTGATTTTAAATACCAATGACAAACAAACAAAATGGCATTATGTGTCCACACCAATAGATGATATATATTCTAACTTTGTTGAAAGGAAATGAAAGAAATCTTAAAAGTAGCCATGAAATACGATTTGGGGGAGGAAGTAGACAAGGAGAGAAGATTAGAGGTGCCAACTCCTCCTTGGCCTTTTGTTATTCTAAGGGGTGTGATCACCTAACAGTGTATCCCTTGAAAATGCATATTCTCCATAGTGATGATTCTCATAAGGGGTGATGGTAGTTAAGGATATAGAGACACAACCTTTTGACTAATTCAAAAGGTTGCATCTCTTGTATAAAGTGTTAAAAGACACAATACTTTGATTTAATCAAAGTGTTATGTCACTTGCTAAGAGTTGTATTACTTAGTAACCATTGATATTTCAATAGTTGTGATTCTTCCGAATGGGTGTATGGTTGCCTATAAATAGAGACCACTAGTGCACAAATCATTCACTCTATTCTTCCTTTTGCCATCACAAACTTGTAGGACAAATACCCTAACGGGATTGTCACCATTTTCATTCCTTCTTGTTCTTCATTTTCTAACAGTGGTATCAAGAGCCGGTCATGTTAGAAGGAATTTCAGGAGTTTTTTCACGCATTAAGAAGACGATTAATAGACAAGTGATTGGTTTGGAAACCACACTTGCATATTATAATCATCTTTGAAGGCTTGAAAATTCAAAAGTTTCACTTTATCAAGTCACGGTGGGAGGATTGGAGTATACTGGTAATTTGAAAAATTTGGAAAATTATTATTATTCTGAAGAAAATTATTGGAGAATTTTTACTTAGAGAAATAGTAATTTTTCCAATTTTTCATCACCCACCAACACTGTTTTGCGGGGTCGTCGAAGTTCTTCACCGCTTCCGGATTTCATAAATTTTGAAAGTACATTGGAATTTTCAATCCCGGTGATAACTTCATCAAACGGAAGTGAAGATAGTGAATTTTCAATCTCAAACGGTGAAAAAATCGAAGGAGGAAGAAGAAAATTCATTTCTGATTAAAGAAAACGACGTGTCATTTAGCAGGGGGTCAAAATCGGAGCCACTAAACGACTTGCCATTTAGTGAAAAACCAAAACCACAGGGCGTAAACGACGTGTCATTTAGCGGTTTCTCAAAACTGTCACCGCTAAATGTCGTGTTGTTTAGTACCTCTGAGTTAAACGACACTGTCGCTTCAAGCAACAGTCGTTTCTCTTCTCCACTAAACGACACGTCGTTTAGCCAACCTAGGCCAAACGACGTTGCCGTTTCAGTCGCCGAGGGGCTGCAACGTTTGGTGCTAAACGGCACCGTTTCAGTGCAGTTGAGCCAAGCCGCCAGTCCAGTCCTGAGCCAAGCTATTGTTCTAGCCACTGATCGAGTCGTTGACCGAGCCGTCGGTTCCGGATTGGCTCCCGCACCTGACTTGACCCGTCTGACCCGTTTTAGCCAGTTTCCTGACCCGATTCGTACCATGAACTTTTTTTGGGCCGTTCGAAGCCATTTCAAGCCCGATTTGTTCCATTCAAAACACGTTGTGCTCAAAATTTCGTGCCAAATTATAATAAAATATTTTTTAGACGAAATAATCGTCAGAAATTTTTTGACAGAGGAGAAACATCGAGAAGGGGTCGTGGGACATTCCAATCAAGGCGTCACTTTCATTATTCTCCTTATCTGAAAAATAGGAGAATTTCAAGGCTGCCTCCTTGGATTAAATCCAAGGGTTATTATTAAGTTTGTAATTATTTTTATTTTTCACAGTTGAATTATTTATTAGTATTATTTTTATAATATTGTTGTTAATTTCTTAAGATTTATTATTTATGGCACCGAAGAAAGGTATTTATCCCTCGGGATTGAAAAACTGAATAGAAGAAATTCAAGGGCCTGGAAAAGGCAGATGACTTTTCTTCTAACCCACGAAAAAACTTTATATGTATTAACAACACTTAAGCCATCAAAAACTGTAGAAAATGTCGAAAATGAAAGTAGAAATAGTATAATAACTGAAGATAAATGGGAAGAACACAATGCATGGATAAAAGTTTTAATTTTGCATTGTATGAATGATTATATTATTCTTTTATTTGAAAACTATGAAACTGCAAAAGAAATAATGGATGCAATTAATGCTAAGTATAGGTTTATGGTCAGATACTCATATACAATTATTATTGGATAAGTTTAACCATATTTGCATGAATGAGAATGATGATATTGGTGATCATGTACTTCAAATGGAATTGATTGTAAAAGAATTACATGATACTGGTCATCCTCTCACTGATAAGATGCAAGTTACAACTATACTAAATTGTCTTCCTTTATCTTAGGTACACATTATCACTTCATTAACACATAGTGGAAAAGAAATGACAATGACATCGCTTCCAGTACTTTTAGTACTTGAAGGGGAAATGATGAACGGAGGAATAAAGAAAGTAAATCTTCCAAATTAATGATGGCTCAGGATAAGCATTCTTCACAGAAAAAGATAAAGCCGAAACAGTTTAAGAAAAAGAAATGGTTGAAAAAGAAATAAAATAAACCATTTTCTGGAAAACTGTTTTAAGTGTGGAAAGAATGAGTATTACAAATCACAATGTCCAAATAAGGGAAAAGCACAAGAAAATAAGGAAATTGTGTTGACAGTGTCTGAAGTAATGCTTGTGGAACCAGCAACAAATTCATGGTTGACTCTGCAACAACAAGGCATATATACAGGAACAAAGATTTGTTTGTCAAGCTTAAAGATAAACAAACAGGAGAGCAAAAAGTGTATATGGGTAACAATACATACTGCGATGTCTTGGGAAAAGGTACATGTAAATTTAAAATAGATGGTTTCGTTATTTTACTTAGTGATGTATTATATGTACCTAGTATTAGACGAAATTTAGTATCAGTGCCTGTACTAGATCAGAAAGGCTACACAGTTGAGTTTAAGTCTGGAACCGTTGTAATAAGTAAGGGTAATGTATTAATAAAAGGCGTGAAAGATCACGATATATATGTACTGAATATTGATATTAATAAAGTATCAATTTTTGAGTATTTGAATGTGTCTACTGATTGTGCATATTTATAGCATTTAAGATTAGGCCACATATATAAAAATAAAATGATTAGAATGTGTAAAAGTGGATTAATTCCACAAATAAACTCAAATAATTTTGATGTATGTGAATCATGCATCAAAGGAAAAATGAGTAGTAAATCTTTTTCAAAGAATTTGAAATCTACATATTTACTTGAGATTATACATTCTGATGTTTGTGGACCTTTCAAAGTGAAAACCCATAGAGGAATGGAGTACTTTGTTACTTTCACTGATAACTATTCATGATATGGGCATATCTACTTACTTAAACATAAATCTGATGTAATTGAAAAATTTAAAGAATATATAAAATGCATGTAGAAACCCAGTTGGGCAGACCCATTAAAAACTTGAATAGTGATAGAGGAGGTGAGTTTGAGACTTTGGATGATTTCTGGAAACAAAATGGAATAAGACATATTTATATTATGTCATATAAACCTCAACAAAATGGTATTACAGAAAGGAAAAATAAGACTTTATTGGATATGGTGCGATCGATGATGGCATATGCTGATCTTCCAACACATTTTTGGGGTGAAGCATTATCGACTGCTACATATACATTAAATAGAGTTAAAATCAAAGCAAAACCTTTTACACCTTATGAGTTATGGACAGGACATAAACCAGACTTAAGTAAATTCAAAGTGTGGGGTTGTAAGGCACGAGTGCTCATCCCAAGGCCACTAAGGGATAAATTAAAAAGTAAAAACTTGGGAATGCAGGTTTATTGGGTATGTAGAAAACGGAAATGGCTATAGATTTTATCATTTTGAAATGGCTATATAGAGATGTCGTTTTCTTAGAAAATACAAATCTTATTACTCCAATTGATCAGATAGATTTATTAAATGATTTAGAAAATCAACAAATCTCCACAGAGTCTGACAATTTAAATTCTGATATGATTCAAATACAGGATAGTAAAAATAAAAGAAAGTCAGATGAAAATCAATCTTCAGGTATTGATGTTGGGGACAGTGGGAGTAAAAGATCCAGACGACCATCTATATTATTTCAAGATCATTATACTCTAAATACTAGTTTGGACAATGATCCTAAAAAATTTTCTGAGGCAATCAATAGAATTGATTCAGATTAATGGCTTGAGGCCATGAAAGATGAAATTGAATCAATAAATAAAAATAAGATTTGAGAGGTAACTGATCTTCCAAAAGATAGAAAAGTTATTGGTTGTAAATGGGTCCTTAGAAAAAAATTTAAAGTTGATGGTAGTCTGGAAAGATACAAAGCAAGGTTAGTGGCCAAGGGATATACTCAACAACCAGGTGTAGATTTTGTGGATCCTGTGGTAATATTCACAACTGTAAGGATCATCATGTCCATTGTTGCCCGGATGAATTTGGAATTACATCAGTTAGATGTAAAGACGGCTTTCCTCAATGGTGAATTAAAAGAAGATATCTTTATGATTCAACCAAAAGGATTCTAGATTGAAGGACATGAAGAGAAAGTCTAATGGTTGAAAAAATCATTGTATGGACTTAAGCAATCTTCAAGACAGTGGTACTTGAAGTTTCACCAAGCCATTTTGAAAATGGGATATGAAATGAGTCCACTAGATCATTGTGTATACATATGGAAAAATGATAATAAATTAACATTATTATCATTATATGTTGATGATATTTTATTTGCGAGTAATTGTCTAGATATGATGAATGAGACAAAAGTAAGATCTAAATTTGAGATGAAAGACATGAGTGGAGCTGCCTATGTTCTTGGTATAAGAATTTCTAGAGATAAAAATTCAAATCTATTGTATTTAGATCAAGAAAAATATTTAGAAAAAGTACTTAAAAGATTTGGTATGGAAAATTATAAATCCTTAAGTACGCCTGTTTGCAAAAGTCATACTTTAAATAAAAGTATGTGTCCAATAGATAAAGATGAAATGAGTGAAATGCATAATGTTCATTATGCTCAAACTGTAGGAAGTTTTATGTCTGCAATGACAAATACTAGACCAGATATTTGTCATGCAATAAGGTTAGTAAGCAGATTTCAATCCAATCCAGAAAAGAAACATTGGCAAGTAGTGAAGCGCATTTTAAAATATTTACAAGGTATCAAAAATTTGAAATTGTGTTTTGCAAAATAATGATCTAGAGTTAATTGGCTATAGTGATACTGATTTTGTAAGTGATGTAGATGTTAGAAAATCTACAACCGGATATATATTTCTATTTGGTGGAACAGTAGTTTCTTGGTTAAGTAAGAAACAAGTCTGTGTTGCAAAGTCTACTATGAAAGCAGAATATATTACTAAGTATTGCAGTGAGTAATGCGGTGTGGATAAAACGCTTCGTAGAAAGCTTAAGTTTGGGTATATCCACAAAACCAATCAATGGGTTTCGTGCTAATCAGTCTTCTATTTTATTAATAAAAAGTGCATTATCACTATATTTCGTTAATCAATCGGCCAAGGGAAAACACATTGATGTACATTATCACTATATTTTAGATATAGTGGAAAGATGAGAGGTTAAAGTTAATTTTATTTCCTCGATCGAGATGGTAGCAGACTCGATGATCAAAGGATCGTCTCTGGAGAAATTCAGAGAACATGTGACTAGAATGGGGTTGAGAAAAATCTAGACAATCTCATAGTCAACATGTATAACTCAAGAAATTATAGGGACGCCTAGAGAATTAGAGTTATGAAAATACCTAAACGAAATTTGGTCATGTGTAAAGTCACTGATAAGGTAATTAAGGAAAATCTCAGGAATGACCTCGGGATAAGTACTTAATAAAATTTCAGTGCAGATTGATTAACTAAATAATTAGTTAATCATGTGTAAAATCGCTGATAAAGTGATTAAGGAAAACCTTAGAATTAACCTCTAGAGGAAGTACTTAACGAAAATTCAGTGCAGGTCGTTATATGTGTTATGCATTCGGCTGAAGTCGTCAATTGTGACAGGAATATTGATTATAGATCAAGTCACGAAGAATTGATGTCATTCACTAAATATTTTAGTGAAATAAAGTCACCCTTTCTATGTGGTCAGTGGGAGCACATGTGATGAAGGGTGCGGTCAGATAAGGTAATGACAAAAATGAACGCACGTAGAGGCTTGTCATGCTCTGATGTTGATCTGTAGAGATATGTAGATGAGAGTTGAGTAGTGGATAACTCATATTGGTACTAAGGTAAATACTCAACTGGATCATCACGGTTTTGTGTGATCAAGTGGGAGATGTTATTCTAAGGGGTGTGATCACCAAACGGTATATCCCTTGAAAATGCACATTCTTCATGGCGATGGTTCTTATAAGGGGTGATAGTGGTTAAGGATGTAGAAACACAACCTTTTGACTAATTCAAAAGGTTGCATCTCTTGTGTGAAGTGTTAAAAGACAACATTTTGATTTAATCAAAGTGTTATGTCACTTGCTAAGAGTTGTATTACTTAATAACTATTGATATTCTAATGGTTGTGACTCTTTCGAATGGGTGTATGATCATCTATAAATAAAAGCCACTAGTATACAAATCATTCACTATATTCTTCCTTTTTCCATCACCAATTTGTAGGACAAATACCTCAATAAAATTATCATCATTTTCATTACTTCTTGTTCTTCATTTTCTAACACCTTTGAATTGGAATAAGAAAGGGAGGAGTTGTTAATGTTTTAGTGAGAAGGGAGAAAATATCTTTAGAGAATCTGATCATGTGCTTGCTTTCAAACTCAACTTAAATTCGGATGCCGTAATCAAAATCCAATTCTTTTCCTTTATTTTGATTTGAGTAACAAATATGTAAATCTTAATGCAAGATTTTGCATGCGTCCTTTCACATCTCACAATTAAGGCAATATATGCTGCTTTTAACATTTGCCTCCAAAATCTTTCAAAAAAAAAAAAAAAACCACATTGCCTCTAAAATAAATGTACGAGCACTAAAGATATGCTACATTCTACAATGTCCAGTTTTCTTTGTCTCTCTATTAATAAACATTCGTTTTTAAAAAATAAGAAAAATAAAAACATTCGGCCCACAGAAGATGCATTGTCTCTTGAGTCATTTAGCTTGAAAAATTAATTCTTCTGATAATTATACTTTTGAAAAAGATGAATTTGACAAATAAAATGATGGGCGTATCTCATAGTCATCTCATTTTTTGTTATTTGTGCATTGCTGGTAGTTGGATTCTTAGGGCTGATTTATTTAAAAAAAAATATATATATTATTGTAATATATATTTTTAATATTAATTTTATTTTAAAATTTGAAAATTTTATTATTAGATTTAAAAAAGTAGAATTATTTATTTTAATTTGTATAAAAATTTAAAAAGATATAATTATGAATTTGAAATAAAATGAAATAAGATGAGATGAGATTAGATAGTTTGTATAAATAAACAAGGTCTAAAAGCAATGTGGGAAGCTGAGGGAATAAAAAACTACACCGACCATGCATATACATATCTCGTGCCTTTGAAAACTCTCTAACGCTCGATCTCTCACTAAAGAAGGGGAAACAATAAAAATAAACAAGAGGAAATGTCATATACATATATAGTGGTGAATTTGATACCAAGAGCAGCTCTTACCTTTACCGTTGATTTTTTGAGTTTTTCTTTTACTTGAAGGATTGGTTCTTCAATATTGAGTTTGGGATATGATAATTTGACCTTACCTGAGCATCCAAGGCTCCATATATGTATATATATATATATATATATATAAAACTTAATTATGATGATCACAACTTGTGTAATATATCATTACAATCTTGAGGATTAAAAATTTAACCAAATGAGTATCCATTAATTCTAAAATTTTTGAATCAATGATTGGGTTTTTAATGATTAGTATACCATGTCACAAAGTTTGTCGCGAAGGTGTGTAACCTACTAAGCTAGATTATAATATTTTGATATTATGTATGTGCACAATGTTAAGTCTGATAAATAAGTGAAGCCAGTTAAAAACTTAAGAAATCAGCATCCAATGGTTGAGTCTCTTAACATATATTAACGTGGATGATTGATACAACACGTATAAGAGAGTCGTTTAAACCAGTTAAATGAAACAAGAATGTCAACGTATGTAACACATTAATGCAATTCGTAAAATATTTATCTAAACATGTGTGGCCCACAAAGATCTACTCCACTAAATTCAAACAAAAAGAATATGATAAGAGAAATCATTTAAGTAGACTGCCGAGAACTCGGTAATGTTCACAAACTACTATAAACCATTTGTCACACATTGTCGGGTTTAATGAAGTTAATGTATCCCACAAACTTTGAAAAATAAAATAAAATATTCTATTCATTATCTTCATACCACACATTACATTTTTTTTCTCTTATAAAATATATAATATATAAATAATGAGTAAAAGAGATTAATTAATTTAGAAAGAATAAAACTAAAAATTTAAAGAAATGAAAAGAAATATAGTGTGTAAAAATGATGAATAGCAAAGTTTTTTAAAAAAATAAACAATTCCAAGACTAGACAAGATATTTTAGTCAGCTTGCATAAAAGTAGGTATCGGATCCAGAGGCTGTAAAATAACGTCTCCAACAAACGAGGCGATACTTAACTTACCGGCTTACAGCAAATAGATTGATAGAACGAGGTCAGTTTTGTATCGAAAAATAATCTCAAAATGGGCTGGCCGAACGTTGAATCTTCTACAGCATCAATCTTGCAGAAAGAAGATTGAGAATATTTGGGTCAATAGTTGTTAATCGGAAAACAGATAATATCCAACATGGTTAAGCTGCTCGCTGCTTCTTAGACACTCTGCGCGAATCAATTACAAAGTCATCATCCGATTCATTCTCGGAGCTTTCATCTTCAAACTTTTTCGGCTTCTTGGACTGCTTTGATGAAACTTTGGACACTGTTTTCTTCCGTTTATTAGAAGAAAGTGGTGGGGATGATTTTTTCTTTGTAGCTAAAACAATGTCATCATCAGATTCAGATTCATCCTCAGACTTTTTGTTTGAAGATGGTAGTTTTCTTTTAACACTAACAGACTGAGTACTCCGCTTCACAGTAGCTACAGCTTTGGCTGGGGAACTCAGCTTCTGCTGACTATTCTTCTTCTGCTTCTTCTCATGAACCTTCTTTGACTCCTCTTTGGAAAGCAAACCAGATTCCATCATCCTGCAGTCATATTGAATTCATAAATAACTTTGCATCATAAATCTAACGGTAATTATATTACACAGAATAGATTAACAAAAAGACACATACCAAATCATCCAAGAGCAATAGTCAAATCAACACACAAGTTATGATGAAGTAGCCACTTATCAAGTGAGCCAAATTTACTAAATCAGGTCATATTATCCATAACATTCTAATAAGCATTAAAACATTCTGGAAGTTCAACACAAAATCATTAAGGAAAAAAGGAAAAAGCCCATCCAAATATTCCAAAAGATGGGGGATGTGTAATATGCATATGGCTATTAAACCTGTCCAATCCATTCGTGAGTGTGCTCAGCAGACCAAAGTTATTGGTGCCCTCTATACACACACACGCACAAATCTATATATCTTCTTGCTCTTTTTTTTTTCTTCATAGGAGAGAGGAGTAAATAGGAGAGTGGACCAGAGGCAAAAGATGGCGATCATAAAAATCCATCCACCAACCAGAGGAGGGCATGCAATCCTTGAACTTGATTGATCAAAATAACACAAAATCCTGGCACAGCATACAAGTTCATAGACGCCAACTTAAAGCCCGAAATAGATGTCTAAAATTACATGATGCCATTTTAATGTATTAAACAAACAAAATGACTAACCTAGTAAATAAAAAAAATTCTTCAAAGCCAAAATTTTTTTTGTTGCCAATTCCAAATAAACAAGTGCATATATAGCATCACAAAGATTTTTTGATAAGTAGCATTACAAAGATTATAGGGTGGGAGTTATCAAAAAAAAAAAAGATTATAGGGAAGGCATTAAGAACTCTTCATAATCTCTACTAATGTAGGAATCAAAACCCAAAACATTAGTAAAATTCTCGCCCAAAAACTAAATCAGTTCTTGGTCTATCAATAAAATCAAAAAAAATAAAAAAATAAAACATACATGCATTGAAAAATATGTTTTGTTGGATATGAAATCAAATATCCAACTCATTAACAATGACAACAGACAAACAAAAATGAGTGAGCAGAAAAAGAACAGAACCTGAACTAGAAAACAGGAAGATCAAACAAAAAACCTGAAGCCCAAAATCCTTATTTACATACATAATATTCGTGAGTATCTGGTACATGTAAAATGCCCCAAACTGCGACGTAATGCATTCCATAATGTGGTTTGTAATGACCGAGATACATACAACCCACAAATATATACCATGCGTAATATAATGAGTGTGAAGGTCAATATTGCTTCAGACGCCACTCAAGGAATCTTTCACATAAAATGGATTGCAGTATCAGCATTTCAAAAGGTACGACTATTTTTTTTCTCACTTCTCAGTTACACACGCACTAAGGTTATCTTTCTTCACAAGTAGTAAGCAGGGAAATGACAAAAATCGACATGCTCCGACTAATCTAAAGAGAGGGAGAAGGAAAGGGTAACGCCGCAAATGCATTCCTTTCTTTTAGGGATGCAGTTTTCTTTCCTTCTCTACATCCTAAAACAAAAACTAATCCATTCGATATCAAAACAGGGTTTATGTCACCAAAAAGATTACACAACTGGGGCAAAAATGACTCACCAGAACTGTGCCATTTCGCTATTTGGATTGTGCTCATAAAGAGTTTCGTAAAAAATCCTGAGGGGATCTCTCTGAAATTCCAGAATGCAACAATTAATCCCAAGACTCAAAAACCCTCGAATAGAACATCTTTAGGTAAGTAAATAGGGACAACAGAACAAGACCTCATCGGGAGGGTCTCGCCTCTGACCAGGCAAATCATAAACCTTCTTCTCCCTCTTCTTCTTGTCTCCTGCCGTATCTACATTCTTCTTTTTCTTCCCCTCGTCCTTTATCTTTGTCTTCTTTAGTTCCTTCCACAAAAGAAAACAAAACCGCACCAGTTAATCAACAATAGTCACCTACGGTAACTAAACCAGAAAATACTAAGAACAAATATATTAATGCTCAAGCAATTCAAGACAGTCCACTGCATTGTTCGCTAGGCCAAAACTCCCAGCCCCTCCGCCCCTCTCCCGGGAAGAAAACCCTAGTGTCTCCTTATTCCAGAACGCATTGGCCGTTTAAAGTTGATAAAAAAATATTCGAACCTTATCAGGCTTGGTGTTAGAGCTCCGTTTTGCGATAGGCTTGTCATCGTCATCGTCATCATCATTATCTTCCTTCTTAACTTTGGAGCGTGAAACGGAGGAAATAGAAGCCTTAATGAGTTTGCCATTATCATCATCGTTATCGCCTAGGGACTTTTCTTTCTTCAATTTGGCGTCTTTGGGCCGAGGTTTCGCCGAAACAGCACTTGTATTAGAGGGTTTCTGCTTGCGCCCTTCGAGAATAGAACCCAGGCTCTGCTCGTCGTCGGCTTCTTCCTCGTTCTCCACCCCCACCCTCACCGCGGGCTTCGAATCCTCGGAGGGCATCTTCTTCGTAAGGTTAAAACCCGCAGGCAGGAATAGATTTTGTGAGATGTAAAGGACGATTAGGGCTTTTCCTTTTGAGGAAGGAGAGAAATTCCAGTGCCTTTCGGAATTTTATTTTACTCAATAAAGTTAACATAAGTGTGAAGTGAGCTCTCAACGGAAAGCCCACAATTCTATGGATCAACCTCAGCTCTGGCCCAATTGGAAACTTAGAGAAGAGGGAAAGACAAATTTCGAGCATCCAACGATTGGAAAAGTGAGTCCAAACAATCTCGATCGTCCGTTGAATCAAAAGTAATGTAAGAATGAGAAGACAAAGAATCTTCCCCCCACACCACTACCGACCGTGCATTAATGACAACAATACCTCTTTTGGTCTGTCAAAGCACTTCATTAAATGCAAAACCAATTCAAATGTACTATATTAATTACAAGACTGGACAGGGAGGGTACCACATTAATTACTGCCCACAATTCAGCTTGGTCGTGCATCGATCGAAGGGATTAAACCGTCAAGGATGAGATGGGAAGGACCAGTTATCATTTGTCAAGTAACGACCAGATAGAGTCATTATGAGTCACCCGCTTCCCCACCCTCATCCTCAGAAGGAGCACATGAACATCTATAAATAAAACCCAGTCCGTCCACAATCAGGTCAGGATGTGTTGTTTTCGTCATGCTGTAGTGAGTTCATGTTCTCGTCAAGGCTGGCCTCGTTGTGTGCCGAGGGTCCCTCACCGGGCTGTCGTAAGGCAGTATTCTCCTCGATTAGCCTCTTTATGGTTTACTCCATTTCTTTTAGCCTTCTTTCCATGGCGAAGTTTTAGTGTTGTTTGCCACTAGTCGTTTGAGGTCACGTCATAACTGGTACGTAAAAAGTACACTTCTATGGAATTAGGATTTCACAGACGGCGCCACTATTCGAGACGTATTTCGTAGCCCAACCCTCTGAGATTCCCAGTCGACTTCTTCCTAAAAAAATGAAGATAAGAGTGAGGTTGGGGTCCGAGATCTCTCTGATGATAAAGTTAGTTTCATAGAAATTGATCTAAGATAGTGTTATAAAAAATGAAAGAATGTCCGCATTAGCTATGGCACTGCAAACGACAACAAAAACCCTAACAACAACAAAAACCCTAATCGACATAGAACCAGGAAGAAACTCCTTGGTAAGAAAAGGAAACAAAATCCCCCACCGAAGTACAAGCCTCCACCATAATTGCACGCCAGTCTAGCAATTGAAGATCGATACTCGCTAGAGTTAAGGCGGGACCCCAACCAGAAGAGGCAAGGAAACATGTATTGCGAATATCACAAGTCACGTGGACATGACACAAAAGATTGTCAGGCTCTCAAGAAGAGGCAAGACGACGATCGACAACATGACCAAAGAGGCTATCCATAGTCAAGATGTCCCTACATCTAGTCGCCCGCTCGGTGAAATCAGTTCATCGTAGGTGGGGTCCCTAGAGGAGAAACTACTTCTTTCTCTCAGAGAGCACATGCCCGAAAAGTTTATGAGCCCCTAGGGGAATGCCAATCTTTTTTGACAAGTGAGATGAAGAATGTATCATTCACCTGCACGACGATGCATTGGTTGTCGCCATGCTGGTGGCTAATTTCACCACCAAAAGAATATTGGTTGACAATGAGAGCTCGGCCGACATTTTATTTTGGAAAGCTTTTACACAGATGGAGATCGATTACAACTGACTCTGACCCATTCAAGCACCCCTTAAAGGCTTCACATGGAATGCTGAACGCCTGAAAAGGTATTACATATAGTGTTCCATTTTATATATTTCATTTTAAAACTTGTAAACTTCAAATATTATCAGTGAGATAAGGAATTCAAAATTGAGGAACAATCTATTTACTTACGCGAAGTCTATACAAGACCCGCAGGATCGGTTAACCCATCAACACAAAGTTGACAAAATCCTGCGGGATTGGTAAACCCACCTACGCGAAGCTAACGAGTCCTGCAAGGTCAGTTAACCCACCTATGCGAAGATGACCAAGTATGAGTCCCGCGGGGTCGGTCAACCCACCTACGCGAAAACAACCAAGTCCGAGTCCTGCGGGGTCGGACAACTCATCTATGCAAAGTCAATAAGAGTCCTGCGGGGCTGATCGACCCACCTACGCAAAGTTAACAAACCCTTCCAGGGCCAAGGTCGGGCACCAGCCTTGAACCCAAAAACACTAAGTAAACAAGCAGTTCTTGAACAATTCCTGGATAAGTTCACTTGCCAAGAATTCACAGGGTACTACTAGGTATGACAAGAAGTTCACTTGCAAGCAACCACAGAGGGAAAAGACGAAACAAAACCTCGTTCAAAAATACTGTTCACATTTATGTACATTGTTCCATAAAAAAAAGTGTATTACAAAAAATTAAGCCCCCGGGGGCGAATGAGGAGGAGGAGGATTTGAGTCGTCATAAGGAGGAAAGCTAGGTTTTCCAATCTTCTTAGCAAACCTCTTAGTAACTCGATCAGGTCAAAGGGAACTCGGGCTAAGAGTTCTGACATCGAGCGCAGTATCTACCAAAAGCTCAGCTCCAATCCTGCGCAAGTCCTCAGCATAACCATATCCCCAAGTAGAGTTACGAATAGTCGTAACTCGGTACGCTTGAAACTCAAGGTCACCCAAACGCCCATGCGCATCCTCCAAGGCAGCCTGAACACCAGCAAGTTCAATAGCTTGAGCAGCCCGAACACGTTTCGAGTTGGCCAGCTCCCCCTCAAAAAATGCTCGGGCGCGTTCTAAGTTGACCAGCTCTTCATCCCAATCTACTCGGGGATGTTCTAAAACTGCCAGCTTTTCTTCCCTCATAGAGAGAGCTTGAGCAAAAGCAGCCAATTCTGACGACCTAGCAGATAACCCCGCTTGCATAAATGCCTTGTCTTTCTCAGCAGCCGCACTAGCATCAAGGAGGCGAGCATTCCTTTGATGGGCAATCGCCAAAGACGCCCGGATAGCTTCCAGCTCAATCTGGAGGGAAACATTGGCCACCTCCAATTTATCTTTTTCAGTCTTCAACTCCTCAACGGTCTTAACCAAACCACCATAGGTTCGCTGGGAAGACTCAAGCTGGCTTTCAGTCAGCTTTAGCTTGTAACAGCTAAACCTGCAGACCGTCCCGAACTCATGGTTGAATTCACCAAGTTCTGCCAACTTGGAACCAACTGCCCGAGATACTTGTTCTGCAACCTGAGTGCAAAAAAGACTATTAGTCAAAGCACAAATAACCAAACCCAGTAAAAAAAAAAATTGGGAGGGGGGGTAAGCACAGAATCTTACCTGAGCCAACAGAGGCTCCGACATCTTTGTCACTCGCTCGGTGGCATCCATTTTGGCCTGGTTGAAGCGCTATGAAGCATCCGAAGCCTTATGTTCATTTTTGGGACCATCCTCTCCCTCTTTCTGCCGAATCGGTTCTGACTCAAAAAGCTGCCCGAGAGCGGAAACTCTGCTACGAAATCGGAAAGAGGATGAAGGACGATAAGGAGCCTCCGGACCATGAGGTGGTCATTGATGATCCTCGGACTGGGCTCAGTGCATGCACCTAAAACCAACCCCATCTCGAAGTGGGGAGATTGTCTAATCTAAGACACAGAAGCCAACCCCATTTCAAAAATCGGCGAGGGCTCCTCGGGGGACTCATCAATGATGACAAAGGGGACCTCGCCCCTACCTAAAGCTTCATTTGTACAGGTTGCTTCCTCAAAAGTAACTTTCTCTTCCTCGTCCATTCGGTCGACATCCACCTCACCTCCATGACCGTCGCCTTCTCCACCTTCCTTCTCACCCCTTGGTCCCCATCTCCCTCACGATCATTATCTCCCCGACTGTACTCAGAGCCAAACCCGTTCTCATCATCATCACTCTCCGTGGAGTCAAAGTGATGCTCGAGGGAAGAAGGCGCGGGGCTGGGCAACTGACTCGCTCTAATAGCTTGCTCTTTTGACTCTTGAAGGGCATGGCACCCAACGAAAGATGAGCAGCATGCTCTAAAGCATCGACAAAAGCCTGGTCGATGTCCTCTCCATCCGAAAACTCCACCCTGGCCGCTTGGGTTGCCTCCATCTGTGCCTCGATGACGACCCTTCGGGCCTCAAACCTAACTTGTTCTGCTTTAGAAAACTGGGGCTCGCCTGATGATGGAGGAGATGGTGTGCGGACTTGGCGGTGGACTCGAGATCCTCACCATAACGACTTTTCTTTTTCTTCGGTCAAGCATCACGACTCGATGACTAGCCCTCACCTTGACGACTCTTTGTTCGCTTCTCTTTTTGAACATCTTGGTCTGAGACACGTTTCATGGCACACGGGGAAGGTCTTCGGGATCTCCTAAAATATTCTGGCCTTCAGCGTAAAACTTGTTCAGTTGAGTCAGGTGCTCTCGGATGTTCTCCTCGGTCAGAAGAACGTCGGACCATAACCGGTCGGGATCTTTCGCCCCACAGGCCTATATAGTCTTTACCCTATCTGTTTCCAAGGCGATGAGGGTTATCTCCAAGTGTGTCGATGAAGTGAGAAAATCTCAGTCCATCTAGATCAGAAATTTACTCCCTTCTCCCTGAAAAAATTTCCAATCCTTTCCTAAGACAGAAAAACCTCCGATGATAGTCCCTGGCACTTGAATGCCTCTCCTCCATCCGAATCAGTCGATACTCATGCTTTATTTGGAAACCCGCGACGTTTCCATAGTGATGAATGAGTCAGTACATCGAAAAAAACTCTTGAACTGTCAAATCGGCAACAAAATGTGTCATCTGTTCGGCAAAATTTGGGCCGCTGCCAAACCCAAGAAATGAAGGACTTCTCGAACGAGTCTGATGAAGGAAAATTAGAAGCCCTTGGAAAACATGATCGAAAAAATGATGACTTTCTAGGCTTTCCCCTTGTTGTCGCAAGTTCTAACGCCATTCCCAGGCACTTCCAGGATAAGCTGCCTTGGAATCTTGTGCTTCTTCTTTAGGGCATCAATATCGGAAGGTTTCATGGTGGAGGTCCAACCATGACCCGAAAAAAAAGGACGAGGAGCGGAAGAAGCCATAGGAACAGGGTTTTGGGGTTCACAAAGGTAAAAAGGAAGATGGCTGAAAATTGCAAGAAGGAAGCAAATAGAGATTGAACTAAGGGAGACGAAACCAGGACAAGGGATGAAGAATTTATACTCAAAACCGAACTAAATGCGCGCAAGAAACGAAGCGACACAGTAGTAAAATCGCCCAACGTGATCCTTGAGGGCATGGGGTGTGCTCGGGACGAGCCAATTAGAGGCAAGAAGCGTGTGCAGTAATGACAGGCCAAGTAATGATGGCCTTCCCGTGCAAGTCATGAGCCAATTACCATTCGACAACATAGCATGGAAATGGCGGTAGCAGTCCAGAAGTCGAGGAGACGAGACACTTCAAACCGAGTATTAAATGCCCATAATTCGGGATACGAACCGCACGCCGTTTCCATGCTATGTTATCGGTAGATCAAAAGATGAGGCGAAAAAATTTAATGACTTATAAACATCAAGAAGCTGAATCGCCTCTACAAGTTGAATCGATTAGGGTCATGTTCACAAGTAAAACATTTATGACCCTAAGATCTGCACGTCTGGATCTGTTCACTCGGGCCTGAGGGGACTAACCTTATTGGTATCGAGTCCGAGTAGGAACAAAGTGAGGTAACCATTATTTTCAGAAATTTTAAGAATTTCCATTGAAATTCCTCCGATGAGAATTCGTGGGGTACTATGAAGGGAGCTGTAACGCCCCAATGGAAGGCCCAAACCACATGGCCTATACTCCAAAAGGACTAGTCAATGATACAATTGGAGCCCTATTGGAACCTTATAAAGAGCTAGAACTTCTCCTTCCCAAGCAATGTGGGATCTCATACACCACCTATCGTATCATTCTCATATGGGGTATCACAATCTACCCCCCTTAAATGCCCGACGTCCTCGTCGGGTCTGTCCATTGTAGGTGGCACGGCTCAAGTCCCACATTTCTGGTTGGAACCTGGCTCTGATACCATTTGTAACGCCCCAATGGAAGGCCCAAACCACATGGCCTATACTCCAAAAGGACTAGTCAATGATACAATTGGAGCCCCATTGGAACCTTATAAAGAGCTAGAACTTCTCCTTCCCAAGCAATGTGAGATCTCATACACCACCTATCTTATCATTCTCATATGGGGTATCACAATGTAACGCCCCAATGGAAGGCCCAAACCACATGGCCTATACTCCAAAAGGACTAGTCAATGATACAATTGGAGCCTCATTGGAACCTTATAAAGAGCTAGAACTTCTCATTCCCAAGCAATGTGGGATCCCATACACCACCTATCTTATCATTCTCATATGGGGTATCACAGGAGCTCTCCACGGACTAAACCAAAAGGGGGACATAAAGCCCACAGTTCGTTGGATCAACCTTAACCCAGGCCCAGTCGAAAGTCCAGAGAAAGAGGGGAAGACAAATCTCGTGCGTCCATACAGTTGGGAAAGTGAGCCCAGGCAATCCCGATTGTTCGTTGACCTAAAGGTAGTGTTAGAATGAGAAGACAGAGAATCCCCCCCCCCCCGGCGGCCGGCACTATTGATCGTGCATTAATGACAACAAGACCTTTGTCGGTTTGTCAAAGGATTTCATTAAATGCAAAGCCAATTCAAGTGTGTTGCATTAATTGCAAGACTGGACAGGAAGGGTGACGCATTAATTATTGCCCACAATTCAGCCTGGCTGTGCATCGATCGAAAGGATTAAACCGCCATAGATGGGATGGGAAGGACCAAACCATCATTTGCCAAGTGACGACTGCATATAGTTACTATAAGTCACCCGCTTCCCCATCCTCATCCTCAGAAGGAGCACACGAACATCTATAAATAAGACCCAGTCCGTCCAGAATCAGGTCAAGAGATACATCCCTTCATTTTATATAACACTATCTTAGAGCCTTTTGTCTGAAACTAACTTTATCATCGGAGAGGTCTCAGACCCCAACCCCACCCTTATCTTCATTTTCCAGGAAGAAGTCGACTGGGAAGCTCGGAGGGCTGGGCTGTAAAATACGTCTCGAACAATAGGTATTAATAATTTAACAGGTTAACCATCCTGTAATCTGCACAATGCGTCGATTACAGCACCTAGAGTTCGGGCGTATGTGATCTAGGAGAAGAGAACTGAAGTCTCTCGAATCAATGGAGTCTGTGTTTTACTGAAGATGTTAGTGGGCTATATCGTGAGTCAACTAATGAGACAGTGGACCTTGGGCCGACCTTATGGATCTCAAATCATGATGCAGTCCAATGGAATAAAAGTTGTAGGCTTTTGCTAGTGGCTCTCATGGGCTTCTGAAAGTCCAACTTATCCTTTTATTTTTTGCATTGTAATTTCTTTATGTTATTCGCTTGTTAATACTCAATTAGTCAAGGATATTTTAGTAAGGTGTCGAAGTTTGTTATAGTTTGACACGAGGGAATAATGGGATATTAAACAATTTGCTTAGATTTTCTTCCTATTTTTACTTGAGGTTACTCCCTTCGAAGAGAGTTGTTCATACGTGTGACTTCATTTCCAAGAATTAATACACAATATTTCATCCATTTCATTTCTCATTTACACTATTTCTCTTTTAGATTCATTAGAGTTGGTATCCAGAGCTTCCAATTCTCTACAATCACTCTCTTCCAATGGCTTAAGGCACTCGGTACAATCAACTCTAGGATACTGCCAATGCCTTGAAGAAGCCCATTAACACAGTGTTTAAGGTTGTGGCTAGTGAAATGCAAACGCTCAGGCTCAATGCTGAGAAAACTGTAGAATTTGAAATGGAAATCATGCGCAAACAGGTCGAGTCCCTTGGCCAATAGATGTCCGCGTTAGCTATGGCACTGCAACCACAAAACAACATTCAGTTTGAAGATTCGGGCTTTAATCAGAAGGATTTTATACCAGAGTCTGGCATGACCCACATAGAAGAGATTCACTTATGTGCTTTGAGGTTGGATTCTCCAAATTTTCATGGAGAGGACCCATTACGTTGGGTCTACATGGTGAACCAGTTATTTTCCTTCCATAATACACCATCTAATCAGTGTATTCGTCTAGTTTTTTTTTTTTATATATATATATGGAAGGCCAAACCCTAGTATGGTTCCAGGACATAGATAAATCGGGCTTGTTAAAAAATTGGGAGGGGTTTGTGAAGGCTTTAGTAACTTGATTTGGCCCGAGTAGCTATGATGATCCCATGGAACAGTTAACCAGGCTTAGACAAACCAGTACTGCGGAGTCTTATAAGGCTCATTTTGAAACTTTGTCTAATAGGCTCCGAGGCCTCTCTATAAGTAATAAACTCTACTTCTTTTTAAGCAGTCCGAGGGATAATATAAGGTTACTCGTTTGCATGTTCAACCCTACTATCTAACAATTGCCTATGGTCTAGTAAAAATCCAGGAGGAGAACCTTAACCTACATAAAAAATATAAAAAATAAAAACCTATAGAAACCAAACTCCTTACATTACTGGACCAACTCCCTCCAAATTTCACCCACCTGACCCATCAAATAACCCTAATAAAGTCATGGTTCTAGTTTTGAAAATTAGTCAATCTCAAATGAAAAGCAGACGAGAAATGGGCCTTTGTTATTATTACGGTTCCACATGAAATTCAAGCTAAAATGCCAAAGTGCGAAAGTCTACTTAAGTGAAGAAGTGGAGGAGGAAGATGAATAAATAGTGAAAGGCCCATTTTAAATCTGGAACAGTTAGCCCAAACACAACTTATAGACCCAGATAATCCATCCAAAATATCCTTACATGCAATTATTGATTCCTTGTACGTACCTAAACACCATGCGAGTTAAAGGTAAGATTGGTAGGCAATGGCTCACTATACTCATTGACTCGGATAGTACCCACATTTTTGTGGATCTTGTCATTCTCAATTGAGTTTCATTAACTGTGATTGAAGACTAAAAAGTGAAGGTTAAAGTTGCTAATGGGGAGACAGTGGACAATTTTGGAAAAGTGTTTGGGGTTAAGCTCCATATTCAGTGGGAAGTCTTTTTAGTGGACGTATTTGTGCTAGTTCTTAATGGCTATGATATGGTGCTTAGTGTTCAATGGTTACAGCACCTAGGGTCTATCTTGTGGAATTTTCAAGACCTAACCATACAATTTTTTCACAACAGAAAAGCAGTAAAGTTGAAGGGTTTACTTAGTAATACCTGGATGAGGAAGGCCTAGTTAATATGCTACATAAAGTGGAACAAAAGGGCATCGTACTACATTTGATTGAAAAAATACCTATTGTTAATGAACAATAGGTTGTTCCCGAAATTAACAACTTCTAGAGGTGTTTACTAACATTTTTCCTCCCCATCCAGCTTACCACCTGCAAGAGAAAATGATCATGCAATTAATTTACAGTCAAGAACAAGCCCTATCTCAGTCAGGCCATATTGCTATTTTTATTTTCAGAATGATGAAATCGAATGAATCATTAAGAAGCTGCTAGAAACTGGTGTGGTTCAGCCCAGTCAAAGTCCTTATTCATCCTCCATATTGCTAGTTCGAAAGGTGGATGGGACTCAACGCTTATGCGTTGATTATCAAGCCTTTAATAGTGTAACTATTAAGGACAAGCTTTCGATTCCGATCGCGGAAGAGCTGATGGATGAGCTGTTTGGTGCCCAAATTTTCTCTAAACTCGACTTAAGGTTGGGTTATCATTAAATACAGGCCCGGCCCGTAGATGTGCCAAAGACTACATTCCGCACCCAAGAGGGATACTACAAGTTCCTAGTTATGCCTTTCGGCTTAACTAATACTCCATCTATATTTCAAAGCCTAATGAATGAGGTTTTTCGCGCCTATCTTAGAAAACTCTTATTAATTTTTTTATGATATTTTAATTTACAACACTTTTGAGGAGCACTTATCTCATTTACAACTAGCATTTGCAACATTAAGAAAGAATCATCTCTATACTAAGTTAAGTAAGTGCCGATTTGTCTATTCTGAAATTTCTTATTTGGGTCATCTTATCTCGGCTCAAGGCGTATGGGCATTGTCAAGCTTGCAACCATGATTAACTGGCCAAATCCTACGTCCTTAAAACCTTACGAGGTTTCTTAGGCCTAACGAACTATTATAGACAATTTATTCGAGACTATTGAATTATCACTGCCCAGCTTACTAGATTGCTCAAGAAAGACAATTTTAAATCAGATGATGCAGCTCAAGAAGGTGAAATTGCAGTTACAAATCCACCTGCATAGGCACTACCTAATTTCCAATTCCCCATTTCTCATTCACTGCGATGCCGCGGGAGATGCAATAGATGCAATGCTTATGCAAGAGGACAGACCATTAGCCTTCTTTAGTAAGGTATTGAAAGGGAGAGCCCTGACACTCTCCACTTATGAGAAGGAGTTGTACGCATTAGTGTCGACCGTGCAAAAGTGGCAAACTTATTTGTTAGGACAATGCTTTATGGTTAAAACTGACCACAAAAACTTAAGTTTTTTATTAGATATGGGTTATGACTTCCTAGTACAATATAGGAAGGGGAAGGAGATTGTCCTCGCGGATGGCTTATCCCGACAAGGAGAGGAGGAATTTTGCCACAATAAGTTATCTCTGCCCAGTTTTGAGTGGGTTGAGGAAATCAAGGCCTCCTATGGTATGGGTTCCAAGCTACAGTAGTTTTTGTCCAAACACAGTATTAACAACATGCCCCCACTTTATACTACTTGAGATGGTCTATATTTTTACAAGGAAAGGGTATTTTTTCCTGCCAATCCAAGCCTTATTATCAAGTTGCTGAAATTGGTGCATAGTAGTCCTTTAGGAGGTCACTTGGGGTTTGACAAAACAATACACAAACTCAAACAAGATTTCTATTGGCCTGGGTGGATAACTGATGTGAAGAAGTTTCCAAAGATTTGTGAAGTTTTCCAAGTGATGAAAGTCGACAATACACAGCCTTGCGATCTCCTCCAACCACTTCTTGTTCCTAAGAGGCCATGGGTGCACATAATCATGGATTTCGTGAAAGGTTTGCCAAAATTTGGTAGGTTCAACACCTTCTGGGTTATAGTTGATCGGTTCACAAAATCTGCACATTTTGTGCACATTTTGTCAAGCACATCTTCAACTTACATTGGATGCTTGGGTCTATTGTCTTCGATAAAGACCCTACTTTCACTAGTAAATTTTGAAAGGAACTATTTTCTTTATAGGGAGTCCAGCTAGCTTTTAGTACATCGTTCCATCCCCAAACAGACGGCCAAATTGAGGCTATCAATATATGGTTAGAAAATTATTTGAGGAGCTTTATTAGTGATAGGCCAAATGAGTAGTCTAAATGGATCAAACTGGCATAATAGTGCTACAACTCCAATGTACACTCATCAACCAAGATTTTTCCTTTGAAGCCCCCTACGACTACAAATCTCCACAACTTTTAAACTATATGACAGAGACCTTCGTTTGGAAGAAATGGATCTCACCCTTCAAAATCGAAACAAGCTATGGACTTTATTAAAGGATAACATCACCAAGGCACATAATAAGATGAAACGATATGCTGATCTTAAAAGGAAGGAGCAACAATATGAGATTGGATCTTGGGTTTTCCTAAGACTGCAGTCATATCGGCAGTCCTCCATACATCATCGTAGGAACCAAAAATTAACCCCTCGTTTCTATAGACCTTTCCAAGTGGTTCAATGGCTCAAAGAGGTTGCATACAAGCTTAAGCTTTCGCAAATGGCACAAATCCACAATGTTTTTCATGTGTCCCAAATGAAGTCAGAGCTAGGAACCATCATCAATCCCATCCCTAAACTCCCTCCAACAAATCCATAAGGAGCCATCAAACAAGAACCAAAGAAAATATTGGCTAGGCGGCTGAGGAAGAAAAAGAACATGGCTGCCATCAAGATACTTGTCCATTGGCAAGGTCAACATTCCGAAGAAGTTTCATAGGAGTTTTACCACCAGATGAAGGAAGAATTTTCCCACTTTGTTGGCCAGGTGTTGTGAAGGAGAAGGGAGTGTCACACAATGCCTAGGATTTGGGCGTGTGTGCTTCGGGGATAAGAGAACTGAAATCTCTCGAAGCAATGGAGTTCGTGTTTTACTGAAGATGTTCATAGGCTATGTCGTGGGTCAACTACTGAGATAGTGGGCCTTGGGCCAGCCTTATGGTTCTCGGATCATGATGTAGTCCAATGGAGTAAAAGTTGTAGACTTTTGCTAGTGGGCCTCATGGGCTTCTGAAAGTCCAAGTTATCCTTTTGTATTTTGCATTGTAATTTCTTTTTGTTATTTGCTTGTTGATACCCAATTGGTCAAGGGTATTTTAGTAAAGTGTCAAAGTTTGTTATAGTCTGACATGAGGGAATGGTAAGATATTGAACAATTTGCTTAGATTTTTTTCTTGCTTTTGCTGGAGGTTGCTCCACTCGAAGAGAGTTGTTCATACATGTAACTCCATTTTCCATAATTAATACACAATATTTCATCCATCTCATTTTCCCTTTATATGAGAGAGATCTAATAAGCGACATGATTTTATAATGAAGAAATTCAAAATGACTTATAGGTCGGTCTATTTAACAAAATAATATAAAGGTTGAAATAGTGATTTGGATAGAATTTTGAATCGGTTTATATTTTTATATGTAAGAAAATAAATAAAACTTAAAAGTTATAACAATTCATAATAAAACATTAGTTTTAAAAGAATTCGGGCCATAAATATAAGACTTTAAGGTTCTATTAAAGTAGCCTACTTTTATGGGTAGAATGTCATGTCGGAGTCATATGATTTCACTTTTATATATAGAGATAGATTAATAGGCTAACAAGCCTATAACCCGCACAATATGGGGATTGTTGTATCTGAGAGTGATCTAAAGAGAGAGATGATTTTATAATGGAAAATTTTGAAACGATTTATAGGATGATTTATTTTGACAAAATAATATAAAAATTAAAATAGTACCTTAGAACGAAGTCTTGAATCGGTTTATATTTTTATACGTAAAAAAAAAAAAAACTTAAAAGTTATAATAATTTATAATGAAACATTACTTTTAAAATATTACCGCTCCATAAATATAATATTTCAAATATTTTTAAAAAGAGCCTAATTTTATAGGTAGAATGTAACGATAGAGTCATATGACTCCGCTTTTATATATGGTAATAGATAGCCCCTTTATTTTTCGGGTTTCAAATACAACGCTTGTTATTCTTTTGTGCATCCTTCCACGCACTTATCAATTCATTTGTTCTTTTCTATTTTTTGATAATCTACAATTATATTAATCGATTTAAAATAAATTCTATAAAAAAAAATATAAAAAGTTGTAGGTATATTCGTTGTAGCGACCAAACGAAATCTTGTTTCTAAGTTTTTTCTTTTTATAATGGATAATGCTATGAGACTATCAAATGTGTCCATTAAATATGTATAATAGTATAAATACTTTTTATTTTTCTTTGCTTTTTCTTTAAGCATTTTTTAAACATTCTTAATGATTAAAAAAATAAAAAGAAAAGTAATTCACAATTAGTCACTTTTTTAATCATTAAAAAAATAAAAAAATATGAGTGAGTACATTTGGTGAACATATTTAATAGTCATACTGTTATTATTATTTTTTTTTAATTTGTGACCCTGTAGTTTTAGATTGTAAATATTGGAGGTTTTTTTATGTTTTGCACCATGTAATGCTAAAGCTCATAGGCTCCAAACATTAATATTTTATGAGTTCTATTGAGATAAGTCTAACATTTTTACGATGTGATATATTATTTAACTTTTTAAGTTAAAATATATAAAGGAAGTTGAGATGGATTTAAATTTTTTATAGAATATTAAAAGAAAAGTAAATACTACTATTAAAATGAATTGAATTTGGTTTAACAACCGAACACAGCATTAACAATTGAAAGAATTACTTGGTATATTCAATAATTTTCTACCAAAAGTAGTTTCAAACGACAGTTAAAGGCAATTTCAAGCTCGGGTCAATATTTTGTTCTACATTTTTGGGCCTGGACTATTTTTTTTTTTTTTTTAATTTAAAGTTCGGGATGCTCTTCGTCAAAGTCCACTATATCTTCCAACTAGCATCACTTTCTGCATATAAGTGAGAATAATTTCACTATTTCAACGAAAAAGAACCCCAAAAAAAAAAGCGATATATATCAAATCAAGATAGGCATGCAGATGCTTTCAAACAACAACAAAAAATGAAAAGATAGGCATGCAGATGATTTATTCATAATCATCCTTTACATTAACTTGGTATCGACGCCAACTTGGCGGGAATCACTCCAAAACAAAGGTCGGTTGGGATAGAATCGAAACCCCAGAACTTATACTAAAACAAACAGAATTCGCTACCATCCATTTCAAAATCGTCCCTTTTTATAACTGGCATCGTATATATAAACCCATCTCAGAATAAGAGAGGTACATAGATCAGCATAAAGCTTAGAGAAAAGAAGAAACAAAAACACTGAGATGGGTTGGCTCAGGGAAAGAAGGGGTCCGGCATGGAAGCATGGCTGGACGGAGCAGACCTTAGCCTCAATCTCTCCGCCACCTCTGCCGCTAGTTGCCATAGCCGGCATCATGGTACTTTTACTGTCGCTCAAGTCATATGCGACGTACAGGTCACAGATGCGGCAAACAATTATCAGCTTCAGGTTGTTTCTTTTCCTACTGCCTGTGCTGCTGATCTTTCTCATGCACTCCATCACCAAGTACGGCAGGATTGTTATTGCTGCTCCCGTAACGAAGAATGACTCGGTTCATCAAGCCGGGAGCTTACCTTGGGGCCTGGCTTTGCTGGTGCTTGTGCTTGTGCTTATGGTCTCTTATCAGCCTTATTTTCATTCCATGTGGTGGCCACAACTTTGGGGCTTTTACTAGTTCATCATCTCCAGTTTAGAGTCATTCTGTTGAAGACTTGGGTGACCTAAAAGTTAGTGAAGTTTTTACCAGTTAAATCTTGCTCTTAATTTTATTGAGTATTAGATAACGCTAGTCTTGACTAGTAGTTTCATGTAATAGTAATTTGTGAAAATTGATGGAGTGATTAGATTTTTCTTTAAACATAAATAATTGAGACAAAAGATTAGCCCAGACACACATAATAAATTAACAGAACTAGAGGCCGAATAAAAAACGGGCCCTATTTGGTTATCAACATGTGATAAAATTATCTCGTAGGGTTTGTACGATAAAAAAGAAATTTTGGGCATCCAAATGACAACATTTCATCTTCATTTCATCTCTGTTTCATCTATAATTTTTTAAATTCATCTGAAAGATTTTCTGATATAAACAGTAACAAATGGTAAAAAATCATTTCATCTATCAATTTTCAAACACATCCCAACAATTTTTGACATGAGCAATAACAAACAGTAAAGCACACATCTCAAGTGTCAAAGAGACACATCTCAAGTGTCAAAGAGTCAACTAAGTCCCACTTATTTATCAAATCTAAAAAAGTCAAAATTATCATATCTCATCTCATTATCTATATATATATATATATATATATATACAAATTATCTCATCTTGTCTCATCTAAAAAAATTTCACTAGTATTCATAATATCTTATCTCATACCATCTAAACTGCGTAACTAAATAGGGCCTAAAATTAAGGATGTCAAATCATATTAACAAGTCGTATTCGTGTCATGTACATTATACTATATGAGTTAGCCCTAACTCGATCCGTTAAGTTTATTGTGTCAAAATTTCAAATTCTAACACGACTAATTAACATAAAGGTCGTGTCGCGTCAATTTGTTTGAACCCATTAGTGGATATTGCGAAATAGATTAACATGATACAATACGACCCGTTTCACTTTGTTTACGTAAATTGATTGAATGGACCCAAAATTAATCTGTTTGAGTTGATTAAATATAGTATATTTTTATATAAATGATAAAATCACAATATTTATAAAAATTATAATACTAAATACAAATTCAAAATTTCAATCTAAATAATAAAAATATCAAAATTAAAATACTAATAACTTTATTGTTAAGCATATAGATATAATTGTACTTTTAACTTTCTTAACGTATCATAATAAGTCAAAAGAAGTTGACCTATTATCAACTTGTTTAACAATCGTGTCTTAACGCGTTAAGTAATTATATTTTAATAAGTCAACCTATTTTGATCTTAACTTCTATTATCGTATCGTATTCGTATTAGATTAATAAATCGTATAACACATTATCACCTCTACCTAAAAGTTAGATGGGCACCAAAACATGACAGCATCCAACCCTTTCACTGCCACAACCCTATGCAGGCCTAATTGGGAGTCTCTATCAAGGGGTGACATACAGGAAGCCTTAGGCCCTGCTTAGTTCCTTAACTGCACTAAGTGCAGTCAGCTTTAAACTCCTTCAATCATCCAAATATCTCAACAGAGCTGCATCCATACAAAAATTTGATGGGTTTAATTACTATAGTTGACCTGACTAAAGACTGACAAAACTTTTTTTTTTCCTCTATCTCTCGTGTTTCTTCTTCCGGCCCCTAGACCCCTACACAATATCTTCTTTTATTATTTTTTTTTTCCAAAATTTGCCTGCAGGTTTGGCGCGTGGGGACAAAACTGTCAATAAACCATAGTGGATAACATAATATTATAATTTCTCATAAATATATCTAAAATTATACTAATATTTAAACTAATTTTAAACTCATATTAATTGGGTTCCACAAAACTCACTCAACCATCTCAATTCATTATTATTCATAAAGAACTCGAATCAACTTATCTCAACTCAATCTCTAAACATAGCATTAATCCAACCCAGACCTTGCTTAGAGAGGATGTTGAATATCAACCGAATCTCGGTTTAATGACCTCAATAGCAAGAGGAGTAGAGCCCTAATGAGTCTCACCAGGCCACCATTTTCACAGAATCCCATAAAATACACTTCATAAAAGTGTCATTCTAATTTCAGGCATTTCAAAATAATCTTACATCTCAGAATACCCCTTAGCCCAGGATGCCAGGACCCCAGTCTCAGAAACTGTGCCTGAATACCGTGCTTCAACAGATTTGACAGTTTGGCCACGCAAATAATAATTACAAAAACTTGAGTGGAGGACCAGTTCTTAAAGAAGGTTACGAAGCAGAGAAGGAGCGAAGATACGCTTCGGACTATGCCTAAGAAATGGTTACATATACAAAGATCATATATAACAACACCAGCCACAAGTAAAGCCAAAAAATAGATACATGGATGAGGATGACCTAGCTAACCTCTCCAAATTGAAAGACTTGAAAACGTTGTCCTAGAGTCATCTTATATGCGACTTCAGCTTTGGAACCTTGAAGTTGGATGAGAACAATTTTGGGGTCTCCAAATTGGTAACATTGACTCCCTTTCTCTTAAAGCCCCTGCTTCCCTGGCCAATAAAGAAGAAAAAAGATTGACATATTAGCCTTTCATGTATATCCCTCTTCACTTCTAGGTATTTGTGTGATGGGTTTCTGCATGAATTGGAGACTAAAGGGGTGCATGTCCATTCTCCATCACGAACACTAAGAGCTTGTTTGAAAAAAGTTTCATTTCAAAATTATAATATCATCTCATCTTATCTCATTCCATCTCCTTCCCAAATATCACTAAAACACAAATAATTTCAAACTAATCATTACAACTTTTTCAAACTAATCACAAATTTTCCAAACAAAAGATAAAAAATAATTCAACTTTTTCAAATCTCCAAATAAAAATACGGCTGAAAGACTATATTCTAATAATATTTTAACTTTATAATATTTTGTATTCAATTTTTTCTCTCTCCTTTCCGAAAATCCCATAAAACATTATTTAAACTATCTCACTACTAGTCACAAGTTATTTTACTACAATTCACAAAATTTTCATCTCATCTTATTCTCCAAACTTATCCTAAGATTTAGTAAGTACAGGAGAGTGGGTTTTCAAAATAAAGATGAAAGCTTCCTAAACAAAGTGTTTAACCTCTTCCGGTAACAGAAAGACGGCTACCATTTTTCTCTCCTTTTACAACCCTCTATCAGCCATTCATGTTATGTACTCAGCTGATACTAAGTTGTATCATTAACTACAATTTCATTTAGGATGTTACACACTTCGCCGAATTGCTTCAAATTAAATTTTTTTCATAGTAAAACTCCCAATCACGCAGCAAAACCTCTTCTTGCTCATGAGAGCCACTTAAGTAAACATTTTTCCAATGTCTTCAAAAGCAGAAGTAGCATTAAAAAGAGTATCTATGACATTTGCAGTGAAAGAATCCTGTATTACATGGAACATATGGAAACGTCCTAGGAACTTCCCTTGGGTCAAATACAATCTATCAAAAGCATCAGGAGATAGTAATCACAGCTACATTATGGAAAAGAAAAATAATTGACAAATACCTGTTCATTGTCCTTCACAGAACCAAGGCCACGTGGAGCAGATGATTCTTTTTTGGCATTCATGTTACTTCTATCCCTGCCAGTATTCTTGGCTCCCAAACAAGGATTAGATCCTACCATACAACGATTTAAAACAGGTGTGACTGCAGCAGCACTTCTAGTCGTCCTTAAAAAATCCAACTCCTTGGAGAGTTCGGAAGTTTCTTCATTTAACTTATTCATGTCAGCCTCCATTTTAGCCACTTTATTTGTTAATTTTACAATCGTCTCATCCTTTTTATCATTCAGTGACTGCAGTTGCTCCATATTTCCAAGAAGTTTTTCTATCGTCTCATTTGCTTGCATAACTTTGGAATGATTGCTCCTTAATTTACCGTTGTAATCATTTTCCATTATCTTATACTGATTCCATACAAAGTTCTTCTCCGCCAACAGTGCAGAAACCTCTGAACTCTTTTCTGAGGCAAGCTTCTCATATTCACGTGTTAGTCTCCTTATTTCACCTTCCAATAGCTTAGAGCACTGCTCTTCTCCCTCCATATCACCAACTTTTCTCAGAGAAAGATCCTGTAAAAAGTGGAAGCTCTCAACAGCATTAAAAATAAAAAAATAAAATCTTATTTCAACGAAATTGTGGAGGAACATACTTTTGGGTCAGAGGATTTATGAGAAAGGTAGTCAAGCAATGTTTTGAAATCTAACAAGTCACTCTCTGCATGTTCTGCAACAATGGATATTCAGATCGCCTGTATCATACTAACAAAGTGCAAATATAAAGCCCAAACCCAAATATAGTATATTATCCAAAACCTTAAATTTTTATCAAAAATCACTACCTACAACTGCAAATGCATTTAAGGAAGCAATTGTTAATAGAAAAATAAATAACATATCAGATCCAGTAAAATAAGACACGAAAATGTGGTGTGAATAAGTGATTCGTTGGGGAAGCAAAGTTTCATAGAAACCTTCACATAATTAAATGAAAATGCAATAGGACTTCTGCCCCTCACAACTTAGAATAATATACTCTTTTGCACGTTGTGCTGCACTCTTCTAATGTCCATGTCAATTTGGGCACGCAGTGAACGGCAAAAAGTTCGTAGTCGATGTTGCAGCACACAGGCAAAACCCTAGAGGGCCAGCCTTCGAGAATGTTACTATTATTATTTTATTCTCCAATTGGAAATTATTTCTTGAAAGAAATCAAGGCTGCACTGAATTGCTGAGGAATCACAGGTAGAGATACAATCCGTAGTTCTTCAATACAATTTAATCCCCAAATTCCTTATCTTTTACGACAACTCTTCGGAATTCTGACGAAGCTAGGACTTTTTGTTCAATCCGTGTGTGTGTGCGAGTGTGAAATGAATTTGGAAAACTCTTATCACATTAAATAGGAACGCCCACCTAATTTCAGGTTATCGAGAAAAGCCTCTCTTCGCTTCAAACTCATGGCAAAATCTGACTTGGTCGCCTCGAGCGAGCGTGTCATTTCTTGAACTACCATAACCCCTTTAGTCTGCGCAAGAAATTAAAAGAACAGTGCTTAGCAAATTTAAGAGACCCTAGACCCCCAATATTCTCCAAACCCTAAATCTCAACATCTTTTGAAGAATTGCGAGAATACCTGAGAAATTCGGTCTTCGTAGAGGCTTAAATCGGAGACCCACCGTTCGTGTTGCGCTCTGATACGATCTTCCAGAAGTTTCCTCTCTTTGGCGAGGGTCTCGAGCTGTGCCTGTTGGCTTTGCAACATATGCACCAAACCGTCGAAGATCTTGTCCCATTTCCGACGGTAGGAGAAGATCTCGGGGCCTTTGCTCGTGCCCATGGAAAATCACACAAAAAATAAGAAGCAGAAGCAGAAAAATACTGATCTTTCAGTAGCAGAGCACTAAGAGCAAAATAAGACCGTCGAAGCGGGAGAAGGCATGCAACGGTCGACTAGCTGATCGAATACAAACTGCGTGAATTTCTATTTATACTTAAAAAAATATTTAAAAGAAGCCTCACACCTTATACATTTAGGGGCACCAGGCCTAGAATAGGCAGTCTCAAATTGCGTTTAAGTGTCGAGTTGAATTGATCTGAAATTTTAAAAAATTGGTAATGAATTGAAATAATTTAATAAATTTTGATGAGACTCACTCAATGGTAAAATTAGCAATTTATTTTTAGGAGTAAACATTTTTTTATCGCAAGATGTTTATGTAAAATATAAAAAATATTACAAAATCATAAAACATACATAAAATTAAATTTTGATAATATGTAAAATAATGTAAAAACACATCTTAATATCTATTTAAGATAGTAATATTTATCTATTATTATTTTTTAAATACGAAATATTTAGAAATTATTTTCTTTGTAGAAAATAATGTAAAATTAATCTATCTATTTTGGTGTTATGTTTAACATAGAATACCATAAATGGGACCTTAATAAATTTTTCCTTGCTCAATAAAGCTTAGAGCGAGAATAAAAAATCTCTATTATTTTTTATACAAATCATGATAAATCTAATATGATTTTTTTGGTATTTTCACTTTGAATTTTATAGTAAAAAATCAATATTTTATAATATAAAATTGGGATAATAGTTTGTTTTTTAATTTAATTTTAGTGTGCATGGCCACATCCTAAAAAATAAATAATATATGAAAATTATAAAAAACCTAAGGGTTATTAGGAAAAAAATTAGAGAGAAACATTTTTATATATATTATAAAATTAGAAAGCATATGGGAATAAAATCAGAATGCATATGGAAATAAAGAAATTATAAAAGTTTCAGGGGGGCTAATTTCTATATATACAAAATTATGAACAAAATCTATGGGCTATGTTGAATTTTGAAAAAAATTTAGGGGCTATTTTAAATTTTGAAAAAATCTTGAAGGGTCATGGCCCCTTGCCCCAACATATGTCTGTCGATGGATCCATATAAATGAATTTAAAATGTGTTTAGATGTTAAAATGAGTTTAGATATATTTATAGAAAATTGTAAAATTATTATGACCCACCATGAAAATACACTGTTTATTGACATTATTGTTCCAAAAAATGCGCCAAAACCTGCAAAAAACAAAAAAAGTCCTCTACAACTCATTCTATCGTCAACCTTAAGGAACAAATGGCATGCTATGGGCTTGAGTTATGGGGCCCAACACCACATGTCAATAACTAATGCACTTGAAATGCATTCGAGTCATGTGAATTGTCAGCTTATATCTGGGGGAACTAAAAAGTCCTTTTTTGTAATTGTCGAGCTATTTACATGGGGTCCAGTTAACAAGTTTTAATTGAACTATACTCATTTTGTGTGTTTGGATGTCCAAAGCAGCTTAAAAGGGAAGTGCACTCAGCTGCTTTGGACATCCAAACCGAGTCTCAGTCTTCTTGAAAGAAACCATTCCCTCAAATATTTTGCTTTGGAAATTTAGGCAATTTAGAAACCGTTTGTCCTCAATGTCACTTTCAGCTGTGGGCCCCCTATCCCTCCCTCCCTCCCTTTCCCTTTCTACCGACAGCTACTACCCATCGATGGTAGTGCATTTTTTGGTTCTTTGTTTTTATTTTCCTGTTTGTTTCTTATTATCATTGCGAGGTAGGGAAGTTTAGGGCTTTCTGATAGTTGGCTACATCAACGTGCACCACCCCTCGAGGATTCGTCAGGTGCTAATCGACCAACTGAACGGAGTAGTGCGTGTAGTGCACGTGCGAATAGACTTTCATGCATAGAATCCACGCGCAATCAAATGGAGGTCTCTGTTGCCACCACGCGCGGCCATTCTAGACTTTGCTACTTTGGTGGCTTGGTCAGACTCCCCAGCGTGGCGTGTGTTCAACACGTGCCACTACAGCCGTGTGGTGTTCTGTTTTTTCAATGTTTTATATTGTATTTTGGTTCTCTGTTTTCCGTTTCGTGTTTTAGTTTTGTATTGTAATTTGTTGTGTACTAATAAAAAGGAAACGACTATTCCTTTATATGTCTTACTTTTCTTTTGGGGAATGGTGGTGGGTGGATTTTGTATTATTCTATGTTTTACAGAGTATTATACTCTTCTACGAACCAAGATGAAAGTTTCTGATGGTGTTATCACTTGTGAGGATATAGAGGTTTAGACAATATCCGTTCCAAAAAAAAAAATATGTATGGAAGTGCTTTAATCAATTTGGTTAGTTTGGCTTATAATATGGATTTGCCCTATTTATCAGGTCGCAATTATAATCTCGATTTGTTGAAATAAAATGCAGTCGTTCCTATAAAAATGTGATTTTACTTTTTTACTTTCTTTTATTTTTACTTAAAAAATTCTGGTGTGTCGAATGTGAGATTTCTATATAGCATAACAAAAGAGGGAATCTTTGGCATTTCTCGTTTGAGAAACGTTGGGGAGAAGACAAAGTGGCAGAGAGGGAGGGGTTTGTCTTATGGGTTTCGTGGGAGAGAATGGAAAGGAACAGCGTGTGTGATATCATGCAATGGGGTACATGATAGATAAAGTGAGGAGCTACGTGGAATTCACCCATTGGAGACGAACTATTAACTTTGATTTCTTATCTTTTAATTTAATTTTAACTTTATTCATTATATACTTGCGTGTAGACGATTCCCTCTGTTGTTCTGAATTCCATCATCCCTTGTTCTAAATCCAAAAGCAAGCTCATCTTTCCATTTTTTACCCATTCGAAACACATCTCCTCAGATAAGTATGAGAATACGACTTTAGTCCTAAAAAAAAAAAGAGAACAAGAAGTAAAAGAACTTTTGGGGATTTCAAATCAAGTTACTAGGCGATGGAAATGAATCAAATTTTCTTGATAAAAAACAAAAAAAAAAAAAAGGTACCAAGAAGGGAGGATTCAAAAGAACTTGATAAAAAAAAATGTATCGAAGAGAATGAAATCTCCCTCAGTGTGCGAAAGATAGATATGAGGCAATTCGCACGAGAGGATTGGTTTCTGCTATTTTCTTTCTTTACTTTCGAACAATCCAATGGTTGAATAGGTCATGAAAACTACACGCAAAAACAGCAAAGCAAGTGTTTATCGCCACTGGAATAATCTCATCAACCAACTCCTTAACGAAGTTCCAGCAAATTCTTTAGATGTTCATCCCCCAAACGGAGCTCACCCCCCCTTGCTGGCATTTTGACGGATGGCAACCCAAAGAAATCTCTACCACTCTTTCCACTTATAAAGGATGTGTTTCACACTACTAAGATTGTTCATACAATTGACCTGTAAGAATTGAAAAGGACGGTATTGGATGCCTAGGAGATACTCTAATGCCAAGTCAATAATGAATATGAAGAAAGTGTACGTAAAAATGAGATGATTCCGCCCTTACCTCCTGAGAGGTTATTTATAGAAAATGATGGGCGGGCGGTAACCGTTTTTGATTACTCATCCGAATTTATACTTCTCTTGATCCCTAGATTCCAGGAAGAGATAAACCCTATCTTTTGAGAAAGATTCAATTTGGTAGTTTCTACTCATTTAGAGTCGTTTGTATTTCAAATAGCGGTTAAGGATGGTTATTGAGGGTTTATCTTTTTCTGTATGCGGTCTCAGGCCTGTAGGCTCTAATAAATGCCAGGCCTCCTTGGGTCGAGCCCCTAGGTATGGTTGGGCTATTTAGGATACACAAATATCCATTCCACCACTATCTCTCAGGTTCCCAATGGATTTCTATCCTTATCAGTAGTGTCCGAAAACTTGAAAGTGACAAGTAGGACGAGGATTTGAGTATTGTTGTATAGTTTTGATTTTGAGTATTGTTCGGCTGGTGGGGATGCCATGGATCCACAGTAATGGATATTGTTGTTTTGTATATTATTCATGGTTTGGATTTGTGATTTTGGTTTTGTCTATTCTTTTGTTTGTTTGTTTTCTTATACTACATTTTTATTAGTGTACGTTGCTAATTTGAGTTTTCAGAAAATTTGATTAAAAAAAGAACGTGCCATTTATATCAATAATAGAATATTATCAAAGCATAGCAGAAGAAATACATTCATACCTTTATTGCACCAACAAAATATCTTCATCAGGATTGTTACAGCCATCTTGACCACCTAAACAAAGTATATATAGAAATATGAACCATGTTTATGAAAATGTTTATAGATAAACTCTCCTCAATCATAATATAATTCTATCTTGCACGAGCAATAATGCAAATTGGTTACTCCAAAATAAATACCTAAGCACAATTGATCAGAATCATCATAATGGTTGAGTGAAAAAGTAACAAATATGCAAACAACTAGTATAGTTAAATGACACCAATATAAGAATAATCAAATCATATTGTAATAAAGAATTTCATACCTTGATTGCACCTAAAGATTTTCAATGAAAGTCTGCATTAATATCCATTCTAAACATTTTTCCAACGGTGGAGAACCCTTAAATCCATAGTCTGCTCTATAAGAATCATACTGCAACCACTCTAATTCAATATATACTCAAATTGCAGGAATTATTTTAAAAAACTGATTATACTAGACAATGCTACTCCTTATCTGTATAATCCAAGTGGAGTCAACATATGTGAATTCGGTCTCAAATAAAACATTGTCACATTTAAGACATTACAAGATAATTAGTTTTATTTGATTTTGTAGCTTATGTAAAGCAAGTGGGGTTGAATTCCTTGAACTTCATTAGCGAGGTTTTAAGTATATTTCTAGTCAGGGTCAACTCAATAGATTTTGAGGTCTAAAGCAAAAAGTTAAAATGTGGTATTTTTCTTGTATCAAAATAATTTTTTTCTTTTTGTTTTTTAAGTTTTGATGCGCATTTTCTATTAGACATATTTTATAATAAAAGAGAATAATATCTACTATATAAATTTTATTATGCTTTTGAATATTTTAGAATAATATAAATATTAATATAAAATAATTGAACTTGATTTAGCAAATAAATTTCACTTTAATATAACAAATGAGCTCCACTGTTATATAAAATTGTTAATCTGCAAAATAAATAAAATATATTAACATTAATAATCAAAATCAAAAAATAAATTAACATTGAAGAAATTGAAAAAAATAAACGGAATCTTAAAAGTAAAATCAAGCAAACATGGCCCATGGGCCATGCGAATTCAATTATTAACATATGCTGCGTACATGGAAGGCTAAGCAATTGTTTTTTTAAAAGAGAAAGGCTAAGCAATTGGAGTTGAAGAAAGAGAAAAAGAAAATGTATGTTGCGTACATGAAAGGGTAACGAGTACAGATAACAAGTATCTATAATAAAAAGAAAACGAACGAATACAGATTGTACAGTAAATATACATGTGGCTATTTTATTACCACAGATTACAAAATTTTACTTTTATTATACATATATAAAAGTTGAAACAAGAGTACAAGACTCTAGACAGTTTTGATTTTACTTTCGTCAACACGAAACAAGAAAGCTTTTCGGTAAAGCAAGTGTAATGCAGTGATGAGCGATGGAAGATGATGGTCAAATACACGCGAGATAAATGCAAGAGAGATTAGAATTCGAGATTAAAGATTGATAGAATATCAAAGATATGAAACAAAATTTATAAATTTCAGGTATAAAAAGAAAATTTTATGCTCTGAAATTTTTTTTACAGATGGATAATGAATTGTAATGCTTTTTATTTTATTTATTGTGACCTTTGGATTTCTTAAATCAAGTTGTAAGAATATGAATTTATGGGTGTTTAAAGTCTTTTTTTTTTTTATATACAGAGTTAATAATATATTTTTTTTTCAATATCCAAGATGAATTTGTTTAGTTTGGGTGCATTTTTTTGTGATTTTTTTTTATGATAAACTTCTTAATATTTTAAGGTTTTTTTTTTTTATTGTGGAGCCTTAAGCAACCGTCTAATTTGCCTAATGGACCAGTTGGCTCTATTTCTAATTTTAATAGTATTTGTGGTGCTGGTGTTGATTTTGAAACTATCAATATTATTTGTTGTGGCGATGTGGCTACGCCTGTTCATCCGGGCCGGGTTGTACCCGGCCCGGTTTAAAATTTTATTTATTTATTAATATTTTTGAAATTTTTTTTAAAAAAAGTTTTAGGAAATTTTAAATCCGAGTTCCGGATTCTCACCGGAACCCGGATGAACACCCCTAAGTGTGGCCATAGTGGTATAGTATGATTTTGAGTATTGTTGGGATGGTGGGGATGCCATGAATCCATGGTGGTGGAATATTTTGTTATTTTGTATATTATTCATTGTTTGGATTTGTTATTTTGGTTTTGTCTATTTTTTTCTCATATATATTTTGACTAGTGTGCGTCGAAAATTTAAGTTTGAGATATGTTACTTTTACAAATGGGAATTTCAACTAGGATTTCCTATTGTAAGGGTTATTTTTTTTTTAAAATTCTTTTTATATAATGATTAAAAATATGTATTTTATTAGTATTGTGAATTATTTTTTATTTTTTTAAAATGTTTAAAATTGACAAAAAAAAATATAAAGAAAAAACAACAATAGAAAGGAAAAAATTTTCAACTAGGCGGGATCCCATTCGGGACCGGCCATTTGTGAGCGTAGCATCAGAAGATATGATTAAGAAAAAGATAAATAAACTTATACCTCTATTTACTCCAACAAAAAATCTTCAGCGGATTTGTTCTTGACGAGCTATTTTCAACCCATAATAAGATAAACAAATTTCTTATTTCAAAGAATCAAACATGTTGAATAACATTAAATATAATTACTTCAAGGAGCGGAATTTTCAAAATTATATAGTGATGAGAAGTTAACAAATAATTTCTCCATTCATGTGGACACAATATGGTCATGAATATGACCCATTACCAACAACACAACAAAAGAAATGAAAAAACAAGAAGAGGTGATACAGAACCCAAATCATAGTATGTCCTATGTTGCCCCAATCTCTTCAAGCTTGGTTGGAATAAGGAGTCAATTTCCTAAAACTCGTATATTTTTTTTTTGACTGAATGGTCGTGTACAAGATTTATTGGACAAGAGAGGATATCAAGCACAAAGGTTACTACAAAACAAAATTAACGGCACATTTAACTTCCTCTTCTTCATCAGAATTAATCATCTTACCTCCGTGGTCGATTGGGTCTCTACTCTTTGGAGGTACATCCAATGTTGCTGCAGTAAGATTTTTCTTTGCAATGCTCATTAACAGTTACGCTGTCGATGCTTGTGTGTGTGTGTGTGTATATATATATATATATATATTCTGCAAATTATATGAAATATACAAAATCGGTGAGACTGCAACTCAAGAATTGAAACCAAAACCGTTCGTAGAGATTAGTTTTGACTTTTGAGATACCACTTCTTTTATCTTTGATCTGCTTGTGCATAAGACGGTTAATTTCTTGTAAGGCAAAAATTGTTAGACGAGTATGTGACTTTGCATGAACCGAACCTTTCTGTTAGACGAGAGAGAGAGAGAGAGAGAGTGTTATGAACCTATCATAAGCAGCTAGCGTTGGCTGAGAATAACATCTTCTTGTTTCTTCATTTTTTTTGTTGTGTTTAAAAATAAGAAATTTGTTTATCTTATTATGCGTTGAAAATGGCTGGTCAAGAACAAATCCGATGAATATTTTTTGTTGGAGTAAATAGAGGTATGGATTTATTCATTCTACTATGCTTGAATGATTTTCTATAAACATTTCCATAAATATGGTTCATATTTCAATATATATTTTGCTTAGATGGTCAAAATGGCTATAACAATTCCGATGAAGATCTTTTGTTGGTGCAAATTGCAATAAAGGTATGAATTTATTTCTTCTGCTTTGCTTTAATAATATTCTATTGGTGATATATATATAAAACACGTTCTTTTTTAATCAAATCTTCTGAAAACTCAAATTAGCAACGCTCACCAATTAAAATATGATATAAAAAGAAGAAGAAGAAGAAAAAAGTAATAGACAAAACCAACGTACCACAAATCCAAATTACCATGCATGAATAATATACAAAACAATAAAATCCGCTACCATGGATCCATGACATCCCCATCACCACGATAACAAATGATATTGATAGCTTCAAAATCAACACCAACACTACAAATAATATTAAAACTAGAAATATACTTAAAATCCCACTAATGAAGTACAACGAATTCAACACCACCTACGCTGCATAAGCTGCAAAATCTACTAAAACTAGTTATCTTGTTATGTCTTTAATGTGACAATGTTTTATTTGAGACCGAATTCACATAATGTTGACTCCACTTGGATGATACAAATGAGGAGTAACATTTTCTAATAGAGTTAGCTTTTTAATATTCCAACAATTAGAGGTTGCAGTGTATTAGAGGACGTTGCAGTATAATTCTTATAGAGCGGCCTATGGATTTAAGGGTTCTCCACTGTTGGAAAAAATATTTAGAGTGGATATTGTCAGAAGTATGAAACTTTCGTTGAAGATATTTCGATACAATTAAGGTATGAGATTTTTTTTTTTTTTCTTTTGTTAACAAAGCATATACTTCATTCAATAACTGAAGGTAATTACATCAGTGCATCATGCTGGATAATGTGCGAAATAAAGTCCGGAGGACAGCTCCACCACACTACCAAGTCATCGAGATGCCATGAATGTCGAGCTAAACAATGTATTGCAGCCGAATTAGCAATGCAACATTTATGCGCCCTTACATCAACCTGTGGGAACCTTTTAAGTAATTGCCTAATTTCATATACCAAGTTTCCCAATAGAGACATAGAACTAGAAGCTTCTTCTTCTTTTGTAACCTCTTGAACCACCAACATTGAATCACTCTCCACCTGCAAATTTGGAATGGATAAAGGAAGATACAATTGTAATCCCCTCAAAAGTGCTAACAGTTCCACCTCCATTGGATCCATGCTGCTAGTTTCGGGTTTACAAGCTGAGAAAATTACTTGGCCTGATTCATTTCAAAGGATCGTCCCAACTTCATATCTACGCTGGTCTTTGAACAAAGCCCCATCAACATTAAGTTTTAGGACTTCTATTGGTGGTGCAAGCCATCCACCTTTGGCGTTCTCCCTCTTCCTTATCTGCTCATTAGTTTGCTTGTACTCACTGGCAATCGTAAGAGCATGATCAATAGCCGTTTGTGGAGTCAACATTTTATTCTAAAAAATAAATTGATTTCTGCCATGCCATATTCCCCAGACACACGAAAACAACTCCTCTAACTCACCAGGTATGTTTCGGCTTATTATCAGATTCACTATTTGCATAATGTCCCTCTGCCCAATATTTCCTTGGAGCACTTTCAATCTTGAAGATAGCACAGCCTGAATTCTCGGACAGTATAGGAGTGCATGGTTTAAGTCTTCTTCTTCTTGCTTACACAGCCTGCAGCTAGCATCTTGTACCACTTTCTTTGCTTTTAAGTTACTAAGTGTTGGTAATCCATTATGACATATTCTCCAAGCAAAAACACGTACCTTATGGGGAGTTTGTAACTTCCATATTTTGGTCCACATTTTCACCATATGATACTTCTTTCAACTGGTCAGTAGCTGCTTGCTGTTGATAAAGTCTGTATGCACTTCGAACAGTAAAAACTCCATTCTTTTCTGGTTCTCAAATCATAACATCAAGTCTGTTTGCTCCTCCTAGTAATGGTATTTGGAAAACCTCATAAGCATCTCTCAGGTTTAGTAGCCTGGACACCTTTTCAATATCCCATCTTCTGGCATCTTCATCAATTAGATTTGAAACTTTCCAACTCCTTTGTTCTGTACTAGTTGATTCTGGACAGGGAATTAATCTATGATTTGGCATCCAGTAATCATTCCAATTATTAATATCCTTGCCATCACCAACTCTTCATCTACATCCTGCAAACAATAACTGCCTAGCCTCCCAAATAACCCACCAAATATATGATGGATTTGTCTCCAATTTGGCATCTTTGAGCATTCCATTTGGGAAATATTTGGCTTCGAAGATCTTGTGCAGTAGTGAGTCTTTCTCCATTAAAATCCCTCCTCCCCTTCCTTTTGATTGGCATAGCTTCTTCCAACTGACCCATCTAATTTTGTTCTCTCCTTACTTTGTCCCTACCAAAACTTTGCAATCATGTTCTCCAACTCTTTGCACAAAGAAATGGGCAGTTTAAAACAATTCATCGTATAAGTTGAGATTGAGAGGGCTGCAGTTTTGATTAAGACTTTTCTTTCATCTTGAGACAATAGTTTTTCCTTTCACCCATTCAATTTCTGCCACACCTTTGCCTTTAAGTCAAAAAAAGCATGCCTCTTGTTTCTACCTACCATTGAGGGAAGTCCTAGATAGTGATCATAATTTTGTTACTGTCAGATGCCCCAGAAATCCAGGATCTCTCTTTGTGTGCTTCCTGGTACAGATTTACTAAAAATCATTGAAGTCTTCTCTCTATTCACTTTTTGGCTTGAAGCATGTTCATACTCTTCTAGCAAATGCAGTATATTTGAATTAGTTAGAAGAGAAGCCCTGCAAAACAAAATACTGTCATCTGCAAACATAAGGTTATTAACCTTTGGGGCTCCTTTACATACTCTAATCCCTTCAACCTCTCTTTGATCAGTAACCATGTTTAATAGAGAAACTAGGCCTTCACTGATTAAAAGAAATAAGTAAGGGGAAATTGGGTCCCCTTGCCTAATTCTCTTAGAAGGATAGATAGGTCCCTTTGGTTCTCCATTCACTAAAATAGAAAAGGAAACTGATCTTACACAAAGCATAATTAATTGTATCCATCTCTCTCCAAACCTTATTCTCTCCATCACTGTTTGAAGATAGTTCCATTCAATTCGATCATAGGCTTTACTCATATCAAGTTTGAGTGATATAAAACCTTCATTTCCTTACTTCTTTGTTCTAAGAGAATGGACTAGTTCATAAACAATAAGTATATTATTTGAAAATTAATCTATCAGGATAAAAGCACATTGAGATTTAGAGATTAAATCAGGGAGAATACTTTTTAAACGATTGACTAGTACTTTGAGATCAATTTATAGATCACATTACAGAGACTGATGGGTTTAAGATCTGACACCAACTCAGCTTGTTTCTTCTTAGGTATGAGAGTCACAAAGTATGGTTAAACGAACTAGGGAAAGTACCATTGTTTAGGGCATTCAAAACAGCATAGGTGACCTCATTATCCATTATAGACCAACACTTTTGATAAAAAATAGGAGCCATACCATCTAGGTCAGGAGCTTTTGTCGAGTGCATTTCATCCAATGTTTTTTTAACTTCCTTAGCTGTATATGTCACCTCTATTCTATCCTTCATCTCAGCAGTTACTCTACCCTTTAGATTATCCAAAAACCGCATACTCCCTATCACATTCGATGCTGTAAATAAATTTTGAAAATAAGACACAGTTGTTGCATCCCTTTCTGCCTTTACTAGTCAGTTTCCGTCTGAATCTCTAATACCTTTTATCATTTTCCTGGATCGCCTTTGAGATGCCTTATGGGGAAAGAAAGTAGTGTTTTGGTCTCCTTCAATCAAGCATAAGACACGTTATCTCTGTTTCCACATTACTTCCCCCCTTTCTAGTCACTTGTTTACTTCCATTTTTGCTTGTTTCAGAACCTCCTGATTATACCTTCTCGGGTCCATCTCTATTGATAGCTTTAGTTCCTGCTTTGCCTTTCTCAGCTAGAAGTTTACATTACCAAAGTGTTGTCGATCCATACAAATAATTGCTCATCACAACACTGAATTTTCTTTGTTACCCTTGTATGCATCTGGTGCTATTTCCCAACCTCCAAGCCCTTTCCACAACCTCTTTGCAGTCATTGTCTTTTGTCCACATTGCCTCAAAGCAAAAGATCTTAGGCCTTCTTCTTGATTATACTAAGATTTTATTATCCTTATATTGGTGTCATTTATACTATACTAATTGTTTACTTATTCTTTACTTTTTTCATCGACTATTATGATGACTCTCACCTATGCCTAAGTATTTATTTTGGAGTAACTAGCAGTTTGCATTATCGCTCATGCATGATATAATATTATGATGGAGGTGAGTTTATCTATAAGTATTTTCATAAATATGGTTCATATTTCTAAATATACATTGCTTAGGTGCTCAAAATGGTTATAACAATATCGCTGAAGATCTTTTGTTAGTGCAATAGAGGTATGAATTTATTTATTCCGTTATGCTTTAATAATATTCTATTATGGATATAAAAATCCTCATTCTTTCTTTAATTAAATCTTCTGAAAACTCAAATTAGTAACACACACTAGTTAAAATATGATATAAAGCAAAAAATTTGATAAAATCAAGACAACAAATCCAAACCATTAATAATATACAAAACGACAAAATTCACTACAATAGATCCATGGCATTCCCACCAATCGAACAATACTCAAAATCAAACGATACCACTTTTGCCCCGCTGGGCTCCGTTGATTCACACAAGATTGGGATGAAGTGAATTGTATTTAAAAATTATAAATTAAGTAAATAATATAAAATATTACTAAAATATGAAGCAATAAAAAATATAAAGAATAAAAATAAAAGAGAAATAAATTCAGTATTTTAATAAGGTTCGGTTTCATTGCCTACGTCCTCGCCTCAAGCTCTAAGGATTCTCAAATTCACTATTCAACCTCTTTCAGGTGGAAATAAAAATATTTTACACATTTGAGCAATATTGCTACAAAGAATCCGAATAGAATACTCTCTATACTTACAATCACCTCCCACATGGTTATTAAACTATTTCCTGTATCGAACACCTTCTACATATACTAGGGTTATATACATTATTTTACTTATACAAAAGTTGATAGGGGGTAAGTTATTAAAAAATACTCTTCAATGAATGAAATAAAAATAATACATCGCAAACTATATCTTTATAAAAAAAAAAATGAAAAAAAGTTAAGGGTCAATACATAGAGAAGAGAGATTGAAAATTTTGAATGAGTGTTGCAAATCTGACAATTCATGTGTATTATGTAAGGTCTTGTTGTGATTTAAAAATTTTAATTGAGCTATTTATAAACATATGAGAGTTCCTTTTTAAATTTAAAAAAATTCACATGTCAAGAAGAAACACTACTCACTTTTTAAAATTTTAAATAAAAGTTTCTTCTTTTTACAGTTTTCAAAAATAACTTCATTCATTTTTTAAAATTTCTAAACTTATCTTTATTTTTCGCATATGACAAAATGACAATTTATTTTTTAAAATTTTCAAATCAAATCATTTTTTTTACACATGTCAAAAAGAGTATCAATCACTTTTCAAAAATTTCAAATAAAATTATTTGTCTTTTGCATATGTCAAAAAAAGGTCAATTACTTTTCAAAATTTTCAAACAAAATATATACATGTGAAAGAAGATAATCAATCATCTTTCAAATTTTTAAAATTAAAAATTATAATGATGTTATGCATATGTAAAAAGTAAATTTGATACTTTATAAAAAAATATTAATTTTGTCAGAGCATTATCCTTATAAGTTTTTTTAAATTTTAATTAAAAATATAATTTTTAATTTTTTTTTGTATAAATTTAACTCATCTTTTAAAAACTTCTTATATTTTATTCTCTATCAATTCTCTATTCTATTAAAATAATGTTTCTCTATTCTTTTTTTTTTTTACTTTCTTCTCTCACTTGTATTTACAAACTTAACTACTCAATATTTTTATATTGTTTCTTATGTTTCAAACTATTACTCTTTAGTAAATCTTTAAAACAAAAATTTAATTTATTTATTTGTGGGTATGGTAATATTTCTATTTTTTTTTTACATTTCCTAATTATTTAAATTATTTTTAAAATTATTACTTAAAGCTATAACAAATGTGAGCATGAGAAAAAATGTAGATGATTGAAAAAAATTATTTATTAAAATAAAATATAGATAAAAAATGATTTAAAGGATAAATAGTACTTCCTTATTAAGGAATCACTGTTCACATCCCAAAATACTTCTCTAAAATAGAAACCTGGATTAAGGGAGATTTTAGGTACAAATTCTAAACTTTTTTTCAAAGTATAAAGATAAAGTAAATAAGCCTATACACTATTTTTTAAAAGACCTTGTTAAGAATGAGAGATGATGTCTCATATAAAGTTTAGGACAAACTCTTTCTTAGATAATGTGGGATTTCTTTTACTCCTCTCATTTGTGGATCAATTTTTGTCGTGCTCCTATAAGAGCATTCTTAATGAATTGACTAAAAATCATCATTCAATTTGACAATTGTTGGATAGAATTTTAACTTTACTATTTATAAAAGATATTTTTTGAACTTTTTCTCATAAATTTTATTGTCATATTTGATCAAATATGATACTTATTTTTTAGTATTTGTGTAAAACTGTACTTTTTAAAGAATGACTGTTAACCAATCTATTAAAAATACTCTAAATAAACCTCATTAAATTAATAAATAAAACACATTACTATAAGATTTAATTATAATACTATAAAAAAATCTATGCATCATTCTATAAAGGAAAATGCTAAGAAAGGATCCCCGCTATACATGGAAGTCCACGTTTAAGAACACTCTCATTAGATTAGCTAAAAATCATCTTTCAAAAAGTATACTTTTGTACAAATACCAAAAACTAAGTATCACAATTGATCAAATTTAACAATAAAATTTGTGAGAAAAAGTTCAAAAAGTACTTAAAATAAGTAGTAAAGCTAAACCAATTGCTAAAAAACTAAACCTGACAATGGTTTTAACTTTTTGACAATTGGTTTAACTTTACTATTCACAAAAATTAATTTTTGAATATTTTCACAAATTTTATTGTCATATTTAATCAATTATAATATTTATTTTTTTATATTTGTATAAAAATACACTTTTTAAAATATGACTTTTAGTCGATCTAAAGTTTTATTTTTTTGGTTCCAAATCATCTAGATTCCCCCGTCTAAAATACACGCTTATTTCTGGTTTCCTCCATATTCTTCAGTTATTGCCGCAAACAGAGAAGCCGAGCAACACTTTAAACATCGCCTCCAACAAAGATGCCTGGCGAGTTCGAAACGATCTCATCTGAGAACGTCCAGACCTCTCCAAACGCCTAGACGAGCTCCTCCTCTATTGGAACCTTGCCGCTACCGAACTCAAAGAGGTTTATTATCTCCCTTTCATCATGCCTCTTATTTCTTTTGTTTTTTGTTCCATTTGGGTTTCTATTTCTTTTTTATTTTCAGGTCAATTATATATCCGACTGCAATTTTTTCTGAGTTTCTGAGCATGGGATTCATGGATTTCTTTATTTTAACCACTATTTTCATGTTGGCCCCAAGCGATTTTTCATGAAAAGTAGCCTGTTATAAAACCTCACTCTCTCTTTTGTGAGTTACATTTCATTTCAGTTCATACTCATTTTGGAGATAGCAAATATGTATTTTCTGTTATTCCTCAAATCTGAGAAGCTATATCCAAAGTATTAAGTACTCTATTGAATAACCATTGATTTTTCATCACATTTTTCTTTTTTCTTTTGTTGGAGTAATTTTGTGTACCGTTATGAGCTTCGCCATTTGCACTCTCTATAAATTAGTTTATAAAAGTTCTCAAACTAAGCCAAATCAATTTATGTTCTTTTTATCTCTTTCCCTTCGTATATTTTGCTGTTTGAAGTTATGATTGGGTATTATCCTTGACTATTTTTATATTATTATTTTGATATTCATGTTTCACATATTGTATCTTTGTAGATAATTTGAATTGCAATAGATGACGTAGATAATTTGAACGTTGCAATGGATGCTGATATAAAATATTTAAGTAATGAGTGTGATGAGGTAGAAATTGATAAGGAGGTTGAAGGTGATGAAATTATTGAAGAACCTACTGTTGGAATGCAATTTTCACTTGTAGAATAAGTGCATGCTTTTTATATGAAATATAGTAAGAAGTGGTTTGGGATATGCAAAAGGAATTCTAGACAGGATGATGATGGGACAATAAGATAGTTTTGTTTGGCATGCATGCGAGGACGCAAATCAAGGAGTAGAGCTGCCAATATTTTGAAACCAAGACAAACAATAAATATGGGGTGTAAGACTAGGATTAATGCGGTATTCAATAATGAAAAAAGTAGATATACTGTATCTAAGGTGATATTGGATCACACACATGTTTGTAGTTCTGGAAAAGCAAGACATTTTAGATACTTTAAGAAGGTTGATGCTCGTATCGCTAAGAGGCTTGAAATAAATGCCAACACAAAAATAAAACCGGCCAAAATGATATTGGATACACTACAAATCTTCATAAGAACTTCAGTGCTTGGTAAACGCTATATTGGACACTACGGATCTTCATTAGGACCACTTCCTTTTGTAATTGATAGACTTCATGAGACAATTTTGTAATCTTGGTCACAATGATGTGTTTAGATCATTACTTAAAACATTTTTTTTGTAATCAGAGTTACAATTTATTTCTTGTTTTTTTAAGAAGTACAATATGTAGAACTAAGAAGATTTGCACATTTTGAATTATGATTCATGGCTGCCAATTTAAGTTGAAATTTGAATTTTTATTTTTTCCAATTAAGATTGATTTTATTTTTCTGTATTTTGCTAATAGTAATGGTGTTATAACATACATAGTAGTGGAAGCAATAAAAGTAAATAGTCGGACGATGAATCAGAGGATGATGAGCATATATACCGAGTTTGATCCTGAATACATGCATATATACCGAGTTCAATCCTGAATCAGAGGACTGATGGACTTAAGAATATCGAAGACAGAAAGTATACAAAGGCAGCGTTTTTATCCAAGTTGGTGTGGGGAATTATCGGATAAGGGAAGAACATGTTATATATGTAAATTAGGTAAGAGTTTTATTTAAACTCTATGTCTTACACACCCATCTTATTAATTTAAAATAATTCAAAATTTTATCGATTAATATTTGAGTTATGAAGGGATAAGAATTACTTTTAAGAGATAAAATTAAAACTCTATATCTCTAATTATAGTCAAACACAAACTCTTAGATTTCCTGATGGTCAGAAATCTATAAATAGCATTGGGAGATTCAAGGATTTTCATCTACAACATTAGAGTGCCTCTAACCATCAAGAGACACTTATGAGGCAACGTTGCTAGGGCGATCCTTCTCTCATAGTCAGTATAGTTCTTTATCAGTCAGATGGAGAAATATACGTTTCTCATATTGTTGTTTATTATTATTGTAAATCATAAGAAATCGAATATCCATTTATTAATGTCATGTTAAAATATTTAACATGTAGTATCAAAGATTTAGGTTATAGATTTTTTATGATCTTGATAAAATATACAATAATATATGTTTGCTGTAATTTTATCATGTCGTAAAAGAGCGATTCACTGCATTCACAATATACTTCGGTTTAAAGTATATTTATTTATTGTATTGTGCATCTGCTTGATCTTTCAAATTCTGTTTATAATGTACGTGGATAAAAGAATATGAGATAGGTTCTATGGAAAAATAAGAAACCATGAAAACCAATGCATGCCTTTGGAGCCCATGTATTGAGAAAGCTGCTAGCTATGGGCAAAACCATGTGAGTTGATGTGCAGCCGTTGCATATGTGAGTAGCCGTTAGCGTTGGCATGGTGGCCAGTGGCTGAACACGCCAATGGTGTAAAAGCGGTGGCTGGGCGGCACAGTGGGTGTGAAGTCCCAAATGGTTGCCGGCCCAGCCCATTAAAGTTCCAATCGGCTAAAGGGGAATTCGGCGCCACGAGGAGGCTGAGAACCTCCTCGCCGGCCTCTCTATAACGGCAGTAGGGGCTCTCTAGCCTCCTGTCCGTGGTTGTTAATGCCAAAAACAGTGAAAAAAGATGAAAGGCCTGAAGGTCACAGCGAAAGGAGATCGGCATCTCCTCATCGCCAGTGACGTCCGTGGCCGCAGCTGAACGCTGCGGCATCTAAACCCTAAAGGAGTCAGCGGTTGTATGCCTGCTGCTGCTGAAGGAAGTTGAAGATGAAATTTAGAGTTTTATTTCACCATGGGTCAGGTCAATGGGCTCCAGCCCAGTTAAGAAGTATTGCACCTGTTAAAAAAGAATGAAGGGCTACTAGACCGGGCTATTGGCTCTGGCCCAGTCCGATGGTTAAAAGAAGAGAAGGGAATCGAGCTTGTATAGTAAGGCCCGACCCAGGACAACAGTAATGGTTGATCATTTAATGGTCTGGGTATTGACCCGGATTTCGAACCGATCCGGTTCCGACCTGGACTGGCCAGATTAAATAATAATAATTTATTCTTATTTATTTCAAAAAAAAAATTAATATTAAAGTTTTATTATATGCATACATTAATGTTATGCATGCATTTAAATTATGTACATGTTATTATGATTATCTACATGTATGTATGAAATGTTATTTAATTTATATACATGTTATAATTGTGACTTTCTTGTAAAATCAATTTTGGATTAAACATGATTTTTTGCTGTGGGAGTGTGGATGTATACAAACTAAGACAGTTTTGTCTAGGAGATTGAAAATTCTTAAGTGTGTCCGTTGTAATCTTCCAATCTTTCCTGAGAATCTTGAAGTTCCGTTTAGGAAAGAATAATATTTTCTGATAACTTACTTAGTAAGTATTATTCATACCTGCAGTAAAATTCATCAAACCTTTTATTTCATACATGTTATTGTTATCTACATTTGTATGCATATTATTATTGTAAACTGTTTATTTTGACTTTTATTGTCATGTCATGTATATCCAATGTGGGATAAATGATTTACATCAAAATTAAGAAAAGATTGGTTGCCCAAAGGTACAAGATTTTCTTAATTTTGGTGACAAATCATTAAATCCATAATAAGGTGGATATGATGGAAGGAATACCTGGTGTGTTAAGATTTCCTCCCAAATGAGGGTCTTGATGATACTACTAGTTTATCCATAAAAAATAAGGTTGGAGGGAACACTTTGTATGTTAGAGTTTATTCCCAAAGGAGAATTCTGATGATACAGCTAGTTCATCCACAGAATTTAATACTGGAGGGAATACTTTGTGTGTCAAGATATACTCCCAAATGAGAGTTTTGATGATACTACTAGTTCATCCATAATTGTTTAAATTCTAATTACAGTTTATAAATGTCTAACTCAAAACATTATATGATAAATATTATTGCCAGATTACAAATCCTAAAAATGAAAGTAGAGAAGTCTGTCATTGTTCAATTTATTATGAATTCATTGCCACCTTAGCATGGTCAATTTAAGACGCATTTAAATGCTATGGAATGTGAATGAGTTGGCAAGTAATGTAGTTCAGGGAAAGCTAAATTGAAACAACAAGGACATTTCCTTGTTAATTTTGTGAATAAAGAAGTTAGAAAGAAAATGCACCATCATGGTAAAAAGAAACAAACTAGACCACTCAAAAGAAAGAAACCTGTGAAAGTCAATCAGGTTCAGCATAATAATAGCAAATGATAAATTTGTGGGAACTATTGGACACATGAAAGCTGAGTGTCATAAATGTAAGGCTTGATTTAAAAAGAATGGTAAGTCACTTACTTTTGTATGTTTTAAATCAAATCTTGTAAATGTTTTCACTAATTCTTGGTAGTTAAATTCAGGTATTAATGTTCATGTTTTCATAACCATGAAAGATACCTTACAAGTTAAACACTAAACTCCAACGAGCATTTATCTTTATAAAAAATAAATATAAGATTGAAGTTTTAGCCATTGGAGATTTTCATTTAGTTTTGAGTACCGGTCAATCTTAGACCTTCATAAATGTGTTTTTAGTAAGGCATGATTTGATTTCTCTATTTAGACTAGAACTGATGGTTATTCATTTTCGTTCCATGATAGTAGTCTAAGTTTGTTTTAAACTATTTTTTTTTCTATTGGTTCTTTTTCTCTTATGGTCTTTATTGATTCTGTTTCGACAGTATATTTATTAAAAATACTTATTCCCAGTACCATGAAACTTTTTTTGGAATTAAAAAAAAATTGATGACTTGTGGCACAAAAGATTGGGGTACATCTCCAAAAAAAGGTTACATAGATTAGTAAAAGAATGGACTCTTCCACATCTTAATTTTACTAATTTTGAAGTGTGTGTGGATTGCATGAAAAGAAAAGAAAGCAAACGTACTAAGAAAGACGCCACAAGAAGTAAAAAATTTCTTGAAATAATTCACACAGATATATGTGAATCATTCTCCACAGAATGTTTTGGTGGAGAAAAGTGTTTCATCACCCTTATAGATGGTTTTTCACATTTTGGATATATCTATCTGTTATATGAGAAATTTCAAGCTGTATCGGTACTTGAGGTATTTCTCATGGAAAGATAGTTAGATAGAAATGTGAAAATCATCAAGTCGGATAGAGGTGGTTAATACTATAGAAAGTATAATGAATCGGGCCGTAATCCGAGTCCATTCACCAAACTTCTTGAACAGCGTGGCATTGTTGCACAGTACACGATGCCCGGAACGCCACAACAGAACAGAGTTGCTGAAATGCGTAATCAGACCTTATTGGATATGGTCAGAAGTATGGCAAGTAATTTTTACCTTATCCAAATCATTGTGGAGTAAAGCTATTAAGACGACAATGTATATCTTAAACTGAGTTCCTAGTAAGGCAGCTCCAAAAACTCATTTCGAGCTATGGACCGGTAGGAAACCAAGTTTGAGACATATGCATGTTTGGGGTTACTCAGCCGAAGCGAGATTTTACAACCCACGTGAAAAGAAATTGGACTCTAGAACAGTAAGTGGGTACTTCATTGGTTACCCAGAGAGATCCAAAGAGTATAGGTTTTACTGTCCTAATCACAGTCCAAGAATTGTGGAAACAGGAAATGCCAAATTCATTGAACTTGGCGAGATCAGTCAGAGAATTGAACCCAGAGATGTGATCATAGAGGAAATACGGGTAAATGTCCCTGTACCTACATCCTCAGAAAAGATAATAGTTCTTCTAATCGATCATCACGATGATACCGTAGAACAAGTAAATGATTATCCATCTCCGAATAATAATACCATTGATGAACCAAGTTCGGAGTCACCATAACAGATTGTCTTGCGCAGATCTCAGAGAAATCGGAGACCTACCATTTCAACAGATTACATGGTATATCTTCAAGAATCTGAATTTAGCATTGGGACAAGTAAAGATTCACTAACGTTTTCACAAGCCATAAGGGGAAGTGATTCTAGTAAATGGATCGATACCATGAAATAAGAGTTGAAATCCATGGATCAAAATCAAGTCTGGGATCTCATTGAGTTTCTTAAAGGAAGTAAAAGAGTCGGGTGTAAATGGGTTTTTAAGACCAAACGTGACTCGAAAGGCAATATCGAACGATATAAGGCCAGACTTATTGCTAAGGGTTTTACTCAGAAAGAATGTATTGATTACAAAAGAAACATTTTCTTCAATATCTAAAAAGGACTCATTGAGAATCATTATAGCATTGATGGCTCATTTGATTTAGAGTTACATTAGATGGATGTGAAAACAGATTTTTTAAATGAAAATTTGGATAAATTGGTTTACATGGAGCAACCAGATGGCTATTCAGAAAAGGACAAAGATCACCTAGTACGTAAGTTTAAGAAATAGATATACAGGCTTAAGCAAGCTTACCTACAATGGTACTTAAAGTTCAATGATATCATTACTGTCTTTGATTAAAAAAATATCGTTGATTGATGTATATACCTATAGGTCAGTAGGAGTAAGTTTATAATTTTGATCTTGTATGATGATGATATCTTATTAGCTAGTAGTGATCTTAGCTGTCTTTATGAAACCAAAGGTTTTCTCTCTAAGAACTTTAAAATGAAAGATATGAGTGAGACATCTTTTGTGATCGGAATAGAAATCCTCCGGGATCGAAAACAAGGACTGTCGGAATTGTCTCAGAAAAGTTACAAAGAAAGAGTTTTTGAGAAATTTGGCATGAAATGTTGTTCATCGCTAGAATAGTAATAAATATGGTATTACGATACCTGCAAGCAATGAAAGATTATTGGCTTATCTTCAAAAGAATTGATAGTTTGGAAGTAACTGGATATTCAGACTCTAAGTTTATGGCATGCTTTGAGGCCATATTGTATGGTTTATGGCTAAGGAAATTTATCTTAGAACTTGGAATTGTCAACTTATAGCCAAGCCGCTAAGAATGCATGTCCTCAGAGTATTTTTTTCTCTGAATGATAAGTATTTAATAAAATATTAAATACCTAAGTGCTAAGGAGAAAGTACAGAAATAAATATGTCCATAACAATCGTATGTTAATGATTACACTTTAAAAGGACATGTTGAAAAGATGGATTGTATATTTATATCCATAATGTGAACATGATGAAATAATAATTGATATATTGAGTATTTTGTTATTGGACATTAAAAGATATCTATTATAGTTGTTTCTGTTTTCTTATATTTCCACTTAATATGTACATTAAAAGCATGGATGAATGATGACAAGTTAATATCTACAATAGACATGAATTAGAACCCTAGAACCCAAAGACATTACAGTATTAGCCTTAATTATCTCAATTAAAGATCGTGTGTTAAATTTTGTTACTAGTGTTGTAGTACATGGAAGTAAATCTGTTGATTATATAACAGAGGACTGTCATGACTTGCATTAGTAGCTCGTTTGACATTGATATTATGGAACTCATGAAATGTGTTTTGAGCTATGAAAAGTTCAGGAAATAAATTTGCACAGTATGGTTAATTTCCTGTGATAAGCTTATACACGAAAAGTATAATTTTATGGGCGTATGGGCCAAGTGGGAGAATGTAAGAGTTTTATTTAAAATGTGTGTCTCACATACCCATCTTATCAGTTTGAAATAGTTCAAAATCTTATCGGTTAATATTTAAGTTATGAAGGGATAAGAATTACTTATAAGAGATAAAATTAAAACTCTATATCTCTAATTATAATCAGACACATACTCTTAGATTTCTTGATAGTTAGAAGTCTATAAATAGTACTGAGAGGTTCAAGGGTTATCACCTACAACATTAGAGTGTCTCTAGCCATCAATAGACACTTGTGAGGCAACGTTGTTAGGACGATCCTTCTCTCATAATTAGTATAATTCTTTGTCAGTCAGACGGAGAAAAGTACGTTTCTCATATTGTTATTTATTATTATTGTAAATTATAAGAAATGAAGATCTATTTATTAATGTCATGTTAAAATATATAACAAATTAGACCATTGAGTCCCAGTTGCATGAGGACCGATCGACTTAAGATGCAGTGTACTCATGCAGTTGTGAATGAGCGATAACCACTGAGTCCTAAATGTTTCAATTTATTTGACCATTGAGTCCCAGTTATCCATTGCCTGAAGATTGCATTTGCGTTGTTTGAGCACTCACAGAGTTTAATACCAATTAGAATATCAAATTTTGTTGTGGTATTCTGTCGAGCAGAGTCACTTCATCAGTTTAACATCACATTTAAAAGGATTCAGCCACAACAATAATACAATTTGGATTCATCCCCACAAAAAGATACAACAACGACAACAATACAACTTACAAATTCCATATAACTTACAAATTTCAGAGAAATTTAAAAAACGAGTGTGCGGATCAACCCAAAAATTGCCTAAGAGAGGCAACGCTGCGCACTACAATTCCCTGCATTTTCCCCCAGTTTTGTTTCCCTCAGTCTAAAAGAAAAACAAAAAACCACGCTTCCTCTCAATTTTTCTTCTAATTGTTTTGCTGGTTTTGGAGATGCGAACTCGAGTTTAAAATCTGAGACATTTGCAAGAGAAGACCAGCAATTTCATCGGTAAAAAGCGAGTTTAGAATCTCCAAAAGACAACCTGGGACGTTTGCAAGAGAAGACCAGATCAGAATCACCGCTCTAATATTCCACAGGACATCTCTGTTTTGGAGATGCGAACTCGTCAGGCGTCTATGTCGGAGTCGTGACGGAGGTGATGTTAGAGGGAGGCAATCTCTGTAGCGGGCGAGATCGGGGGCAGCTTCAGATGATTTGGAGCGGAAGTGTGAAATGGAAGCGAACACGGGGGAAGCAGCAGAAATTTTGAAAAAATAGAGGACAAAAAAACTTATAGCGGGACGCAATAAAATCATTTTTAATGTTGACTAAAAATTATTTTTTAAAAAGTATAATTTGTATAAATATTAAAAAAATTTAGTTATATTTAATTAAATATGATAATAAAATTTGTGGAAAAAGAAAATAAAAATATTTTTTGTGAATAATAAAATTAGAATTTTGTCTAACAATTGCCAAATTACCATATTTGATCAAATATGATCAAGTTTTTTTGATATTTGTATAAAATTATATTTTTTAAATGATAGTTTTTAGTTAATTCATTGAAAATGTTCTAACGAAAAAATGGATCCTCTGGCATTTTCTTTTTTTAAAAAATCTTATTAGGAAGAAAAAATGATGTCTTATATAAGAAAAATGTTATTTATCTCGACAGTTTAGATCCTGATTAGATCTCGTTTTCTTTTTTATTTTTTTACTTTTTTTTACATGATTTTTAAACAAGTATTTTTAAATAATGTTGTGATTTTTTATATTTCTAATATTTTACGAGGTTAAAAATATCATGTAAAAAAATCATAATTTTTATTATGATTTTTTTAATATCTTAAAATATTTTTAAAAAATATAAAAAATCACAATATTATTTAAAAACACTTACTTAAAAAGCATATAATTTTTTTTTTTAAAATATCAAAATGGGATCCAATCGAAATCCAATTTACCGAAATCAATAGCAACGCCCCTTATATAAAGTTCAATATAAGCATTTTTCTAGACAATGTAAAATTTCTTTTATAAAGGACAGATAAAAACCGAATGGGAATACTCTCAATTGTGCTATGTAAAATGTAAATGCCAGATTCTGATTCCTCTATTCCATGAGACTTCACTTGCCACGTTTGATACTTTCTCTCATAAAATTATGATCGAATAACAAAATTAGATTTTTTTTTTTTTTTTTTAACTTTGTTTGAATATCAATGATCTGTATAACCAACTTTTCATTTAAAAAAACAAAAAGTGAAAAAAGAAAGAAATAAAATAAAAAATTGGTTCGTTACCCTTTCTGTCATTCTTTCCATGGGAATTTGATGTCTCCATGCGTCAAGTCTGGCTTTTTTACTATGTTTGTCCGTATTGCTTGGCATAAAATATGTAGTAGTCATTTTTTTTAAGATAAACGTTAGCAGATATCAAGGTTTTTTTAGAACATATAGCATAAGGCCGGGTTCATTTAAATATATATATATATATATAATAATTTTACATACAATTGTAAATACATAACTACTGTGTAATCATTTTAAAATATAGTAAAATCTATTATTAAAAAATTAACTTTTTTTCATGTGAGACTTATATTTTATTCACTTTTTTCAAAATGGTTATGCGACAATATCCTAATTCACGATTACATATATATATGTATATATATATATATAGAGTTAAGGCAATCTCTGATTTAGCCACAATCTTCTCCAACGGCATAAATCCAAGAAGTCAGCCTCCATAAATTAAGCCTTGAAATCCTCTCATTTATGTTTTGTCATTTCTATACATGTACATATTCCACAAATCATGTGATTTACTTATCGTTGTATACATCCCACAAATCATGGGATTACTTCTAGTACTCTGCTGTATATATATTGGCATGAACTGTAAACATTTTTTCAATCAAGGAAATATACTTCTATATGGTTTCCGAGCTATAAGTCGACCGACATCGCTCTTTTTTTTTTTTTCTACTTCTGCTAACATACAATGTCTTCCTCTTCAATCTCTTCTCCCAATGTCTCTCATCTTCTTACCATTAAACTCACTCGACATAATTGTTTATTGTGGAGAGCACAACTCCTACCCTATCTAAATGGTCAATGCCTTTATTCCCTTGTTGATGGTTCTCGACCTCCACCACCATCCATGATTTTCCACTCCCAATACTGATGGCACCTCTGATCCCATCTTGACCCCCAACCACGAATACACTCTTTGGTATCATCAAGATCAACCCTTGTTGTTTGCCATTATTTCCACCCTCTCCGAAGAAGTATTGGCTCGAGTTGTTGACTTACACACTTCACGTGAAGTCTAGTCAACCTTAGAGCAAATCTTCTCACTTCAGTCTCAAGCCAGTGTGATGAACTCACGGCTGAGTCTTGCTTCCCCAAAGAAAGAAAGTCTATCTATTGTTGCTTATTTTCAAAAAATTAAGAGCTATGGTGACACAATGGCAGCCACTTGCTGATTGTGAATTTGTTAGTTATATTATTGCAGGTCTGGATGCCGAATATGATCTCCTGATCACGTCCATCACCATTCGACTTGATCCAATGACACTCCAAGAAGTTTATGATCACCTTCTCAATAATGAGTTCGGCTGGAAAAACAGCATGCAACTCTTGACTCGGCAAATGCCTCAGCCAACACTGCCTCTCACAGCAACAACAATCATCGAGGCCGTGGTCGTTCTTAACCATCTTCTTCAGATGGAATGGGTTCCAACCAACAGAACTCCAATAAAATAATTCTCGTTCAAGGGGTAGAGGTCATGGAAATGGACGAAACAACTCAAATGGCAGCAGACCAACATGTCAAATTTGCAATCGCACGGGCCACTCTGCAATGCAGTGCCATTACCATTTCGATCATGCGTATCAAACGGAACAATCACCAACATATCAAGCTTTTATGGCCAACAACAATGCACCTTCTGATCAAGCATGGTATCCTGACACAGCTACAACTCATCATCTCACCTCTAAGTTGTCAAATATAAATCTCAAAACCGATGGATACACAGGCCCTGATCAAATCCGTGTAGGTAATGGTGCAGGTTTACCTATTCTACACACGGGAGACTCTCTCATTTTTCTACTTGTTCCAAGTCCTTGTTTCTACATCAATTGTTACATGTTCCCTTGATTCAAAAAAAGCTTATTTCTGTTAGTAAATTTACTTCAGATAATAATGTCTCTTTTGAATTTCATCCTCATTTTTTCTGTGTCAAGGATCTCAAAATGGGGACAGTTATGCTCCACGGGCCAACTAAGCATGGACTTTATCTTCTCTCACCACCTTCCAAAACTGCTATCTTTAGCGAGCAAGCCTCTATTGATACTTGGCATTGTCGATTGGCCATCCGTTTTTTCGTTGAGTTCGACATATTGTGTTTTCTAATAAACTTCCTGTTTCTGAGAATAAACATGTTTCAGGTTGTAACTCTTGTCAACAAGCCAAAAGTCACAAACTTCCCTTTTATTTATCTCCCTCCAAATCAAATAATCTCTTAGATCTTGTCTTTTCAGATGTTTGGGGACCATCACCCGTTCCTTCTATTGATGGGTATCGTTATTATGTCATATTTGTGGATGATTTCAGTAAATTCACTTGGTTTTATCCTTTAGTTCGCAAATTTAATGTTGAGCATACCTTTTATCATTTCCAAAAGCATGTTGAACGTCAATTTAAAAGACAAATAAAAATTATACAAACTGATTGGAGAGGTGAATATCGTTGTCTAAATACATTTTTTCGATCAAATGGCATCATTCATCGATTAATTTGTCCACACACACGAACAAAATGTCTCTGTGGAACGTAAATATCGACATATTGTCGAGACAGATCTCTCTAATGGCTCATGCTAGTGTTCCACAACAACATTGGACAGATGCTTTCTCTACAGCTTGTTATCTCATCAATAGTCTTCCATCACCTCTTCTTCAAAATGGGTCCCCTCGTTCTTATTTGTCTTCAACTGAGCCAAATTATAATTCTTTCAAGATTTTTGGTTGTACATGTTGGCTCAACCTACGCCCCTATAACTTTCATAAATTGGATTATTGATCCAAGTTGTGCATATTTTTGGACTACAACTCATCTCACAAAGGGTTCAAGTGTTTTTCATCAGCCTAGTGGTCCAATTTACATCTCAAGAGATGTTCGTTTTGATAAGCAACGTTTTCCCTTTCGGGAAGCAAAGCAAGAAATAACTAGTGGAGTCCAACTGGTCCACAATATTTTTCTTCCTTCTTTTTTGCAAAATACGGTGGTCTCCTCCAACATTGGGCCTTAGTCCACAATACATTCAAGCCCAATGCAGGAATTCACTAATACCGGTCATGTGGACTCATCTTCTTCCTCCCAACATGCACCAACTTCTCTGCAACAGGAACCCGATTCCCAACCACCTCAAACAAAGTCATCTTCACAACTTGCACCTTCCACGCGTACACGACTTCAAAAAAATATCAGCAAGTCGAAGATTCACACCAACGACATAGTCCCGTATCCTCCTCGTGCATTGGTTGCCACCATTGATCAAGAAAATCCTTTGGAGCCTACATCATTCACCCCTGCATTCAAACATGTACATTAGAGGCAAGCTATGAATCCTAAGTTTGACACACTTATGAAAAATCAAACGTGGACTTTAGTGCCCTATCATCCTTCAATGAATCTGGTGGGTTCAAAATGGGTTTATCGTCTCAAACGCAGAGTAGATGGCACAGTTGAGCAGCACAAGGCCCGTCTCGTCGCCAAGGGCTACACTTAGCAACCAGGCCTTGACTATACAAAAACTTATCATCTTGTGATCAAGGCTCAAGCCATTCGGTTGGTTCTCTCAATTGTCGTTTCTCGTTGCTGGTCCATCCACCAATTAGACGTCCATAATGCATTCTTGCATGGATAGCTAAAAGAGACTGTTTATATGTCTCAGCCACAAGGATTTGTTCATACTCAATATCCTCACCATGTCTGCAAATTAAACCGTGTTATCTATAGGCTAAAACAAGCCCCACGTACTTGGTTTTCACGGTTGAGCCAACTGCTTCTGGAATTAGGTTTTACTTCATCTAAAGCAGACCCATCTTTGTTCCTATATCAACAAAACAAGGTCCAATTATTTATCTTAATCTATGTGGATGATATTATCATCACCAGCACTTTTCAGTTGCACATTGATTCCCTACTACACTAACTCTCTCGTGACCTTCCTATCAAGGACCTGCTGATGTTTTAACTAAGCCATTAGTCTCACCAAAATTTGCACCACTTCAAGACAAGCTCACCGTATGCTCACTAACGCTGAGCATGAGGGGGGATGTCAAGGCAATTTCTGATTCAGCCACAATCCTCTCCACCGACACAAATCCAAGAAGTCAACTTTCATAAATTAAGCCTTGAAATCTTCTCATTCATGTACTGTCATTTCTATACATGTACATATGTAACACCCCCTTCTCGAAGGCTAGGAGATGTCACTTAAATTTTTCTAAAACATTTAATCCCGAAAAAAAAAAGATTATTGGTTTTAATAATAGAAAATAAATAACATTTATTCCAAAAGTTAAGTTATAATAAAAATGTCTTTTTGCGACCTTAACCGGACATAACTGAAAGTAGTTTGTATCGTAAAGACACTTATTTGCTAGAAAACATAAACTTAACTGAAATAATTAAAATTAAACTTGTTTCATAAAGACACTTATTTTTAATAAAACTTAAAGATTTTAAATAGCTGCTCAAATTACTCGTGGCCTGTCTGCTCACACTGGTCGTCTTCATCACCTGGATGGTTTAAAAAAAATAGGAAATAAACTGAAATGAGTCGATGACTCAGTAAATAAATCCATCACAACGTAAGATAATATTATAAGAAGTTTTCATAAAACTTATGCTGAATTCTGAAATATAATTGTACATGTTAATGTTGATGCCATGCATGACTGACTTGACTGACTAACTGATTTAAGTGACTGGTCTGAATTAACTAATAGGTTTGACTGATCTAAACTGACTAACTGAATTGATTTAAATGATCTGATTTGGCTGTACTAGTTTAGCTGAACTGATCTAACTGAGTTGATTGGCTAACACACTTAACCATGTGTGCAAGCTTGTGCACCGGCCCCACGTCCCGCTGCAGCAAGGGAGCCGCTGATAGTACTCTAATATACTATGGTGGACCACGCTTAGGTCCGTGGCTTGCACATCCACCCTGATCTGATATGCATTAGTACCATGCAACTGAAATGGCCGTCTGAAATAACTGATTTACTGAACTGAAACTAGCTAAACTGTTTTAACTGACTGATTTAACTGAATGACTTCTTAATTGATTAATTACTTTCTGATCTGACTTCATTTTATACTTGAACTTAACTCAACTTATGTGACTTATGTGGCATGATATGCATAATACATACTATCATAAATAACTGTAATTCGCTGAGTCTAAATATGATGCTGATGACATGATCGTATGCTGTACTAAATGACATGCTTGCATGAGGTGAGGGGTATTTGAAAAGGGCTATCAAAGAACTGGCTTTACTAATAATATAAACTAATGTGAGGATCCTAATTTTGTGATCAAATTCACTTACCTCGCAGCGCTGCTTCCTAAATTCTCCTTCATAGTTCGATGATACCTATACGAAGTTATCAAATCGTCACTAACATTTCTAAAAGTAACATGCTGAATTGTTCTATTGAATTAATACATATCGTGAAAAAAATAATATAATACACATTATTCTTCATACAAAAGACATTAAATACTAATATAATAAAATAAAATATTTATAAAATATTTTACATTTAAAATATGCTTTAGAAACATAATCAAAGCTATATTCAATAAGTCAGATATTTCTATTTAATTGAAATAATTAATGAATATTCTATTAACATAGAAATCACTGAATACTTATATTTTAAAATATTTAAATACTAATAACATATTAAAACATAGAAGATACTTTGAAATATATTCATGTTCTATCAAAATAAGTTGTGAAAATCTAAATCTTTAAAATGGGTTTACCTTTTTATAATTACTATAATTATCCAATCTTACAATAAATCTATCAATATCATATAATTGTTAAAACAACAGTATCATGTATAGTTTTTCAATTATAATCTACCAAATAATATATCAAAATCTATAAGGATAATATTAAAGATTTATTTCATTCAATAGACATTGAATTTAAAGTGTTTAAATCAAGATTAAACTGTCTACTATATAATACTGAAATGAAATCTTACAATTTAATCAAAACAAAATATAAGTAAATTTACAAATATAGGTTTATGAGTTAACATAAATCATACCCACGTAACATAAAACATTAACTGAAATATATATAAGTAATTTAATCAAACCTACGTAAAACTATTTGAAAAGCATCTGATATGTTATAATTAAAGCTTTAAAGGCTTACGGGCGGGGGCTTGATAGACTTGAAACAAGACACAGCGGAAACCCAAAGAGGGGAGTTTATACGAAAGCAGGGCGCTTATCGAAGGGGAAGAAACGAAGACCACGCTGGTGGTTGATGGTGGCCGGAAATGCACTGGGCTTCACTGAGAAGGGTGCTGCGACGCGGATGCGAGTGAGAGAGATAGAGAGAGATGGCTGTAACTGAACCAGAGGGAGGGAGAGGTAGGATCGCATCGGCTTGTTGGAAAAATAAATGGGCTCTTCGGGAATGGACTGGCTGGCGCTGTCTGAGGCTGATGGCAGTGGCATCGTGTCCTACTAGTACAAATGAAAGGCTTGCAGTTAGGAATGAGGGGCTCTGCTTTCGGTTGGTTGAAACAGAGCACTGCTTGCAGTGCTTCTCGGTGGCTGGGCATGGAGGTTTCAGTGGGGTTTTCTGCAGTGATTCTCGGCATGGTACAAGGTGGTGTTGTGTGGAGGTTTCATGGTGGTCCAATACGGGGCTGCCATGCTCTGTTTTGGCATAGAAAAACAGAGGCTGCATTCACATACGGCCCCTTGCTGTCCGAGGAGGAAGATGGCCGTGAGGTTTCAGCGATGGTTCCAGGCTTCGGGTTCATGTCTCCCTTACTCGGACTGTCGAACGTGGGGTTCCAACGTGGAGGAGCTCTCGGTGGCTAATGGGCGTGGCTGCGTGCATGGGACCTTCTCACGGTGGCAGTGTGGTGTTCTCTCACATGTGGGTGGCTGAAGGTTTCATGGTGAAGAGGGGCGGCAGTGATGGTTGCAGCTGGTGGTTTGGGAACGTGAGGGGCTGGCGGCAGTCAATATGATACGTATATTTATAGGCGTTTGGAAACAAAACCCTAGTGATGAAGAAAAAGAAGAGACGTGCATGTTGGTGAGAGACGTGTGTGAGTGAAAGTGGTATTGGTTTCGATATAGAGAGATGATTAAAAAAACAATCTGATCTGTTAATAATTTTAAAACTTATTCAAAATAAATTCCCATCTCAAAACATGTCAAGAAATAATAATAATAATAATAACAACAATAATAGTAATAATAATAATAATAAATAATAATAATAATAATAAACATGATGATGATGATAAAATACTAACAAATATAATATTTATAATGAAGTTCACATTTTAAAAAGAACTATTTTTTTATTCTTATTAAATCCTGTCGAAGTGATAATACTAAAAATAATAAAATTGAAACTCTACAATATTATAAAAGAACAAATGATCTATATCAATACCCTAATATCTGGGTCGGGATGTTACAACATATCCCCCAAATCATGAGATTTACTTACCGTTGTATACATGCCACGAATCATGAGATTTACTTCTAGTACTCTGCTGTATATATATTGGCATGAACTATAAACATTTTTTTAATCAAGGCAATATACTTTTATATATATAAAGATAAACCTTAACAAGAAAAAAAGCTACGTAAGAAAATGAAAGCATGTAGTTCATTTACCATGTTTTGTCTGAAATAAATATTTTCCAATTATTTCACTTTAACATTTTTTTATTAACCATTAACATATGGAAATTGTTATCTTACTCTTAAAATGTTAATTATGCTTATTATATCTAAATTGATGTTTTAAAGTCGCGAATAAAGTGGTAATTTTAATCATTTTTTTGAAAAACTATTATAGATAATAAAAAATTTATGTGCAATTACTTTTGTGTATTTTATTATTGTGATTGATTATATTATTTTTTAATATAAAATAATTATTTTGACTAATTATATGAGTAAAATACATAAAAATAATGAGTAATTCTACATATAATTATGAGGTGTATAAATATCGAATAATCGTTTTAAAAAAATAGAGTTTATTATTAAAATATTAATTTTTTTTTATATAAGTCTTAAGTTTTATTTATTTTTTAAATTAATTATGTAATAATTATTTAATTTACGATTATTTAAATTTTTTCTCAAAAATAATTGTAATTAACAAAACTCGTATTTTAAAACACGTAAAAGAAATGAATTGTCAGTCAAAGCCATCTTGCCAAAAATTAAAAAAAAAAAAATCAGTCAAAGCCACGCGTGCATTCGACCTCATGCGTGACGGCGTGAATGGACCCGTGTTACCAAACTACTAATAAGTTTAACGAAATAACGAATAACGGTAATTCTCGGCCGTTTGTTTTGGTTAAGAAACCAAAACTCTCAAATTTATTTTAAATTTATTATTATATTTTTTTAAATTTTTATATAAAATATAATAAAAAATATAATTTTTTCAAATTTTAAAACGACCTTTTTAAATTTTCATATAAAATTAATATTAAATAAATATATTATAATAATATTTTATTATTTTTTAAATTTTCATCTCATCTCATCTCATCTCTAAAAATAAACAAATTTGTGATTTCACTTTACTAGACAATCAAATAACAAAAAGGATACAATTACAATTATTTTATAATTATTTTACAATTTATTTATTTATTTATAATTTTATTTAATGATTAAGAATATAAATATCAATAAAATTATATATTTTTTAATTTTTTTAATAATTAAAAATGTTAAAAAAAATGCTTAAAATAAAATGATAAAAAATTCAAAAATTCAAATACACTAGACAGTTATAAAATTATTGTAATTCCATCGTAAGTGTATCATAACCCATCAAATAATTCTAGTTATAGTGATGTTAGGCATGCCTCTATTATTGCCTCGTTCCATTGTTTTTATTTTATTTTTAACAACTCCTCGTTCTGTTATAGGACAGTGATATTTCAATGAAAAATATACTATATTTCTTGAGTTTGTCTTCTCAATTTGACCATTTATGTATTCCATTTTATTGGCTAATATTTTTCTATTTAATAGTTGAAAAGGTGACAATTAATATATTAATATTTTTTATTTTTAAAAAATGTTTATAAAATTTGTACTAAAAGTCACACTAAAGATCTTGTTTGGATTCGGAGGTGAGATGAGTTGAGTTTATTTTTTAATATTATTATTATTTTGAGATTTGAAAAATGTGTATTTGAATTTAAAAAAGGTATATAGGAATTTGTATTTTGTATAAAATATTATAAAAATATAATGATGAAATGGAAGTGATAAATTGACAAACTTGGATGGTGCAGTAGCACTCCCATATTTTAATATTATTTTCAAATGAAAGGATCTAACCTATCTAATATTTAAGCAAAACCAGAGTTTATAAGATTATGTCAAAACTCATAATTACATCATTATGATCTTCCGCTAGATTAATAATTAACTCAAGATTTAGATAAAATTGAGGACAGTTTTTAAAATTGCGATATCTTTTAAAGAAAATAATACTGGCATCACAATGATTCGTTATAAATAATCGTAAGAGTATCTTTATTTAATATTTATCATTGTCTACCGACACAAGGTCTAAGGGACGTTTGGAAACAGTTTCTATATCATTTCCATCCCATTTTATTTTATTTAATTTTCTTAAATGTTATTCAAAAAAAATATTTATAAATTAATCATTACAATTTCTTCATATGAATTATTATAATTTTTTCAAATTTTTAAATAAAAAATAATACAATTTTTTCAAATCTTAAAATGAAAAAAGTATTAAAAAAATAAAGATAGCATAACCTTATAATATTTATTACTCAATTTTTTTCCTCTCACTTTTCAAAACTCAATAAATACTTAATTCAAACTATTTTACAATTATTTAAAAATCATTTTATTAATATTCACAAAACTATCATATCATCTCATTCTCCAAATATCCATTAGATTGAGGTGGGATTGACCTTGGGAAGAATATTTGTAAAAATTGAGAGGATTTGCATTCAATTTCAATTAAAATTAAAGAAGTTCTACAATTATAAAAAGATCTAATAAAAGTAAATTTATAAATTAACATAATTTGTATAATATATTAGATTTATTTTATAATAAAATTAACTTTATAATATAATGTATAATATTCAATTTATAAATTTATTTTTATAAATTAAAAAGACTAAAACATTTATTTTAGTATTAATTTATTAAAGAATAATGTTAGAAGTACATAACTCTACATACTTTTTATAGAATTAATGGCGTGATAATAATGTCATATTAGCGAAAATACTAAAAAAAAAAACAAAAACATGATCATGATCATGAGAGGGAAATAAAAATAAAAATATGAATAATTAAATTAAAAAATATATAAAAATAATATTTTTATTTGACATATACGTAAAAAAATATATATATATATAAATAATGTACAAATAATATTTTTACTATTAAATGAAAAGTATCTATATCATAATAATGTAAGTGGTACAAATCATGCCACCAACACACGTAACAGCACATGCCACCAAACTAGTTGTCGTGACTCGTTTACAACAAGAGTTCTCCTATTAGAAGTTCGTGGGAGAGTTTCCCAATCTTGCGTCGGACTTTCCAAGTCTCAAGATGTCCACTTCGCAACCTTTTGCAGGTTTTATCGGTTAATATACATTTTCGGACCGGCGATATCAGGTCGTGCCCCATCTAACCTCACCTACCATACCGGTATATTTCGCTTATAAAACATCCAATGGTTGCCTGAAACGTGATTCTAATTTCTTTCCATCCTTTCTCGTAGACGTGCACGAAGTCGGTGTGCGCGCGCTCCTCGTCGCCCCCACGGCGATTCCAAGACCTCTCTCCAGTTTCCACCGAGTTAGGGTTTCTTCCTTGTTTTAAACCTCAGAAATTGGTTTGGTTCTGTAAGCATCGGCTGTTTATATCTTCTCTCATACTAGTATCGTGTAAGAATTTAATGCTTACGGCAAAACTAGCTGAATGTTTTACTTCTGTCATTTCGATTTGCCGTAGTTTCTAGATATGTTTATATAAATTTATGTCAAATTAAACATGCTGCTTATTTCCAAATTATGAATTTCTGTTTACAATCTCGTAGTGTAAGAATCTTCATTGCTCCTTGTAGGTTGACTTTGGAAGTAGATGACTCTGATTGCAAATAAGCTTCTTTCTCCAAACAAGTTCAGATTTTTGTAACATTAAATTGTGTCTGGATTTTTTTAGCGGGTATTTTGAGAATTGAGATACGAGAATGCCACCAGGAGCCACAGATGTGTCCCAAAATGGGACTAAGAAAAGTCTTGAGGCGTCAGGCTCTATATTTGAATTTGAAGACTTGGATATTTTGAGGTCGTTGAACCAACCACGGCCGATTCATATAGAGAAGAACAGATCCTTTGACGAAAGGTCAATTAGTGAATTATCGAACTGTCTTTCGCCTCGTGCGTTTGGAAGAAATGCGGACAATAACGCTCACATCATGGACCATTTTGAGTATGGAACTTCTCCAAGTAGAAGGTCTGGTTATAATACACCCAGATCAAACAGTTATTTTGAGTCACATCCCATGGTAGCTGAGGCATGGGAAGCATTGAGGCGTTCCTTGGTTTACTTCCGCGGGCAACCTGTTGGTACAATTGCTGCCGTCGACCATTCTGTTGAAGAACTTAACTATGATCAGGTAATACCACTTTCCAATTTATGTTTTATTTAGTTACTGATTACTACATTTACTACATCTTAAAGTTAATCGTTAAACTTTTCTTTTTCTATTGGGATATGGAAAAACACATTTGAAATTTATATGAGGAGGCAGTGTTGGTATATGATATGCTTGTTAATTGCTAGTCACAACTGAGTTATAACATAGTGAAAAGAGAGCTACTCTTCCTCGTTTGATGAAATTTTTCTTGTATAATTCATAATTCAAGATTCATGATAGGATTGTAAAGTGTGAATGGGACTTTTCAAGAAAAATGGTGCTGCCCCTTCTCTTAATCTATTGGGTTATCCCACTGATTCGGGGTACCTGATCAATGTTTTATTTCTATATACATACGTTTCTTTGTGTTATCACTTTAAAATTGCTGGAAGATTGCAGTCGTTAAATAGTTGTTGAACTTATTTGAACTGCAGTTATCTGGCGTGGGTTGTTATTCAACTAATGATATGGCATTTGTTAGGAATTTGAGCCTATTAAGCAGTTCCACCTGCTATACTGTAATATTTGTTAGAAACTTATCTGTTTGATGTATTCAGAACTTATTAAATTGCTAATTATTGTTCTTTTACGATTTTGTGCAAATTTTCTGCAGAAGTTCTTTGCACTTCCATCTTTTTTTAGCACCGGAAATAATTGAATTTACTCTACTATGCAGGTCTTTGTTAGAGATTTTGTCCCAAGTGCCCTGGCTCTTTTGATGAATGGAGAGGATGAAATAGTAAAAAATTTTCTTTTGAAAACTCTTCGCCTTCAATCAAGGGAGAAGATGATAGATCGGTTCAAACTAGGAGATGGAGTTATGCCTGCAAGTTTTAAAGTGCTCCATGACCCAGTAAGAAACCATGAAACTTTGATTGCAGACTTTGGTGAGAGTGCAATAGGAAGAGTGGCTCCTGTTGATTCTGGATTTTGGTGGATCATATTACTCCGTGCATATACAAAACATACAGGGGACTCTTCCTTGGCAGACTTGCCTGAATGCCAAAAGGGTATGCGTCTTATTTTGAGTCTATGTCTCTCAGAAGGATTTGATACATTCCCAACTCTACTGTGCGCTGATGGATGCTGTATGATTGACCGCAGAATGGTTAGTTTATTTCTTAATTTTTTGACACAAGCAACAAATAACCTTCAAAACAAAATTCTTATGTTCTCAATTAGAGAAAGTTGACATGATAAGCTTTAATGCCATCTATTTATGTCGGTACCTACTTACGAGCCCAAAAAGTAGATTGATCTTCTCAGACTTGTGTATGGACTATATATATCCAACACGTGGTCGAGAAAACCTTTCAAGATCAGTCAAAATGTTATGGCTAGCTGTTTAAACCTTGTGTTTCCCATATCTGTGCCATGTTATTTTGTGGACAACAGTATAGTTAGGGTGCGTGTATTTTCCTCAGATTTTTCAGTATTTTTAATTGTCTAATTCTTGATCATTCAGGGAGTATATGGATATCCTATTGAAATCCAATCACTCTTCTTTATGGCTTTAAGATGTGCTTTGCTCTTACTTAAGCAAGATGATGCTGGAAAGGATTTTGTGGACTTAATAACTAATCGTCTCCATGCTCTGAGTTATCACATGCGTAGCTATTTTTGGCTGGACTTGAAGCAGCTCAATGACATTTATCGGTATAAAACAGAGGAGTACTCTCATACTGCTGTTAACAAGTTCAATGTCATGCCAGATTCTCTTCCGGATTGGGTTTTTGATTTCATGCCAAGTCGTGGAGGTTACTTCATTGGCAATGTTAGTCCTGCCAAAATGGATTTCCGTTGGTTCTGCCTGGGTAACTGTATGGCGATTTTGTCATCTTTGGCAACCGCGGAGCAATCTGCAGCTATAATGGATCTCATTGAATATCGTTGGGAAGAGTTGGTTGGAGAAATGCCATTGAAAATTTGTTATCCAGCGATAGAAAGTCATGAATGGCGGATTGTAACCGGCTGTGACCCAAAAAACACTAGGTGGAGTTACCATAATGGAGGCTCTTGGCCAGGTGAGTTTTTGCCGAGATTTTCTTAAAGCCAATGTAGGGTATTGTGCAAAATCTTTTGTGCCTGACAAAGTTTCCAAATCGTTAGTTGTTATTGGTTTTGGCTATGATTTTCACTGTTGTTGGTTCAATATGTGTGTATTGAAAAATATTCTAGCTATAAAATGATTATACAAAATCAATTCCACAAACTGACGTAGCTTGATGTGATTTGTCAGATTGTAAAGTTATTGTTATTATAAAATAGATCTAACAGATTAGATAAAATCAAGTTAGTTTGTGGGATTGCTTTTGTATAATTATATATATATGTAACAGTCCTAAAAAATGCTTAGAGGTATGCTTCATGTAAACGTTTTGGGTGCAGTACTATTATGGCTGCTCACGGCTGCATGTATAAAGACCGGACGCCCACAAATAGCAAGGCGTGCCATTGAACTTGCTGAAAGTCGGTTGTCCAAAGACCACTGGCCGGAATATTATGATGGAAAGCTTGGCAGGTATGTAGGAAAGCAGGCTCGCAAGTTTCAAACCTGGTCTATTTCTGGTTACTTGGTGGCCAAGATGATGCTTGAAGATCCTTCTCACTTGGGTATGATATCACTTGGGGAAGATAAGCAGACCAAACCCCTTCTAAAAAGATCTGCCTCTTGGACTGTTTGATACTTGATACACACTACATATCGATCGATCTCCATTCTCTAATCTCTGTTTATTTTTCCTCTTTAAAATGTAAACAATACTTTTGAATACGTTAAATTCTATACGAACCATTGAAATTCATGTAGTCCACGCATGGATTGGTGGTTATATTTTTTTAATGATTGATGTATCTCTCTCGATAGAGATTTCCTAAAGCCACAAATAAAAGTCACAAACAAAAGTCACGCCTCATTAAAAAAAAAAAATTCTTTTTTAGCTTAATGGTTAAGTAAGCATTTTTAATAATATTTTAAATTTATTTTTAAAAAATAAAATATAAAGACTATCTAAAAATATGAAAGAAAAAAAAAACCAAAAAAAGAATAAAAAAAATTATTTACCTAGGCGGGATCCCGAGTGGGTGTAGCATCACTCCTCTCAATATTGTTTACTTTGTTTTTGCGATTAGATAAAATGGGTTGAAATAAAAGTTGAAAGTTGATAAAATGTTGTTAATATGTTTTTTCAATATTATTTTTATTGTGAGATTTAAAAAAGTTGAATTGTTTATTTTATTTTATGTAAGAATTTGAAAAAGTTATAATAATTAGATGAGATGAAATGGTTTGATCTGAGGACCTCTGACCCATTTCGTTTCTAGTGATAGAAGCTCTCACATTTCACTAGAATAACTCCGGTAAGCACCCTAGAGGAAGGTGGGAGTTTCAGCTCCTCCCTCCCTCTCTTCCCCCTCCTTCTCCCCCTTTTGTTGTTCATCGCGTCGTTTGGTCTTTTTCATTTCCTATTTCATTTCCAGCGAGGGGGAGTATTGTTCATCATTTTGTAGTGGTCTGCAACCACCACGCACCCACTAAAGGGTCCCTCAGCCACCGATCTACCAGTCTACCGAAGGTCTCACTAGAAGGAGAAGTGCCTGGTTCACACGGGTGGCTTGTCGTGTACCCATAACTTTCACATGTCCTCTCACAGAGGGCTCTCTGTCTGCCAAACGCAACATTTCTGAGCTTAATTACGTCGGTGGCTTCCAGATTAGTTGTTAGGACTCTCCATGATCTTACATATATATGTAAAATCATAAAGGGCTGTGTGTCTGCCAAATGTGGCGCTTGTCATGCACGCACTACTACCCTCAAGTTTTTTATTTTTCCAGTTTCTATTGCTATTCTTTGTGTGTTCTGTTCTATTGGTTTTTTCTGTATTTTATTTTTGTGCTTTTATTTGTGATGTTGTTAGTGTTAGGTTTGAATAAAAAGAAGAATATACTTTCTTTTAGTTGTCCTACTCCTCTTGTGGAGGAGGATGATTTTGTCCCTATCCTCCTTTGGAAGAGGAGGGTTTTGTCTCTCTCCCTCTTTGAAGGGAGGATATTAGTTATTTTTGTTTATAGAGTGGCACACTCTCCGACAAATTAAGTTTGATTTCTAAAAGTTTGTCACATGAGAGTTAGAAATCAAGACAATGTCCGCTACAAAGAAATTTGTTTGCGAGAATACCCTAAACAATTAAGTAGTTTGGCTTGTAATATGAGTGTTTTTTTGTATTTACTCACAGTTGTAACTTTGTTTTTATGAAATGTAATGAATTATTTTCCATAAACATAAAAATGAGATGAAATAAAAATATTTATAAAAACAAACAAGCATTAAACTCTCTTTTACCATATTTCCATTTCTAGAAGCACTTACAGGGGGAGCCACTAAGACTTATGTGGAAGATTCAAAATTTCACTGTTTATGCTTGGACAATCAAGCTTTTGATGAAGTATCAACTTGCATTCTCTTCTTAGAAAAATGGATAGATATGAGATTTCTATAAAATATATATATATATATATATTTTAACAGTAAATTCAACTTTTTTTAAAAAAATTTATAGAACTCGCATATCCTAAAACTATAGCTCACATTACTTTTTGTGAAATTAGATACATACGGTGTTTTTCTATCTGAGCTATGCTACATATTTTTTTTTTTTTTGATAAGAAGAATGCTTGTTATGTATTTATTTACTTTGTTTTCTTTTCTTTTTCTTTTTTTTTCTTATCTTGTAGGTTTTATTTGAATTCAGGGATAAGTTGAGATCAATTCTAAAAGTTAATAAAATATTATTAAAATATTATTTTTTAATATTATTATTATTTAAAAATTTAAGAAAATGAATTGAAATTTGAGAAAATTAAATTATTTATTATATCTTGTCAAAAATTAAAAAAATACAATAATTAATTTGAAATAAAATAAATTAAAATGAATAATGAATAAAAACGGGGCCTTATTATTTTAAAAAAATCTGGGGATTGGTCCGTCCGATCTCTTTGAAAAATAGATGTTGACGACTCCAGCGGCGGTGCCTCCGGCGACCCCACACCTACGACGGCGAGCCTCGGCAACCTCCTGTGTGCCCCACGCAGCCTTAAACCCGTTTCAGATCCACCCACCGCCGCCGCCGTCGGCTCTGTTTGAGCTGAGATCGAACGTCCCTTTAAAATCATCTTCATTTTATTTTTTATTGTATTTTTTTATTTTATTATATTTTTTATTATGTTTTCTAAATTTTATATTTTTATTATATTTTTTAAGATATTTTATTATATTTTTATTGATAGATTATTTTTAATGAGGATCGGACAGTCCGATCCCAGCGTCTCCCTATTATTTTCTAGGGTGATGCTAGTTATCCCAGTGAAACGGTCCCGTTGTACCGGTTTAATTTTCTTTTTATATTATTTTTAAGTATATATTTTTAAATAATAATATGATTTTTTTATATTTTTAAAAAATATTTAAAAATGTTAAAAAAATCATGAAAAAATATTTTTAAAAAATATAAAAAAAATTATATTATTATTTAAAAATATATACTTAAAAATAATATAAACAAAAAACCTAAAAAAAATATATACCGGTGAAACGAAATCCAAACGGGAAGCTTAGCATTTTTCTATTTTCATTGTCAGTGTTGGTTTCTTGGCTATAAAGTATAAATCCCGGTAATAGTGCATAAATTGTGGGACTAGATCCCTACAGGCTACAATTATGTGTTACTAGGAGAGAGATGATGGACATCATACGTGAATCCTACGATAGGATATGTCTACCTCTTTGACTTGTAGTAATAAATATTATTTGAAATAAATACAATATCGCGATTCGCGAATAGGTGGCTGCAGATCTTTCACGGGAACAAACTGATGACTTGCGCAGGAAGGGAAGTCCCGCTGTTGGCTACAATTCCAGAACATTTATTAGGTAGTTGCAACCGCATTTATGGCCGCCACTGCACATCAACCATTTTTTTTTTATCAAACAAATACATCAAGACAAAGAAAACAAAATACACGACAAAGTGGTGACTTGTCTCAATCAACACTCAATTGTGATAATTACAACAAAAAATTAAAAAATATTATAAAATTAAAAAAAAAATTATTATTGCAAGATATCTATAAAAAATTCTTTGAAACTCTTAAAAATTAAAATTTTATTTCTCTGTATATTTTCTTATGAATTTCATAACAACTAAATTCTCTATTTATAGGCCTTAAAATTACTATACAAGTCACTATGTAAAATTTAAAATAATAGTAGTGGGATCATTCATATAATTTTGGTGGTGGAACAGGAGGCGGTAGCCGTCTCTCCACTTATATTCTCATTTTATTACATTCATTACATTCCTCCTTAAATGACCACCCATAAAGAATCTACCTCGTTAAAATCTTGCCAAGAAAAAATTTAGTGGGAAGAAAAATCAATGGCGAAGGAAAATGAGTACAGTCTTTTTATATATCCACAAGTGCTTTAAGATTGCCTCATTAAAACCTTGCAAAGGAAAATCCAGTGGGACAAAATCTTAACGAAGGAAAAAGAGTACAATCAGTACAAGTTTTCAGGACATTTACTCCCATTGAAAAGTGCATGACAATAGATATTTGAGTTTTTGCATTCCAATATTATGTACAATCTTCTTGAATGTCGAAGTTGGTAACGTCTTTGTGAATAAATCTGCCAGATTATCACTAGATCGTATCTGCTTGACATCAATTTCACATTTCTCTTGAAGTTCATGAGTATAAAAGAATTTAGGTGAAATATGTTTAGTTCTGTCACCTATGATATATTCTCCTCTAATTTGAGTGATACAAGCAGTATTATTTTCATATAAAATTATTGGGCTATTATTGATCATGGGAAGTCCACACTTTTCTTGGATATGTTGAATTACTGATCTCAGCCAAATACACTATCGACTTGATTTATGAATAGCAATGATTTCTGAGTAATTTGAAAAAGTAGCAAATATTGTCTGCTTAACAGATCTCCATGATATGACAGTATCTCCATAAGTAAATAAATATCCAGTTTGAGATCTACCTCTGTGTGGGTCTGAAAGATAACCTGCATCTGTATACCTAATCAATTGTGGACTTGATCCACGTTGATAAAATAATCCCATATCAATCGTACCATGAAGGTAACGAAGAACATGTTTAATGTCATTCCAATGCCTTTGAGTTGGTGCAGAACTTATCTTGCAAGCAGATTAACTGAGAATGTAATATCTGGTCGAGTGCAATTTCCAAGATACATCAAAGCTCTAATTACACTGAGATATAGTACTTCAGGATCAAGAATTTTTTCATTTTCATCACAAGGACAGAATGGATTATTCTTCACATCAAGTGTTCGAACAATCATTGGAGTACTCAGGGGATGAGATTTGTCCATATAAAAATGCTTCAGGACTTTCTCAGTATACATAGACTGATGAATAAAAATTTCATTTGGCAAGTGCTCGAGCTGCAGGCCGAAACAAAGTTTTGTTTTGCCAAGATCTTTCATTTCAAATTCATTCTTTAAATATATAGCGGTTTTTGAGATCTCTTCAGAAGTTCTCATAATATTTAAATCATCAACATAAACCGCAATAATGACAAATCTGGATTCTGATTTCTTAATAAAAACACATGGGCATATAGGATTATTCTCAAATCTTTTTTTCAATAGATATTCGCTTAAGCGATTATACCACATGTGTCCGGATTACTTCAACCTATATAAAGATCTTTGTAGTCTGATAGAGTACATATTTCTAGATGTACTTGTAGATGCTTCAGGCATTTTATATCCTTCAAGGATTTTCATATATATGTCATGGTCTAAGGATCCATATAAATATGCAGTGACCACATCCATCAACCGTATTTCTAATCCTTTTGTAACAACCAGACTAATCAAAAATCTAAATGTGATTGCATCCATAACGGGAGAATATGTTTCTTCATAATCAATCCCGGGTTTCTGCAGGAAACCTTATGCGACAAGCTGTACTTTGTACCGCACAATTTCATTTTTCTCATTACGTTTTCGTACAAATACCCACTTATATCCAATAGGCATTACACCCTTTGGTGTTTGGACAACAGGTCCAAATACTTCTCACTTTGCTAGCGAATTTAATTCAGCTTCAATAGCTGTTTTCCATTTTGGCCAATCATTTCTACGTCGACATTCTTCAACGGTTTTTGACTCACTTTCTTCATTACTTCTGGTAATGTCAAGGGCCATTTTATATGAAAATATGTTGTCGACAACAGTTTTATTTCTATCCAGAATTTCTCCAGTATTCATGAAATGTATTGAGATCTCATTATTTTCAGGTACCTATTCCTCTTCAGGGAAAAACATTTCATGAAATACCTCTTCAGGAGGTCCCCTTTCAGGAGATTTATACTCTTCAGAAGTTTCCTTTTTAGGAGGTTCTGGAATAGAAGATTTGAGCTCTTTAGGAGCACCAATTATATTTGTAGCCTGTATTGTGGGTACGTGTTCTTCAGGAACACCAAATTCATTTTGTATTCTTTTCCTTCTGAGAATTTTGTCTTTTGCACCAATAGGTCTTTCACGTTTCAGGCGTGTTTTAGATTCACCTATTGCTGTTTTGACAATTTGTCCTTCAGGGACTTCAATCATTGCTGGAGCATTAACAGCAGGAATATAAGATTTTACTACATCATTAGTGTCAGTAAATACATCCGATAATTGATTTGCAACATTTTGTAAATGAATAATCTTCTGAACTTCCAGTTTACATTCATTTGTAGGATGATCAAATTGAGACAGGGTCTTATTATCCCAAGTAATATCTTGTCGTGCTTCAGGCATCGACTTTTCTTTACCCATTAATGGAAAATTAGATTCGTCAAAATGACAATTCTCAAAACGTGCTTTAAACATATCCCCTGTAAGGGGTTCAAGGTATCTAATAATAGATGGAGAATTAAAACCAACATATATCCCAAATCTACGTTGAGGGCCCATTTTTGTACGTTGTGGAGGTGCAATTGGAACATATAGAGCACATCCAAAATACGAAGATGAGAAATATTTGGTTGTTGACCAAATACAAGCTGTAATGGATAATATTTATGATATACAGATGATCTAATGAGAATTAAAGATGCTGCATGAAATATAACATGTCCCCAAACAGAAACAGATAGTCTCGATTTCATAAGTAAATGTCTAGCGATTAATTGAAACCTTTTGATCAAAGATTCATCTAAGCCGTTTTGTGTGTGTGTATGGGCAACAGGATGTTCAACATCTATTCCTATTGACATGCAATAATCATCAAAAACTTGAGATGGAAATTCACCTGAATTATCCAATCGAATGGTCTTAATTGGATACTCAGGAAATTGTGCTCGTAATTTGATTATCTGAGCAAGAAGTCTAGCAAATGCAACATTTCTAGTGGAAAGCAGACAAACATGTGACCATCGACTAGATGCATCAATCAAAACTATAAAGTATCTAAATGGTCCACTTGATGGATGAATAGGCCCACATATATCTCCGTGAATCCTTTGTAAAAAGGATGGAGATTCAATAATAACTTTGAGGGAGATGGTCTGATAATTAACCTACCTTGAGAATATGCAGAGCACGGAGATTCATTGGGTAAAAATATCTTTTTATTCTTTAAAGGATGCCCATGTGAATTTTCAATAATTCGTCTCATCATTATAGATCCTAGATGTCCAAGGCGATCATGCCAAGTCATAAATATTTTTGGGTCAATGCACTTCTGGTGCATTAAGAAGTGCATTACCACATATGATTCAATTGTTCTCATTTTTGTATAATACAATCCAGAATATAGAGCAGACAGTTTTTCTAATACGAGCTTCTAGCCCGATATTATTTTAGTAATAAGAAGATGATCTTTACTGCTTTCATTGGTCGTTTCAATATGGTAGTCATTACGACGTATATCTTTGAAACTTAATAAATTTCTTCTGGATTGTAAAGATAATAGAGTATCATCAATACAAAATTTGGTGCCATTAGACAACACAATATAAGCTCTTCCGGAGCCTTCAATTAAATCTGATGAGCCTGATATGGTATGGACATAGGCTTTACTTAGTATTAGATTTTGAAAATATTTCTTTTCTTTGAGAATTGTGTGAGTTGTAGCACTGTCAGCCAGACATATATCTTTATCATTCAACTCAGAGATGAAAAACTCATCAATGTGATCCATGATTCTACAAAATATACAAAACTTTTACGACAGATAATAGAAAGAACATACATTAATTGAGTGGAACACTTCTATTTCCAATTAAGTGGTCAATACTATCTTCAGGATGATTAAAGAAATCAGAGACATCAAGATGAATAACATCTACATCTACTGAATCTAGTAAATCATCTGATGGTTCTACTAAATTTGTTTCATGCATTTTATTCTTTCCTTTAAAAGATGCTTGATATAAATCAGTTAAGTGCCTGGTCGTACGACAGGTACGTGACCAATGTCCAGTCATTCCACATCTATGGCACACCTCTTCACTTCTCTTTGAGAAATTATTCTAGGAATTTTTATCCATTTCTGAATTGTACCACTTCTGGTGATACAATATATTATTATCCCTTTTAATATTGTCACTTCTGAAACTAACATTTCTATAATTTCTCCTACCACGTTCACGCTCCCGATTTCTTCTAAAGAATGCACCATTCACTTATGGGAATGATGCAAATCTATTACCATTCATTTCAGGGAATGATATTGAACCAGTAAGGCGTAACTGGCGGTTTGCTAATAAGAACTCATTGTTCTGCTCAGCTACTAGAAGACATGATATAAGTTCAGAATATTTCTTGAACTTTCTCTCTCGATACTGCTGTTGCAGGAGCACATTCGAGGCATGAAATATAGTATAAGTCTTCTCTAGCATATCATCATTGGTGATTTTCTCACAGCATAATTTTAATACTGAGCTTATTTTAAAAAGTGCGGAATTATACTCACTAACACTTTTATAATCTTGCAACCTCAGGTGCAACCAATCAAAACGAGCTCTTGGGAGGATGACAGTCTTCTGGTATTCATACATCTCCCTTAAACTGTTCCACAAAATATAGGGATATTTTATTGTAAGATATTCAGTTTTTAATTCTTCGTGAAAATGGTGGCGAAGGAAAATCATTGCTTTAGCACGGTCCTGTAGGGACGTTTAATTTCTTTCTTTAATTGTTTCACCTAGGTTCATCGCATCAAGATGAATTTCAGCATCAAGTATCTAGGATAAATAATTTTTCCTAGATATGTCAAGAGCAATAAATTCTAATTTTATAAGATTTGCCATTTTCTATACATATAAATAATGAAATAAATATGTGTATCTCAGAAAATATATTTATAAATTCACACAGATAATTATCAATAAAATATATCAAAGACTGCAAATAATATATTGAAAAACTTACAGAGGAATAAGACCACTAGTTTCAGAATTGGTAGAACCGTCGTGCTGATAACGTGTTATAAAACTAAAGAAAGAAACTACTATTGTAAGATATCTATAAGAAACTCTTTGAAATTCTTAAGAATTGAAATTTTTTTTCTCTCTCTATATTTTCTTATGAATTTCATAGCAACTGGAACCCTTATTTATAGGCCTTGAAGTTACTATGCAAGTCACTATGCAAGATTTAAAATAATAGTGATGGGGTCATTCACATAATTTTAGTAGTGGGACAGGGGGCGGCAGCCGTCTCTCCACTTATATTCTCGTTTCATTACATTCATTACAAAAAATAAGTTTTAAAATCAAATATTTGGTCTCATCAATACTTTGCACAGAATGCATGTTTTTTTAGTTCGCCCGGCTGTGCAAATTGTGTAACCAATGTTGGAGGGGATGTAAGCTGAAAGTACATTACAGTTTCTTATTTTGAGATACATTTAAAAAAAAATTGCATTTATTCTTTTTCAAAATTTTCAGTTAGAAAAATTAAAAACATGATAAGAAAACCATCAGTTAGAAAAATTAAAAACATGATAAGAAAATCAGCATCGGATGGACTTAACTACGATGGGTTAATTTTCTTCATGTGCTAATAATTATAAGATAAAATGAGATAAAATAAATCTAAAAAATTTTGAGATGAAAAATCTTTTTGTGCAACGTGTTAACTGATGGACACATTATGGTATGGCGGCACGTGAAAGTCACACCCATAACAAGTTGTGTGTGAGCGTCACATGTCGAGAATTTTGTCACGATTCCGCTTCATCCAGATAAATCATTGGCTAAGAAGTTGCCAGGACCAGCTCATGGGTTAGGTGACTTAGACAGTTGTCTAAGGCCCCCAACCCATGTGAGGCCCTAAAATATAAAAGTTCCAATTTTTTACTTTTGAAAAAAATTGCACAAAACTAAAAAAGAACATAAAATTATATTATAAAAAGAGAAACGAATTATATGCAAAATAAATAAATAGTGACTCGCCATGTGGGAGAAAAATGATCATAAACTTACTTAATCTTTCCTCAATTTATTTAATTATTTTTTTCTTTTAATCGTTATCATTTTTTACTTGTACTAACGCTTGTTTGTTTTAATTGTTCCATGACTTCTATTTTTTAAATAAAATTATCTCTCATTCATTCATATATTGAGAAATTATTGATTCATATATTATCAGACATTTTTATTAAATAGTTCTTCTTCTTAAAATTTAAATAACTAAAATAAATCAATTTAACATTTAATATAATAATAAATACAAAATAAAATATCTCATTTTAATTTTTTTCCTAAGGCCTCAATCTACATTAGGCGCCCCTGGGAGCTGCGTGATGAGGCGTGTCGATATTGGTCGTCAGAATACGATAGGTCTAACCAAAATCGAATAGGTAAAAAATGAGAGATATAAAATACAAGCATGAAAACATATATACAGATCGAAATTAGAAAAGGAATAAAGAGGAGGATGTGAGATAAGGTTCCACCATCCTCTCATATGTAAATACTCGAAAAGGATGAATAGCTTTTTTAGAAAGAATGGGAAGATTCTCTTTCTAGAAAACAAACTTGTCTTTCACCGCACATCAATCTTGCTCGTAATAACTTCCTGTCATTTTTTTCTCTTTTAATCATAATTTCAACCTATTTTCTTTTCTCATATAAATTTATAAATTGATACAACTCATCTTATCATAAAATTATTTTTATTATAAAATAAATTTAACATATTACATAAGATTACAACTATTTATAATTTTTATTTATCTACTCTTCTTATTTCAATAACATTTTGTTGTAAATTGTAATAATAAAATCTCATCTTTAAGCCACTGAATGGATTTTGAACTAATTGAATATTATAGAGGTATTTTGTAAATTGTACCGGATCTTTATTTTTTATTTTTTTATTATTATTTTTTATCTTATTTCAGACTAGACTATTTACATATATGTATTTATATGTCTAATTTATTTATATATTGACTATTATTTTGAAATATAATATATATATATTTATATATATAATTTTTTTATATATAGATTATTTCGAAATGGTACACGAAATGGTATCGGTACCGAAATATTTCGTTCCAGTGCTTTGACCGATATGCTCACCGATACGGTATTCAAAACTTTGGGCCATGACCCCCCAAAACATTTTGAAATTATACAATAACCTTAGATTTTATATATAATTTTATAAATATAGAAAATGGTCCCTCAAAAAATTTATAATTTTCACATGCTCTTTTATAGTCTCTTTAAATGTACCTAGAATATAATTCATATTCTCTTTAAATGTTATTAAAATTTCAATATACCTAAAAATATCTCTCTCCAATTTCTTTTATAGTCTCAAAATTTTGTTTAATTTCTATATATTATCCATCTTTAAGGATGTAACTTCTCCACTATTAAAATTAGAATTAAAATTAAAATTAAGATAAATAATAAATTTATTAATATGGACTCCAAAGTTTTTTATTATACAATATTGAGTTTTTTAATATGGAATTCAAAGTGTAAATATAAGAGAAATTATTTAAATAGTTTGCAATTAGGTTTTTATGATTTTATTTTATTTTTTTAATTTACATAAGAAAAATGATTTTTGTAGTCGTATGATCAACTGCAAGTCTCGCCTTTTCTATTTGAAAAAAAGTAGGTAAATTTAAGATTCACATGAAAAAGAATCAATTTTTAATAGTAAATCTTATTTTTCTTCAAGTAAAGTGTGTAGAACTTATAGACCTTATACTCTTTAAATAAAACTATCACACAATAAAAAAAAAAATAGCTTTTATCATTACAATTGCTAATTCTATCATTGGTGACGAATTTGCCTTTAGAGAAGTGGCAATATTTCAAAGAGTTAATCTTCGCGTCAACCACAATTTGAAACAGCCATTGCACACATGACATGTTAGACCGGGTTCACTAACAAGTGAACCGGTTTTGCCCTAGACCCCACTCACGCCCCGATCCTCCCGCTCTCCTCTTCAGCATGTCATCTCCCTCATCTTCTCTTCAGCGACGTTGATCTTCATCTCCATCTCAAAATCTGCCACTCCCCCTCCATTCCTTGGGTTTCATCTCCCATGATTTTGTGCTTCATCTGTGTGATGGCCCCAAATTTCCTTTAAAATAAACACAGGAATCGAGGCGTCGGGATGCTGACAATACGGGTCATGCATCTCCAACGTCAAGTGCTAAGTGTGTGAATACGTGACATGCATAAATAAAATCAGTGGGTATTTGAGGTCAATATCTAAGTACCAGAATTTTTAGAATTATTTTACAAACTAATTTAACACACATTCTCCAACAGGAGATTTAATATAGTCATCTGAAATATTAAAACATTAAAATACGTAATTAACAAGCGGGAAAATAATTTTCCAAGATAACAATTTGCAATAAGAATACTTCAACAGCGGAGTCGCCTTCTCAGGCTCAGCCTTCACAAAACTCTGCATCCCAAAACTACGACGCCAAAATGACATCGCAGGTAAGTACAACCCAACCAAGCCACAAGATATAAAATATACTCATGCAACAACAACAACAACAACCTCAAACATGATACCGTATGTATGAAACTTAAAATCATCTTCCTTAAAATAAATAAAATAACACACGCCAAAATCCCATTTTGGTCCACGATAAAATTCCAATAAAATCATCCATCATTTTCCAGAAAAAGATATCAGTAAAACCAATTATAACGGGCGTTACGTATCGCCGTCCCCGATATGATATACACACAACACCAATATGGGCATTACGTATCACCGTCCTCATTATGACTCATACACACTCAATGACCATAACGGGCGTTACGTATCACCGTCCCCGTTATGTCATCCACATACTATCAATCATAATGGGCGTTACGTATCGCTGTCCCCATTATGACTTACACACACAATGACCATAACGGGCGTTACGTATCGCCGTCCCCGTTATGTCATCCACATACACTGATCATAACGGACGTTATATATCGCCGTCCCAGTTATGACTCAGTCAAAAACCATTAAAATCCATAAACCCAAAAAACATCTCATATTAAAATCCAAACACCAAATATACACATGATCAAGCGTGTAATTACACAATGCATATCACCATATACAAAATATCCAATATTCAATAAACTCAATCAACCAACAAATACCAACATCAACAAATACCAACATCAACGAACACATAGATGTTAATGCAAAAATATATTTAAATCTTAAAAATTTGTTTGGAAAGTACTTACAGCGGGTAAAAACGTAAATCCTTGAGCAAACGTCAATCCGCAGCATTCGTAGCGGTCACTTGTACGTTAGGTTAGAGTGCTCGGTTTGACACCAAAATTTAGGGAAACACTCAATAGAAGGTGGGAATTCTCATGGAGGTGGTGGTGTGGCGGCACAACCACCGGAAGGTGGCGGATCGGGCTCAAAATGGGTGGAAACCCATTTTCGGGTTTGGGGTTGTATAAGTAAGGTGGGGCCACGGATGGGGAAGCTGAGCTAGGGGGTTGGTCGGCTGAGCAAGGGGGACCTTTTGGTGGCGGCGGTGAGGCTAAACGTGGCCGGACGGTAGCGCGGCGAAGATGGATTCATTTAAGGACCCATTTTGGATGGAGGAGCAAGCGGAGGAACTGGGTGGCTTTGGGCAGTGGGTTATGTTCGCCGGAGTGATAGGAGGTTGCTGGTAGGTCGCCGGCGTCATAGGTGGCCGGCGGCCGAAAAACACAAGAGAAACCAAAATAACCCATTTCGGGTTTAAACCTCACGTGCTGGCTAGGGGCCGCTGTGAAGTGCACCACTGGTGCAGGGGAGGTTGCCGGAGGGTGGGGGGTTCAGGTGGAGGGGCGGTGTCGCCGGCTGATGGCGGCCCTGGGTGGAGGGAAGGAGAACGGTAGAGAAGAGAGGGGGAGGGGGTCGCGCGGGATTTGGGCCGAAAATGAAGGGAAAAAGAAAAGAAAAAAAAAAGAAAAGGAAAAAAAAAAAGGGAAAAAAGAAAAAGAAATCCAACAAGAAAAAGAGCACAACAAATAAAATAAAAGTCACTATAATTTCAATATCAATAATATAAGATATTTAAAGTCCAACAATAAACTAATTTAATTTAAAGAACAATTTAAATATAAAACACTAATTATTATTAAGAAAGCATATCATATAAACTCGCATAATAAAATAAAAGAATTTAATTCCAATCATTAAAATAATTATCTCACATTAAAATAAATAAGAAAAACAACGTAACTCAATATATAAATATAAAAATAACGTAAAACTAATATTAATTATCTAATAGTTCAAAAAATATTTTAATCAAATAAAACACAACTTATAATATTATTAAAATAAATTAAAATAATCAACAATAAAAATAAAATAATATATAAAAATATACGTAAACATGAGCCACAATCTGATCTAAATCTTTGTGATTTGTGAGTCACGAAACCATCTCCCACCCCGAAACTAGCGTCGAGACCAACCTCCCTCTTCTACAGCGTGCTGCATCCCTCTCGAGCACCCCGCGACCAGAGATCTGCAGAATGGTTTACAAATACTGAAAGCAATTCAATTTCTTCATTAGATTTGTCATTGGGAAGTTTTGGAGGCCAAGGGGTTGGTGGTCCTTCCCTTGATTTCGATCTTCTTCCCAGAAGTTCCTCGACAGTACCAAGTTTGCCTTTCCCACCATGCCTATCGGACATGGACCCTCATGACAGATATTGCTGCTCGTACCATGGAAAAATTGTTAAGGCTTGTGTAGAGTAACGAACCCTTGTGGATGAAATGAACAACCGATGGGAGGGATGTTCTTAATCTTGAAAGCTATAAAAGGATTTTTTCAACGGCAAATACTAACTCAAACCCTCCCCCCCCATTCGAGGATCGAGGCAGCTAGAAATTCTGGAGTTGTGATCATGAAAGGTTTAGCATTGGTTGATATGTTCATGGACTCAGTAAGTTCTTTTCCTCGTTTTAGTAACCTTAAAACTGCTAATTGGAATTCTCAAATATCTTGAATTGTTACCATATCGAAGTGATGACTGGTTTTGGGTTTGTAGCACACCGATGGGAGGAATGGTTTGTTTGGAGTCCTACATTAGGACACAACACAGGGGGTTGAATTACTAATTATTATCTATTTGAATTACTAATTTGGCTTTGTAGATAAAAGAAAACTTTCCTGCTTTGAACGATACCATTGCGAAAAGCATCTGGTTTAATTTTTTTGCCCAGAATTAAAAAACCATGTTCATAGCTCTTTTAAGATTTTGTTGGTTACTACTGCAATGATGACCACTACATAAAGTATGTCATCCACATTTGAAATCCAATGCACTTTAGAAGTAGTTCATGGAAAGTTCTTTGTGAGCTCACCTGGGAATTAACATAAATATTTATGTCCATCTCCTTCACATGAATGGCTGTCAAAGATGAAGGTTAATAAACTTGGTGCCGTTCTTGTGAGATGCATGGCAACATTTTCTACAGTGAATGATCAAGATATTACTACTGATTTGTGCGAGTCAAAAGTTCCTGGATGAGTACTAATTATTGTAGACATAGAACAAAATAATTGCCGTCTAAATTTTCTTACAAAGCAAGTCTTTTTCAGGTGAATTGATCAGCATTCTAACAAATAAATTCCTCCTCAATTTTGCAGGTGGCTGCATCGGCTTGCTTCATTTCAAGCAATGCATTTGCAAAGGACTTGGCAAGAAAGTTTGGGTCGGATGATGTCTTTTGCAACCAAATTAAAAGCATCGTGATGGAAAAATTGGTTGGGGGGAGGCATCTATTCGAGCTGCAAGTGTGTCGAGAGGAGTTGTTGCAAATGAAGATATTACTTATTTTGTTGAAAAGTTCAAGCAAAATAGCACTAGGATACAACACTTTATTTTGTATTGTTGTTCTTGCATGTTGCAGCTCATTTAAGTCGCTCTCATATTTTTGAGTTCATGCGGTTGATAATTTTGTAGAAAACAATATACTTTGAAAATGTAGAAAATTGACTTGTTACGATCTTTGAGTTTCTGCGGTTGTGTGTGGGTTATTCCATTAAATAGTTGCAGATTGCCATATCAATTTTTTGTTAATGAAAAACCTTTATTTAGTTTCTTCTGCCACCTCCCTATTTAACTTATTCCACTTTTTTAATTGCATGTTTAGTCGAGTGGGTTCCATTTTCACTTAAAAATTAACCACTTTCAAAATGCCAGTAACTAGAAAATACTACCCTTAAAGAAAATATTACACTGCCATTCTCATATCAAGCATATCCTCTTTACAAACCAATTGCACAAAATTATATTAAAAAACAAACACGTCACCCTCATAGACAAGCAACACCAAGTCAGCTGATTGTATACACATAATGCAAGCCCAATCTTCCATTGTGTATATTGAAAGCATCAATACTCTGCACACCCATATCTGATTTCATAAACATGAATATGTGTAATGCACACCCATATATAATTTATACCTGTACCAACAATGCAAAATACCGAATAACTAAACTTAACACTAACTAACAATAAAGGAAAAATAAAATGCTAACTGAACATATTTTCATTGGCTGGTGAAAATCTAGATATGCTAGAAGATACATCTTAATCACTAAAGGCAAAAGCCGTTGAATCCAAGATTTTAAATTTCATATATACGTATAAATTTTAATGATAACAAATAAATTCAAATTTCAAACTCAAGTTGTCTATGCATTAGAGCCAAGCAAATCAAGCATGAATAAGAAAGAGAACAAGTCTACAAATGAAGTTCATAGATTAATTTTGTATATCTCTTAATAAAATTCGAAATTTGATTAAGACTCAAAATTAATTTTTTCTCGTAAAGTATCAAATTACATTTTAAACATGAGCATGACATTAGTAAAAGTTTAAGTTTTGAAAATTGTAATTTTCACATGTGCATGACATTATTAAAAGCTTTAATTCCAAAATTTGTATTTTTCACATATGCATAACATCATTAAATATTTGAAATTTGAAAATTTATAAGATGATTAATTTTCATATTTGATATGTGCATGTATTGATTGAATATTTTGAAAAATGAATGATGTTGTCTTTAACAAATGCAAAAATGAGATATTTTTATTTGAATATTTTGAAAAATGAATAATGTTGTCTTTGACAAATACAAAAAGGAGATGCTTTTATTTAAATTTTTTAAAAGTGAATAGTGCTCTTATTCGACAAATGAATTTCTTCATATTTGAAAATGAAGACTTATTTGCTTCTAAATAGCTCACTTGAATTTTACAAAATTACAACAAGAGCTTACACATTAATTGTTAAAATTTTGTATCATTCATTCAAAACCTTCACTCTCTCTTTTTTAAGATTGAGCCTTAATCCTTATTCATTTTGAGAGAGATATATGTTGCGCTGTATTGTTCTTATTTTACTTATTGAGGAGTGTACTCTGATAATCTACCCACTATCAGCTCTTGTATCAGTAAGAGGGTGCATATAACCCTTGTATGTGTAGAAGATGTTCTACACAGGAAATATTTGAACCACCAAGTGTAAGGTGATTGCAAGTGTAGATGGTGTTCTACACGGATTCTTTGTAGCAGTGTTGCTCAAATGTGTAATAGGTTTTTATTTCTACCTGAAAGAGATTGAATAGTGAATTTGAGAATCTTCAAGGGGTAGCTTGAGGCGAGGACGTAAGTAGTGGGGCTGAATCTCGTTAAAATACTGAGTTTACTTCTTTTTGTCCTTACTCTTTATATTTCTTGATATTCGTATTTTGTTTATATTTTATATTGTGTATCTGGTTTATAAGTGTTATTTTTTTTTTAATATAACTCAATTCACCCCCTTTTGTATTAGTCATCTGGGCAACAATTGGTATCAAAACAAAGACTCTATTATAAAATTAATTATCTGTTGAGTTAAGACTATATGACTAACATTGCAGCTATATTTGCTGAAAGTCAATCCAGTAGTCGGCGTCTGCTATTTTGTGGAGACAATTATACATTCTGGAAAGCGAAAATGAGTAAAACTCTTCAGTCTCAAGGTCGAGAAATTTGGAAATGTATTGTAAATGGGTCTTATATCCTAACAAAAATTGTTAATGGAGTAAAGGTCAAAAAGGAAGAAGAAGAGTTCGATCGTGAAGATGATATATAGACTTTATACAGTGAATGTAATGACTATAAATTTTTTGTATAATGCTCTCAATAGTAATGAATTTAACATAATAATGACTTGCAGGACAACAAAGAAAATCTGGAACAACTTGGAAGTAACTTATGAAGGAATTTCGCAAGTCAAAAAATCAAAAATATATATTCTTAGGCATGAATATGAAATGTTCAAAATGAATGATGATGAATCTATTTCTTCTATGTATATTCGTTTTACTAATATTATAAATAGTTTGACAGTTCTTGATAAAGTATATTCTAACTTGGAGATAGTAAGAAAAATTCTCAATTCTCTGTTAAAACATTAGAAATCAAAAGTGACGGTTATTCTTGAAGTTAGAGATCTTAAAAAACTCGAATTAAATGGACTCATCGAGTCACTTATTATCCATGAGTACACATTGAAAAGATGAGAAGAAGAAGAAAAGTAAAAGAAGAGCTTGGCACTCAAAATTGTTCACATGAAAGCGAAAGTGATGAAGATGAGGAAAGCAATAACAAAGATAAAAAAAATTACAATGATCACAAGAAAATTTAAGAGATTATTAAAAAATAAAGTTTCTCCAAGGAAATCTTTTAAAAATTCTTCTAACAAAGATACATGTAAAAATAACTCATTAATTTGTTATAAATGTAAAAAGTTTGGACATATCAAGGCAAATTGTCCCCTGCTAAAGAAAGATTGATACAAAGACAAGAAAGCAATGAAAGCTACATGAGATGATGATTTAAGTAGTTCAGACAGTGATGCAAGCAATGAAAAATTTGTAAATCTTTATTTTAAAAATGATCTTGAGGTAACAAATTTTGAAAATATTGAAAATCTTTCTTATAAAAAATTGTGAAATATTTTAAAAGATGTATATGAGGAATTTGAAAAATTGGATCAAGTATATTGTTTTGAAAAAGAAAAATTCTTCTTTAATAAATGAAATTGATGTTTTAAAAAAAGAAAATATTATTTTGAAAGATGGAAATCATGAGTTGAAAAAAAAAGTGATTGATTTAGAAAAAATTGTTGAAAACTTTATAAATGGAAAAAGAAATTTTGAAAATTTTTTTGGCAACCAAATATGTGTTTTTGATAAGGTAGGCTTGGGATACATGCCAAAAGAAAAATACAAACCTTATAAAAACTTCTTTGATAAACCTACTAAATCAAAGTCAGTTTTTCAAAATTTTTTTCATAAAAATAAACTTTTTAAAGAAAAACATTATTACAATCACTCAAATTCTTCAAATATATCACATGTTATTTACAATTTTTGCAATAGAAATAGTCATAATTATCATGTTTGTCCTATTCGAACAAAATATACAATGACTATTAGGGCCATATGGGTACCAAAAAATGTTGTTTCTTCTAATACTAATAAATAAAAAACCCAAAGAACTTGGATACCAAGAAAAATTCTTTTAACTATTTTTGTAAGTATGCATGAAATCCTCTATAGGTAAAAGTAAATGATTTTTAGATAACAGATGCTTAAGATACATGACAGGAGACAAAACTAAATTTATTGACCTCATTTCTAAAGAAGAAAGACACATGATATTTGGAAATAATTCAAAATGGAAGATCGTGGGAATATGTAAAATTGGTAATGAATCTTCTCTCATAATTGAAGATGTTCTATTTGTTGAAAGTCTAAAAAATAATTTTTTGAATATAAGTCAATTATGTGATAAATGATTTACAGTTACTTTCAAAAGGATAAGTACATTATTTTGAATAATTATGATTGCAATGTTTGTTTTATTACTCTTAAAAACAATAACGTTTATACAATCGAATTTGAAGAAATTACCTCACAAGATACCATTTGTTTATCAGCTCAAAATGAAAATAGTTGGCTATGGTATAAAAGATTAGGTCATGCCAACATAGAACTTATTCCTAAATTTTCAAAAAAATGATCTTGTGAAAGATTTTCCAAAAGTGAACTTTCTTAAAGACAAAATTTGTGATGCATGCCAGTTTGGTAAACAAACAAATTTTTTTTTCAAAAATCAAAAAATAGATTTTCATTACTTGACCATTGCAACTAATACACATAGATTTTTTTGGATCAAACAGAGTTGCGAGTCTGGGAAAAAATTATTATGCATTTGTTATTATTGATGATTTCTCTAGATATACTTGGGTTATCTTTTTTACTCATAAAGATGATGTACATAATGTATTTACCAAGTTATGCAAGAGAATTTAAAATGAAAATGGATATATTATTTCAAACATCCGAAGTGATAGGGAGAAATAGTTTGTCAATAAAGATATTGAAACTTTTTTGTGATGAAAATAGTTTTGTGCATAATTTTTTTACTCTTTGACCTCATCAATAAAATAAGGTAATAGAGAGAAAGAATAGATCTATTCAAGAAATTGCAAGAATAATACTTAATGAGAATAATTTACTTAGTTATTTTTGGGCCAAAGTGATAAGTACTGCATATTATGTTATAAACAGAGTTATGTTAAAATCTAAATTAGATAAAAACCCTTATGAGTTTTGAATAAGAAAAATTCCAACATTGACTACTTTCATGTATTTAGATGCAAATATTTTATTCTTAATGATAAGGATAATTTAAGAAAATTTGATGTAAAATCTGATGAAGATATCTTTTTTGGGTATTTTACAAATAGTAAAACTTATAGAGTATTCAATAAAAAGACTTTGACTGTATAAGAATCTATGCATGTAGTATTTGATTAATCTAATCCTCTACTTTCTAAGAAATTTATTGATAAAGAAACATAAGGTACAAATAATACAAATAGTCTTAATCTCAACAAAGAGAATACAATAGAAGAATTTCAACATGGAGAAATTAGGAAAAATCATCAAGACTTAGTACAAGATGCAACCAAACAGTAGAAACACGTGAAAGATCATCCAGTGGAACAAATTTTAGGAGAACCTTCACGAGGTGTAAGTACTCGATCATCTCTTAGAAATATTTGCAATCACACTACTTTTCTATCTCATTTTGAATCCAAAAATATTGATGAAGCACTGCTTGATGAATCATGAATTTTAGCTATGTAAGAAGAGTTAAATCAATTTGAAAGAAATGATATTTGGACACTTGTTTCTAAACCCAAAAATTATACTATTATTTGAACAAAATGGGTTTTTAGAAATAAGAAAAATGAGTCCGGAATCATAACTAGAAACAAGGCTCGACTTGTAGCCCAAGGCTTCAACCAAGAGTAAGGAATCGATTATGATGAGACATATGTACCAGTTACAAAATTAGAAGCTATTCGAATGCTATTTGCATATGCATGTTATAAAGATTTCAAATTTTTTCAAATGGATGTTAAAAATGTTTTCTTAAATAGTTTTATAAATAAAGAGGTATATGTTGAGCAATCTCTAGGTCTTGAAAATCATATTTCTCCTAATCATATTTTCAAACTCACAAAAGCATTATATATACTCAAACAAACTCTTAGAATTTAGTATGAGAGACTTAGTGGATTTTTAATTGAAAAGGTTTTTCAGGAGGAAAAATTGATACAATCATTTTCATTAAGTATGAACGGGATGATATTCTACTAATTCAAACTTATGTGGATGATATAATATTTGATGCTACTAATGAAAATGTGTTAAGATTTTGCTAAGAGTATGCAGGAAGAATTTGAAATAAGCATGATGGAAGAACTTAACTGCTTTCTTAGATTGCAAATCAAGTAAGCAAAAAATAGAACATTCGTTAATTAGTAAAAATATATTATAGAATTACTCAAAAAATTTGAGATGGAAGGTGCAAAAGAAATTGGGACACCAATAAGTCCAACCACCAAATTTAATAAAGATGAAAGCGGTAAGTTAGTTGACTCAAAGGTATATCGAGATATGATTGATAGTCTATTATATTTGACAGTTAGTAGACCAGATATTATATTCAGTGTATGTTTATATACACGCTTTCAATCATTTCCAAAATAATCTCATTTGATTGCAGTCAAGCGCATTTTTAGATATCTTGCTGGCACAATTGACCTAGGATTATGGTATCCTAAGCACACTTCTTTCGATCTTATCAGTTATTCAGATGCAGATTATACTTGTTGCAAAATTGATCGAAAAAGTACTAGTAGAACATGTCATTTCTTAGGTTATACACTTGTTTCATGGTTTAGTAAAAATTAAAATTTTGTTGCATTATCTATTACTGAGGCAGAGTATATTTTCTTAGAGATCATGTGTAGAAGAGTGATATTGTACTAGAATTGACAAGCACACACAATCAATTGGCAGATATTTTCACAAAACCTCTGCTAGAAGATTGACTATGCATGATTATAAGAGAAATATGAATGATGCATGTTATGAATATTTGTTAAATATTTTTATTCCATTATCTCAAATGACTTACAAAAATTTGAGACTTTTAGCCTATCACTCAAATGCATTTGCTCTTCATAGATCAACATGTCATCCTTGTCTAAAGGATTAGACAATCAAAATGAAGAGGTGAGCAATAATTTTAAATTCTTATTCTGTTACTTTAAGTCTACTATTTCTTTTGTTTGACTCATGAATAAGTCATTGAAGTATATCGATCTTCTCATTAAACTTTTCAATTTTGCAAGTTTTAGACTGCAGCCAAGCAGAAAATGAGACAATGGATGATGAGTATCGAGTTTCAAGACTCACAAGTTCATATATGGCATCATGATTTGACTTATTAGTCAGATCATTTTCGTGCTGCATCATGATACCTACGATAGATGCAGAAATAGTTTGAGACTGAGGTGAATAATACCTCATATTTTGAGCACGAGAAATACCAAAAGGAAACTGATGAGCCATTGAAAATTTATAAAATGAGAATGCAGATGAATTACAGAGATAAGAAAAATATTTGATGCAAATTAGATAAAAATGAAAAATGCTTTTGTAGAGATGGAAATAAGAATAAGATAAACCATCATCTATTCAACTCTCACTTAGTCAAGATTACAAGATATGTTGGATACATATTTTCAAAAGTTATTTAGCTAAGCTAGTGAGATTAATTGCAACTATCCTTTTTTTTTCTCGTAAATGCTGAAATGCTACTATTATATGTTGATGTTGACTCTATATTTGAGTTTTCTCTTGTTCCATCTTTTCTATTTGTGGTTTTAGAATACGAGCTAGTTTCCTCATCTCCTTAATTTCTTGCCTTAACCATTTACTATTTCTATCCTTAGTTGCAAGCTTTTCACGCAGTTCAAATATTTGACTATTAAGCTGATTAACCTCATTCACCCTCGTTAGTAACCTCCGAGACATAGTCGTAACAGATACAGCACATTGAGTACTAAGAGTTCTTGATTCTACAACAACCTCAGAATCAGTTCTACTAGAAAAATGCATCTCTGCGTCTATCATGGTATTGATAGCCTCAGGAGACAAAATGACTATTTAAGGTGTAAAAAGTTCTATAAGTTTTGAATCTCCTTCCGCACTAAGTCGATAGAACTAGACCTCCAACTTTTGTAGCTTTTGTAGGACATGGGTGGCTTCAACACACCGTTTTATTTGTCTATTGGTTATTGCAGGAAGAAGTCTTATTGAAACCAATTATGGTTCCTTTTTAATGATGCCAAAATGGGGAGAAGTTAGACGTAGACGAGAATATTAACATGTTATCTCGAATGCTTTAATTAGATAGAACATCATGTTTGAATTCTTAATCCTGCTATATATGTTGAAATTATGTTTATCTATTGCTTGAAAAACTAACGCATATTCTCAGAGGGAGTTTAAATATTACTACAGGCCTCAAAATTCTACTAAGTATTTGTCGTCATAAAAAATGGGGAGATTGTTGAACCCAAGGTTTTAAATTTCGTATTTACGTATAGATTTTGATGATAACAAATAAATTCAAGTCTCAAGTTCAAGTTTTCTACACATTAGAGCCAAGCACATCAAGCGTGAACAAGAAAGAGAACAAGTCTACAAATGAAACTCACAGAATAATTTTGTATATCTCTTGATAAAATTCGAAATTGGACTAAGGCTCAAAATTAATCTTTTCTCATAAAGCATCAAATTGCATTTTACACATGTGCATGACATCATTAAAAGCTTAAGTTTTAAAAATTATAAGTTTCACATGTGTATGACATCATTAAAAGTCTTAGTTTTGAAAATTATAATTTTCACATGTGCATGACATCATTAAAAGCTTTAATTTTAAAAATTGTATTTTTCACATATGCATGATATCATTAACTATTTAAAATTTGAAAATTTGTAAGATGATTGATTGTTATCCTTGACATGTGCATGTATTGATTGAGTATTTTGAAAAATGAATGATGTTGTCTTTGACAAATGCAAAAATGAGTCTTAATCCTTATTCATTTTGAGAGAGATATAGATTGCACTGTATTATTCTTATTTCACTCATTGAGGAGTGTACTAGTCCATTATCAGCTCTTGTATACGTAAGATGATGCGTATAACTCTTGTATGTGTAAAAGGTATTTTACACAGGAGATATTTGAATCACCAAGTGTGAGGTGATTGCAAGTGTAGATGGTGTTCTACACGGATTCTTTGTAGCGGTATTGCTCAAATGTGTAATAGGTTTCTATCTCCACATGAAGGAGATTGAATAATGAATTTGAAAATTTTCAAGGGTTAGCTTGAGGCGAGGACATAAGTAGTGGGGCTGAACCTCGTTAAAATATTGAGTTTGTTTTTTCTTTCTCTTACTTTTTATATATCATGTTGTTTTGTATTTTGTTTATATTTTATATTGTGTAATTGGTTTATAAGTGTTAATTTTTTTTAATATAACCCAATTCACCCACATTTTGTGTTAGTCGTCTGGGCAACAAAAGCAAATGAAATGTTCTGGTCTAAAGATTAGATGACTCTCTCCTAAGTGGATGAAAAACACATATTCATTATCATGGGAGCCACATCCAAGTGAGGCCTTAGACTAATCACAGACTAATCATCACCTTAGAAGCAACATCCAAATGAGGCCTTAGAGAAGTTGGAAATGAAGCATACAAAAATCTTAGTTTATTTTTTCATCCTATTTAGTATTTCAGTCCAACTTTTTCAAGACCATAGCTATGGCTTAATCACATTCAGATTTATTTTATTTCATAAACGGGAATTCTAAAGCAAGAATGTTAAAGGCACCAGAAGAAGCTAACTCCAGTTCTCCATCCATAAACAATGGAGCCAGCAAGTAAGGATGCAGTAAGCATGCTAGTTAGCTGGACTGCTTGACTTTCACCAGCATAAAAGGATAACAATTGCCATCATACCATAAAGAAAACTTCGGTTTTGACTCAATAATCTATAAAAATAATCTATAAAGAAAGTCAAGAGTCTGGAGAACCTTAAAGATAACATATAAACCAAGAAAATTAAAACTATCTTGCTTAATAAAAGCTACCATGCAAATGAAGCAGTTCCTTTGTCGTCCCACCAAAAGTGATCATATCCCAACATGAAATTTTAGGAACCTTAAAGTCCAACATGATCACGAATTTGAATTAAAATCCTTTGTGAATGGCCAAATTCATTCCATGCACAAAAACTATTACAACAAATGAATGTAGTTCAGAACAAAGAATATACAGTGCAATTAAAGCATAATGATGATGGGAAAATGAATTAAAAATATCTAAGAAGTGACTGAATTAAAAAAATAGTAATAGGGCCATATATGGGATGTGAAAGGCTTTATCAGAAACAGTGCTTCATGAATAGATTGCCCCTAAAGAGTGAAGAAAATAGAAATTTCCAACTTCATGCTGCAACAACAGGTTCAATCGAAGCAGAAGGTTTTCTTCAAAAATGGTCAATATCATACTAAGTACTTCATTGAGATTGTCTTCAAATGTATAATCAAAGGATATTGACTCAATTTCAAGGGAGTTTCACAACATAAATGCAATAAAACTCATATTTCTAATTCAAGGGAAACTAACTTTGACAAATAGAAAAGAGCAAATCCAGATCCATATACATATGCCTCAGATTTGTGAGTTCAAAACATATCGAAAAATTAAAAAGAGAGAAACTTTTTTTTTCCTATTTTTGAGAAAAAGAGAGCAACCTCATTCTGCGATTGAGGAAGGGAAGAGAGGCGGACAAAACCAAGATACTTACTAGCGGTGGCGTCGCGGAGGGCATTTGCAGCATCAAAGGATGGCACTGGTGGAAGGAGGGTGACAAGAGGGACGATAACACTCAAGGGTGCTACTGTGCTGGGCGACGAGAGGGAAGGAGATGCAGGATGGATTCAAATCGAAACGACGTCAATGGGTATTCAAAATCTTGAAAGAGTCATGCTATACTTAAGCCTTCTATCTCACTAACTCTACACATTGCTTACGCGGATAATTATTTTTCCTACAACACATCCATTTTACTCTCTGATTCACTTTCCAAATTTATTTCATTCTATTTAGAAATAGCAAACGTTATCCCTCCTATTTTGCCCCTCCCGCTCGGATCCCATTGGTCGTTGATCGTCGGTCGTTGATCGTCGGTCGTCTACCATCTTCCTCAGCTTGGCTCTTTGGTGCAAAGAACCGATTTCTAGCCACAAAGAAATTAAACACAACTTGGATTGTAGAATTAAAAGCCAGTCTATAGGGCCTCATGCCATTCAATGTCTAGATATTAGATGGTGGTTTACTAGAATAATTAAAAGGATTTGATGGGTTTCCATGAAATTCATCTGTAAGAACTCCTTTTATGTTGTAGTAATATTGTGATTGACAGAGAGCTACAGTTGGCATCACAAAGCTAACATTATTAATATCTGCCACAAGCTAGCTCACATCAACACAACTAGAAAATGGATTAACCCCAATACGGCAATGCCTAACAAGAAAAAAAGAAAATGGTCTAGGGTTTGAAGTTAAGGCTTTGAAGTGAGTCCATGCCCACTAGTCCAAACCTGGATGTCCTTGAGGGTTTGAAATCCTTGAAATCTCCATGGAAAAAGAATGCAATCCACCAACGACAACTCTCTCAACCATTTTGTCAAAATTTTCACACTAAATCATCCAAGTTCCAACACCTTTTGCCTTTCAACTTTGCAGAGGGAGGGAGAGAATCCAGATTCAAAATCAGAGAGGAAGAGCAAAGAAGGAGGGAGGGGGGAGGCGGAAAGGAAAGGATTTGGCATAGGATTTTGCAGAGGGAAGGGAGAAGGTGAGAGGGAAGGAGGGAGGGGCTCGGCAAGAGGGCGAAGACGCAGGGGGGTTGGGTTTACTTAGCTCGAAACAGCGATTCAACCAGTTACAGTAACCAAATCGTGACATGGCAGACCTGACCAGGTTTGCCATGTCACGGTGTGTAGAGTGAAACCCAAAAACCGGCTTATCAATAGACTTTTCCATTTCAAAATGCCAGAAGTCAGTCAGCCACGTAGGGTGTGCAGTGTGCACTATGCTACTATTTGGTAACAACCAAAGCACTCATGACGTGGCCTAACGAAATGACCAATCTCTCTCTCGCCCACCTCTGCGCGTTCCCTCTTTGATTTCACACGTTTGCATTTCGAAGCACCCACCCACCCCCTCATCCATCCTCTCCCCTGATCCCCCCTCGTCTCACCTATCCTCTCCCCCACCTCTACCCCTAACCCTACCCCCTCATCTCGGGCAAACACTGTGACGCTCTCAATTTACGTTTGGGATTTAACGTAAATCGAGGTGTCAGGATAAATAACAGTAGGCTACTCACCCTTGTACGTAACAAGGATTTAATGCATGTATCTAGACTTACTTTAATATGTCATATGATTCGTAGTGGATCAGGTCTAAAAATATAAAAATCTCTAAAGATCACATGGAGAGAAATATAATTACCACATCCACGTAATTCTCTTTCATAACTTACTATTGTACTGTTATATATACATAACCCAAGTAGTCATCACAGTCATCATTATACTTGTAACATTACAAAAGATCATCCTTAAAACTACTTAGGTTCCTTCTTCACTTTAAGAAATTCTCTCTCATAGCGAAATATATCTAGACTAAGACAAAAGTCGCGGTGGAGATACTATCCATGTGGTGTTGTGTAAACCCCACAAACGGACAGGAAACCGTTTAGTTCTAAAGTCAAGCAGCGTCCGGTACGTCGTTCTTCCTCAGAAAAAGTGGATGCATTGTGGCTCCAAAATCCTATCAGCTAGTCATAGATGGGAGGTCCAAAAGAAGCAAAAGAAAAGTCAACATAGGGACTATAATCAGAAAAGTCCCTTAGGACTCCTCGGAGTCTCCTGCAGTATCGGGACTTTCCCCTTGTTGACCATCAAATCCTGTAGTATAGTTTATATTCCTAAGGAAAAAAATATAGAAACACACAAGAGTGAGATTTCCTTAGAAATCTCAGTAAGTACACAATCAGCTTAATAGAGTATAGACAAAGGCAAACAATTATATTCATAGAAAACAGTAAAAGCGCATAACTTAAAATATACTTCATGCGACTTATGCATGACTTATGGTTAACTTGACTTAGACAAATATGCAATCTTATGAGGACTTATCACATTTTTCCTTAAATTTTTATCTTCTTAAAATCTTACCAATTTTATTCTCGATAGGCGTTATATATCGCCGTCCCCATCGGATTTCTTAGCATGACGCGTCATCTTGGCCATTCTTATAACTCATCAGTCATCTGGGCATTATGTATCGCCAATCCCCGTTGCGATGAGTCTCATGTTAGTCTTTTGGGTGTTACGTATCACCGTCCCCATCATGACACAGAATATATTTAACATAACGGGCGTTACATATCACCGTCCCCGCTAGTCATGTTAGTCGTACGGGCGTTACATATCGCCGTCTCCGTCATGACACAACTCTTAACTTATCAAATCATATCAATCTTTCAGACATTACGTATTGCCATCTCCGTCATGATGTGACTTAAGTCTTATCATGTTCTCTTAAAATTTTCTTAAAATAGACGTCATGACTTATGACGACATATATATGTGATGAAATGCAACATACGCATAAATTTAGACTTATGACATGCATGTTTTATGTCCTCATAAATCTTATAACATGTGAATTCATATCACAATAAGACACATCACCTGTACAATCATTTACGTCACATCAATTCATAACATCAATATATAATGAAAATTACTTAAATAACAAAATAAAATATTAAAATATTATTAAATCAAGGCTGGCCGAAGCTTCTAGAGGATTAAATCTTATTTTATTTTAATTCAAATAATGCTAAAATTCTCATGTTTAATATATCAAAGTTTTCTTAATCAATTATGCAAATTTAATCATTTTTCTTAGGGTTTCTTCTATAATTCTTAGCAAATTGATTCTTAAAATATTTCTAAGTAATCTAAAGTTTTTAATTTCATAATAATCATCAAAATATCATGCAAATAATTAAAATCAAGTCACTAAGAATTTAGAATAAAATAAATTCACCAATGAAGTCAATGCCTACTATGATAAACTCGGTTCTACCACTTTAATCCTAATTTCATCCTTTATTGAGTTATTATTTCTTAAAAATTAAAATATAAAAATTTTATATGTTTCTCTTATGTTTTCATGGCCTCTTGAATTATTCAAATCTGACACCAAACGAATAAGTTATGTCCGATTTACTAAAATGTGTCAAATCTGCCAATAATAACCTTATTAAGAATGAAATTTACTAAAGTTGCTTTCTCATTTTTTTTCCAAATCAAGACCTCACGTTTTCACTAAATCTTCTTCATATAACATCATAGAATATATTTCTAAAGTCTCATAATTTTTCTAGCATTTTTCCATAACAAAACCAATCAAAACATACTTAGATTTCATTTCATCATATAAACATGGCTTTAAGAGTCCAATACTAGCATGCATAGTTCAATCACTCAAATAGGCCATTTCCATGCTAAATTTAAGGTAAAATGTGGACTTACAACTTCTCCAAAGCTTGCTTGAAATGATCAAACCATTCCTTGCAAGATTTTCCTCAAAATCACCCACTTGAGCTCACTTAGGTGATGTTTGGAAGTTCAAAAGCTTAAGGAAGGTTTTTCTTTGTATCTTATCAAGTTGGACGTGTGCTATTTTTTTCAAAGAGATTTAGGAGACTTCCAATCACCTATTTATAAGAGGGGGTCGACACATATATGTGAAAGAAGAAAAAAAATGCAACTAAAGGGGATAACCGGCTACCTCTTGCTTTGGGGGATGAGGTGTCATGCCTCCCAAAATCAAATGACTAATTCTAATCCTCTAAGATTCAGGCTTGGCAGTAAAAATCTTCATCCAATGGTTAATATTGAGATATTTTAGTAGTAAAAAATTATCAATGATTGAGAAGAGGTCAGCTTACATGAGGCATGAGCTGGCATTTCACCTAACATTGCATGAACCAAACCATTCTCCATATTTCTTGGTGTCTAATGCCTCTTCAGTCCCTTCTTATCCAATTGGTCACATGTTAGTCTTCCTAAGACACCATTTAAAATGTTATAGAAAGGATCTTTCAGGTTTAGTTATAATAAAGTCTAGTTTTGACTTACTTAGTTACATTTTAGCAGATTTTTGATCTTTTGTGTTTCCATCACATATTTAGGCTAATCAACCTTTTAGATCAACTCCTCATTACTTGCCACTTATTCTTACACATGTCAAGATACCTGAAAATTTCAGAACCAATCACATATTTCATCACATGCCCAAATTTGATACATTTCATCTAAGTCGAGTTCCAATTGAGCTTAATCCAGGACTGTCTACTTCTTGCCCAATTAAGTCATCGATCCCGTCCGAATATTCAAAAATCCAAAATATGAAAGTTTTAGATCTACCTCTTAATATTCTATAAAAATTAGAATCACCTTATTTGGATATCATATGAATAATTTATGCTCATTACACTAAAACTCGACAGACTAATTCGAGAACACTTAATCCGGGCACCAAGTGTTTGATTTTTTGTTCTATCACTTTCTCTTGAATTTCTATCCTAATTTCAAAAATTCAACCCCTTCTAGGTTTAAATTGAATTTCTTTAGTTGATACCTTGTTATAAATCTCCAATTATATTACCTTAGAAAAATATATTTCCAATAAATTCCTTTAAAATAATCTCAAGTAAAAACTTCATCTTAAAAATTTTGGGCTATTACAAACACATACATTTATGGATCATGGGTTTGTGACTTTGTTTGGAAACTAGCACACGGAATATTGTTCAAGTGTTATTGCGTCCAGATCTGTGGAAGAGAACCCATCCTTATGTCCAGATCTGCATCTCGCCATTGTACGGTAATATTTGGTCCAAAGAAATTCACTTTTTTTGTTTCTCCATTACAATGATTTTTGGTTTGTATCAAGTGATATTGAAGTCTGTTCTGTGATTCTATATGGCCAACTACTTGTTCCATTGTTGAGGTTACCAAAAAGGAATTTTGTAGCTTAACAATCTAAGTGAACACAGTATAGAATAACTAGTAGATCGAATATATAGCTACAAGTTCAAGAATTAGGTTTTAATTTACATGAATTAGGTTTTGAACGGGATTTTGATTGGTGAATGAAGCTATTGGTGAATATTGGTAATTTATAGTAGTAATTTTATAGCATAACGTTGCCCAATAATTTGAAACAAAAGGTGTCGATGATGACTTCAAAAGAGAAAAAAAAAGGCATACGTACTATTACTTTTATTTACTTGGTGTATTTGTTGCTATGTAATGGTAAGGGCTGGGGCTAGGGCTGTAGTTGATGCCAACGTGGGGTTGGGTGTATTTGTTGCTGTGGGTCTATTTATTGCTCTGTATTTGTTGATGTCGGTGCATTTGTTACTCTGTATTTGATCTTGTGGGTGTATTTGATGCCAATGTGGGTTGTAAAAATAGGAAATGCATAGTGGGTTGTTCCATATTTGATGACATGGTTGGCATCAGGTTGAATTTTATGGGTTGTAGACCAAGCTTTTGATTTTTAGAGGTTTTGATATCATATTGAATTTTATGAATTTTTAGAGGGTGAGTTTTTAGAGGTTCTGATATCGGGTTGTAAATGAACTCTTGCATTTTATGAATTGTATTGTTTTATTTTGTTTGATCTAATGCTAGTTAAGTGATATCAGGTTGAGTGAATGATGTGTACTTTCAGAAATGATGTTGAGATTTGAGATGATTGAAAAAGATGGTGAGGTTGAACAAGACAAAAACATTAGTACAACTTCTTACTTGATGGATTTTTTTCCCTTTTTTCGATGCAGTAATATGAGAGAAGCAAACTCAACTATAGTTGACATATCTACCACTAACCTGTCTGAATACCATGCTTATCTTTATTTTAACTTAGTTATTTTTTTAGTTGTTTTAACGAGAATCTTTCAATTTTTTTGGTAGGAATTTACAAAGACCCAACCATGTCAAATGAGGACTTCAATGCTTCGTGAAATTTTCATTTGTCACAACATGAATCATTATAGGACTACTTTTGAATGCAATAAGGCATTTTGTTATAAAGCAGTTTGAATGTAAGAAGGCAGTTTCATTGGAAGAGGGCAATAGTTATAAGGCTGATTTTGAATGTAAGAATGCATTTTATAAGGCAAATTGAATTCAAGAAGACATTAGTTATAAGGCTGATTTTGAATGTAAGCAGTATGAACAAAGTCACTGATTTTGTAAGAAGGTGTTTTGTTTTGAACCCACTAGCACTATTGATATTAATGAGCTTTCATATTTGGATCAAGTGACTTCAGGTTTGCTTTTTGAGTTTATCTGTTTGGTGATATTATCTAAGCAGCAACTTGCTAATTTAAAAGCATCCCAAGTCTCTCGAAAAGCATGTATGCTTGCGCCCCCCCCCCCCCTCCCAAAAAAAATTATAGGAAATGACTAATGAGATGCACACACATTTATTTGGCCAGCAATCAACAACATCTCAGTGCTATTTTATCCAAGTACATAAAGTTTGTTTTAGCCAAAAGCCATAGACAACAACTATTAGCTAAGTACATAAACTAATTCGAAAAATAAACATAAGAGTATGAAGCTACTTCTATTGGGGTTGATGCATCTACATATACAGGCACAAATTGAGGTATTTCCCCAGCATAATTTACAACTAAAACATTTCCATTTAGCAGGACAGTTTGGCGTCTAGATCCCCATCTTTTGCTGTTAGATGGAACTCCTCTCTTATATTTCCACTTGTAAAAGGTGGAGGCAACATAATGATTTTTCTTTTAAAAGACTCCTGCTCATTAAGAATAACGTGACTCCTTTCTGCATAGTGAAGAAACCCTCATCAGATAACAAAAAAATAGAACATATTTACCTGTTTTTGATTATGAAATACAGATGAGACTTACATAAACTATTGAATAATGAGCATAAATACGCATTTTCTTTGTTCTAGAAAAGCTAGTTGGAAGAACATTTCCCCCCAATAATCGGTGCCAAAGAAGAGCACTGTAACAAAGAGAGCATCAAACAGAAAAAAAAATGTAGTAGTTCAGAAAGTATCACCCAATTGTGAATATTCCAACTCGTAGTAGTCTGGATTCGGTTCAAAGATAGTAGTAGTGTTGAGTAAACCATAGTTTCCCCCAATCAAACTCTATCTACAGTACATTTTTGTGTCGTGAGCTGATGACATTCCTAACTTATCCAGATATCTGATTATCACATCCAAAGTAACAACATGTTTAAAGAAGAATCAATTATACTGATTGAGAAGCTATAGCAAATCTTAGTTCAATATAGGTCATATCTGGTCACACTTGAGTCATATATGGCAGAATTGAATTTAAGAAATGTATTTGAGTCAATATGCAAACTGTTAAGCCATGCAACATTCCAACAATTACAAGAATAGATTCCTATAGCTTAAATTAATTCCATTTATACAAGTACTATGGCTATCTAAATACATAACATGATGGACAATTTGAGATCCAATCAAAATCTTTGCAAAAAGAGTAAATTTAAAAGCACCATAGTGGCGGTCCAAACCTTTTACTTAATCCATCTTAGGTATTAAGAGAAACTTTCAAGTGGTTTGAAGCTCTCAAATTCAACTATAGGCACAAACTAGGTAACATCATTGAACAAAGCTAAATCAAGGTTTTAATTTGCTAAAATGAATTGAAGGAAGAATAAAAAAAAAAGGAGCAATCTTGATTCAGCTAAAACTTTGGCTTTGTTCGGAAGAATTTAGAATCTAAATAAAAACTTTGAGAAAAACCTCGGTAGAATTTAATCCATAAAATAACGGATTTAATGGGTAAATTTTCCTTGGCAAAGATAGATTTAACAAAATTGCATCATCTGACATTTTTAAAACCCTACTTCTCAAAATAAGGATTGTTTATACGAGTACAATTACACTTATCCAAAGAAAGTTGAAAGAAAATTGAAAATCTAAATGATATAAAAAGAATGATTAAAAGAAATTTATATTGATACATTTTCCGAACTACCAAACGGCGCACGGTTGAACTTTAGTGTTGATAAGAAAATCCATGAAGAAAGAAAGAGAAGGTTACATTCTATGCTACCAAATGGCGCACGATATATAAACTCCTAAATTCCACGTTGACCTAAGCCACAATACCCATCTCAGAAAATACAAAAATCACATCTCTCAGTACACATGAAGAACATAATAGCATGGATAAAAAAATGGTACAATATTTACCAAAGAAGCTGAGCAAACCATTTGGTGAAACAAAGCTGTTGGAACTTGTTGCTAGTTTGGTCCGTTCAATTAGCTCGCGAGGAGTGGCAGCGTTGGGCAGACATAGGAGCATCTCGAGGTGGCACTGAACAGAGAGATGTTGTCGCGAGGTGGCACTGAGAAGAGGAAGCCGACGCAGGTTCGTGGTGAGGAAGGAGGATGGGTTTCGCGGGATGAAAGTCGGGTTTGCTCCGTTCAACAATCTCCCAGCCGGCAGCGCTGGTCAAACAGAGGAGCATTTCTCGGTGGCGTTGATGAGAGAGACGGCGTCGTCGGGTAGTGCTGGGTAGATAAGCTGACATGGGTTGCTGTTCAACGGGGAAAGAGGGTGTTTCGCGAGATGGAATTCGAATGAGTACTGCTAGGGACCCCTGGGAGGGATCCCCGCCGCGACCTCGTAGCTAATGTGGCCACTTTTAACTTTCACACGATAGAAGAGGGAGGGAAATCACGTTTCAACTTCATCTCTGCGTAAACCCCATCTCCGCGCAGTCGTTGTCTATGGTTGTGGTCTTTGGTCACCATCTTTGGTCATTGTCTTCGTCTTGGTGTTGCTCCCACCAGTTAATTTTTCCTTCCAGTTTTTGCTTGCCTAGTGAGTTCAAAAGTGTAAACAGTAATAGGATCAGGAACCTGAATAATTTTCATTAATTTCAAAGTGTACAACGTGAAGTTTATATAGACCTTTTAGAGATTGAATTCTGTTACAGACTTGAATTCAAAAGAATTAAACACATGGGCTAATGTTACATATTTGAATTTTGAAATATAATGATTTAAATTCAAACAAAGGTTGTTGCTTCCTTTGTGCTCGGGATCTCTTGAGCGGTGGTTGAAATGGTTGATGCAGAGATTGGGTTGAGCAGATTCTCAATACGCCCCCCCAATCTTAGGGGGAGATCTCGGACACTAAGATTGGATGATAATGACTGGAATCTTGTGGCTTCTAACAGTTTGGTAAGTAGATTAGCAAGTTGATCTCTGCTGGAAATGAATTGTACCAGAAGCTTTTTGGTGGCGACTAGATCACGAACAAAATGGAAGTCAATTTCAATGTGTTTTGTCCGAGCATGAAAAACCGGATTTGCACTTAAGTAGGTTGCGCCAATATTGTCACACCATAATATTAGTGGGTTAACCGTTTGTAGGCCAAGATCTAGTGTGAGCGATTGCAACCATTGGAGTTCGGCTGCGGCGTTGGCTAGAGCTTTATACTCAGCTTCGGTGCTACTACGTGCAACTGTGCTTTGTTGTTTGCATCACCAGGATACTAAGTTTTGGCCAAGAAAAATGCAATAAGCTCCAACTGATCGTCGATTATCACGGTCACCTGCCCAGTCAGCATCGGAGAAAGCTTGAAATTGTAGTGAGGTGGATTGTGAAATAAGTAGACCTTGTGAAACTGTGTGTTTTAAAAACCGAAGAATTCTTTTTACCGTCTGCCAATGAGATATTTTTGGATGATGCATGAATTTACTCACTTGATGAACGGAGTAGGCAATGTCAAGTCTAGTGAAGGATAAATATTGTAGGCCACCAATGATGCTCCGATAAAGGCTAGGTTCTTCAAAGTCACTTTCATCCTCAATTGTAAGTGTTGAGCTGGTGGAAATAGGTGTAACACACGGCTTGCAGTGATCCATGTTGGATCGTTTCAACAGTTTAACAATATACTTCCGTTGAGTTAAACAAATGCCATCCGGAGTATGTAGAGCCTCAACGCCAAGAAAGAAGGATAATGTACCCAAATCTTTGACAGCAAATTCTTTATGCAGAGTGGTAATTAGTGAGTTGACAAGCTGAGTATCGGAGCCCGTTATAATGATATCATCTACGTAAATGAGGAAATAGATGACATGAGAGTTGGAGCGATAGATAAATATGAATCAGCCTTATTGTCAACAAAACCAAGTTTGTGAAGAGCATCGGCTAGGCGAGAGAACCATTGCTGGGGAGCTTGGCGAAGTCCATACAATGAGCACTTGAGTTTGCATAAATGATTTAGGTACTGTGGGTGCTACAATCTGAGAGGCTGAACCATAAAAACTTCTTCCTATAATGATCCATGGAGGAATGCATTTTGTATATCAATTTGGCAAAGACACCAACCTTTAGTTACGCAATTGATAGAACAAGCCGGATGGTAGCTGGTTTGATAACCGGGCTATAAGTTTCATGGAAGTCAATGTCGTGTTCTTGGTGGTAACCTTGGCTACTAGTCGCGCTTTGTAGCGTTCAATGGCACCATCGGCACGCCGTTTGATTTTAAATATCCAACGACAGCCAACAACATTAGTTTGAGAATTAGGAGGAACTAACTCCCACGTTTGATTTTAATCAAAGCATCAAACTCCAGATTCATTGCAGCACGCCAGTGACCGTGTTTTGCGGCCTCAGTATATCAAGTTGGTTCAGTAAGATCTGGATTAGCCGCTGCAAGCATAGCTCGTGGCAGAGGATGTAATATGTGACCATTTGGTGTTGTTTTAGGCTTTCTGATATTATTCTTAGACTGAGTGGTCATGGCATGAGTGTTGCTGTGCGCAGGGGGCTCTTGTGTGAGATGATCAATGGTGGTTGATGGAACAGCCTCAATATTTGGATGATCCGATACTGATGGTAAATCACAAACTCTAGGTTGCTGTGCAGGTGTTGCAATACTTGTAGAAGACAAAGTAGAAGTGCAAGTGGAAATAATGGGAGTAAGTGATGTAGGTAAGTTGACAGTGGTGGGTGCAAGAGTAGAAGTTTGTGTGTCCGGATTTTTATAAGGAAATAATTGTTCATCAAAGATAACATGACGAGAGACATAGATTTTTCCTGTTGCAAGATCCAAACATTTATAGCCATGATGATTAAGACTATAACCGATAAAGATGCATGTTTTGGATCGGAAATCAATTTTGTGTTTGTTGTATGGGTGGAGGTAAGGCCAACATGCACAACCGAAGACTTTGAGGAAGTGATAGTCAGGCTTATTTTTATAAACAACTTCATAAGGTGATTTATTGTGTAGAATTGGTGTAAGAAGTCGATTTATTAAATAAGCGGCAGTGAGGAAAGCATCTTCCCAAAATTGTTGAGGAAGATGTACAAGTGATAGGATAGAAAGACCAACTTCGACAATTTGTTTGTGTCTACGCTCAATTGCACCCATTTGTTGATGAGTATATGGACAAGCTATTCTATCTTGAATACTAGTTGTTTGGAAATGAGTTGATAGTTTATGATACTCGCCACCTCAATTGGATTGGATCATTTTTATTTTCCGCTCAAATAAGCGTTCAACATATGACTGAAATTGAAGAAAAAAATTTTCAACCTCAGATTTTAATGTAAGTGGAAATAGCCATAGAAATTTAGTGCAATCATCAAGAAAAGAAACATTATAACGGGAACCATAGGTAGAAAGTACAGAAGCTGGACCCTAAACATCACTATAAATTAAATCAAGAGGAAATTTAAATGAGTGATGATGTGATCTAAACGGCAGTGAACAACTCTTGGCGTTCTGGCAATCGGAGCAGACCGAATGACTTTTATTTGCAATAGGAAAGGAAAATGTAGACGCTGTTTGATTTATGACTGGAGCAGATGCATATCCGAGACGTTGGTGCCATAACTGGTAGGAGGTGCGGGTTGCAGAGAAACATTGTGGATGAGTGAATTTGGCGGGTCTAGAGAAGGAGTATAATCCATCGCTAAGCCCCCCTTGATGAAGGTGTCTCCCTAAGTAATCCTTCACAAAAAAAAAAAAATCATGGTGAAATTCAAAATAAACATTGTTATCCTTACAGAATTGGCGGACAGAAATGAGATTCTTTTGAATAGAAGGCACAAGGAGTACTTGATTTAAAATGAAAGGTTTAGCTGAATTAGAGATAGAGGAGGATCCGATTTTAGATATTTGCAAACCTGCACCGTTGCCTACGTGAATTTAATCAGTACCATCATAATCTTCACTTCGTAAATTGAGATTAAAGAGATCGTTAGTGATGTGGTGGGTTGTTCCAGTGTCTGGATGCCATTCATTCTCAGGTTGTGATGTACTGGATGCAACCAATGTCTGCGGATTTGGAGAATCAGAGTTTGCTGTGTAAGTGATGTCAAACCGGTGATAGCACTTCTTTGCTGAGTGGCCCATCTTGCCACACACTTGACAAATGGTGGAATCTCTGGGGTTCTGACCTTGACCTGAAGAGTTAGATGAGTGGGAACCTCCACGGTAATTGCGCCCCCTGCCTCAGTAGGTACTTCGTCCTCGAGAGTTATTTTGTTGAGGGTATCGGGTAGCAATATTAGCAGACACCTGTGGAATAGGTTGTGTGTGGTAAGATAGGCGAGATTCAGTAGTAAGGAGCAGAGAGTAGACCTCCTCGAGTGTAATTGGGTCTTTACGGGCGGATATGGTGGTGACGAAAGAATCATAATCATGCCTGAGACCTGATAGGAGGTAAGTGATAATTTCATCACCCTGTAGTGGATGGCCAGCAATAGCGAGTTCATCAGCATATCGTTTTATCTGCATAAAATAGTAATTAGCAGAAAGAGCACCCTTGCGAGCATTAGCAAGATCAGTGCGCAACTGAATGACACGAACTCGGGATTGAGATGAGAAAGATGCTTCTAATGCATGCCAGACACCGGAAGAAGTAGTATGAGAAACTACTTGAGCCAGAATAGATTCGGAGATGGTTGAGAAAAGAACGGCAAGAATGATAGCGTCCTGCCTTAGCTAGTGGTCATAGAGAGGATTTGATATCAAAGAGGTACTATTGGACTCAGAAACGGGGTTGGTGATTTTTAGAGTGGGAGGTTTTGTGATGCCATCAAGATAGCCGAAGAGGCCTTGGCCACGAAAGAAAGGAATGAGTTGTGCTTTCTATACGTGATAGTTATCACGGGTGAGTTTGGTGACACTGATTGTTGGGGGAGTTATAAGGGATGGTAGGGTGGGGGAGGTGTTGTCAGACATAGTTGAAGAGGAAGGAGTAGAGATAGACAGATGTTGGTCGACTGGCTCTTCTGATACCATATAGACAGTAATAGGATCAAGAATATGAATAATTTTCATTAATTTCAAAGTGTACAACGTGAGGTCTATATAGACCTCTTAAAGATAAAATTTTGTTACAGACTTGAATTCAAAAGATTTAAACATGTGGGCTAATGTTACATATTTGAATTTTGAAATACAATAATTTAAATTTAAACAGAGGTTGTTGCTTCCTTTGTGCTCGGTATCTCTTGAGAGGTGGTTGAAATGATTGATGTAGAGATCGGATTGAGTAGATTCTCAATAAAAAGGATTCCAGCTAGTTCTCATTGTTTCAAATATCAGCGAGGAAGGACACGATTACCTTAAGAAAATGAACTTCCATTGGTAGAAGAAACAAGATTTGAGAAAATCCCCAAAAGTAGATGGAGTACTTTGAAGAGAAATCTTCAAGCAGATAAAAATAATCTTTTTTGAAAGAACCCAAAAATAAACTTGGAGTTGGGTTAATTAGTTTTGAAGCGGACTTGGAGGCAATGACAAGTAGTTTTCTGGGATTTATCGAGCTGGGTTTTGCTTGACAAATGCCAGCGAAGGACTTCAGAGCAATGGATGTCATTTTCGCCGGAGTTGGAGCCAAAACAATGAGACTGATTCAGTGAAAAGTGTGTTTGTTTCAAGCGAAATAGGAAAATAAAGGAAGATGAGAAAACAGATTAAACGACGTTGTTCAAATAAATAATTCACGAAAGACGCGGGATTGTACCAGAATTATTATCCCGATTTTCTAAAATATTTTCGAATTCGAATTGGGATGAAAATAAGAACCTTTTAAATTCTATCAAAATACGCACGTTTTGAATAAAAATAAAAAATAAAAAATAATTACAGACAGTCACGTAGTGAGTGTACTGTTACCATGGCTGCCCGGTAGATTTACTTACAGGAAAAAGAAAAAAAAAACAGAAAAATCAATATAATCGTGCCATGTCAGTATACGTAAGATGTAGTGGACTGGCAGCGGGCACCAACATTTTTGCTTTTAGTGGTTCAACGGCCCAATACCCAACCCCAACTAAAAATTTAAACCCCACCACACCACACGTATCGTACTCGAACCACAACGACATCCAGATCGAGACTCGAGTACCTTTCATATTTTCGTGTTCACCTTTCACACGCTCACATCTAAACCAACGAACCAACACAGGGAGTGTCGCGCACAGAGAAGAGAGAGACAGAGAGGAAGAGAGCGAAAGTGAGTGGGAAAGAAGAGGAGAAGAGTCAATGAAGGGAGGGAAGAGGCCGATCCAGGCGGTGGCGACATGGGTTCGTAGACAACCGCCGAAGATCAAGGTGTTTCTGGCGGTGGCGTCTGCCATGGCCGCGCTTGTGTTCCTTCGAATGATCGTTCACGATCATGACAACCTCTTCGTTGCAGCCGAGGCCGTTCACGCTCTCGGCATCTCCGTTCTTATTTACATGCTCACCAAGGAGAAGACCTGTGCTGGTAAGAAAATCCAAGAAAAATAAAGTCCAGTCTCTTTATTTGATTTCTGTCTTTTTTTTTTTGGTTCTTTTTGTTGAATTGAACCGTATGATTTGGAACTTGGTCCTCCTGTGTGATACCAAAAGTTAACACATCTCCGGTTCCAATAAAGGGGGAAATAGTATATAGAATTAATTAAAATGGTTCAACAGTTAATGCTTTGAGAATCATCCTGCATGAGCTAGAAAAAATATTGGCTTCGATTTGTATTTTATAAACGACTTGTTTGACATATTAGAACCGGGTAAAGATTTCATGGCGAAAATGCGTTCCCTGGTTCGAAGAAAAGGATAGAAACTTGTGATTTTATTTTCCTAGTGATTTGGACATAAAATCACAGAAGACAAACTTCAGAACGCACTCTGGTTTAATTTAGTGACTAGTATAAAAAAATAAAAAAATGTATGTGCTTCCTGCTTTAGCGACTTATAATGACCATTAAGTCCAACATTTTCATTGCCTCTTCTCTTGAAGAATACAGAAGATAATCTTCTTTTATAACTACTCCGTACAAAGTTGTTTGTCCAGTCTTCTATTGTATCGCAAAATATTGTTTATTTGGAAAGTCCAAGATATCGATAGCTTTCCTAATATACCCTTTTGCTTTATTTGAAATGTCTACAACCATTTGCCATTTGATTTGAATCTTCTCGATTTTCATACTATACCATGGACAGGACAGATAATCTTCATGGCAATTTTTTGGACAAGTTCAGTTTTAGTGAAAAGTAATAGTTTGATCGTGCAACAATAATTTTTTTTAAGTTTTCCTTCTTTCTTTTGGCCCTTTGCTCTGGCAAGAGTTTATAGCTTGGGAAATTGTCATGGATATTGTTAAGATTTTAATTATCATAATCTTAATGCTCTTTTCTGCTTATTTTATTGTTAAACTATTTGCAGGGCTTTCACTCAAATCACAGGAACTAACGGCCTTGTTTCTGGCGGTTAGACTCTATTGCAGTTTTGTTATGGAATTTGATATACACACATTACTTGATTCGGCAACATTGGTGACAACCCTTTGGGTTATCTATATGATTCGATTTAACTTGAAGTCTAGTTACATGGAAGATAAGGACAACTTCAAGATTTACTATGTGGTTAGCCCTTAATCATTTTGCAGAAAAAATTTAACCTTCCTTTTTCTACATCCACATCTGCTGCATCCATTTGTTTACCAAAAAAAAAAAAAACACGTGAATGTTGCCAAATTTAACTTTAAATGTTTAGTTGAAAAGCAGGGTCTCCTTTTAGACACGCATAGCCATTTCATTTAGCTGTTGTTTTTTTGTATGAAACCTTGAATCTTTCTATTTTCCCACTAAATTAGGTTTTAGGCACACGAGGATTTTGTTTCTCTGTATAGATTGTAATGATTCATCACCTGAACTCACAGCTAAAATATATTGGCATTCAGTCAACAAACATGGAGGAGTTTGTGCGTTATACATTGTGGCATGTGAAGATTAGAAACATCTTAGAACTTCCAATTTTTATACATTTAATTTGCTTATACTTTTCTCATATCTTGAGTTGACTTGGTTTCCCTATTATCATTCATCTATTTTTTTCTGTTGTACTTCTAAAAAAATATTTTTGTTGCAATGACTCGATGATTATTTTTCTGGGGGCCAGTTCACTTTTTGTCTCCACTAACTAAGCATGTGAATTCCAGATACCAAATTGTAAATCAAAAAGTGATGTCTATATTGTTGATTTGATCAGCACTTGACTATCACGATCCTGTTATACATGCATCTACGTAGTCAGGTTTCCTTGCTATGAATTATTCTAGGGTTGGCTTGGACAAATACTTTCATAATTTCTGATGTACATTTCAGTTTGTCTGACGCATCGGAAAAAAAAAAGAACATACTTCTTTGTTATAAAAAATCTAGCGGCTTGTTAATATGTTCTGATTGTTGAAGGTGTTTTGGAAATTTGCCTTCTGATTTTATTTTTTAAAATCTTATATATATTGTTTCTCCTCATTGCAGGTGATACCTTGTGCTGTGCTATCATTTTTAATTCATCCCTCAACACAGCATCATATCTTAAACAGGATTTTCTGGGCCTTCTGTGTTTATCTTGAAGCTGTTTCAGTGCTACCTCAGCTGCGGGTAATGCAGAACACAAAGGTATTTTTTAAAGTAACTCTACTCTTGCCGGCCCTATTATTTATTCCATTCTGATGGTGCACCATGCATGGCACTTTAGGTTTTCTTTTTAACTAATTTCATAAATGGCCTTTTGACAACCTTGTTTCCACATCTTTGATTTTTTAAATTCCCAGATTGTGGAACCATTCACTGCACATTATGTCTTTGCACTGGGTGTTGCAAGGTTCTTGAGTTGTGCACACTGGCTTCTCCAGGTTTGATACGATTTCTTGATATATGATTCAATTTCTGTATGTTCTTAATTAAATGTAATTAAGTGCGTTAATTTTGCTACAGCCTTTTGATATTTAAAACATACTAAGAGTTACTGTGTCTGACACTTGCTAGCTTGGCAGATATGTCAAATAGTGAGGGGAGACTTGCAAATAAATTGACCGTTGAATTCAAAATGTCTAACACTAATATAATTGATTTGATGAATGACTGTGACACCTCTTGAACTGGAGACCTCTATTTCTTTATGCACAAATGGACATGCAGATAGCCATCATGCTGTTAGTATCTCAGTGAGCTTTTTTATGGTCTAGAGCATAACCCGCACTGTGCACTGATTTATATTCTCTTGGTTTGAGTTTCTTATTTGTGGGAAAATGAGAGATTCTGGCTTTATTGGACATTTTGGATCATGTTCTTATACATCAAGCCAGCGTCTTTAAACGATAAAAACAACTAGAGAATATCCAGAATTTTCCACTAACTTATAAGCTAAAATCTTTAAACCAACAGTTATGATCACCAGCCACACAAACCCTCTTAACACATTATTCAGCTACAACATCTTGAAGGCGAGAAATCAAGAGCAATTTAAAAAAAAAAAAAAAAAGATGAATTTATCTTTTATTTAGACAAAATTTCTGAGTAATCCTTTTATAGGCACAGTTGTGGCAAAGCTTTCATGCGGATCTATTTAAGTTTCCTGTTCAAACAAAACTAATTGTTCTCCTAAGGTTTGGTAACAATTATCAACATAAATTTAGTTTCTTATTCTTAGATTAAGCGTTCATTCTTTTGCGCAGGTATTGGATACTCAAGGCCGCTTGCTGACAGCTTTGGGTTATGGTTTGTGGCCTTCTATGGTTCTCCTCTCTGAAATTGTCCAGACTTTTATTCTTGCTGATTTTTGCTACTACTATGTGAAAAGGTAGGTGAAATACCTCGTTTTGCAAATTCCTTGTATGTTACACTTGTGGATCACTATTAAATTTTTCTGTGGATGCAGCATTTTTGGCGGACAACTTGTTCTGCGACTCCCCTCAGGGGTGGTGTAAGCTTTGGGATACATCAAATTTTTGGTATATATGTAGTTCAGCAGAAACATTCTACATCAGCAACTTAACTATGTAATGTAGTATTTAGCAGTTGTTGGTATGTTTGGATGGATAGTTTTATTCTTGACGAGTTGGTGGTTCAGGAGTTGTCTTCAATGTTTTAAGCCTATTAATGTACTTTTAGTTCTGAACATGAAGGTTAACGTATCACGATTCAGTTCTACATTAATGTTCTGTCTCGCTCAGTTGTTCAACTACCCTGTCTTCGTAGGGATTCTCACCGTATGAGGAGATCAAGATCGAATTGGAGGGTCTTCGGGAGAAAGTGGGCAAATCTCATTGCCCACTTGTCTTTTACATCTAGAGATGCTGATTAATGACAACTAGAGTACCGATAATAAGAAGAGTAGCCTTTTTTTCTCTATTCGAAGAAGCATATTATAGATATATTTAGTAGTTTCAAGATACAAGAATCAACAGGTGGGAGGCTCTAATATTCATACAAACTAGCAAATACAACATAGGAAAGAGACAAAAAAAAAAATTTAAGAAATATGTGATCAATGATTTGACCCACACCAATTTTCTACCAAAGGAAGTAGCATTAAGTGATTTTGATATAGTTCAAAAAACGGATTGTAATACTACGATTAGAAGCCACAATAAAATATTGTGTTGCATTACGTTGGTTCGGATTGGCTGAAGGAGATCTTTTACTACATGAATATGGTTTTATTTGGATGTTGAGTTGAGTTGAGATGAATTGAATTTTTTATTAATAGTAATGAATTGAGATGGTGAATTGAGTTTTATAGAATTCATTTAAGATGAGTTTATATGTGTTTATAAAAAGTGGAAAAAGGTTGTGAGGTTTTGAGTTAAGTGATGTTTAATGATTTTGGAGTAGTGAATTTAGATGTTGGGATATGTCTAAAGGAGAATCCAATTAAGATGAATTGAACTCATTTAAGGATTCAAACAAAGCCTAAAAAATATCAGCTAAATATTATGTAAGAAATACTTTCCCAGTTTAACAAGAAAAAAATATAAACTAGACTGAAAAAATATAGTTATATAGAAGTATAGATTACACTGCATGCGAAAATGCCACTTAATTATTATATTTCCACACTACACATTATATGATTTCTCATTTTTAGCATTTTATCTAAACACACATATTTATACATTAATATGTGTATGTTTAAATAGAATGATAAAAATGACAAATTATATATTAATATATAGTGTAGGAGATGGTTAGTATTATTTAAGCAATAACGTTACTTATAATTTAGAGTGTATAGATATCGTGTAATTATTTTGAAAAAAAATGAAGTTTATTATTAAAAAATTAGTTTTTTTTTTCTTCATGTGGGTTTCATATTTATTTATTTTTTTCAAAATAATTGTGTAATATTTACAAATTCTACAATTATAAATATCATTTTTCTTATTTATAAGTAAAATCTTTCTAGACTACATACGGTGCTTCAAAGAAATGGTTTTGGATTTGGTAGATTGGTTGGGCATGGGCCGTGGCTGATCGATCAGTAACTACATAAACTAATGTACGTACCTTTAGCTATCGTAATCATTTTTTCAAATTTAAAAGATGTATTTTCTCCTTTCAAAATAATAAAATGTAATCCCAATGAGGTAGCACGACTCCCAATGAGTTAAATTGCAGTTCGGATGGGTACACAAATAAGTTTTGCACCATCCAATAATCGATTGCCATGTCGCAGATATATTTTATAAAATCATAAATCTACTCCACCAAATTAATGTGTTGGATACGGGATAATCGATCCGGTTCGATTTAATTTTAGATAAAATTAATAATTAAATCAGTTTTATTAGTTTTGTATTTCTTAAAATTAATTACACTTCGATTAATTCTCAAAATTGATAGTGCTAATTTTATTGGTTTTGGTCAGGTTTTAATAAAATATAAATTTATAAAAATCAAACTTTTTTTAAAATCTGGTTTAAAAATCTGTTTTAATAAAAAAAAAATTGTAATTCATTACAAAAACCTATTTTAATAAAAAAAAAAATATGTTATATAAAAAAAATTATAAGAAAAAAACTGTTATAAAAAAAAACTGTTTTATAAAAAAAATTGCAATAAAGATTTACTTTTACAAGTTTAAGAGTTTCATAAATTAAAATTTAAATTCTAAAAGTTTAAGTTTAAGATTATATTTTTATTTGTTATAATATTATCTTATATTCAATTATATTTTATATTATTATATATATTATATATAATATAAATTATATTATATAATATAAAAAATAATAATAAATAAAATAGATCGAATTCGATCCAATCTTAAAATGACCAGAACCGTAACTGAATTAGTTACATCCGATTTTTCGATTTCTAAAATCCGTATGGGATCAGACCGGTTCAAAATTGAAATTTTTGATCTGGTTCGTTCTGATCCGAGCTGGGCCTAAATCTACAAACAGATGATTAAACATGATTCGGTAATGACAAGGTAACAACGATCACTGCTATGATGAATGACCAACGGCTACGAGAAATGATATCAAAAGCAAGGATTATTCTCAAAACAAACAACCAAACAACCAAAAAAAAGGAACTAAGCGAGGATTGCAGAGGGGGAATTCGGGTGGGGGTGGGGTCCTCATACTGCACACACAACACGCTAATTCGGTGGATTTTGGTTTATAGTTTCACACAATAGACCTGGCAACTAATTATTGCGTGGTGCAAAACTGGCTTTTGCACCAATCCGAACTGAAGCCAATTAGCTAAGAGCATTCTCAATTGATTGATTAAAAATTATCTTTTAAAAATATAATTTTAAGCAAATATCAAAACATTTTTATCATATGATCAAATATGATAATAAAATTTGTAAAAAAATAAAATAAAAATACTTTTTATGAATAATAAAGTTAAAATTTTATCTAATAATTATTAAATTTAGTAATTATTAGATAAAATTTGAACTTTTTTATTCATAAAAAATACTTATTTTATTTTTTTACAAATTTTATTATTATATTTGATCAAATTTTTTTAATATTTATATAAAATTATATTTTTTTAAAAATAATTTTTTAATCAATCTATTAAAAATACTCTAACCAAACAAACTTGGATGAAGGCAGCCGCAAGTCAAATCAAACCAAACAAAATGAAGGAAGAAACAGCAGGGTGTGGAGAGGGAAATGGCTATTAGTGGTTCCCTATACAACTGTAATGCACCCAAAGTCCCGATCGCGACTTTAACTCGATCTCTCCATCATGTCTTTATGATCAGATTAGCTAGCCAGCTAGTTTCCTCGGTCGAGCTTATCGTTCAATTACCAGCTATATACTTGATTTCATCCCAACAAATCAACAAACATCAGATTTCTTTCTTTTGCAAAATGATTTTTTATTTTTACAGACGCACACCAGCTGGCTGATCAGCTAATTCTTATTCTTTTTCCCTTTCGAACATTTTCAGTGAAGGTATGTATTTGATAAATTAAGGTCTTATTTAGATTTAGATTTAGATATAGATTTAGAAATGAGATAAGATGGTTTTAATATAAATGAAAGTTAAAAATTAAATTATATATTATTTTTTAATATTATTATTTTGAAATTTAAAAAAATTAAATTATTTATTATATTTTGTATTAAAATTATAAAAAATTATAATAATAAAATAAGATAAAGTGAACTGATTCCTAAATCCAAACCAGGTAAAACGTCAGCACAACGCGGGGATCATCATAAAATTACAGAAGATTAACTATACTTTTCTTTGGGTTCCTTTTTTCCATCAGGAGTTCATGGTACTCTCATGCGTACAGACAGCGTACCTATGATCCTTTCAATCTATAGCTAGTTTTCTGAAAGAACACACCACAATAGTGATCTAACTATAGATTGCTTAATCAGAGAGCATCGACTTATAAGTGGTAGTACTATTTTCTTAATATTAATTATGTCAAGGATATACTTAGAATATGTATCGGCCCAATATTTATCAGTTTGATCAATCTATTTCCTAACGAGGACTGATACATACAAAAACAAATTTGACAAAAATAATTTTATAAATTGATTTGATTTTATCTGATTTGTTAAATTTATTTTATAAATATTAAATCACATCAAATTATGAAATTATTTTTATAGAATCACTTTATAACGAAAGTATTTCCCTTTTCTAATGAGATTTTATTTAATTTAGTTATGTCCATGCAGAAATGGAAAAGATCATGCACGAGACTCGCTTGGATGATAATTGTGTACCGACGCTGGCCTGCAGGGCAATATCTTTTTATATATATGATCAATCATGTATATATATTTCCTAGGATACTGATACCATACAAAATGTGTTATTGCAATCAAAAGTTCGTTAATTTGGCTGGTGGAACGTCTTCTTCCAAGTACTGATCACCAATATTAGAAACATCCATCTGCTGGATCCCATGATACCTAGGCGCTCAACCTGATCTTATAATTCAGATAAAATATTTTTAGAACAAAATCATTTAATTTCATGCAGTCGATAGCGTGGGACGTCGGTAACGATCGATCAGTTTTCAGGTTTCAGAAAAATAAAAGCGGTGATAAAGTTAATAATATTTCCTCTTTGGTTCTTATCATACAATGGGAAATCTGTTGTTAATGAAAGGCACGCAGGTTAATTATTAAAAACCTCAAACCATTAATTGTTGGACACTATTGCTAAAGAAACATCCATTTTTCTCTTTAAAGGAAAACAACTTCTTATAAAAATCACAATGAATTTATTCATAATTTGTGTAAGACTTCTCAACACGTTCTCTCACGCATATAGGCTAATATTTTTTATTGTCTACGTCTTAGGAGCTAACAATTGTTCATATGTTAATATGTTCTGATATTATAAAAAAATAATCATTTGATCTTCTTTTAAAATATCTAATAGAGTGAGTGAGATAATTACTTATGCAAATCAGAATAAATTTATTCCTAAATTATATGGGATTTCTCAACAATTACAAACGGTAAGCAATCATGGTTTAGAAATCATTTGAATTATATTATATATTATATTTTTATCTATTTCTTTTTTACTTTTTAAGATGTACTTATAATCGACTAATCCAATTGATCAGTTTAAAAAATTAATAATTTTGTTGACGCGTAGTACGATGCGGTACGTATAAGATGATATATAGATCCATCAAAGATATAAGAGCATTAGTATTAAATTGATTATTTAAAAAATATATATATATAAATTTATATATATATTAAAAAATTTATCATATTTGATCAAAAATAGGAAAAAAAAAGTGAAAAAAATGAATAAAAATATTTTTACTTTTCAAAAGTGAATAGTAAATTCAAAATTTTCTTCAAATTTTCCCTTTTTCAATTTTTTTTTCTTATTTTTGATTAAATATGAAAAGATTTTTTTAATATATGTATAAGTATATACTTTAAAAAAAAAATTAGTTAATCCAATGCCAATTCTCTAATATATACATATGTAATAACAAGATGTTTGATCTCTCTCGGACCATGGCAAGCATAAAAATATATATAAAAAGAACCTTAATATCTGAAGTACTAATGCTACAAATGATATATATGTTTCACTAGCTATTACCTTACCGTATATGTTAAAGTGGCAGCGTTGGTAAAAATAGTGTTTTTTTTTTAATACCAATCTAATTAATTAATGAGTAGTATACTACAACAAAATGTGGCATTTGCCACTATTTTTTTTTTAGTGGAAAAAATATGGCTGTATTAAATGGTTTTTTTCCCACAATATTAAGGTTTCCAGAAATAAGGGTTAAAATCGTCAAAATATGTGTTTATTTTCGGCAACATTATACAGCCACAAATAGTGTTGATATATATAAAATGTTTTTGGCGGCCAACTAGAGTTATTGCGAAGAATTGTTGTTCACAATATCTTTATATTTAAAAAGCCTCTATAACTATACTACATGAATAGTAAATACTTTTCTATCTTCTAGACCACACATGGTTTTTCTCAATGTCTCGACTCCTCCTTCCCAAGTTTTCTATCTTGACTCATGGATTCTCCACCCTTGTGCTGCTGTTTTTAGCCTCTAACCTCACCGTTGGCCACCATTAACGCTCCTCACCCTGGCGATCATATTCCAACCACCACAACCCTTTATGGCAACCCACCTCCTTCCTACGCGAGCCCTTCTCGAAATGGGTTTTCCCATATCGATTCCGGATTATGGAACACAAATATCGCTCTCTCTCTCTCTCTCTCATGAATTCTCTCTCAATTTAGATCCATTGATACACAAACCCTCACTTCATCCTCTCCCTCTCGATCTTCTTAGCCACACATCACCACTTAAGTCTTCAACATTTCACTTCAATTTGCAAGTCTTGTACTTTATCTTCTCTATGCCCAATTCTTCATAGATCTAGGGTTAAAACTTGATGTCTCCCTGTCGTCGTTGTCCCTAGTCCATCGTCGGCATCCTAACACCATTGTCTAGGGCTTAACTTAACAGATCCAATCATCGTCTCTGTAAGGACGAGGAGATCTTAAAATCCAAGATCAAGCTCCTCAACAAAACTAACATGGTGTAGTGCCATGAAGCCAATCTTCCACTGAAACCTGGGGGTTTTGCCATTGCCTTTAATTTAATAATCGATTTCGTTTTTGGGCAAGTTTTAACTCATTGCTTCTATGAAAATCATGTCGGTTTTCTTGATTGGTCTTGTTTTGGCCCCAGATAACTTTGAATTCTTTTCTGTCTTATACTTATTGAATATTGAAATGGGTCTCGTTCTTGTAAAATCACTTCTTTATAAAGTTATGTGGGTTTACTTGGTTGATTGTATAATTTTTGAGTAAAAGATTTGGTTTAGTGCTGTTTTTTACCTTACCTCTTCATAGAGCCGAAGACGTGTAGTGATGTTTTTAGTATTTTCTTTTCACGCTGGTAAGTCCCGCTTTTCTTCCTTTTCCTTTTTGATCATTGTCCACCAAAAGAGGTGGTTTGGATTTTGGTTTTAGTTTTTCATATTTTAATAATAGTAATGCAAATGTTAACATGAAATTGTACTTGGATCAGATTTAAAGATGGTCTATAGTACTTGGATGAGAACTTTGTTATAGCGTTGTTCTTTTCTCTTAGTTTCAATTAATTCTTTCTGAGGGCAAGTAATCTTCTTAGTTCCCATATTTTAACCATATATAAGCTCTGCATTTTGGAGCTAATCTGTGTACCACATTTGTATTCACCACTCAGCATGAAACCAATGATGTGGGCTTATCTTATCTCATGTTCCTCTTGTAGTTTATAGTAATTATTAAAAAAAAAACAATTATGCATCTCCATTATTTCTTGAGTTATATAGAACTGAATGTTATTGTTGTATCCTTATTTGCTATTGTGATGTAAATATAACATGTAGAATAAGACAAGGTATCATCAGGACTTTGCAGGGATAATTCACATTTTTTTTCCTCCTTTATTTCCTGGTTATATGAATAGTTCAAACAATTTCTTCATGGCATTTTTTCCTCTTTGTTGAAATTATAAAATGTATATTTGATATTGTTGCCTTTCTTTTTCCTGGTGGACATAGAGATGAAGTATGCTGATTATATCGATAGCTTCCTTATGTGACCTACTATTTATATTCAGGTTTTAGTTCAGCAATTTTTTGTAAATATTCCCTTCATTGGTCCTTGTCTATGTTTAGTTTGGATGTCCTTTATATGAGGATGTATTTGGTGTTCATCAACATGATCAGCCTAACTATGAGGTACTTTCACATGATATAGTTCTGCTTATGATTGGTTTAGTCAGTTCTGTGTTTTTAGTTTTATTTTCTAAAGTTGACTAAGATGGCCATAACGAGATGTCAAATGGCAATCAATATTCAACTTCAATTTATGGAGAGAGAATCAAACATATATTAACTTTTGCACTCCTATCTTTCAAAGGAAAATAAAGGAGAGTGTTAAGGGTACATATAATTTAAATCATTGTATATGCTAAACTGACTTGTTTTGTTGTATGTCGGTTTTCTTAGTTCAAGCGATATTGATGATCTTATCTGTTGCATACAAAATTGCACAAACATATGGAGGGGTTGACAAACAATGTGGATAGATCAAATGAATTGGTTTCCATTTTGCTTTCATTTTTTTATTTACTCTGAGTCAAATACATAGTTTGTTGCTATGCTTGTTTATGTTATATATAACATGTTTTCAAAGTACTTAAAAAAGGAAATGTTCACAAACATTCAGGACGCTTGTGCTTTTTGTCTACTCTATAATTTTTTTTTTCTTTTCTCTTTTTAACTACATATTTAACAAAGTGTTTTTAGTTTATTTTTTGTAGCAATCATACACAACTAGGAATAACTACATGTATGTTAGTATTTTAAACTCACAGGTTTTTAACTTTTTGGTCACAAGTCAATCATCTTGAAGCCAATCTATAATGTTGCACATGATTATTTTTAGAACTATTTTCACACCTTTTATGTTTCTCTTTGATGTAGGAGGTAAATGCTGATTGGCAAAGAGCTGCAGCAAGCCTACCTGTTTCAATGGGCTCACATCTGTCTAATCAATGAGTTTCTTGCTCCGTTGCTTATTCTGAGCAGTTTTAATAGTGTATAGGCGATGTAAAATGTACTCTTTTTTAATATATTTCTCAAAAAACTTAGTTAACTTTTCCTATATGTATTATAGATAGAAACTCTCTTCTATTGAGAATTCTTCATACAAGATCACATGAACTATTGTTCTTGTTATATATATATATATTACCAAAAGGAAAGTTTGTTGAATTGGAAATTTTGTTGTATATTACTAAAATTCATATTTAACATGAACAAAGAACTTATGAATTTTTTTTAAAAAAAAAACTTTATTTTGCTGCTGGAATTGTCAATTATGTATTTGGGCAGGAGCGTCTAAGTTTGCTGTTGAAAAAGCTTTAGTTCACAAAATTCATATGGTTGGAATCATTAGTTTGTCATACTGTGGACTGATTATGTGAGAAGCATTGGTTTGCTTCTATCATAGATTTTAATGTCGTTCACCATGGTTTGTCACAAATTAGTTGGTCATGATTAGACAAGACTATTGATTTTCTCTTTTTTCTAAATTTTTATCATAGCATCTCATATAAATATGCATGGGACTCCTTGAACTTGAATAATTTTTCATTCTTTTGAAAATTATCAGTTTTAAACTCAGATACTTATAATTGTTAATTTTAGTTTTAATCTTTTACTTATTGTTGGTTGATTGTAGGTAACTCTTGTTGATTCTTTCCTTGCAAATCTTGATGAATTATCGGACAATGAAGTTGATGTTATTGTGAGTATTTTTGTTGTGTAAATTACATCATTAACTTTGTGAATATTTTTTGTTAATATTTTTCAACCTAGTTATTATGTGTAAATGTGCTATCTTGCAAGAGGAAGAAGATGTTGATGGAAAAATGGCAGACATAGAAATATATATTGTGACTGCAATAATATATATATATATATATATATATATTTTACCTCTATCAGTTATTTTCGACAACAATATATTATAGGAAATTAGGTAGTTGTGGCCATCTTGTTCATAGCGATTAACCATTTGTGACATAATTTTTTTTTTGTTTTTGTAGAAAATAGCATTCTTTAACCATTTAACCATGAGATGCGTTTATGACCATCTTGTTCATAGCAAATAACCATTTGTCATAATAATTTTTTTGTTACAACTATCATTCTTTAACCATCTTAGCATCGCGTGAGATGCATTTTTGTGACAAAAAAAATGAAGTTTTACTAAGACAAATTTTTGTTGCAAAAAGTAAGCTTTTGTGACTAGTCTCACATTTTGCAGAAAAAAAGTTAATAATTGAGATATTATTATCAACAAACCCAACAACCAAAGATTTTTATCACAAAAATCTATTTTGCAGCAAAAAATAAATTTTTTGTTGTGATATGTTGTTGTCGCAAAAAGACATGTTTATATAGATATATAGATAACACTAGTATAGTGAGATAATTGTATGAACATTTCTAACCTTTTATATTTAAGGATATTATAGATGCACTTAATTAATTTCTTCTTCTTATTATTATTATTTTTTTATTATCTTTATATAAATATAATAGTGACAGGGATAGCTTGGAGGCATTCCACAAGCACGTGATCTGTTTCTCGTGTTGGCATATATTTCAATCGAAGCTGCAAGCTTAATATATTATATTGGTAATGCTATGTAAAGACATAAAATTATAAACAACGTATAATTGCTTTAGAAAAAAGTTAATTTTTTTCACGTAAATCTTATATGTATTCATTTTTTTTAAAAATAATTGCACGTCGTTTATAATTTCATAACTGCATTTATCATTTTTAAATATTACCTCGCGAGCTGTACAGCTGTGCGGTGGCTCCCCAGTAGGGGTGAACAAAAAACCCGGAAACCCGACCCGACCGATAACCCGACCCACTATCGACCCGAAATACCCGACTCGATAGGCTGAAGACGGAAATGATTATTTCGATACCGTTACCGACTTGCTACTGAATACCCGATAAGCCATTTTACATATTTGTTTTCCTTTCGTGAACATATTTGTTCCTTCAGTCCTCTCTCTCGATTGTTCCTTCAGTCCTCTCTCTCGTCGATTTTATCTCTCACTCGATTTTGCTCAGATCTATTCACATATGAGCAACAAAGCTCAGAGTATCACCCTATCTTCAACCAAATCGTGCACTGAGTAAATAGAGATCACGATCCTCGCTCGATCAACGAAGCTCATGTGGACCAGGATCGATCAATTTGCATCAAAGCCCCCTTTCTCGCTCGATTCTCTCCTCACGATTGCTCATCTCCAAATCTCAAATTGTCCCTCTCTTTCGCCGATTGTTCTCTCTAGCCGAAGGTATGGAACTGGTTGATTATGATTTTCCAACAACAGAAGAAATGCAAAGAGAGAGAGAGAAGCTTACAAGGATGTCGAGATCATCGCGAATGGGGGCTGTCGAGATCATCGGAGAGGCAGTTGAGGTCGCCAACAGACAAGGAAAAAAATAAACCTTTTATGTTCTGACCTGGGCATTAGCAGTAAGTTTTAGATCCTTTTGTCTTTCTGATTTATTTGGTTGTGATTTTGATCGAATCCTGGAAATGGCAAGACAAAGGTGGATTGAAAAGTTAGGAGCAAGGCAATTTTTGTAGAGTGTTGTGATTGTGCTTAAATTAGAGTTGTGTTTATGCTCATATTTGTGGGGATGGGATCTGATCCGTCGCTTGTTTCTGAACTTTCGATATTGTCCACACTACCCTAAATTTGTTGCTCTTCCGGTGTTTGTTAGAAAAGAAAAGCAAAGAAAAGAAAAGAAATGAGGAAAAATAGAAAGTAGTCTGGCGAGATCAAACGGGTCAGAATACCCGTTTATGATAATCGGGTATTCGGCTTATCGGATTAACGAGAGATGTTGATATCGGGTCGGGTCGGAAATTGTTGCTATCGGGTCGATCGGGTCGGGTGACCACCCCTACTCCCCAGTACGTACACGTCCCATGTATTAGTGTTATTAAAAATTTTATTTTTTATCACCTGTATTCACGTGCACATTAGTTAAGTGTGCTCCTCTATTACTGTACTATATATATGCTTATCTCGTTAATGAAACGCACGTCACATTTTATCCGGAATATATATTCTGCCTCTTAATTTGCACTTCTTCATAGTATCAGTCATGCACGATCACATCACCATGATTAGTATCGTTTTCGTGATGCATGCACGCACTAGCTAACGTACCAAGCGAACGAGCGACAGATAATTGAGATAGCCCATAAAATGGCTAAATCTGCGTACTACAAAATAAAATAAAAAAATCTATTGTGATATTTTTATAATAATTAGATAAATTATTTGAGATATAAAAATATTATAATTACTTATTTAATTGTTATAAAAATATCATAACAATCTATTTTTTTTTTATAGTGACGTTATCTTTTAGCTTACAATGAATAATGATGTTCATCTGGAGATCAATCCAGATGCTCTGTACAATGTGACTGGTTTTTAAGTCCAATGAAGTAGGTAGGTTATCAAAAAAACAAAAAACAAAAAAAGAGCGACAGATAATTGATATCATTTTAAGTGCACGTACATGCATTAGTGGAGACAAAGCTAGAGGTCGTCGCAATATAAGAAAAATGGAAACTGTTATAATTATAAATGGTATTTTTAATTCTAATTAATTGATTATAGATATATATTTATATCAATTTATCTTATAGTGTTGTCTGATTATATATATATATATATATATATTTTTTTTTTCTTGTAATATCGTCTAAGTTATAAATTCCTCGCGGCCTACCCGCGCTTAGGCTTGCCTGGAACTTCTTAGGCTACGCGCAGGAGACTCATCCATCTTTTGACTTCATATATAGGCTTGATGTTGATCAGTTTGTTATCGTGTACTCAAAAATGGTATTTATATATATATATATATATATATAGTCATGAGTTTGTTTCAAAATATCGTATGTATGAATTACTATAACTATTTCCGTACCTACGCTGCATGTACGACGTAATATTACAAATATAATACTCGTTTTCAATTACGTAGTTGAAAACAAGTATATATTACAAGGAAAATATTATTAGGAGACTTCATTTTTTCCTTCATTTTGACTAATCATATTTTTAATATTCTTTTTAATGTTTTTTGTTTAAAGGTTAAGAAAGTGACTATTAGCATATTGATATATGATTTTTTTTAATTTTTTTTACAAAATGTTTAAAATAAAAGGCAAAACAGAAGAAGTGTAAATTATACTAGAAAACACTAAGTGAGCAACTTGCAAAGGCATAATAGCACTATTCATATTACAAATGTAGTTACTAGATGACAAAAACATGCATAATATTATATATATATATATATAATAATATATATAGTTTGAGGAGAAAAATTATTTCAAGTTTTCATTTGAACTTAAAGACATTTAAGTTAAGAGTCAAAAAATACATCAAATTGATATTATAATATTTATTATTGCCATATTTATTGTAGAGTTCAATTTTTTCAAAAATGATTAATAATAAATATTGTTATTGGGGCAGAACAGTGCCAAACATAACGGCATGTCGGCCGCGCGTGTGGTCTGAATTGGTAGTTCAAAACCCATGCACCCTAGAGGGGTGCCTAATAGCGTCACGTGCAGCTTATTTGGGTTCAGGACTTCCGATTTCATGGGATCCGATTGTCTGCCATCCAACGGCGCATATCCCTCACGGGCCATCACAATTGCTCGTTTTTTGTGCTTTTAGTTTTGCTTCAAGGTTGAAAGTGCGTATCTATATTTTTCTATAATGTAATTCATTTTTTCTCATGTTTTTTATTTTTGTTATGTTTTTTGTTTTAATTTAATAAAAAAAACACACTTAGTCTCTAAGACCTTTAGCCCGTAGAGTAAGTCTCTAGAAATTTTGTCCGTAGAGTGTAGTATCTATTTTATTATAAAACTGGCAGTAAGAGTTGGTTTACACCTTGTTTTTGATGAAATTGCGTTGTTTCTTAAACGGTAGTCTATAAAGATTTACAACAATGGCTAGATAATGTCAGTCACTTTTTATGTACTGAAAATCTATAAATGCTAGTGCTAATAGGCTTGTAATATATGTGTGAGATTTAGTTGTAATATTCGTTACTAATAAATGCACTATGTATTTTATTAAAAAAATAGTAATAATAAATATTGTTATGACAACTATGATCTATCTTTCTTTTATTCAAAATCTTCTAAAAGAAAAGAAAAGAAGTTTTAAAAAAAGTCTTTTATCCATGGCCTGGTCAAAGAATATTTATTGTACATCAATGGTGGTTGGGTTAATGTATTTGTATTTATTACAAAGGTGTAAGATCTCACACGTCCCGACCGCAAGGTCATTATTTAATTGGTTGGGTTGTACATGTCGAAGGTTATGATCCGAAGTTGATGAACTATATATATTGGATGTCTTAGCAGTAGCTGCACATGTCGAGGGTTATCCAAAGTTGATGAACTGGTATATTGGATGTCTTAATTTGAACATAACCGTATTTGTGATAAGCAATCCAACCGGCCTAGGCAAAACCGATCTATTTTAATTTTTCACCGTTTAATACATTTACGCTGGCAAAAGATCATGATATCTGATGTTAAAAATCTTTATATATCTTTAGCTTTGGAAAGGGTACGTTAAAACGCAAAACCATTTTCTACCTGGAGATCACACTAATTGTGAAACGCCTTGCACCAAGCAAATACAAAAATGCCTAGCTTGCTAGCTACTCTAGATTATTCCAAATGATATATATATATATAATATTTATCCTTTCATAAATTTCCTTCGGTCTACGTATCATCAAAAGAATGCCACACGTTGCTAAAAAAGAAGAAGAAGAATGCCACGTCATTGCATGCAACCAATAATCCACTACTTCTGTCTTCTCTCTCTCTCTCTCTCTCTCTCTCTCTCTCTCTCTCTCTCTGTGCTTAATTCGGTGACGGTTGCTACAAATATAGGAGCCCTCTCAACTGACTTCTACGCATCAAATATTCACGAGGTTTCAACAACGTTGAACAAAGACTAGGTAGTGCTCTGGTTTTAAATCTAGTTTAGCGCCATGCCGATCTCAGTTGCTTCTGTTCTCATCTATCTCCTCCTTATCCATCTCAATGAAGCTTCTCAGATGGTAAATTACTACTCCAGCTTTATCCATCTAGCTAATCCGGCCCAAATAATACCTTGCGCTCGCTGTCCTCTCTTCATATATATATATATATATATATATATGAAGTACTAGTACTGTTGAATTAATTATTAATTAACTAAACATGATGCTCATAAATTTATAGTTTTCTAACCCCATATAGCAAATATTATTTGAGGGATGCTGCAGGTGAACAATAATGTAGCAAAGGAATATTCTCTCCCCAAACAAATCGGTGATTTTTATATATATTCTTCGATTAATTTGTTGATTATTGATCATTTAATTACTGTTTATTAATTGATTCATAATTGAATGCATGGCTAATTAACTTCGTCAATTATATAATATATACAGATTGCGGAGCAGCATGTAGTGCGAGGTGTCAGCTGTCGTCGAGGCAGCGTCTGTGTAAGAGGGCATGCGGGACTTGCTGTGCCCATTGCAACTGTGTTCCTCCAGGCACTTCAGGCAATCAAGAGCTCTGTCCCTGCTACGCCAACATGACCACCCATGCCAACCGACGCAAGTGCCCTTGAAACCTATATTTGGAAATCATGCCGCTCGCTTAATATATATGACGTAAAATTATGTACGTACTTATAAAATAAGCATACATCACTTTGTTATATACAAGTACTGCTACTTTTACCACAAGAGTTATTATTTAATATAATAATAAGAAATTAGCAAGAGTTAAATCCCACTAAAATAAATATTTGTGATATTTTAATTATAATTAAAAAATTATTTGTGACCCTTCTAATTATAATTAAAATATTATTCATATTTATTTTTCTTGCTGTACATCCTGATTTTTAATTTTATTAGCTTTCTCTAGTCATATTAACTAATGTGACATATAATTTTTATAAGTGACAGCTTATAATCTGTCAATTACTTAAATACATAAAAATCACTTAACAGGTATCAGGTATGATCATCACCTTAGTAGATTTAAATAACAATCAGGTAAGGAGTACTAATATTATTTATAAGAAAATAATAATTTTTTTCTTATCTTAAAAATATTCATGATCATGGACTGCCTTTTATATATATATATATATTTGGTTAAACGATGATCTTCTAGATCTGTATATTCAACATGTATCCTTGGTGGCTTAGATATTTTAATCCGCAAGCCTTTACTACAGTTGGTATTTTTTTCGTAATTAATATTCACTACAAGAAAAATAGGTTTTTGAAGTCAGTTTTATGCTACGAACATGACTATTTGGGACGAAAACAGTATTGTTTTCGTCCCAAATAGTTATGTTCGTAGCATAAAACTGGCTTCAAAAGTTTATTTTTCTTATAGTGATTAGACTATGAATCGTTGACAAATTGCCACCAAAGCTAGGCTGGGCCATGCGCGCAATGAATGATGTGAGTAAATTTTGGTCTAAGCAAAGTTAAAAGAAGATATGGTAAATTAAGTGGAGTACGTGGAGGATAAGTGGCTTTTTATGGTTAGTGTACAACTGTAACACACGACCACAATATATCCGTGAGTCGGTGAATGGATTTGTATGTTTGTAAGATGGTTACGTCATTACTTGCCTGTTCTTATCTTCATCATCTCATGAATCCAAGCTTCTCTCTCTCGCTAGGTGTGTAGCGGCCAAAGCAAGCGAAAGAAAAAAGTGGGAAGTTTTCCATATCTTTGAAACGACAGTACCACTTCGATCAATCTATAATATATATATATATATATATATTTAAAGAGATAGAGGTTTCGATTCTCGAATCCAAGTTCACATTTAAAAAACTGGGATGATGATCATATGTCATCAGACTCTTGACTCCATCAATCTATAATATTAAGACTGCACTAGTTATGCGAAGCTGTGAATTAAGAATATATATATATATATACAAATATTCCTAATCATATGTTAATTTACGACTTATGCCTGGCTGATCCCTAGCTAGATAGTAGTTAGATATATAGCCCCTGACCATCGAGAGTTATAATAGCTTGAATTATTTGATGAATTATTCATTTTAGGTAATGGCTAATTAAGTCCATGCATACATGTTTGACTCATTTTCGTATATATATGAATTATTGAGTGCTAGTAATGAATGCATGCCTGCCTGGCATGATTTTAATTTAGGTCACGAGTATTATAATAAAACAAGTGCATTCCAAGTCAAAAGTAGTTCTTTAGTTTGGCTAGCTATAATTGGACTCCGCCGATCAATCAAAAATCATCTGTCTCGGACTCTCGATCCACTGCTGGCCGCTAGGTTGTTTGGATTTGTATCATACGAATGGAGCTTCTTCAATTAATGTCGGTCTTGAATCGGAACAAATATCTTTAGATCAACCCCAATCATCTCGGAGTTGGTAGTATGGACCATCGGAAACGATATTTTTTATTGATCAGGAGAATAATATCCATTCCACTACTACATATATATCTATTGAAGCTGGTAGAAATAGGGTTAGGTAGCGACCTCAAATAATTGCTCACCATTAATTTCTTGAAGGCCAAACCAATCTCTATATAATTATGAAAAGTGATTAAAAATAATATAAAATGAAACAACTCTTGAACAGATTATATATTTACACAATTATTGAGTTGCAACTTGTAAGTGCGACATGAATGTGCTCCATATCTCATATTAAGATCCATTTTAGTTCTTTAGGTTATTCTACCAATTAAGTGAGACGTTTTTTCATATATACACACAATTTTGAGATTCAATGGTACATATATATATTTCTTCTTCAGCATTTATTATTATAAGAAAATTATTTATTTATAATTAATTAATTCTAATAAAATAAATATAATTTATGATTAAAATTGATCACAAATAATTTTTTTATTATAATAAAAAAATTATAAAAATTATTTTTTTTTCTTGTAATGTATCATATATATGCTTATGAATATGGTAAATTAGCAAATACTAAATTGATGCATGGGATTTACGTTAGTGGAATGGATATATACTCTCCCAAATCCCACTGCCTTGCACCGTCTTCAACTTTACAAGGTACACGTGGTGCTCCCGTGTCGCCTCCTCTAATGACTCATTTGCAATTTTGTTTTGTTTCTTAATAATCCCTTCCCCTCCCTTCGATTTGATGTTCCACACCTTGGCTTAATTTGAAGCTAGATGCCCATATACTTTTACATTGTTATCATTTGAAAATCATAACTCTCAATCATTAATTAGTTCATATTAAAAAGCAATTATTTAGACACATTACAAAAACTCTTTAAAAATAATAAACAAAAAGAGTTTTGCAGTTCAATTTGCGGAAATAAAAGATCGACTAGCGTCCAAAGCCAAGACTTTCGGTCGATTTTACTGGTTAAGACTGGGTGGAGACCAGATTTGATTTGATAGTACTGTTGGCTTTCGCTACTTAAAGATATCTGAAGACAGCTGTACACTCACCGGTACTCCTACTTTGTACAGCTGTCAAAAGTAGCTTTCTTTTGTGCGAGGGTTCTTCAGTGCTTCTGCTTCTACAGTCCACCATCACATCACCGTCGTTTTAACTTTTGTCAAGTGCATCTTACGGTCAACCCAATAGTTGCCCGAGCCAAACGTTTGTGGTGCGCACAAAGGAATACAGTTTCATGTAGTAGTGCACGTGTGGAGGATGCCTCCCCCTGTCGGTTTTAATTTTTGTCAAGAACACCGTACGGTCAACCTGCCCGGGCCAAACATTTGTGGTGCGCACAAAGGGACACAGTTTCATGTAGTAGTGCCGTGTGGAGGATGCCTCCCCCTGTCGGTTTTAACTTTTGTGGTCTCGCTTTAGCTCCCTCGGGACTAGGAAGTTTGAAGTTTTGAACTGAAACTGGAAGGCACTTCTATTCGTAATCTCATACCATTTTCGTGTTCGGCCGTCCAGTACAAATGTTTTTTTATTATTATTTTTTAATTATTTACTATTTTTAAAAAATAAAAAAATATAAAAAATATATTAATAAATTAAAAACTACTTTTTCAATCATTAATTAAAAAAATTAATTTAAAGAGCGGCCAAATGATTTAGAGCGACATAATAACTTTATTCATAAAGAAAAAAGTAAACCTCAGAATTTAATATATAAATTCTATTCATTATTTTTGTATCACATCACATAATTTTTCATCCTTTTATTTCTTATTTAATAATTATGTGATATAGTATGATGAATAAATTAAAATTTTAATGAATCTAATAAAATTAAAAATATATAATATATGAAATAATAAATAATAAAACTCGCATATATATTATATAAAATATATTATTTATATCTTTTCAACTTCAACATCCTAAAGGATTTGGAGTCGAAAATTTATTACTTACAAAAATATATTTAGCCTACAAAACATGAAAAAACGTTTGCAAACTAAAGAAACGTATTTTAATTATTAAAAAAATTATATAAAAATAAATTTACAAAGTGAGTTAAATTAACATAATATATCAAATTGTACAATTACTTTGATCTAACCTCGTGATGAGTTGGGAAGGGTCAAAAAATATATCTATTAGATCATATATAGTCATATCAAATTATAAAAATAAACCAATATAATAATATAGTTTGATGCGATACATAAATTATAAAATTATTTATATTATAAAATAAATTTAATAAATCGATCACATAAAATTATTATTTTTATTTAATCGCTTGATATATATATAAATAAAATAATAATATTTATAGTCGTAAAATACGATAAATATCATATAATTATTTTAAAAAATAATTAAATTTTTAATAATATACTTTACTTTTAAAAAACCATCCAGCAATTAGTTGCACAGAAGTGCCTGGTCCAGATGGTACCTAATGCATGCTTTTCGTTACTAGAGCCTTCCTGCGACTGTTCTCACTATGAAACAACTCGATCCCTTAATTTTCTTTTTTCTTTCCATTTCGCTTGCGCGTTAACACATCAATATCATCATAAGGATGTCGATCCTCTTTCCTGCATGCACCTAACCCACTTTATTCTCTCTCTCTTGCTGTCTCAGACGCGGTTGCTATATAAATAGGAGCACCCTTTCCTCACTTCTACGCATCAAGTCATCAACTACTACTTGGTTTCAAGTTTCAACTAGACGCTGATCAACAAAAGCTCCAAGTTAATTTGCAGTAGTCTTAATTTAGCTATGGCCATCTCCAAGGCTTTAATTGCTTCGATCCTCCTTTCTCTTCTCGTTATCCATCTCGCTGAAGCTGATCAGATGGTAATAGAATTTCACCAATCTTCATTACTGTCTTAACGTGCTTTTCGGTCTTTTCTTTTTCTTTACGTACCCTGTAAACTACATGAAGCTTTTATCTCTTTCTAACGCAAATAGAATGCTTATGGCGGATGGATGCAGGTCGTGAAAGACGACGTCATAAAGGGTTCTGTCCCGACTAAAATAGGTTAGTTTCCTCTTCTTGGAGTAGTACCACTTTGTTATATGAATATGATACTTTTTTATTTAGGAACTGTACTGTTAAGCCAAAGTTGGCTAACATGTTTGTCAAACACTCATGCATGCATGCTGTATATTAAATCTTCAGATTGTGGAGGGGCATGTGCAGCGAGGTGTCAGCTGTCGTCGAGGCCAAACCTCTGCAAAAGGGCGTGCGGGACATGCTGTTCCCGTTGCAACTGTGTTCCTCCGGGCACTTCCGGTAATCAGGAGGTCTGCCCCTGTTACGCCAACATGACCACCCGCGGCAACAAACGCAAGTGCCCTTAAACAAGCAAGCCAAAGCCAAAGCCAACCCCCAAACCTTGGATTAATTAATAATCTAAGAAGAACATAATATTGAGGCCGGTCGTGGAAAAGTAAACTTGTGTAATGATTAGAACTTTTATATATTAATATCTGATGTATAAAAGCTGCTACAATAACAGTTGTGGAGTTTTGAGCTGTGTGGAAAAAAAAATGTTTATCTATTTGTAATGTTTTTCCGCTTATGTCTATTAAATGTTGTAAGTACTAGTAAAGATGTTTCTCTCCGTCTCTTCATTTGTTTTTTAGTGGGTTGGTATCTCTCATGTCTCTCTCTTCATTTGTTTTTAGGAAAGAAGTCTGGGCCGGACGACCCTTTTTTGACCCTTAACGTCTCTTTTGGGTCGTCCTGGTGGAAAAGCTTGATAATGCCGAATAGGTCGATAGAAACTCGATAATAATAAGTAGGTCGATGGATTTACGAAATCATCTATTTTGTTACCCATTTTATAATCATCCGATAATTTTAGAGAATGTTATACACCATACAATTATATATAAGAGGCGAAACCAATATTTGGTATTTATAACACCATACAATTATATATAAGAGGTGGAGCATATTTGAAAGATGATTGACAAAATGTGTAATACTTATAAATATAAATAATATAATATTTTTTTATCTATGATTATATATAAAAATAATAATTATATATCATAAAATTATATGAAAAAAAGTCTTAACAATTTACCAAATCCATCATCAACACAAGAAATTTAAATAAAAGATTTTCAAAAAAACAAAACACTTGAAAAGATAGACTTTAGATTTTAAGAAGAGAATAAATTAAATTCAATTAGCGAGACTCACACAGTTATGCAATGCTTAGAAATAAAAAAACAAAGAGGAGCCATTTTTTTCAATAGGCAATTTTTGGGATTTGAACAAAAAATTAAACTAGAATTATATTGGGATTTGAAATAATAGTATATAGAAAAAAAATATTAGAATGAAACTAGATGAATATTAAAATTTAAGAGGATGGTTTTAGTAAAAATTGGAGGAGGGCGGAGGGGGGCAATTTTTTTTCTTTTTAATCTGGGGAGGTAATTTTAATTATATCTATAAAAAATTATATATATATATACCATTTGTTGAATGGATGAAAAGATACATTATAGGAAGGTGAGGGTGGGACGAGTTGCCATGTGTGGTTTTGGAGAAGGGCTTGAAATTCTAGGTGCATGGCAGAGCGCCACTCAGGGTATTTGGAAGCCTCGGTGAAAGAAGTGGGTTCTTCTGGAGTATCCGAGAGAGTGGAAGTGGTAAGGGATAGGTTTGGTTTTGGTGGAGGCCATGGGATGGTACCGTCGGACCGAAGGCGAGGACAATGGGTGTTTGATTTGGATCGAGTGATCATGGGGTGGAGAGATTCAGAGGGAGGAACACGAAGAAGGGAATTTGAGTAATTTGGTGTGAGATTAGGAGGAGCGGGGTGCAGGGGACTGGTATGGGAGGAAGCCCTAGGGCTTGAGAGAGATGAGAGGGAACGAGAGGTCGAGGGAGAGTGGGAAGTGGTCTGTTGAGAAATGAATTGATCCGTGGATAGTGAAGGCTGGGCCGAGGAAGTGGATGATTGTGGAGGATCCGTTGCAGGCCCATCAAGGATTGTGATAGGGTATGAGGAAGATGGGCTGGTGGATGGAGTTGAGTTAGGAATTTTGGCAAAAGGAAATTGATCTTCAACGAAGGAGACATCTCTGGAGATGTACCTCCGGCCCGAGTCAATATGGAGGCAGATGTACCCATGATGATCTGGGCTGTATCCAAGAAAGACACATGGCTTGGAGCGTGGGTCAAGTTTATGGTGATTGAAGGGCCTGAGGTTGGGCCAGCAAAGGGAACCGAATACCCGAAGGAAAGAGTAATCAGCAGGCCGGCCCATTAAGAGTTCAAAGGGTGTTTTATTTTCAAGGACCGGGGTGGGCATTCGGTTTATAAGAAAAGTGGCGGTAAGAAAGGCCTCGGCCCAGAATTTGAGGGGCATGGATGCATGATTTAAAAGAGAAAGGCCGGTTTCGACAATATGTCGATGACGGCGTTCAACAGTACCATTTTGTTGGTGTGAATAGGGACACGAGATGCGATGTATGATGCCTAATTTTTGGAAAATTGGTTTTAAAGGGCGAAATTCACCTCCCCAATCACTTTGAATTGATATTATATTAGAAGAGAAGACATTTTTGACATATTGAATAAAAGCGAGAATGATAGAGGTCACATTGGATTTTGATTGTAAGGTAAACAGCCATATATATTTGGTGTGGTCATCAACTATGGACAAATAGTATTGACAACTACTGGTGGATAATTGAGGGGCAGGGCCCCATACATCAAGAAATAACATATTAAAGGGCTTGGGAGACCGGTTCGTAGATAAGTGGTGAGGAAGAGCGTGGGCCTTGGCCTGTACACACGCGGAGCAGTGAGAGAGCCCAGTGTTAGATCGCGGTAGATGAAATCTTGAGAGGGTTAAAGCTGTTATTCGTGGTGAGGTATGGCCAAGACGGAAATGCCAGAGGTGATCTGTTTTGCGAGCGGTGAGAAGAGCTTGAGGTGAGGGAGAGGAGTTTGTGGCAGTGGTTGCAGTGGAGGAAGGCAGAACGTACAACCCATGTTCAACCGGTCCCCGAAGAAGCTCCGCCTGGGTACGAGAATCCTTCACAGCAAAAAAATCAGAGTGAAATTCAAAGTAAGTTTGATTGTCAAGACAAAACTGGCGGACAGATAATAAGTTGCGACAAAGTAAGGGAACATGAAGGAGTTGGGTTAAGAGATAGTTGCCAGATGGTGACTGAAGGTGAGCGGAGCCGACATTTTGAATGGGTAAGGAGGAGCCATCACCGATACTGATCTGGTCTGAGCCCTGGTAAGGCGACGATCCAAGGTTGAGATTTGTGTATTCTGGCGTAAAATGATGAGTTGCTGCCATATCCGGGAACCAGGCATTTGTTGAGGAAGCTGAAGGTAGTGCCGTGAAATTAGCAGTCAAGGAAAAGGGTGCTGGAGCCTGGTAAGAGTGGTCAAAGCGATAGTAGCAGTTGATCGCTAGATGACCAACCTTATTGCAGACTTGACACGAAGGACGGCTATCTGGGCGAGAGTTGGAACTGTGGTTGGGTTGGTAAGAGCCTCGAGAGCCATTGTTGCCGCCGCGATGTGGACCGCGACCACGACGACCCCCTCGTTGAGAGGAGCGACCGCGCTGAGAGGTAAAATTGTTTGGGTTGGATGGGCGAAAGCCAGTAATATTCGCAGATATTTGAGAGCTAGAGAGAAGGGATTGGGTTTGATGAGAAATGCGAGATTCATGATTGAGAAGGTAGCTGTAGAGTTGGGGAGTGGAGATAGGATCCGGGCGAGTAGTGAGAGATGTAACAAGAGGGTCATAGTCGGTGCCTAACCCCGCAAGAAGGTAGATAGAAAATTCAAGATCTGAGAGGGGTTTACCAGCGGCACCAAGAGAGGATGCAAGGTTTTTGGCTTTGTTAAAATAATCCGAAATGGAGTCTGAGCCTTTCTTCATAGTGGCGAGTTGATATTGGGTATGCATAAGATGAGCAGTGGACCTGGCAGAAAAGAGATTTTGAAGGGTGACCCATACTTCGTGAGAAGTAGAGCAGTCGGCAACTTGAGAGAGTAGAGATTCAGAAATGGAGGTAGTGATGGCTGATAAGATGAGTTGATCTTGTGTTTGCCACTGAGTGAACAAGGGATTTGGTATGTCATCAATAATGGCTGGAGGAGCAGTGATGCTTCCATCGGCATAGCCAAAGACTTGGTGTCCTTTTAAGAAAGGCACGATTTGGGTTTTCCATAATACGTAATTGTCTAAGGTAAGTTTGAGGCTGACAGAGTGGGAAACGGCAGTGGTGATAGAGGTGGGAATTTTGGGAAGGGGAGAATGAGAGGGTGACGCCATGAAGGTAGCAGACGTGGGTCTTTAGGCTCTGGATACCATGTTGAATGGATGAAAAGATGAGATGCACGGTCATTGTTTGAGAGAATTACACAAAGAAACAGAGACCATATTTTCCTGATAATTGTTCCTCATTTTTCATTGATACGAATTACACATTGTATAATCTATTTATAGACAAGTCTGGACACATTCCAGATTACACCAAGCAATTAGAGAAGGACAAGTGTATAGAGACGGTTACAGAAATATTCTGGAATCTTTTCAGATTGTTGCATGCAGAGTGCGTTGGTTAGAAGAATTTGTTTTTCCTGATGGCGCGGACACTGTAGCATTAATACCATTTAATTATATATATATATATATACCATTTAGATTTTTTTTTTCTTTTTAATCTGGGGGGCGGGGAGTAGCCCCTATGCCCCACCTGGTTCTGCCCTTGCAACTATCTACTTTCTTCTTATCATGTAAGATGTGGCATGCATATTATTATCATTAAATGATAAAAAATCACACAATAAATAATTATTCAATGGTAATAAATGTATCATTTTTTATATAATGGAATGAAAATAAAATCATAGTGTGATGTATAGAATTTTTGATAATTTTATGAGAACCATAAGCCATAACATTTTGTTCTGTTGGGAGCCTAAAAGTCAACAAACTAAGGGTTAGTTTGGATATATAGTAGAATATTCGATACATTATTATTATTATTATTATTATTATTATTTATCTATTTATTATTATTATTTATTACTATTTGTCATTATTCAATATTTTAACATTATTTTTATTATTATTTTTCACTAATATTCATAGAGATGACCTTATTATTACAATCTAAACATCGTTTTAATCCAGTTATTAAAAGCTGAAAACGTAGGAAACAAAACGTGATGATTTCGGCATGCAGGTCCCTTAATTTGCAGGTTGCGGTACTAACTTAAAGATCAGCCAACGTTAAATTCATGATTCATTCAGAATTGCTTTTCTCACATTTTCAATGCTAATAAAAACGCACCAGCCCCTTATATTCATTACCCCGCTGTACAGAATACCAATGATACCATACCATCACACACTATATATACAAGAATTTATCATCCCTACACATCATCACACATGAAACTCTTTTTTTTTTTTTTTTTTTTTTGTAATCAAATATGTATTGTATGGATCATGATGAGTTGAAGAATTTTTTTACCTTAGCAGAAAAATATAAAAATAAAAATAAACATGTGGTGTAGAAATTGAAAGTACTACTCGTATAGAAAAAAAGACCCCTTTTGTCCACTTCATGTGAACCGAGCTTTTTGGTTAAGATCATAAATAATTTGAAAGTTGGAGTCGAAGCCCATTTCTATTCATGCGTACCAAGTTCCGTTTTGATGGGCTTCCATATTTTCAAGGGTTGGGGTGGGGCAAGCCGGATGCAGAATATGGGTCATCCGATTCAGGATGGAGACTCTGTATATATGTTTCTTTTTTCTTTTTCTTTTTTCCGGAAAAGGAAATTCCGCGTGTTGATTTCAAGGGAACTCTTATAAGTTGGAGAGGCATCTCCATAATTCGTCCAACTTATAATACCAAGGATTTGTACTAGAGATTAATCGTTCTACCACTGGGCCCATTTAATAAGCGGCCCATTATCTAGTTTCTGTTACTGGATTAAGAGAATGGCTTCAGCTCGATCAGAATGCATCTCCTGTGAGATATTTAATTTTGTTTGAATTTAGAAATGAGATGAGTTTTATTTATTTTTTAATATTATTATTATTTTAAAATTTAAAAAAGTTGAATTGAATTTGAAAAATGTATATTAAAATTTGAAAAAATCGTATTAAAATTTATGTTTTGTATGAGAAATTGTAAAAATGTAATGATAAAATAGAGATGTGTTACGAATATAAACGGGATCACTGATATTTATTAAGGATAATAATTCAGCTCGATCAAAAATGTGTAATTCTCAAGGATCAGAAATCAGAATCCCAACCCATGAAATTTATTAAGTGCGATTCTAAATTATTACACTTTTTACGATGTAAATTTTGAACATTAAATTTTTTCCATATTCACCACAAAGTAAGAAAAGAAAAAGTTATAATGTTAGTGGTTATATCATATTTTTATTTTTCGCCCATTTCAATATCTTGAAAGAAGAGTAATACTATATACAATCGTGAAGTTACAAACGGCGTACAGTCGTTTTAGAAAAAAATTAATTTTTTTTTACGTGGGTCCTATATATATTCATTTTTTTTCAAAATAACTCAACGTCGCTTACAACTCTATAACTGCATCTATCATTTATCTTTGATAGAAACTAGAACAGAGAATCTTTGGTAATTTTGAAATGAAGCTGGTAACCTTTAATAGTTTGGAGTAAAAATTACAAAATGAATGCTTCTTCGCGTGTGCAACATATATTTTTGAAACTAAATAATAATAAAAGTAATGATAATATGTATTCATATTTCATAATTATAATAATTTATTCTAATTATTATAAATATTAAATACGAATATTATCATTACTTTTGTATCATTCCGAATACTTGTACTACTAGTGTGTTTGGACTTTGGATGGCTAGATTTGAACAAGTAGACTTGAATTTGGGTCTTTAAAATCAAAATCCAAACCAGATTTAAACTAATTTTAAAATCTTAGAATTTCAAATTACATTAAAAGAAGGGTTGATATGATGACAATTTAAGTCATATGATATATCCAAATGCAACTTTAGTGTGAATTAAGTACTCTAACTTGCACTGCATGTATTACAGCTAGCATTAGTCCGTCCGGTGGTAGCTTAGAAGCATTTATTTAAGTTTTTCTTTGTTGTGACGGCCACGACGATTTCAGTATAATTGATGACATTGCATGCCCCCAATTACTCTTTGAGATTGAGTGTCTTCTTATTGCAGTAACCAAAATGATTCCAAGATTAATGCCATGATGTCCTCGGCCTCGTCGACACCAAACACGAAAATATTGTTGCAGTACTCCCCGTCCCCCGGCCACCTCTACCCCATTTGACATTTGTCGCTGCTAAAAACACTATATATCATACGCATATTCATTCATTATAAATTATACCTGCCCCATTAATCGATCAATTACCTTCATCTGCACTGACGTTTAATGGTTAAGATTCAAGAACGTCACTAGAGACACAAAGCTCTTCTCTCACAATTCCCAAAGCCTTCCTGCAGCCATGGCCATCTCCAAAACCCTAATAATTCCACTCGTTATTATTTCTCTTCTCCTTTATGATCTCCACCACCTTGCTGAATCTTATCAAAAGGTATACCTTCATCCCCACTTAATTTATTTAATTCAGCTTTTCATCGCACATCCATCTATGTTCAAGAGTGCTATATATTAATTAACACTAACCCAAGCAATTTTGTACCTAACAATATCATGTTCTAGGTGATCATGACCACCAAGCTCGAGTACCCTTCCTCTCAAAAGATTGGTAATATTCATTTAATCAATGTTATCACGATAAACTAACTAAATATGTACCTGATTTAAGTTAAAATATATATGTAACCGGCCACAATATTATTCTTTGTAAATTTTTTATGGCAGATTGTGGGGCTGCTTGTGATGCGAGGTGCCAATTGTCTTCGAGGCCGCACCTGTGCAAGAGGGCATGCGGGACATGCTGTGCCCGTTGTGACTGCGTTCCTCCAGGCACTTCCGGTAACTATGATGCGTGTCCTTGCTATGCCAATATGACTACACATGGGGGCAGACGCAAATGCCCTTAATTAATTAATATATGAATAACGATACACTTATTACTTATCTACTACTCTTTTACTACTTTTTTTTATTTTTTTTTTAATTTTCTTTTTACTTAATAGTTAAGAAAGTAATTATTAATAAAATTATAATTTTTTTAATTTTTTATAATGATTAAGGATGTTAAAAAATTATTTTAAAAAATAATTAAAAAATGAATGCACTAAAAATGATAAACAAGTAGTAAATCAATAGTAAGTGTATCATTACTCTTAATATATAACTTCATCCCTCGCTTTATATATGCATATATGTATATATATATATATATATTATATGGCATCGCTTAATAGCTAGCTGGATATTTGTGTATGCATGTACTACTCTGCGCGCGCACACATGTATAAGCAACAAAGTCTCAATGCTATGGCTCTTCATGGCCCAAAAATAATAAAAAATAAACCATTCCATCGATATAAAACTTGTACATGATCTGAAAGTTAAAGGATTATTTAAGTTTGTAGTACTCGGCCTGGAACTTACTATCTAGTCTTTAATTCTTCCCCTCCCTCTCGTATGCTTTTTGGAATTAAGTAAATTATTAGGTGGGAGCTAGTCTTTGCTAAATTTTGTTCAATTATAATTAAAAGAGAATTCGGTTGCTTTACAAACTGATCTTTAGTGAAATTCAAGAATTAATAGATCGACTCAATATGTGTAAAGGTCAGATGCTGGCAAAAGCATGCCAGATGCAAAAAGATGGCCCGGCCCCTTTGATTTGGATGCTACCCGATCTATGCCACTACATGTTGATAGAAAGATCATTTTGATTTAGTTAGATGGTGATCATCAGGGAGCTGCATGTCGTGGTAATTCGATCTACGTTGATTATTTTCGTACATTATCGGAGTTGGGGGCTCTTGTGGTTGTGAAAACGAGGCAAGAAAATAAAGTAAAATAAGAAATCAATCACACAATAAAAAAATTTAGGTTATTTGATCATGTGCTTAGATTTATAGACTTGTAGATCAGAATTTTATTATGATCTAGAGGAATGTTAAGAGTATATTGTGGAGCGAAATATAACACTCATTATAAGATTTTTAGACAGATATAATCAATCTAATGTATTCAAAAAGGATAAAAATGACCAAATTGTATCAGATTAATCATTTCTATTTCTTTTGGATGCATCAGATTAGTTATATCTAACTTTCTTTTTTTTTGTAGTGACTCATAACGGCTTACATTATTCATAATAACCATATATATATATATATATATATATATATATAGTTGTACAACATAAACTCTAAGTTCACGATTTTTGAGTTATTCACCTGAACAAATTCTCTATCTAGAGTTTACTTGAGTAACATGTCTAGCGAATATCCAGTGAACTTTGTGCCTAAGCTTCGCTGGAGCAAACTTTCTATTTTCCGATTCTCAAAATAAACATGAAAATAACAAAAATTGTTCCGAGGGCTTGGGGGGACCTATTGGCCCAAGCTTTGCACTTTATGGCACAATCCTCATTGTCATATATTATGGGTCACAAGCCGTAACGAACCATTGTCAGGTTGAATCATCAAATGAGCCGCTATTATATTATAATAGCATATGTGGGTCCATACAAATCCAACACTGGAGATCAGAATATTCATACAACTTACAATTGCATATATGGGTCCATTTTGTACATTACCCTTTTTCTTTTGCACCATAGAAAAGCATGCGTACTTCGAGAACCAGAACTCCTCCTAGCCTCCTCCAAAAGTTAAAAAGAGAGATGCTTCAAGAAGAGTAGTAAAGAAGTTGAAGAAAGAGAAGAAGGAGACGTCTCAACAAATTAGACCTAATTAAGCATAAACCCTCAACTTTATATAATCTTCTGGTCTAAGTTGAGCCTGCGTGCATTTATAATTAAGCAATATAAACCGTTACAAGGAGGTGATAAAAAAAAAATTAAAAAAAAAAAACTGGGATTTTATGTGTGACGTGTCATGTGCGCGTGTTGCAAGCGAAGAAAGGAAAATTGCTCGGGAGATTAACAAATAAATAACCAGTTTGCTTATTGTTGTCTAGATCTTCCCGTATAGAAGGCAAAGACAAATATACTCAAAAGTTTGTCTAATGATGTATTCACATCCATTGAATAAGATCAGTCTTCCCTTCATGAATAAAACTGATCTTATTCACATCCAACCCTTTATTAATGGTGCCTAATGCTGTATATACGATCATTATATATATATATATATATATATATATATCATTACTCAATTATGAAATTTAAACAACGTACGTCTAGTAAAATTGTTAAGGTAGAATACATTAATTAAGTTGACAAGTTTCTAGTGCCGAAAGTATATACTACTTGACGACTAGAGTTCGAGATTGGAGTTGAAAAAGTGCAACAGTGCAGTGTGCATCTACCCTCAACATTAGCTGGAGCAAAGGTCTTGTTTACTCAACTTGTGCTCAATCTTGGTTTAAGCGAAATTCGCCCAAAGAGTTTGCTTATGACTTGCGATCTAGCAAATCCTGAAAGCTTTGACCTCAACCCCAGCCCAAGCCCCCATTCAACTATATTCGGCTCGAGTATGCATGTGACAAAATTGTGGTTGGATTTTCACGCTATAAGAAAATATACATTTTACAACATCAAATTTTACTGCAAAAAATAGTAAAAAATGTCATAAAAATTTATTTTTAATGAAAACAGTCATTTTGATTGTATCAGATTAGTTATTTCTGTCTATTTTTCTTGTGGTGTCATTTTATTTTAGAGTAGACCTTAATGACATGATTAATCCTCTACCCTAGGGGTGTTCATCCGGGCCGGGTTGTACCCCGCCCGGTTTAAAATTTTATATATTTCTTAACATTTTTGAATTTTTTTTTTTAAAATGTTTAAGGAAATTTCTAATCCGGGTTCCGGATTTGGGAATCCGGAACCCGGATGAACACCCCTACTCTACCCTATATAAACTTTGTTATTCACGAATTTTAAAGGTTCATTTTAGGGTAGAGAGAGGGAGATGGGAAGGGGAAAAAAAGAAGGATGAGAAAAACGTGGCGAAAAGTGCAGTAATACTGGGCTACCCGAGACGGTAGAGTTTTCTTGGCCCCGCAAAATTGAAACCTAAATCAAATTATAGATTTATGGATTTTTCGTGAAACAGCTTTAACTCGCAACATGCAAGTGATTACTGGTTAATAAAATAGAAAAGATTAATGTTATATATCGTTTTTTAATGTACAACTACTTTTTAAAAAAGAATATACGTAATACGATAATTACAAATTCTAAAATTCTTAATATTATTTTTCATTAAAAATATAAACAGATTATTTATCGTGCTTTACCTTCAAACATGACGTGGACTATCTAGTGTACGTGATTCTAGCCCCAGTACACGACCGAACAGGCCCAAAATTTAGTGGGCCGTAAATTCTTAAAAGTCTGAATGGAAATATGATAATGAAATCAATATTGATAATTTTGTCCGCCACTGATATTAAAGCCAACATAATAAATAGTAGCTAGGTAAGGACACAATGAAGAAGAGAGTAGATTGTTAATCCACTGAAGAATGCAAGGAAAAGCCAAGAGGATGTGACAATGGATTTTGGATCATAGTTTTGAATTTTGTACGTTATGGCCGGTACGTACTATATCAAAACAATGATCGATATAAAAATTGGATCTGTTTCGCACCGACTCAAATTTTGGCCGTACCAACCATGTGTACTGGTCTGTACTGGATTTCGGAATTTCACTTCTTTTTTTGTCATTTCTTGCTATTTTTTTATTCTAATTTAGACTAGATTATTTATATATATATATTTATATAGATATTTTATTCATATATTGACTATTATTTTGAAATATAATTTATATATGTATTTATATATATATTATGTATAAACTATTTCGAAATGGTACCGATATCAAAATATTTCGTTCTAGTGCATTGATCAGTACGCTCACTAGTACGGTATTCAAAACATTGTTTTAGATTCTGTATAGAAATAGCAATCGCTCTCCTCATTTTTCTCTTTATTCAAGTAAAAAATTATCTTATATTGTTGTCAAGATTTCTTCCCCTCTATCGAGTAAAGGTGGGTTAGAGCTTCAGCGCCACCCACCTCCTTCCCTAGCCAACCATAACAATCTAGTTTCCTTTTCTTTTTCGTTTAATTTTATTACTTTTAGTCTTCTTTTTTTCTCCACAACATCAAAATAAGTCAATGTCCTGCTTTTCGGCTTCCTCCAACCAACACGCACTACATATTTCACATCTCCAATCGCTAATCTTCAAGTTCGTAGAAGGATTCCGCTCATTTACTTGGTGCGTTCATCGCATGTGTAACTCACACAGAAGGATTCCCCCTCTTGCCCTCTATCGAGTAGAAAGGGGTTGGAGTTTCGGCGTCACCCACCTCTTCCCCTAGCCAACTATAATAGTCTAGTTTCCTTTTCTTTTTCGTTTAATTTTATTACTTTTAGTCTTCATTTTTTTTTTCCACAGCATCAAAATAAGCCAATTTCCTGCTTTTCGGCTTCCTCCAACCAACACGCATTGCATATTCTGCATCTCCAATTGCTAGTCTTCAAGTTCGCATAAGGATTCCGCTCATCTACTTGACGCGTTCGTTGCATGAATAACTCATGCTGTGGGCAACATGCGTAGCCTCCTAGCATGAGCATGAACATTCGTCTCATAAACTACTTCTGACGATACGCACGGCCTCCCAACATTAGAGGTTTTGGATTCTCTGGATTTGACCCTCCGTTCCTCTCCAAACGTGGCGCATGACCTACACGTGCCGCCACAACCGATGTTGACCCTTCGCCGATGACTCGATTCTGTTTCAGACGGCTATCTGATATTCTTGCTTTCCCAAACCAAGAATCAAGTAAAAGTAATGGTGATAGTCTCTTTTAGCCAGTCCAAACCAACAAGATGCAGCACACTCCCATTTATAAAAGCAGCAGTAGTAGAGTCTATTTTATCAAATTATACAAAAACTGTCCAAATCGACATCTCTTAGCGAGACATAGGTGGAAGCCATTTACTTGGCTCCATTTTTTTTTTCTTCTTTTTGAGTTGTATCTATTAATTTTTTGGATAACTGTCGAAGACTTCTAACTCCACTAAAATTTGTATTATGGAAACTGTTAGTAAGGGTGAAAAGGAAAGGGTTGAGGATTCAATTTGTTCCCCTAAACAATTAAAAATTCTCTCGTCTCACCACCATACATATATAACCATAACGAGACGTATCTGATGCATGCAAAAACACAATCCTCTTTCAAAATCAACCTTACAACTACACCCGTCCCCATCTGTCTCTTTCTTTCTAACTATGTGTGCTATAGCATGGGTCCCCTTCTTAAAATCTCTCTGACTACTGACTTAATAGTTTCTCTCTGAATTTCAAATAATATAGGACAAAAATATCTATATCGTTAGTCTTTTTAACCGTGAAACTAATTCACAATTATTTTATGACTCTATAATAAAATAAGAGTTATTTTACATCAAGTTTGTTGTTGTAATATAGAGCTATGTCATCCACATCAATTAAATGATAAGATTCAATTTTAAATTTTAAATTAAGTTATATCATGTAAATATTTTAGTTAGTATGATCTATAGACCAATTTGGAAATCTAATTTTTTCATAAAATAAGAAATATATATATATTTAAATGCAAATACATCAACTATCGACTATCTAACATTTTTGGACCAATATGATTACTACTATAAGATTTTTGCTATTTCTTTCCTAATAAACAAAAATTAAGAAAAAAAATACAAAAAAGATAAAAATCAATTTAGGGGCTGCTTGGATTAGGAAGTGGGTTGAGCTCATCTCAACTCACTTCCATTTCATCATTATATTTTTATAATTTTTTATACAAAATACAAATTTCTATACACATTTTTCAAATCCCAATACACCTTTTTCAAATCACAATACACCTTTTTCAAATTCCAACACACCTTTTTCAAATCCCAAAATAATAATAATATTAAAAAATAAACTAAACTCATATCAACTCATCTCATCTCCTCTCCGAATCCAAGCGGGGCCCGCTGTATGAAAAGTGTCGTCAATCTCGATAGGAATATAATCAACGAAAAGAAGGTAGACACTAGACAGGCATTGAATTATGAAAGGAACTTTATAGATAGAGGGTCCATTTAACATTAGTTTTTTATTTTTATTTTTATTTTATTTTTATTTTAGGCACGCCCTCTCCAAAAGTTGTTGATTTTAATTGAGGTGACACGAGTCTCGAGTCTTGTTCCAAAGTTTGTCGTGTACAAATTGGCGTATTTTTTTAATAAGTGATTACGAAAATAAAAGAGAGCCAAATGCAGCAAACACCCCAAACTACACGAAATGTAGATTAGACAACCACTGGCCCACTGTGAAGTTGTTACGTTGCTGCTAAATCTAGAAGAAACTTCTTTTTGTTACGGTTTACTAGAGACCTATTCGGTTTTTTATCTCTTAATATTTATAAGATAGTGTCATGATCGTTCGACAATTATAATAAATGATAGAAATAATAAATAAATCACATAAAACTTTATCTAGTTTGGCGGTGTGGTGTGCCTACATCTATGAAACCAAAAACCAAGCGATAAAATTTTATTATCATTAAAAATAAAGTTACATCATATATATTTAGAGCAATACTAGACATATAATGCTCCATATAACTTTTACAAAATTGATAACGTGACCAAAATGCTACGTCAATTGAAATATTAAAATATATATATATAAAAAATAAAAATATAATAAGAGAGAAATAAAAATAAAATATGAATAATTAGATTAAAAGAGGTATAAAAATAATATTTATATATGGTGTATATACAAAGGTATACAAGTCATGTACAAATAGTATTTCTCATATATTTATATTAATCCTAAGTGTACAGATATATTTAATAAATTTTACAAAAATACCCTTATACCGTTATGTTTTGCTATGCTCGCTTCGACATCTACCATCTTGTCATTGTACACGTATCAAATATGAGCTACATACTTTATCAAATAAATTTATAAAAATATTGCTTTGTCTTTTAAATTTTAATAACCACTTACAACTTTTTTTGTAAATAAATATTCCTCAAACTACCATCTCAACTATCAAATTGACAATCAATTATGTAAACTATTAAAAAATTACATTGTGCCTCCTTTTTATAATACTTGATATGAACGCTTTCGTTAAAATAAAAGATAAAAAAAGAATTAAAAACAAAAAAAAAGTGATAAAATCACTAGAAATTAAACATAAAAACGAAATTTTCAAATAACATACTAAAACGAAAAAAAAGAACATTTAAAAAAAAAATTTAAATGTCCAATAAATATTTTTCCAATTTGTTAGAACTCTTATGGATAATTATCAAAATAGATAATTTGGAAGTAAAAAAATGTTAAATGCGGCATATTATTTCACTAGTATCTTACTTTGTTGATGCGAAAAGTTATTTTAGTAATTAATAAATAATTTCTATATGATGGAAGTGAATCCTACAAGCATAATTTATCCCATAAGATCTGGATTAAAATGTTCCGTGAGGTCGTTTTTGTAATTGTGATATGTTATAAAGCGGAAAAGAGCAAACGAGTCACGCAGCAAGCATGAGTCTTTATGTATCTGCCACGCCGAGGTGCAGAAAGCCAGAGAATCAAATCATCACAACTCCACCCAGCATCAAATAATCGCCATCAACTAACCATTAAATCGCCGAGTACCTTCCCTCTCCTCGTGATTCAGAAACTTTTTTTCTTTCTTTCTAGAAGTCACTTCGCAGATTGCAGTGTTTCAGTGACTATAAAGTTACGAGAAATGCTTCTCATCCCAAACATTTCTATTCAAAAATATATATGTATTTTTTTTAAGTGATTAAAAAAGATTTTTTTAATGATGATATGATTTTTTTTTTAAATTAAAAAATATTTAAACACATAAAATATGAATGAAAAATAAATCTGAAAAAATAAACAAAAAATTCTACATTATTAGGTAGACATTCGGGAGATACTATTCGGAATATGTAGTATCACTTTAAAGTTATATATTACGTTATCATTTTATTTGCATTCTATCAAGGGATGGTTTGGATTTAAAGATGAGTTATAAATAGTAATAAAATGAGTAATTTAGATGAGTTAAAATTTGAAATGAGTGATTGAAATGAATTGAAAATATGAAATGAGTTGTGAATAGTAAAACTCAGTTTATTAAATAAATCGACCTTAAATAAGATGTGATATATTTATTACTATTAAATAATAAAAAAATATAATAAGATTATGTTTGGATTCAGAGAAAAATAAGATGAGTTGATATAAGTTTTAAAAGTTGAATAATATTTTGTTAAGATATTATTTTTTATTATATTATTATTATTATAAATTTTAAAAATATTAAATTATTTATTAATTTTATGTGAAAATTTAAAAAAATTATAATAATAAAATTGAAATGAATACAAATGAGTTAACTCATTTTTAAATACAAACGGAAAAATATATCACATCTTAATTAGTTAATTAGAATGCAAATAGAAATAGTAATATAATATTATAATGTAAAATAATTCTAGGGAGAGTCGATTTGGGAGAGTCGAAGAGAGAGTCGGCTTTAGTTTAAATTTTTTTTCTTCATTTTTAACTTTATTTTCATGGATCTAATGAATTTTATTGGTTTTTTTTTTGTATAAGAACTGAAAATAAAGTTGAAAATGAGAAAAAAAAATATTTTTAACCTTATTTTTAATAAATTTTCTTTATTTTTATTTTCAACTTTATTTTTAGTTTATTTCTTTATTTTTAATATTATTTTTTTATGAATTTAATAAATTTTATTAATTCGTTTTTAGTATAGAAATTAAAAAGAAGGTTGAAAATAATAATAATAATAATAATAATTTAAAACTAAATCACTCCCTAAAATTGATTCTTGAAATTAACTATCGCTATAATTACTCGATAATGTAGGGTGATGCTAGGGTGCGGTCAGGTTGTGCCCTAGCATCTTTGCAGTCCACCCTTTACACCCTCCAAAATTTCTATAATTTATATAAAAATATAATAAAAATATTAAAAAATATAATAAAAAAAATTTAGAAAACACAATAAAAAATATAATAAAATAATAAAATGAATAAAATATAATAAAAAAATAAAATAAAGATAAATTTTTAAGGAATTCGATTTCAGCCAAGCCCCCACTATCGCTGCCGACAATGCAGACTCATTTTTGAGTTTAATGTTATTGGAAGTATATCAAAAGTTGTTAAGATTTGCCATTGTAAAAGTGAGGTTACCAGCTCCCTCCAATCTCGATAGACTGGACGGTTGCCCACCACCATTAGAGGCGGTAGAGACTACAAAGTGAAAAGTTTTATCGGACCGAATTCTAGAAAAACTGGATAGTGTATAGCATTTTTCACGTCTATGAACATTTTTGACAAATCGAGACTCACGCTACTTTAGGCGCGTGATAAACTCCTTCGTTGCTGCCGTCGCCTTCTAATTGGTTCGTGCTATACACGCCGTCAGTATATATTATGTTGGGAATTGAACAAATGGTGGTGGTACGGAGAGATGGTGATCGAATTTTTCTTGCTTAATGGCCGTCGATGAAGGTGTCAGATTTCAGTTACTTGTTCTCAACCGTCTCAGTCGTAGAGGAAGAAAGGCACGTCGAGGAGACCATCGAACGGTCAATGAAGGCCAAGGCTTCGGAGAAACTCATCGGGGCCGTGGATCCTCATCCACTGCATGGGACGCCACGTGGAGATGTTACACGGTGGCATGTTGTGAGACGGAAAGGCTTGGGCTTTGTCTGATGTGGATGAAACGTGGGAATTTATTTTGTTGGATGTTTCGGACATTCGGTGGTAATCCAACGGCAGTGAGGGACCACCCTGTGTGAGTCGTCGATTGTGGAATGACGTGAGGACGGAGCTCGTGTATAAATGTGATGAGTGAGAGAGAGAGGGAGAGAGGTGGCAGTTTCGGGATGCATTTAAGCGCGATTTTACGGTGCAAAAGCTTCGGGTTTTCCTCCGTCATTTCTCAGAGCTTGTCCGTGAGCTTTTTGTGATAGAAGAATTGAGATTCAGAGTTCTGGTGTATGAAAGCTTCTGTTTTCTTCCCTTCTCTTTCCGGAGCCTGTGCTTGTACCTTTTGTAGAGGCGAGCTTCGGAACTGAATTTATTTACTGAACTTTTTCTTTTTGGGTCTAAATTTCGACTCTCTATGATTGTTTGTCGATTACGCGAAAGAGTGACAATTGCTGGGATTCAGTAGTGAAGATCGGTTTGGGTCCTTTGGGTTAGCAGATTCGCGCATTAATGGTTCCTTTTATTTAGAGTTTGAATGAATGTGATTCATCCGGTATTCTGATTCAAGGAGTTTTCACGGGTATTTCAAGCTTTTCTTTTTTGTATGCCGATTTTACCTCTCTCTCTCTCTCTCTCTCCGGTCCTTTCATCTGTTCTGTTGTTCCGCTTTATTTCACGAAGAACCTGATTCTCTGAACATGATAAACGAATTACTTTTCTTCCTTTTTTGCCATCTCTTTGCTAGCTTTTTGTCTCTTCCTCTGCTTCTTTTTATTTCACCGACGCGATCCTTACGAGCACTGCTACTCTAACTCTTATGCTCAGAGAGAAAGAGACGGAGAGATATGCGGCAACTAAAATTGATTTTTATCTTTCTTTGGAAAACCCAAACGCCACTTTTTCAGTTTTCTTTCCGGCGAGCTTTTCGGTAAATACTCATTCCCAAAAAGAAATTCTCTCTACGCTGTTCTTGTTAACCTTCTTCTACATTTTCCTTCTGTTTTCATTATGGACCCAGAAACGATTTTTTTTTTTCCATACTCTGATGTTCTCTCTGACCCTTTCCCTTTTCTGTTATTGAAGAAACTCAAATTCTCGAAAGTAGAGTGAAGAATAAATAATCTAAAGGATCTGGAGCGTTGAGCGTTTCCTGTGGTTGGTTGGGCCCGATCGAGCTCTGAGCTTTCGAAGCCATTTTCAAATTCAGATGTTGGGAGGCCAGAAATGGACAAAGCTCGAGACGTGAGGCGTGGAGCCAGTCGGTTCTCTCTTGCCTCGCCCAAGAAGCTTTTCTCTGGTAAATTTTACTCCCACAGAAAGATACAAAAAGAAAACAAAGCTCCACCCCATTTTGTACCTGTCGTTATCTGGGCGTTCCTTGTTTTGCTTTATGATAAGGCTCGCCGATTATAAGCGTCCCGTGTCCCTTATTATCTCCTTTCTCTTGGGCTCTTGTCGTTTATGTGTGTTTCTATTTGCGTGCGATTTTGAAGGGTCCGATGGTGTTAGTGGGAACTTCGTACATTCGGAAAGATCGAAGAAAGAGAGGCTAAGAAGATTGAGTGTTGTTGGTAAGACGAGCTCAAGCTACGAAGACTGCGAAATGGGTTGCGATCTGTCTGACAAAGAAGATGAGCTTCGCTTACAAGCACCGTCTATGAGTACTTGTTCTAGCAAGAGATTTAAGATTCCAAAAAAGGTCGACAATTTTGATGAGTTTAAGTTTTTTTTAATCGTTCATGGTACAAGCTTATTAGTTGTTTAGCTTTTTTTCTTGTACAGTTTTTCGATGACTGCAATGGAGTCGATCATGCCTCTGTTCCGAGAAAGCTGCGCTCAGGTGCGTGCTTCGCGAATTGAAAAGGCTGGTGGATTTTTGTTTTTAGTTTTTACATAATTGTTCTTCCAGTGAGCTGTCCTTAATTTGATTTTTCTAGCTTCTTTAATTGTTTGTTGTGATAACCTGGAGCCTCGGGTTTAATTTTAAGGTCGTTTTTCTTTGTTTCTGGGAAGTATCTTTCGTCCTTTTTTTTTCTTCTTTTGGGGGGTGTGTGTGTGTTTTGTTGGTTCTGTGAGTTTCGATTAGGTCTGAAGCAAAGCTGAAGCTTTTTGCTTTTTCTTTCTTTTTCTGAAGGCAAGATTCTGTATGTTCTAATTTAATTTTGTTTAAAATATTGATGCTGCAACTTTTTTGGTGCATATGTTCTCTTAAATCTAGGACTGTGGTATTTGAGATTTTTGCTTCATTCTGTTCTGAGTTTCACTTTTCCTTGGGAGATACTTTTGCTTTTAGTGAATCGGAAAGCTTTTTCTGAATTAAATGTTAAAAAAAAAAATTGCATGGTATATTTTGTTGGATTAATGTTTGGGAATTTTCTTTTTTAACATGTACAGCCATGAAGAAGCGTAATCGCGAATCTATTTCTCCGGAATCTATTTCTCCACCTTTACAAGATTCAAAAAAGCTGAAACATACAATCAGTGGAATCCAAGCTTTACCCATAAAGAATGGTGCAAAGAAATCCAAACTCAATGTGGTTAGCTCTCTCTAGCTCTCTACTATCAAAATCCCCCTACTTTTGCTTTTCTTCATTGTTCATTTCAGCTATTGTTTTTGTAGAAACACGGAGGCTCAGACTGGTCCCCAGAACACACTCCCTCTGGGCCAATAACAAAAGATGAGGAAGAAGTAGTGGAGACCTTGTATGCATTGGCTGGAATGTTCCCGAACAATGATGGAAATGAGAAGAGTAAGGTTGGAAGCAAATCCAGGGAACAAAAACCTGTGCCAGAATCAAGGGCGAGTCCAATGCCCATACAAGGTTTCTTCATTTTGCTCTCTCTACAGTATTAAATTTTGATTATTTTTTCCCTTTGTTTTGGTCTGTCTGTTAAGTCGTGTAGTTGATCAGATTCTGCAGTTACAAAAGACACCTTGAGCTCAATGCCCTTGATAACAACCAAAGTTGTTGATCCTTCAGATAGGTTGCCCAAAGAAACTGGAAAAATAGTTTTTTTGGACAAACCCGGTATTCAGGAACAACCGGATTTGCCCGCCGGAGCGAAATCCCGAACGGAGTTAGATTGTTCTGTTCCTCAACTGAATCTAACCAGCATGCCATTCATAGCTAGTAGTGACAATGACAGTGAAAAGGCATTACACAATTCTGAGCTAAGCTTGGACACGGGGTGTGTTGTTTTTTCTTTTTCTTTTTAAATGATTAAGTGCTCTCTTCACTTTCCCTTTTTTTTTTTTATATATATATAATTCTTTTTATATTTTTTATGATCCAGCGTATTAAATCTACCCACACAACCAGAAACCCCTCTAATTGAGAGGAAACCAGAGATGGCGTTGGGGGCAGTAACCGTAATTTTCTTATCTACTAGTTTCAGAATAAACGTTCTTTCAGCGATCTAGATCTGGAATTTATGGTTCATCTGGTTTGCTTTATAGGCTGAAACCGCTGGTGAACTGAAACAACAAAATAGGACCAATGAGCCCAAGAAAAATGGTACGCTTCTAGCTTGCTTGGAAGCTCTAATATCATGTCTGGACTCCTGCTTCAGTTGCAAAAGTAGTTGTCTTTAATTGGTGTTGGATGTAAATATTTTGACACCATCACACTCTTTCTTTGTTCAAAGGTTCGATATTGTGGCCAGGATTGTCTTCAGTTGTCTCATATGGTGGTGGGAGTCGTGGCCCTTCTTTGCAGTAATTTTCTTACATACTTGTTCTTTTTGAACCTGCCATGTAGCCGTTTTCTTGTTGCTTCCATGTCCTCATGCATTTAGGTATCTCAGGTCCTCTGATGCTAGAATTCCGGGTTGGCTTGATGCTGCTATGATTGTCTCCAGACACAGGTCATCTGAAAATGGTTCTTCAAGTGGAAAGGTGAACATTCATCTTATTCATGCTTCTTACCTGTTGTTCCCAACTTTAAAAAAACTAAGCTATGTTTCTTGAAGAGTTGTTTACTATTTCAAGCATCTGAATTGGTATGTGGTTGCTACACAGGTTTCAAAAGTTCCTGTTGGAAAAAAGACATGGAGGAGGTGTGCTGCTCATGTTCATATAAGTCATCTCATTCAGATCTTAAAAATGCCAGAGAGCCAGGAGAGGTTGCTCTTGCAACTTAACCAATTGAGACCAGAGGAAGGATCAAATCTAGGATTTCTAGCTAAAACTGATATTCTTCAGCCCCAGCGACTTCATCAAGATCAGCCCCAGGCTCCTCTGGCATCCGGGGCGTACACTCAACAGAAGCAGGTAAGCTCATATTGTGTTCGCGAATGATTTCTTCCCCGACAATCTTTTGACTTCTTCCAATATTGGCAGGGTTTCGATTTCTTGTCCTTGTCAGCTAGAGATGGCGAGATAGAAGCTAAGAACCATGCTAATAGAACTGGAAATGGGTTGGATCATTTGTCACAACTCCAAGGTCCTTATCTTCAGTGTCCTGCACAACAACAGACTCTCATGCCTTTCGCTATGCCTCAAACCCACTATACCTCCTCTGCTTACCCTGATCAGCTTTCAGTAGCACCAGCAGCAGCACATCAGGTTTTATTCTTGCTTTCAGGTTACATATATAAATTTGTTGTAGGATATCATTTGGAGCCAGTTAAAAATTTGTTACGCAACTTTCTCTTTGCTCAACCTGACCATAACAAATTTAGCTTATGCTTTGTTAGCTATTATACCTGTTCCTTGTCAGGCTTGTTATGTTATCTATAGTTCTAAAACTAGATCATGCATCATTGTCGGTCCAGCTACAGGTAGCTCCGTATCTTGGTAATCCATTTCGTGGTCCTAACCCAAGTCCTATGGCCTGGACAAAACAACAGCAGCAGCAACATCAACGCCTTTGGGCTGCCCAGCTAGCAGCTCATTACATGCCTGGTGGAACTTCAGCATCCATGACCCATGTTTCGAGCTGGCAACAGGGACGACAAGACCTGCCTATGCTGATTCCGTTTGCCCGAACCATGACCCCACCATCCCCTTCATCCCTAGAAGTACTGGGCCCCAAGTATACCACAGTCTCTGAACAACAGCAGCACATCATGGCGATTACTACATCATTGCCCCCTGCCCGGGTAAAAAAACAAGACCACCTTATCCCCTCTGTCTACGAAGAGACCGGAGGTGGGTGCCATGCCACTACTACACTACCATTGCAATTACTCTGCAATGAACGCCGTTGATGTGAAATGCATTGGCAGCAGTTTGGTGAGACAATGGATGGGTAACACATTATTGCATTCGTTCTTTCTGTTCATTCTCGGGACTTGCTGTAGCATAATCAAGTATTTGAATATACGTACAAGACCATTCATTTCAGAAACCAAATTATCAGAAAAAGAAGAGCATCGAGGTAGGCAGAGGAAAATGTCTGCCATTTATATGTTGAGGGAAAACCAAGACCTATTAGCTGCTGGAGAATGGAGATGGTAATTGAGTTTTGTTGTATAATCCTTTTACGGGCATATAATCACATTGATGCCTTCTACAGAGAACCGCTCCAAAGTGAATGGATTGAGTTTCTATTTGCCTGTACCCCCCACACAGTTTGCATCCATTCCTGTTTTGATCTTATCTGCTTTACGAGATTTATGCTAACGTTCAGAATAAAGAGAGGCCAAAAAGTAAGAAGGGCCAAAGAGCAGAGATTTTTAGACTAGAGTAGTCTCGAGCAACTTCAGTGGAGCTCCCAGTCCGAATCACAATATGTATACTGCTGGGGAAAGAAATGGATGTCTTTTCTTTTGGGGGGGGAGGGGAAGCGAAATGGAGACGTCAAAAAGAATTGACCTTTGGATGTTCTTAGATCAGGAATTTTTTCCATTCAAGATTGGTAGAAGTTGTAACCATGTGATTGTCACCGATTATGCACTATCCAATGTAATTTTATACATGTTATTTCCGCAGCAAACTAATGCATTAAAGGACCGAGAACTACAAGTGTCGATTCAACACTTTTGTGTTGAAAGGGTTCTGTCCTATTAAATTCCTTATGATATTGACCTTTACTTTCTTGTACCTTATTTCCTTCCCTTTCTAGAGTCTGGATGCCGGATGAGGACATAACGGTACATCTTCTCTCAATACTCGAGCTAACACAGGTCCTGTTTGAATTTTAGATTAAATTGAGATTAATTCAATCAATTTAATTTTAAATTGAATTTAACATAAAATATAAGCATTCAATTTTTTAAAAATTAAATTTATCTCTATTTAAAATTCTATTACACGTAGCATCTATACTATTTTTTTAATTTAATATTTTTTTACATGCAAGATTCACAATTTTTTATTCTATAAATATATTTAAATTCATCTTAAAATTTAAAAACATAAATTTCATAACATTTTACTATCTCAATTTATTATTATTCAAAAAAATTTTAATTCATTTGATTTCAATTTAACATACAAGCCTAGGTCGGGACTCGGAACTACATGTGTTGTAATTAAAAAATATATAAATCTTTATATATTTAATTAAAACTGCCCCCTAATTTATTTTAAAAAAAAATTGCCCCCTAACTTATTTAAAAATTTTACTGAATTATCCTCTCAAATTTGAAAGGAAATCTTAAGTTTATATATATATATATATATATTTTTTTTTTCTGCAGTAATCTCTAACAAATTATATAAATCTTAAGAAAAATTATCTTATAAAATAATTTATAAATATGTATTTTTTTATACAATTTTATAATATATACTTATTATTTTTTTATAATAATTATGTACAAAAAATACATATTATTTATACTAACATATCACATTTTATCAATCACCCTATAGACATCAAATCTTAATTCCGCACGACCTATAAAAGTCTAAAAACTGGTAAGGTGAGGTGATGTCCCAAACTTTCAATGCCACTTTGTTCAATTGCATTAAATAACACAGCGGATTGTGTTATGGGTACATGGCGTGTTGGTATGTATTCCATGCAATTCTTGCCCATGCAGCCGATTAATTGTCTTTGCCAGTCATTCGGATTTTGTACTTTGAATGGGTTGGACTCTTTAGAGACTTTTTGAGGCATTGGTGGGCTGAGTTTTATTACCGGATTGAAACCAAACATATTGACAGACAGCGACGCTTCATCATCTTCGTGGGATTATTTTATTCAGCTAACGCTTCATTGGAATTGAAAGTCATTGCAAGGGGGTATCACTTTCAAACATTTGGCAACGCAAGTTGGTAACTACCAAATATGTGAGATGGAATTTGTCAAAGTCGAAGATTGTGGTCGGAATCAACTCAGCTTTGTCATAGATTTGGTTTGCCTTTCTTTTACGCTATTGCTGTCCAATAACAGCATTAATATTTGAATTGTCAAGATCTAGTCAAGTGTTTCACTCGAGAAAAAAAAAATTACCATTTTCAAAAATATGTATGCATCATTATCTAATCTTACTAGAGTAAGACTTTTAGATTCAAATCTTCTTACAACTGGACCGTTAGATAAGAAACACGTATCTCATAACATAACATGACATAAGAGATTTGTATCCATTATCCAACGGTTTTTTTAAAGCAAGCATATTCATTGAACGAGGAAAAACGATACATGAAGAGGGGGTAGAGTTCTCCAAAAATGACCCCAAAACTACAAAACAACAATGCCAAAAAAGTAAAACAAAAAAAAAAGTTTATTTGGGATCAATTGTTTGGTCCCTACCCAAATCTTATTACAGAACGCCATTTTATAAAATAATGGAATAAAAGTGTTTGCTAAAAAGCGAACAAAAAAATCACTGTCGGAGGCGGTGGTTCCTCCGCTCAAAACAGTACAGTTGGCAGGAGTATTGTTGCATGTTGTCTAGAGTAAATTGTAAGAGAGATCCACGATCCCTCTTTTAAGATCATGGATTATTAAAAGCGGAAACATAGGAGCGTAGTAGCCAGAGCCGAGTCATCAACAGTGATTCTCCGAAGGTGCGTGTGGCTGTGGCAGCGCATGAGATCCAATGTATTTAGTTCTAATAAAAGCATACACAAACCAAATCTATTTTTTAAGATTTCATTCATCCATTCTTTATTAACTCCTAAAAATTTATTGGCCGTTTATTTTATTTTATTTCATTTTTTAGGATAAAGCTATTTGCACATTGGTGTGCACCGTTCCATTTTTATTTTAATGTAATGAAAAAAAAATCTAATAATATTATGACTTTTTTTCTTTTTAAAAAATGTTTAATTGTGTTAAAAAATGTAAAAAAAATAATAATAATTATAACACTAACGGTGAGCACCGTCCTTTTTTTTTAATACAAGTTTTGAGTCCATTTTTTTTAGAAGATTTCTTACCTTTTTAGGCATTCACATCTAATTCTTTATAATTTTTTTCAAATTTTAAGTAAAAACTCCACTTCTTATAAAAAATTTTCAAAATTTTAACCATCTTAAAAAAATCTTCTATATCTCATTTCTTATATTTTTTCTAATCTATTCAAATAATATTATTCTATTATTTCTTTATTATTATTTTTTACTAATTTATTTCATATCACAACACTATTTTCAATAAACTAATAAAATTTAGAATTAGAAAGAGTAATGCTCTTCCAAATATGGGAGAGTATTATTTTTGATATCAAATCCAGTCTTATTATAAGGGACTGGACTAAATGAGTTAAAACCTATTCTAATCCCTATAATTTAACCAGCACGCTGTTCGATATAAAAATAAAGGACTTTCTACACATCTGACATCACACCACTTGTCAGTCAGTCTACAACTTCACAAAACTCAATTAACAATACTGAATTCTTAATAGAATCAATATAAAAGGCAACAAACAAAAATAGGGTTCCATCTTTTTCATTCCTCTGTTTTGCTTTTTATTTGATTCTTCAATCCTTCTCCTGGCAATATTACATCGAATATCTCGTTAATTATTTCACTGCGTTGGGGGGTGTAGTAGGAATATAAAGCCCTCTCTTTGGCTTAAAGATTTCTCACTAGCTCGCAACTGAGAGGAATCAACCTTGCAAAGGGATTGCGTCCTTCAAAGTACACACAACAATCGGGAGACGAATATACACAGCCACGTTCATGTATATTGGCATTTATTGATTGAATATGAATACAATCACAAATATAGTAACAAACAACGGCAATGGAGGGAAAGTGGGGGAAACACGTAGGAGAACTGAGAAAAGAACACTTAAATTTCGTTCAATTTTCTGATATTACACGATGAATTTCGCAGCAAGAATTTTGTAAGCAAACTACAGCAAAACCGATGACCACAAGAAAGGAGCAATAAGCTGCAACTCCCAACACACTCGTAATAATCTCACTCTAACTTTTCCAGTTCCCCCATTCTCTCAATAATAGCCTGCAAGGTAAAGCAAAAATCAGAAATAAGGGCAAAATTCGTTGGCAATATATCTATGCTGGTTCAGATTTAACCTATTTATTCATGCAATAATCACTGTATTCATTGAATGAAATTCACTCAACATTCTGTTAGTATTGCCAATAGATATCATAAAGACCAATCAATACTGGTTGCTTCTAAGTTGTAACAAATAAATTTTTTATTAGCAGCAGGTGTCCGAAAACAGAATCCCGACTAAATCCCAGGACAGGCCCTAGGAATGGAAAGTTGTAACAAATAAATACATCATGTTAAACAGGGATGCCACTATCGTACTAAGGCTGGTGCTGTAGTGGTGCACGATAAACCATATTCTATTATCAATATATGTGGCAAGGAAAGGCCAATAGCATATGGTTATAGTAGCACCACCACCAGCCCCAAGTATAAGGAGGTGTGGCAGAACTGGGGATGCATCCCCAACTCATAAGTGAATCCCCTAAAAGAATCGCATGGGAAAAAAATGCGTGAGAAAAAGGCAAACAAGCTTCAGTATGGCATACTCCAGATACAGACAAGGAAAAAGCACTTAGTAATATGCACACCTTTTTGCTTGTTTCTTGGAGCTCCCCAGCAAGAATGAATTCATCAAGTATAAGATATACCTAATAAAAAGAAAAAAGAAAGAGTGAGAGGATATAAAATGATCAGACTAATATCTTAAAAAAAGGCACATGCAGAAGGGATGAAGTCAAAAATATCATAAAAATTTTAGATCAAGCAACATACTCTATGATCTCAGGTCCATAATACTTCCAACAGGAGTCAATAGACTTATAGATAGTATAAGCTATTATACATGCTCAACCTAAAAAAGAGCAGGAAGTTGGGAATGCATATGCATTGTGCAGCATGACTAGTCTAACACAAAGGAAATCGGAGATTTTACTACATAGTATAATGTACAAGGGCATCAAAGAAATTTCAGGTAAGATTTCCACCAAAATCATATCCAAAATCATATGAATGATAGGATGGCTCTTCCCTTTCCACACAAGTTCAATCAGAAACATTGTCCAAATAAAACACATGGGACCTATGCATTAAATTCACGATGCTGCCATAGGAACAAGGAAAGCAATTAACATCAGGCAACATTAGATAAGAGGCAAACCTTGTGAAAGTTGAAAACCAAATCTAGCTCGCACACATTGCTGAAGAAATGATCCAATATCTCCACAAATAAATGAATGCACTCCAAATAGGCCAACTCATTGTCGGTAATGTCAACACAGAGTGAGAAAAATAACCCCGCATATCGCCTATAGATTACTTTGTGTGTGCGGAACTGAGCAAGCATTATAATCAGGTATTCAGTGAATAAAAACATCAGGAAACATTAGATGTACCAATAATACATAAAACATTAACTACAAAGGCAGTCTATAAAAAGAACTAAAAATTAAAACCCTGCCAAACTTCTTTTTAAAAACAATTGTAGCCAAATTGATGCATTGCTAATAAGATGACGAATATTTCCATCACGCATTGCTAATAATTATGAAAAAGACTTGCATCACGCACAAAGCTGATCAAACCAAGCCAGACTGTTGATAATTTTCAGTCAGCAGATTTAACCTAGCATTAGCTTGGAGATTAAACTTAGTATCCAGCTCTATAGAGAGTAAGCTTTCTTTTCTTGAGAACAAATACAAGACACGTAAAATCATAGCTCCAATTCGCATACATATTCCAACAAAATTGTGAGCCCAAATATCGTAAAAAAATAAATGCCGAATATAAATAGGTCAAAATAAAGAAATTCCACCTCGACGAAATTTGTGAACTTGGGATCTCTGTTTACGACCAATCGATGGACCTACAAAACCACCAAATACACAACTAGATAATTGCACCCCAAAACAATACCGTGAAAAAATTCAAAGCAAAGAAGATGAAGATCATACCTCGTATTCGACCTTGTGCTTCTCGGAATCTTCGAGAGGAACGTAGTACTTGGCTAGACGGGTCTTTCCCTGCCTGTTCTGTAATAGTATGAACCGGATCTGCCAAATCAAAGAGTTAAAGAAACGGTCAAGAACATATGAACCGATTCATAATCAAAACCCAATTGAAAACGAATTTGACTTGATTGGAATACCATTCTTGCAAAAATAAAAGGAGAATTAAGCAGAGAGCAACTAGAAAAATATTTATTTGGAGAGAGCGAAAATCTAGCCTAGGGCACAATTTCCTTTTTCAATGCCTTCGCAGGTTAAAGTCTTTGCAAGAGACGAGTAGGGGTGTATAAAAAAATCGGAAAATTGGTCCGAATCGGTTCAAATCGGATTGGTTAGATGGAATTTGAATTGGTTCGGTCCGAAATTAGTTTTTAAAAACACAAAATTAGTAAGAATCGATTCGATTTCGATTTATTTCATTTTTAAATTGGACAGGATAAAACCGGACCGATCTTAATAATTATATATTAATAATTATTTTTTAAAAATTATATATAATATATTTTTACATTTTATATATTTTTTATATATAATACATAATAATATAATCATATATAAATAATACTAAAATATTTATAAAATAAAAGTTTAATTTTAAATATGATGTTAAAATAATTTTTTTTACATAACAGTTTTTTTTATATAACATTTTTTTTATTTTATAACAATTTTTATATTACAAATTTTTTTTATATAGTAGTTTTTTGTTAGGTTAACAGATTTTTCTAATAAAAAAATAAAATTTAAACCAGATTTTTTTTAAAGAAATATAGATTTATTTTTAAAATTTTAAAATTTATTAGAATCGAAAAACCATACCGAAATTGGTAAAATCGGTACTATCGATTTTGGAGGATAATCGAGGCGTCATCGATTTTATATTTTGTAAAATTGGTGGTACCAGTTCAATTCTATATTTTGGCTAAAATTAGATTAAACCGAACCAATTACACCCTTAAAAACGAGAGATTTCAGTGAAAAATCCAACTCGTATTCGTGTACAAGGCACAGACAACAAAATACATAAATAAATCATTGTAATTGATATATTAATAAAGTACTACGGTTATAACAATATCTAATTAAGATAAATTTATAAATTGACATCCGTTTCTAGTAATCACAATCATCTTCCACACTTCTTCTAAATTGTAATTTTAAACTTATGTAGATAATTTTATATTTTTTACAAATATTGTGATTTTAATTTTGATATAAAATTATGTTAATAGATCAAATAAATTATTTGAGTCAATTCAATTTATTTATATAAATGAGTTAAAACAAATTAAAAGGAATTAGAATTAGTAATATCGTCTTGATATATTTTTAATTAATTTATAATGATAATTAAAATGGACCATGTCATATTAACCTGTCGTTTTGATGGATAAGCATGTGGGGGTTTGGAATCTAACCCATTAAACTTGGTACGACTCGTTAAAATATTGAGTTGACACGAATACTATCTATTTATTGTATTATATATGGTTTGATATGATACGAACCTAATTCATAAATATGATTTGCCATCCCTGAGAGGAAACCATGAACAAACAATTAAATTAGTTTCCGTCCAACGTTCAAAGATGGGATGAAGAATCGGAGAATGGTTTCTGTCGAGATGCCCTCTTTCTAGAACAATTTACATTGAGCTGTTTTCAACTCCCTCTCGCACCTGGTCTCGTGCCAAGTTCAGCCATAGAGAAAGAACAAAATGCATAGAAATGAGATGGTCTTTTGGCAGGCCGGCTCAATGGGTTGAGGAAGTTAAAATGGTTGAAATTTTGATTGAGATTTTTTTTATTTTAAAAAAATAAAATAATTTTAATTTTAATTTAGTTTTTACAATCTATTTTTTATGTAAAATTAATTTCAATCATCTTGCAAAGTATACTTATTAAGATTTTATGCTACATTTTCAATTATTAATGGACTTAATCTTTATTAAAAAAATTCGATTTAAAAAATATTTTATCAAATCTAATTTTATAAAACGTGCTTTAGAAGCCATTTAGGAGTACAAATACTCTTAGGTATTTTTTGATTCTCTCAAATTTAATTTTTTCTCTCTTATCAAAAATAATAAATATCTTAATTTAAACTATTTTACTACTATTCATATATATTCTAGGATATTCCATTTGAACGAGACCTATAAGCAATTATAATCATTCTTGTCAATAAAGTTTTATAAATAACTTACACATTTGTATGTTTTATAAATAACATACAAAAATATTTCCTGAACACTCGAAAATTAAATTTTGTTATTTATTATTTTTATATTATATATTAAATTAATACTGTCAAAAGAGAAATGTAGTCTTAAAAGGACTCTTGAAAAAATTATTACAATGGATACTTTTAAAACTTATGACATAATATTTATTTGATATTTTTTATATTCACTTATTGAGTTAATTGATTTTTTTAATTGAATATTTTTTATATAAAAAAATTCCTACCTTAGATTTTTTTTAGAAGAGGGGAGGGGCTTCTTTTTCTAGGGATCTTAAGCAATTGCCTAATAAAATCTAAAACTCGATTTAATTAGACCTGATGGAGTCGGTGTATTCGGTCCAATTTATAAGCAGTCTAATACAATAGAAATTCTTAAGAATTAAATCTGGTTCCAAGGTATTAATTTTGAAAAATGCTACAAAGCACAAACGGCCAGCTGCACGAAAGCACGACGAAATGATTAGTTTCCAATTTATTTTCCTGATTTATTCTCGTCGGTTTATTCTCAAGAAAATCCTCCATTTTCTTTCTCACAGATGAAATTGACCCTTCGACGTATTCATTTAACAGTGCCCTTCGTCTTCTTCTTCTTCTTCTTCTTTATCATTTCGTCTGAAAATACTAGTGATTTTTATAGTCGTGGAATTAGAATAAACAAGGTATTGAAAGAAATAGAGAAAAATTGCATTCTCGCTTTCTTGGAAGTTTCATTTTTTTTTTCTTCGAACATTTTCTAGGAAATTGAACTGGCGTTTAGGGCTATTTTGATATGATTTTCTTTCGGGATGCAGTGTTTGAATGTGACAATTCAGTTTGTTGTTCATAGCACTTTTATTAGATTGATTAAAATGTTTTTAAAAAAATACATAATTTGTATTTATATATTAAAAAAAATTATTATATTTAATCAAATATGAAAAATGAAAAGAAGAAAGTGAGAGAATGAATTAGAAGTATTTTTTATCTTTAAAAATAAATAATAACTTTTAATTTTGATCCATCCAATGAGAGTATTCTTAGTTATCATCGAAATTATTGATATATGTTGAACACTCCTAAGTATATGTTTGTCTGTAGGTTATAGATTTTGTGAGTTGGGTATTGAAGATTTTGGGGCTTAGATTTTTAATTTCTAATTTCAATTCCATTTGGAGTTCAAAACAAATCCGTTCAGACGAAGTAGTAGTTTTAAAAGAAGAAGGAGTGGAGGAGAACTGTAAATGAATAACATTTTACAATTTTAACCCTAATTATCCATTTCGTGCCTCATGGGAGGCTTCTCTGTAGCATGGCTCATTAATTTGATATTTTGAAAGTTAGTTTATAAAGAGCCAATCGATATAAATTTATAATTGTTATATTATATATTAAATTGTTAATTAATACAAAATAAAACTTTAATTTTATTATTCAAGTCTATTAATCTTCTAACATAAAATTAATATAACACGTGGTATAATATGAAATTAATCTTATAATTTTTAAAATAACATTTGATATAACATATAAATTTTAATATTATAATATATAATTAACATAAATTTTTAATCTTAAACATAAATATTAATACTAAGTTATTAATATAAACTTACTTTTGATATATATATATATATATTAATGATAAATACATTTTTGACATAATAAATTATAATATCTATATATATTTTTTTTGTAAATACATTTTTACACATTTAATCATATATACTCATACAAAAGGTCTAGGACTTATATAGAATATAGTCAATATTATAATTTATACTAGTATATGTTACTTATTATAAAATAATATACTTATACTATAATATAAATAGATTAATAGTTTAGTATACAAACATCATATTATTACTAACATTAATAATTTATAAAACTGGAAAAATCAGACCGAAATAAATAAAAAAAAAATCAAAAATTCCGATTTCAATAGTGAATCAGCCTAGTATCAATTATTAAATTTTCAAAATCATTGTATATCGATTTGGTTCTAGGAAATGTACAAAACAGGACCAAACCGGACAAATAAGACCCCTAATTTTGTGCCTTATTGACTTGGCTGCTTTCTTAATTACAACTATCCTAAATTAGTTATCACTGCAACGGAATGCTAACATATTATTATTGATGGAGCCCTAAATTAGTTCGTACTTTTTAAAATAAAAATTTTAAAGATAGATAGACAATATCATTTTGATATAATAAGTAGAAACATAATATATAACAAAATGAGACATAATGGACATCACCTTGACATGCATTTACGATTACAATCATATATATATATATATATATGTGTGTGTGTGTGTGTGTGTGTGTGTGTTACGCAACTGCTTACCCAAAACCAAAATTGTAATTAGAAGTTAGGCAGAGAGAATGTGTACTTGGAAAAAAAAAGCAATCATCCAAGCAATTTTCCCCATGAGAAACTCGCATTTTCCGATATCTTTTGGAAGTCATTCGAATTTCGAATGGCATCATCTGAAAGGAGTACGATTGGATTGCCTATAAAAATAAATCAAAGGGCGATTGACTACAGACCTTAGGTCCTTAACCATAATTGTTTAACAGATAATGTTTCCTACATTAAAAAATACAAAAAACAATCATCATATATTTCGACGGTGCACATAAGTTCCACAGATCACGGCTAAACTACAATCTGGAAGCGTAATTTATCGGCTCGCATCGTCTTCTTTGCTCTTATTGTTAAGTTAAAACCAATGCCAAATCAAATTACAATACAAAACCAAAGTTCTCTGAGTTGAAGATAAATTGCCCGGCAACATATATATTGCTTGGTGTGATCGGGATGTTATTAGTATCCTACAAATCGTGACCGTACATTGAATTGGCTGCAGCCAAGAGAGCAGCTCCTATACCAGATCCATCTTTTGAGTGTTCTATAACCACATTCTTTGACACATCCGAGCCTAGAAGCTCTGTAACCGCATCCTGCAGGTATCTTCTGTATTGGGGGTAATGTTCATACAAGCCTCCATCCATAGCCACCACTGTCCTCTTCCCAAATATCAGACCTTTTGAATCCTCCTCCATCTTTTGCAGGATTCCCACAATTCCTGCACCAGCTAAGCGGCCACCTCTCTTCACTATAGTGTCGCAAACCTCCACAACAATCTTCCTTGCACTTAGGTTGCTCTCGACCTACTCCCAATGTTATAAAAAGAAAAGAAGACCAAATAAATCAATCCTTCGGTAAACGAAATCATAGAAAGCTTCAAGGGCATTCCAAAAAACTATTCAAAACATATTGCAGATGTGTGTGTGTACACACACACACACACACACACACACACATATATCTTACTATGGTGGTTGTTATCATCATTATATTAATGGTCCAAAAGGCTAGTGTCACAAATGTTGTCTCTTTCATCCAACAAAACAACGTGATACATAGAAGTAGGCAAAACTGTTGTTTGGAAAACAATATGAACTTTGGTTTGTGAGGGAGGAAACAAATTCTTCTAAAATCTAGTGCATTGTATTCCCACACTCAAAAATTGATTAAATATTTCGAGTTACCAAGATACCTTCAACAAATATTCACAGCTAATCTCGAGTTCCCAAGCATTGTATGGTTACCAAACCTCCAATTCACCAACACAATATAAGAGGATGAATTTCAAAAGGGAGAGACAATGCAAGGAGCTTACCGAAGCTAAGTCATGGAGAATTGAGCCAACAACTTTAAGATCGTCAGAGTCATCCTGCTGCATAGCACAAATATTTGGGGTCCTGCAATATTAGTTCAGAAGACACTATTATGGTAAGAATGCCAATTATAATTAACCGAGATTAGCATCAGATAAAAGAGGGATAATCCTGAAGGCAGAGTGAAAGCCAACTCTATACCCAGTTCCCATACTAGAATAGCTAGACAGTATTTTTGGATTTGAAATGCAGATGCAAGGATACAGGACCAGAAAAGGTTCGGATGGAGACATTATGATGGAAGAGGACTACAATGTTTTGAGTTAACTAGCAGTTCTTTCCCACGAGAGTAAATTCACATCCTTCATGAAGCTGTTCAAAATAATCAGTACTTGACGTTTCGTACAATCAACTGTAGATTTTACGTTTATTCAAATAGATTTCCTTCTAACAATTCCTAATAAACAGATTTCCTTCTGCCTTTTAATTTCATTGTACATCAGAACAGCGTGACAACAATGTGGATAGTTATTTCATAAAAAGGCTATTTTCCCATTACTGATCCAGGAGATCTATTCAAATCACCATAAACATCTTTGTTATGGATATGAGACCCAAAAAGTGGGAGAGAGGGGGGAGGGCGGTAGATCCCAAGGTGAAATACAGACGACAACAGCACGTATAGCATGCTATTAAGTGTAGTTCCAACTTCTACCAAATAGCAACAAGATTGATATAGATCTACAAATTTGACTCTAAGGCGAATTGTATGCTAAAGAGAACTTCAGGTTACCTGAGTATAAATGGTATGGACAGTTTTTCTGGAAAAGAATCACCAAACAGATCTCCTTCTTCAGCCATCTTCAGTAGCACTCTTCTTACAATTTCACCAAGATACATTCCAGAGATTGTCTTCTCAAAGATCTGTTAATGACATATGATCCACCGTTTATAACTTCTACAGATTGACCCAACAAAAGTAAAATAACACAGATGACAAAACCCCGAGCTTACCTGCTCACCAGGATTAATAGATGCAGCATCCATATCTCTATCAAAAACGGTTAAAGGAAGACCTTTTGAGAATGCTCCCCACTCAGTATTTATAATCTGCATCAAAGAATTTAAGGATTAAAATATAAACTATGAGTATTAGAAAATTACTAAAGAGTTGGAGCCCTCATATACACCGTTCTTCCCGAAGAAGACATGTGACTTTGAAGCTTAGGAATAGCATCCATCCGCTCAATATAGCAAGCATTCGTTCCAGTACCCAAAATGACAGCAACCATGACATCATCATCCCAGTACCTTGCTCCAGCTAACGTCCCGACTGCATCATTAACCTACATTGCATCGATTTATCAACTATACATTGTTTCATTGTTTTACTCTCCAAGTAGGACGTAAGCCTGAGTAACAACATACCAGGGCAGATACTTGCATCTCCAGTCCTTGCCTTTCCATTGCCTCATTCAAACAAGCCACTACATCTCTTCCTGCCTGTAAGGTGTTCAGAGATTCCCATTATGCTTGTATCACTTTAATAGACTATGACATCATTCCTAAGGAAATATGGCTGAAAATTACCATTTTAAGTAAAAATTTATTATTACCAATAGGCGTAGACAAGTACACTAGATGAATACAAGAGAAAACACTTAGTTGGGATGCAGAAATAGAAACAGGGAAAATGACTCTATTGACTGGAGTTACTATGAGTCGGTTATCAATTTAGTAAACAAGAAAAATTACCAAACAGAATTGGACTATCAAACATTGACTCTATTGAGAAAAGAGAAGTTAATATGAGTCAAATCAGCCACAATAGTGAAACTTTATTCAAAGTTCACTTCTCAGGGTATTGGAATTGATAATCAATGATTTACAAAACCATCATTTAACCTAGATTCAATCGGTTATGCTTCATGCCTTAATCTTACCATGTCATTAACTGGCTCTCTTTCTGAAATCCTGTCAAAAATTGCAATCAATCAATGGAGAAAGAAACCAACCAGAATCCCACAAACCAAGAAGTCCTTTCTAGAATTGAAGGGGAAATACAAGTACGTTTTAAAGAAAGTTTATAACATTTATGTTTCTAAGACAACATTGTTAAAAATGCCACTAAGATAAGAATTTCCTCATAGAACAGAACTTCTACTTTGGTCTCCTATGATCCACAATATGTTAATATAACCGTGATCAATATATACATTGGATTTTGTCTCTGCCTTTTTCAGGATTTTTTTTATAAGTAATAATCTTTATTGATTGAATGCAACTAGACATAGCCCATGTACACAGGTAGTATACAAAAGAGACCTAGTTTCAGGATTACAGCTAATTGAATTGATGAGGATAATCAGATTTCAGTTAATGCTAATACGGATGTTAGAAACAAGGTCAATACCATCAATATTATCACTTCCTGCTCAAACATTTAAGAAAGTGGGGAAACACGAACCGTTCCAGAGACTGCAAACCCCTTGGTCCACTTGATTAGTATGCCAGAATCTATAGACGTCTGCCTCACGGGGAAAGAAAATGTGAATCCAATTTCTTTTTCCTTCCAGATTGCATGCTAAACTTCCTGCCCTCCCTTTGAGCAAATTTTTCCAACCCAGAAGCAATAAAATCAAAAAGCTCCTACAGTTTTTGGACTCAAAAAATGAAGAATAGCTGGAAAACATATTGCCAAAACAGACTTAACATTAAACTAAAAGGTATGTGCAAACAGACCTCAGAGGTACCAAACATGAGATCCTGAGGAATCGATACTTGCTCGAACTCGGTCGCAATCACACCGTCTTCCTTCCCACCTAACTGCACCCTCAGCACCCGAAAGTTTGTTCCACCAAGATCCAACGCATAGAACAACCCTTTCTCATTCCTATCAAAATATAACATAAAATGTGGATAACATTTAAATTGGTCAGTGTAAATGATAAATTATCATTTGTATTAAGTTAAAAAGAGATGTAATTGCTGAGGATTTTTTTATAAAAGGTATATGCCGGCTTATTATGGTATCAGAGGGGGCTGTGCTATGTTTGAGCCTGAGTTCATATAAAATTAAAGTCACAATTTTCTATCAATGTAGGCTTCGGGGATTTTTATTTTTTTATAAGTGATGTAGCCTTCGGGGGATAAGTGATAGTTTGCCAACAAAAACGTCCAAATTACCGGAAGCATCTTTTGAATCCTCAAACAAGTAAGAGAACGGAAGTCAGAGGAAAACAAATGTTCAGAGAAAGGAGGAAAAAAAAAAAAAGGAAAGCGTTCTTGATCTATAAGTACTTTAAGGTACCTTTGTTCGACATATTAGGAATCAACAACTTTGTCGCCATATAAAAAGAACAAAAGACTATTCCAAAATGTGTAAGTTCAAACACTACGCTAAGTTCTAGTAAACTGAAGCAAAAACCAAGTCAGCAAATTCAACACCAAGAAGAGCAGTACCTATATATATATATATATATATATGAGAGAGAGAGAGAGAGAGAGGATCAAAGTAACATGGAATTTCAGAGTTAACATAACATACAGACCCAGTTGGGAGACTGTCAACATAGCTGAGTATCATCTTGAGATCACTGCCACCATCCATCGCAAGCCCAGAGCGCATATCGGCAGCCATGGCGTCCGCCACGTGGCGGAGAACAGGCAGGGGAGTTGCACAGTCGTGCTTTAACTTGGTGAGTAATGGGCCGACGGAGATCGCGCTAGATCGAACGGCCATCCTGAACCGAGGCGTACGCCGGTGGGATCGCGGGAGAGAAAACGATCCGAAGGCGGGGGAGGTGGCGGCGACAGACATTGGTACTAGACGGTCAGATCTAAGAAGAAGGAAGAGATTAAAACTGGTTGGTAGAGACAGAGAGAACATATACAGTGAGAGTAGTGTGTTGATCTTATCTACTGCGGGAAGGATTCAACTGTTGTTCAATTTTATTATTAAGTTTTTAGTTAACGGGTTTTGGGTAGCTAACGACCTAACTGTTTCTTAGCTTTTCTATCAAATATAAAAAGGAAAAATCACGGGAAGTACAAAGTAGGAAGCTTTGCCGTCTGGGTGGGCGGAGAAGACGATGTGGACACAACATCTTGTCCTCGTTCGATAGGTCAAATGATTCAGCGTTTTACTTCTGTTGGGATATTCTCTTATGCCCTAGCGTGCACCATACGCTCATATTACACCTGGCGATGTTGGTAAGCTTATATATATATATATATATATATATATATACTAGTTAAGAATGCAACGTGCGATGTACGTTTATCTAGTTAAAAAAATCATAAAAAGAAATATGATATATTACACAATAAAAATTTTTGTATACTTATATTATAGCATGATATAAAAAAAATATATTTATAATTATACGAAGATTTCGTATTAGACACGTCTCCATAGATGATGTGTAATATTTTATTCAAGTAGACTGCATAAATTTGTAATGAAATGTATGTTTGAACTAGTCTAGATTGCCTAAATTAATAAATATTAGCGAGTTTTTTTTTTCTAAATTGATAACAAAGTTCATTAATAGTTTACGGATAGTTAAAAAGATTTATACAATGAAGCTGTTCATATTTGCCATCTATGATATAGTAATAAAGTATAATGTCTAAATTGATATCATAAGAACGTGTTGTTACAAATTAACTAAACAAGAAGGAACTTAATGAAAAATCTAGTAGAAAGTTGTATACGTCTACGATTTACATCATTTCCATATCAATGATCTTCAAAGTGAAAAAAAGCACACGTAGATGTCCTTCAAGAAATTCAAACATTACATAGAAGTGTACTTTCAAAGTAAATTAGAAAATATAATAAGTAATTATGAGAACAACCTATAGAAAAAAAGTATAAAATTGTAAAATTGTAATTATTGCTGGTAACTATATTAAAGAAGATAATAGAATTCTAATATTTTGAAGTAGCATGCATATGAAAAAGCATTTATAAAGAATGTATATTACTAAATTTTTCTTCATACCTATTTAATGAGATTAAAGTATTTAGTCGGCTTTGTTAAGTAATATATATAAAAATAAATAAAATTACAAGAACAAAAGGCATGATTGGAAATATTCACTATCATGGTGAGTAAAATTCACATTTGAAATATTTTTTATTAGATATGGTATGTATAGATTAAGAAATTGTCTAGAGTACTAAATTGTCAAAGTATTCAGAAATAGTAAATATGCAAAGTATGATGAAAGAATGAAAAGTTTAGAAGAAAAAAGTATCTTACTAATTTCTCTAGATTAGAAATAATCTTAATAAGAGAAATATATCTGAAATTAAAAAGAAAGAAATTATAAGAATGTTGATCAGAAACAATGTTGATCAGAAAAGTATGAGTGCTAATTGCTATTACATGTTTTGAAAGACGTGTGCCAAATATTTTTCTGAATACGTTATTTATCTTTTTTCATTTTTTTAGTTTTTTTTTTTTACATTTATTTTCTATATATACTTACATATTTTTTTTAGAAGTAATAAAAAAAATTATAACATCACTTTCAAAAATATTTATTTAATTATTATTTAAAAAAAAGTTTATAAAAAAGTACTGATTATCATGAATTTAATGCCAAATATTAAATTTGAAAGTGTCTGTATATAATTGATCATCACGTGGTCCATGCACGATCACAACCATTCAATGGTGTTTTTTTTTCTAGTACACGTACGTATTGATCGGTCATGAATTTCTTATTTATTCCTATTTATTGTCTGAATAATGTATATAAACTTGTTATAATAATTTTGTTTTAAATTAAGGCTTAACATAGTACATACACAGATATAATTAATATATATATATAAGTTATTATGAGAAAGTAAGTATTTGTGATATTTTAATTATAATTAAAATGATTATTTATAATAAAAATAAATTTTTTATTCACAAATAATCTTTTTATTTGTAATTAATATATTATAGATACCTATTTTTTTGTAGTATATAATTAAATTACATCTTGAATCTTTGGTTTGTATGTAGCAATATTTTTGAGGCTCTAATTAACACATCTTAATTTAACATGTAGAAATAAAACTAAAGTTATATATATATATATATAATATAGTATAATATCGTTGCTACAATATAACCGTCAATTTCTAATTAATTTAATGAATATATGAGATAGTTTAAGAGATAAAATAATTTGAGATATATTTTATAAAATAAATAAAATAATATTATTATAAAATAATATTTGTTTTAATATTATTATTATTTTATACTTTAAAAAGATTATATTAAAATTTCTATTTTATATAAAAATTTTAAAAAATATAATAATAAATTTGAAATAGATTCGTCTTAATTTTCAATCCAAATGGGACAATAATCGTATTAGATCGGGCCTGAGCATAAATATCTTGAGAGACACGAAATAATGTAGGTCAAAAAAGTATGAGTGCTACAACATGTTTTGAAAGACATGTACCAAAGATTTTCTGAATAGGTTATTTAATTTTTTTTATTTTTTCAGTTTATTTTCATTTATTATCTATATATACTTACATATTTTTTGGAAGTAATAAAAAAAATTAAAACATCATTTAAAAAAATTATTTAATTATTATTTAAAAAAAAGTTAAAAAATGTGGATCTAGAAAGTGAATTAAGATGCATGGCAGAAGCTTATTACTTAAAGGATGCAAAGTCTCATGTTTAAATTGGAGGTGCGTGGCGGGCCTTGAATTCATCTACTTGCCATTCATCAGCTGAACCTTACTTGGAATAGTGGTCAAGCAATCTTAGTTATCAATATATGCTGCTGGGATGCGGTTTTCACGCGCAATTGAGAATAGACATACATGATGGGAGTTTATTTATTAGTTTTTTGTGACTTTTTTTTGTATTTTTTTTTTGTGGCTTTTGCATTTCTTTAGATATATATACTTATATATGCAACGTGCGATCCATGTTTTCGTAAGTCAAAAAATAAGTTTATTAGAAAAACTATTTTAATTGAAGAAAATTTTATTATTATAGGAAAATGAAAAATTTTATATTTATCTATACATTGCAAATGGTTACAAATCATTTCTACATTGCTGAATAAAAAGTGACATATAACTTCAATTTCAACATTTTTATGTAGTAAGAAAAGTGTAATCTAAGCAATAGGTTAAAAATGAACAATTGAATAAAGAAATTTCACATATAATAGTTAAAGAATTAGCTTCTCTTACATGAAGAGTCCTGGAGTAATTTTTACAGTCCAAAATAGTATATCAAATATTACATCTTAGCATTTTCTCAATAATAATTAGGACATTTCCAAAAGTTAGTTCCAACTATACTTTAACATAATGCTTGAACCCAAAAATAAAAGTATGATGCATTTGAGTTTTAGATATTTAGAAAGCATGTTACATACGTAAGGCAATGTTCGCATTGTAAAGTTATGCTATATCATCTGCAGTAACGATTGTTATGACATTGAAATTTTTGTTATGTGGATTTCTTGGCTGGATGTCTCTAGTAAGTTGCATTGTCCATCGCTTCTCACAACTTTTTGCTGTCATTTCTTGCAAATAAGGTAGGTGTTCCTACATAAATTAATATTTATTTATTGGAATAAGTAGTATTTGAATGAAATATTTAATAAGGAAAAAATTATTTAGAATATAGCAAATAGTATCTATAAATTGTTGGAAATGAATGATAGCTTTGTTTTTATGACAGCTTTGTTTTTCATGCAATCTGATTTGTTTGGTTTATTTTATTTATTATTAGATACATAATGACCTACTTAGTCCAAATCATAAAAACAATGGTATAGAGATTTGCTTTATATGGTTTTTTTTTTTTGCATGTGATTTCAATTTTAGTCGTCTAAGAATAGATAGTAGTTGTGAAGATCCAATAGATGAGTGAATGTTGTGCTTTTTCTAATGCACGTCCAATTAATTTTTTCTTTTGTTCATTTTTTTTTTGAGTAACTTTAGTTTTTTTTTTTTGAACATAAAATTAACAAACTTGTAAAAAACATTTCCTTCACTATTAAGTCAAAGAAAAAGTAAAAATAAACCAAAGTAGAATTCAGTGAATAAATTTTGTGGCAGTGGTGTTTTTTTTAGATGAGTATTGTCTGGTACAATGACAAAATTATTATGTTGCCATCTTTGAAAATTCTTGGAGAGCTTTTTGTAAATATCCTGTCATATGTTTAATTGGCTGTGATACTCAATTCTTGATAATGATAATTGTATGTTGTTTAAGAAAATGTTACAAATTACAAAGCTTGAGGAATATGTGTTTGGAAATGGTCATGTTTAGAACTAAAAAAAAAATGGTCCATCTTTACCAAAAATGGAAAAGAAAAAGTCACAAAAATAGAGTGATATTTGATTTTTTAGGAAATAGCGAGAAATTTATTATAGTAACTTGTGGATGTGGACTTGGAATTGATAGATATTTGTAGTTGAAGATGAATTATATGAAAACAGTTAAGTTTGGTGTATATATATATATATAAGCATGTTGTAATCATATTGTTAGAAACGTTGTCCTGCATTTGTCCAAATAATATAACATGTGATATTAGCGTGTTAGAATAATGTAAGATTTTAAATAAATATTTGTTGGTTAAAGTAAGTTTGTTTATAATGTAGCTTAAATTAAAAGTGTCAGGTTTTTTTAAGCTTTTGTTTATTGGTAGAGCTAATAGATATTTATTTATTGATAAAAAAATGGTAGGAATGAAAAAGTCTGAAGAAGTTACATTATTTGTTGTAATATGACAATTTTATTTTTGATATTTTTTTTATTTTGGTTTTAGTATTTTCTTCATTCATTTTGAGAAGTGAATTTTTTATGTTGTAGAAAGAAAACTTTAGTATTCATTTTGAATAGTTTTTGTAATTTTATTAAAATTGAATACTCATTTATGTTGTAGAAAGGAAACTTTAGTATCCAATAGGTAAAAGTAAAAATAGAATGAGTAACTTATATCTTCATTGAATAGCAATGTAAAGCAAAACATTAGTTAGATTGAGAAGTATTACCTCGCCATCATGTTCCATAAGATTTGTTGCTTTGCAACCTAAAGTAGTCTCTGCAACTGGTCCAAATAAAGTTGCTGGTAGTTGTCCTATACCATCATCCACTTCAACATATGCGCGAGTACTATAAATAAAAGATGAAGAGTATAAGTTAACATGAGTAAAATAAATGTATTATAATTGTAATTTATAATTTGACAGTAACAAACATACCGAGGCTGTGTAGTGTTTGTTTGCTTGCAATAAAGACAGTTGAACGTTTCATTATACTCATATCCTGTTGCTTTGTGGCATCCAATGCAAGACATATAAAAGAAGCTTTGTTGCAAGTCCATGATAATGATTTTTCCTCTAATCCAAAATCGTGGTTTCTACATCATATTTAGTGTGGTTTCAGAGTGATATTTTAATATTAAGAAATCGCATGTATTATGTTACAATGTTTGTACATAAAGAATGTCAAATTTTTTGAAGTGTATTAACTTTACCTTTAAAGGCTGCAGTGATTTTAAAAGTGCAGGAACATCATAAATCTTAGTTATGGGCTGGATAGCAGTAGTTGAGGTAGATGCAGATTCATTTTCTAAGCAGCTCTCAACGATGTCATCAAGTAATTGATAGTTCAATGTTGCCCTTCAAATGAAGAAAAAAGCTGGAATTAGAAGTAATTATTATAGATTAATATACTAATTTTTTATGTTGTGAGAGATTATAGTTAACACAAATAATACATTTTAACTATAGAACTCAATCTAGATTTGCACAGCTATAATAGAAATAGCTTCAAAGCAGTAAGGATTGACAGGATTACCACTTTGCTAGTTCTGCTGCATTAGGAATAAGAGGATTTATTGTGAATATCGTTGTTGGACGAGATGAGAGAGACAGAACTAATTCATCGAAAAAGCGATTAAAAAATATTTGTAATATGTAACAGAAAGAAATTAGATTTGTTATATTAAAGAGATAATACCAGTGTAAGATCCAACTTTCAGATGTGTAGCTAAAATGACAGATTTTGCTCCAATAATTTCATAAAGCTTTTCACATTCCATATAGACAAATCGATCCCACATTGTTAAAAATATGGGTTTCAGGCTACAACATTTATCAAATATATATATATAGTTGTAGTTAAGGCAAGTATAATAAAATTTAATCAATTTGAAAATTGACAATAATATGCAAATAAATAAAAAACAAATTTACCTTAGATCAATAAGAAGTATTTCTTGGATCATGGTTGGGCCTTGTGCTGTGTTCACTTCTCGAGGCAATTTAATGTGAATTGCGACAGTCATGAAGTCTAAATAGTAAAAGTGAAATATTTATTTTTTAACACTGAAATGTTATATGATGTTTTTGCATGAAAATATTTAAAAAATCTTTACCTATCTCAGCAATTGTGTCTTTATATGCATCAAGTTCATTAAAATGCACAATGTTGTACTCTGGTGGTTGTAATGCGTCTTCATCATTTGGAATCTCTTCAACAAGAGTTCTTGAATTTATGATCCATTGATATTGATGTGTATTACTTCGAAATTTAGGATCTAATGGTTTGACATAAGCAGTACTGATATAGTATGATTGAAAAATGTTGAACGTATGATCACGCAAGTCTATATCTTGATCAAACATGGTTGCTTGCAATCGATTACCCTGTAAAATATGAGATTGTTTTTGACAAAGTAATGGTGTGTAGATAAAGTTATACATAGGTATTAAAAATTGTAGCAATTGATAGCTGGAACAACATAAATATAAATTGAAATGATTATCTCATATAAATAAATGTAATGCATGTAGAAATTTGCTATTTTTAAATATGAAATATGATACTTGTAGTACCTTTGGATCAATCAAAATTAACTTTTGATAGTTGATTGGTGAATTTTGTCCAGTTCGTTTGGGTGCTTTTTCAGCCACAATCATCTTAATCTTCCAATTACGCGTATTTGGAGTGATATCTTTAATTGATGTGTAAACCGTACGCGGCATCTTGAAAGCTAGTCATATAGAAGCAGTGCAAACATGTTAGAAATCACAATTTAGAACATTCTACAGATTAATATAGGGATTTAAGTATAGTATTATTAATGTAAATAACAGAAAATTGAAAACAATGAGTTGCATTTTCTATGATAACTAAGCAAATTATAATGAGTTAAAATGCTTATAATACAACAGTATTACCTGGCTAAGTATTTCATGAATTTGCAAGCATTAGAAATTCTTTATAAACAATATTTTTTGTGTAACATTCTTGAACATTTTCCTTCAAGATTGGTCTTATCAGAATTTTTATTGATGCAGCATTTTTTGCTCTTGACAATGCTACATATAGTTGGCCATGACAGAAGACTGGTTGAGGCAAATAAATTCCAACAAATTGTAATGTTTGGCCTTGAGCTTTATTTATTGTCATTGCGAAGTATAATTTTATGGGAAATTGTGTTCGCTTGAATGGAAACCCGCCACTTTCTTCAGTTGTTGGTAAGAAAGGAATCCTTGGTATAAAAACTTGTTTCCCACTATGGTGCCCAACAGCAATTTCTGCACTAATAATATTCTGTTCAAATTTTCGACAAATAAGACGTGTTCCATTGCACAGCCCTTCTGAAGGATCAATGTTTCTAAGCAACAAGATAGGACAATCTGTTTTAAGCAGCAATTCATGAGGTGGAAGGCCATTTGGAGTCAAAGTATTTTAAAAATCCTCCATAATTCCTTATTCAGATTTCTCAGTTGTTTCATCAAAGCTATAATATCGTATCATTTCACCAAGAAATCTCTTAATAAGCATTTCATTCATTTCGTCAACAGAGCTGTTCTTCGGCGGTAAAATAGCTCGATTTAGCATTTCTGACAAATTTTCAGAATATTTAGCAATATTTCCAAATACAGCATCCATTAAATTGTTCAAAGAATCAACCTCATTTTCGTAACTAATAAGCATGGAATCTGGAATCCTGATATTTTCTTCAATGGTTATTGGTGTGGTTCCATTGCCAACTTGAAGCAAATAATTGGAGAAACTTGGATCTAATCTTGCTCGCATATTTTCTGTTAGTTCAATTTTAATCAATGTAGGCCATAGGTATGAAGAAGCTAAGCTGGCATCAATTTGTTGTTGTCTTGTACCTTTTCGAACAACGGGCAAAACTTGGCGAAAATCACCTCCAAATACAATGACCTTGCCACCAAATGGTAATTCTGAATCATTTAGATCTTGTAACATTTTAGACAGTGCTTCTATAGATTCTTTTCTAGACATTGGTGCCTCATCCCATATGATTAGTCTAGCGAGACGTATCAATCTTGCAAGCCCACTTTGTTTGCTAATATTGCATGTATTATTCTTGTCAAAATCTAGTGGAAGTTTGAATCTTGAATGTGCTGTTCGGCCTCCTGGCAAAATAGATGCAGCAACTCCAGATGATGCAGTTGCAAGTGCAATTAATTGATTTGATCTGACTGATGCAAGGAGTGCTTTATATAGAAATGTCTTTCCTGTGCCGCCTGGCCCATGAATAAAGAATGCAGCAGGTTGATTTGTGAAGACTTTTTCTATGATAGAATTATATGCATTTTGTTGTAGATGGTTAAGAGATGTTGAAGCAAAGAGGTCTTCCTCTGGAATTATCACTGTTGATTCATCATTAATTTCTCTACATCCAGTTTCATCATCATGAAAAGAAACAGTGCCATCTATCAAGTTAAATGTGTTGATATTCTTTCCCATTGACTCAAGAATGGAAGCAATGTCACGTAAAACTTGAATTCTAATTTTTGCTGAATTTCCATTATGTTCCTGAAAGTCCATTGACATATCTTCTTCAAAGCGACTCCAAATTTCTCTTGGATTTGTTGGGTTACAATAAACAAGGATTGTTGCAAATAACCATCTCAAGTTGTATGGCATTTGATAAAAATATGCTTCTTGCAAAGAATCTTCCAGACTACTATCTTTTTGTAATAGGCCATGCAATGCAGCTGCTTCACAAAATGTTGTTGCCATTACACCATTGACTGTTTTAAGCTGATCAAATGATAAAGGACCTTTGATATGATTTAACAAGATCCTCAAGTAATATCTTTCCCCTTCAAATGGACTTGCTGTTACAATTCGGCCTATAACAGTTAGCTTCTTTCTAGGAGTCCACATCTTGTATTGTTGACTCCAAACAAAATCTCTAGGGAAATCTTTATATAACAATGTTCTTGCATGTTCATTTGTTCGGTTTGTTGCAAAAAACTCTGTAAGCATTGCCTTTGTTGAGCGATCAGAGGTTTGAACATTGGTCAAATCTTGATAAGAACGAAAAGATACCAAATGTTGATTTTCAAGGTGTAGATGCAAACTATATACAGATGGATACATTTCATTAAGAATAAAACCATATATTCTCCACATTGCCTCAGGTGGAGAAATCCATCGAGCTGCTTGGAACTGCTGAATCTCATCTATTTCATGAGTGATATCTTTTGAAGCCAAATTAAATGCAATACGATCATGGCCTTTATAGACGTACTTATAAAGGTATTTCACAGCTTTTATCATGAAACAAATCTCTACATTAATATGACAATCAAACTTTGCCAGAAGATATGAGTTATATGGAACGACCCAACAATTGTCCAATTTTTGGCCTCGAACTTTGGCAGTAACACCATTGTTGCATCGTTTGTATTGTGGGAAACAATCAGCTCCAACAGTAGTAGTGGATGCAAACTTCTTTGGATAATGGTTTTTACAAGAACCATTTTTTTTTCATACAAACATTAGTTGGATTTAATATTCCACAAGGCCCATGCATCATATGCCTCACAACTGCTTTGTATAAATGCGGATTTGCATTTTCATCAGGAATTTCTACACATATAATTTGATCAATAGCTTCAGGAGCATGAATTTTCCAATCTCTTTGCAGTATGATTAAGAAATGAGCATGTGGCAATCCTCTTTTCTGATGTTCAATCACATAAGCGTAAGCTGAGATTTTTCCAAAAATTTGTCGTTTGAGTAGATCATCCTTCAAATTCTCAAACATTGCTTTAAAAATCCGGGCAATTAAATCAGGCCGATTTTGTGCTTATTCTTGTGGTGCTAATTCATCTAAGATTTCTTTCCAACTTGGATTGCACGTCATGGTTAGAAAAATATCAGGTTTTCCAAAGTGCTGGACTAAAGCCATTGCTTCTAAATATCTTTTTCGCATATCTCTTGGGCCACCAATAAAATATGAGGGTAAAATGATGTGTTTGCCAACTTTTGAAGCGTCAGTTTGTCCAACTGAAATACAATCAACAATTCCTTGATATACTTCAGATCGAATTTGCTGTTGTTGAGTTCGAAAGTAATCTAATCTTGAAGTTTCAATTTTGACATACATATCAACAGCAAATTGTTGAAACAAACGACCAGATAGTAATATGATAGATTTCTGATTGACTCTGATTTGCAATTTGTAACAGTAATATTCACGGCATGAAACAGATGGTTTTTTTCTTTTTTGGTTCAAGACTGTAAAAGTGAGAGAAAGAATTAGGAAGTTGCAAATTTCAAAGTTTAAGAATGTACAAACAAAAGGAAATGAGCTATTTTGACCTTGTTGTTCCAAGCTAAGTAGCTGATATGCAGATGTAGAATGTTCAGGGTTAATTGATGATGTTGTTCTAGTATTCAAAGATGTCATTCCTTTCTAGACTCTTTGTATGCCTTGATGCCAACCAATATTCCCAAAAGGAAATAATAATGGATATTGCAAAGGATCGTAGCAGCCATAATAGTATTGAACTGTGTGACTCCCACCTGAATGGTTGGAAACAATAATATCTCGTCGTCTTAAAGGATTAGAGTCATCATTCTCAATCCAAATAGCTGCAACTTGTGATGCTGAAGGTGCATTAAAAACACGTTGATCTAGATTGACATCAGATCTGATTTGGATTTCGTATTTATCTAGATTAGGTACATCACCAAGGCTTCTAAAGAAACGTGAATATGGATTAACTTCAAGAATAGCCATGAGTTTAGCAATAATTGAAGGATCCAATCTTCCTGAGTCATAAATTCGAATTTGTAGTTCATGTTCAGTGTCATCAAAATATAACTGTAGATAAGTAGGATGTTCATGAACAGGCAGCAGCTGATTGATGAAATGATAAACTTGTCCTTGAGCTCGAAAGGTATAGATTCCTTTATTCCTTTTGCATAAATCTCTGTCAAATTTGACGCCAAATGATGTGAATGCAAATTTGTTGTTATAAGTGCGCACATAGTTACGAAAGTTGGTAGATTCAGCTGACTCCGAAATAAATAGTTGATAAAGTTGATCTGGAACATGATCGACAACCAAAGAAATAGTGCCATCAGCACAACAGAAGCCTTTTGTTTCATGATGGAATCTTTTTGCTTCACAATATTGACAAGATGGCATTGATGGCAAGAAATTTGCTTTAAGCGGAATACTTTGAAGTATTTGCCTAAAGCAAACAGATCGTTGAAGTTGAATCTCTATGGTGAAAACCAAACATACATGACATAAGGAGAGCAAAATTTTAGTTGTTTCAATTGAGTACATTTATACTATTATGAATGGAAGTGTAAGAAATAAATAAAAAAAGACAGGCAATTATGACCAAGTTGTAGGCTTCTTTTGTACCTTCAAAAGGTGTTGACATGATTGTTTGATAATTAACTTGATCATGAACAGAATATGCAGTCTATAGAAGAAGATGACAACACATGAGAAGACAACATCATATCAACACATGAGAGTTGATTGGAAATAAAGCGTAGAAAAAAATATGTATAGTACACCTGTTTATCCTGAATGTGTTGTAAATTGTATAAATCTTGTAGATTTCTAGTCCTTATTGTGGGTCGTAATGAGTTTGTAGAAGTAGTTGGTTGAGAAGAATCTTTCTCCATTGTGAGAACTTCATTTATGAAATAATTAGACATAGATATTTCAACATTAGGAAAAGATGTTTTTTCTATAGTATTAATAGAAAGCTCACCCGTTGGAACTTGACTGTTAGAGTGGAATTGGATTGGATTTTGCACCAATTGAGAGATGTCAATGTTCTACATAGTTACAAGACTGCCTTTTGAATGCTTGGTTGGCTAGAAGCAGCGATATTGGATGGTGGAAAATTACTTTCATCTTGAACAATGTTATATCTAGATGCTCTATTCAAAGCATATCTGTCTCTATTCCTTTTACGATGAGCCTCTTTGTCTTGCTCTGATAGTGAACTATAGGAAGTCCTTTTTCTTTTCTGATCTTCAGCACCTTAGAATTTTTATAACAAAAGTTTAATTTATCTAAATTTAAGAATATGGATGAAATTTTATATTTAAATGTATTTATGTTCTAATGAATCTTACCATTTATCATTTTATTATATTGAAGAAATGTATTTCTTCAAGAATTGAAGTTTGTTGAAGAAGGATCGAAGATGACAAATTGAAAAAATAGAGTGGTAAGGGAAACCTTATCTCTATAAGGAAATAGCAAATGTTATACATCTATTAATGAAATGTCTAATTGGACAAAATGTAATATTGAAGATGTTTTATAGGGAAATATTACAAATACGATAGTAAAATTCAATGCTATACATGCATATATGAAGTACACTTATATATCTAATTTTAATGATAGTAACTGGAAGCGGTTGTTATGGAAACACAAGCCATCTATAATATAAAACATATTGCATTGTTTAAGAATAAACTTAATTGAATTTTATAGTGAAATAAAAATATTTGTAGATGACATTATGACCTTTGTTCATTAATATGTTGCTAAGAAGGACAAGTTGTACCTTTTTTCTATGAATTAGCGTTCCAATAGTGGCATGTACCTAATAGTAGAAAAGTTGGAAAAGGTTAAATGAGAGCAATTTAAATGAAAAAAAAATCATACTAAATGATATAATATATTTTGAAACGATGTTAATTATATGAAGTAGCTAGAAATATTAGAAATATACAACAAAGAAAAAACTAAATAAGATCTATTATATAACAAGTAAATTGCTAATAAACATTACACTTATTAAGTTATTATCATTATTCTGGTTTGTTATTATTTTATTTTATTTCAAATATTACTTAGTTATTTCATAATTGTTTTTAATTAGGAAAACATATTTGATCCTCCTCTTTGTTTTGTAATAATAATATGGCCTTTTTCAATAAGAAAGTATAGCGTAAATCATTGGACATGCTTTTGGTATTGAATTTATGATTGAAATCATAATTTAAATCATAATAGTAATCTTAGATATAATACTAATATTTTTTATTTGAAGGAAATAAAGAAATTGAATTTAAATTTTATTTATTAACAATTTTAGAGGGAATTTGTGTGGGCTTAAGTTGTTGGAAGAGAATGTCCTTGTATTATAAAACTGTTGAAATTTGTTGGTATGTATGAATCTGATGTGATGTATATATTTGTAATAATTTAAAGAATCGTTATAAATATTAATTTGGCTGCTAATGATTAAAATAAGTTGGTGATTCTGTTGTGTGTTGGAAGAATTTTTGTTTGCTATTTAATGTGGAATTTAATTGACTTGATGCCTTTTGAATTGTTATTACATTAGTTTTATCATTGATTGGTTAATTATTAATTATCTCATTTTCAACTGTTATTATTATTGATTTCTTCATGATTTTTTGTTAGGTTATTGTGTAGTTATTGATTATTTGAATATGCCTATTATTATTTAGTTTTAATAAATTGTCAACTAATGTAAGTAATTTATTTTTACATGAGAAATGAAGTTGATTTCTGGAATTGATTTTATTAATACAGGAAAATCGTTTCAAAGAAATTCGATTTTATTTTATTTTGATGTGGTTTTAGAATAATGTTGTCATTTAAAGGTAAGTGCTGATTGATGTATTTTGAAATATGTAATATAGCAAATAAAAAGGGCAGGCATGTATCTAATAGTAGAAAAAGTAGATAAGATTAAGGGAGAAAAATTTAAATGAAGAACAAATCATACTGCTCAATACATAAGAGAGAGCAGTTTAAAAATATACAATAAACAATAAGTTAAATCAGAGAATATTACATAAAAAATAAATTGCTAATAAATATTGAACTTAATATGTTATTATCATTAATCTGGTTTGTTGTTATTTTATTTTATTTCAAATACTATTAAACTATTTGATAACTATTTTTAATTGGAAAAACATATTTGGTGCTCTTTGTTTTGGGATGATAATACATCATGGCTTCTTCCAATAAGAAAGTGTAATTTAAATAATTAGAGATGTTTTTGGTATGGAATTTATGATTGAAATCATAATTTGAATCATAATAGTAATTTTAAATATAATAGTAACTTCAATTATTTGAAGGAAATAAAGAAATTGAGTTGTAAAATTTTTTTATTAACAATTTAAAAGGGAATATGTGTGGGCTGAAGTTATTGGAAGAGAATGTATTTGCATTAAGAAACTATTGAAATTTGTTGGTATCTATCAAGTTGCTGTGATGCATATATTTGTAATAATTTGATAAATTGTTATATATATATATATATAGTAATTTGCTACTAAGGATTAAAATAATTTAGTAATTCTGTTAAAAGAGAGTAGTTTAAATGAAAAACAAATCATACTGATCATATAATATATTTTGAATTGATGTTAATTATAAAAATAGGTAGAAATGTTAGAAATCTACCACAAAGAATAAACTAAATAAGAAAATGTTACCTAAGAAAGAAATTGCTAATAAACATTGCAGTTAATATGTTTTTCAGAAAGTATCATGTATTATTTTAATAATAGTAATATAAGAGGCAATATTATTTGAAAGCTGTCATGCACTATTTTAATAATTTAACAATTTGTTAGAATTTTTAATATCATTCTTAATGAGTAAAATATATTTGGCATTCCTTACTCAAATTAATTTTTGTTGTTATTATATCATGTGAATTTTACTTATTGCATTTTGATTTGTGAATAAACTTTTTTGCTGATTCATTGGTTAGTTAGTAATTGTGTTATTTTTAATTATTAATACTACTGATTTCTTAATGACTTCTTGGTAAGTTTTCATTAGTTACTTAGTTATTATTTTGTGTGAAAATGCTTATGTGATTCATTAGTTAGTTATTATTTTGGCAATTTTGAATTGTTATTACTAATTTTGGATTATGACTATTTACTTGCGTTAATTTGGCTATTTTAATTTAAACGAATTATCTGTGCATTTTATTTTTACCTTTTTAAAGTGAATGATTTTGTTACTTTAGGATGAAAAATATTTTAATTTATTTTAGAATGTTATTGTATTTAAGGTGCTTTCATATAAACGATTTAATTGTATTTGATTTTGAATTTGAATTTATTTATTTATTGCAATTTATTCTGCAAAAAAATTTTGTTGTTTTAATGTGAATGACTTTGTAATTTTTTCATGAAAATAATATTTTAATTTAGTTGAGAACATTATTGTATTTACGTGCTTTAATATAATTTATTTCCTTGTATTTGATTTTCTTTATAATATTTGTATTTCGTTTTGTTATAATAAATAATTTCACTTCAATATTATTTTGAAATTTATTTAACGTTGTATTTGACGTTGTTAATTATTTGAATTTTTTATGTTTTCTCATCATAGTTTAATTCTTAATATTATATGAATTATTCTGAAATGCATTGATATTTTGAATATTTTTATTTCGTTTTCTTATAATAAATAATTTCACTTAAAAAATAAATTTGGATTTAATTAATGTTATATCTTACCTTCTTAAATATTTAATTCTTTTTTATTTTGTCATCATATTTTAATTCGTTTAATATAAATCATTTGACTGTATTTAAATTTATTTGTAATATTTTTATTTTGCTTTCTTATAATAAATAGTTTCATTTGTAAATTATTTTGAAACGTATTTAGTGTTATATTTTATTTTGTTAAATATATATAATTTTTATCATAATATTTGACTTATTAATATTATATTGAGTGTTAATAAATTATTTATTTTATTTTATTAGAAAATAATAAATTATTTTAGCTTATATAAATTTATTATTTTATTTGAGCATATTTTTAAATTTTTTCTATGAAGAAGGCCGGTTAATCCAAATAAAACGACCCAATTCGAAAAGGCCGAAATGCCTGTGAGGCTCAGCCCTTCGGCAGAAGGAGACAGCCCAAATGGAGCTGTCCGAAACGCAATGTTTTGGTGAAAACGCATGCCCCCATTTTGAAATGCAGCGTTTGAAAGGGCTTTCTGCCAAAACACATCGTTTTGGCACAAAGCCCTCGTCCGACAGCCCCGAACGCAGTGTTTTGCAACGGTTCCTTCCCCCCCTCCCCCCCAAAACATAGACTTCATCTTCAACCTCTAGGTCTGATATTCAGCCATTGAAGCTTAAGATTTTCTTCCTATCGTGTGCATCCTTCGCACCGCCTTCTCACTCCGGCCACCCATCGCAGCCTATCTCCCTTTCATCTTCAAGAAAGCTTCAGAAGCCATGTCCCAAACACCCTCACAGCAAACAATAATAGAACACAAGCAATAATAACAAAAAAAATAATCAAAGACGTAGAGAAAATACTTAAATGGAGAAAACCCAGTAAGAAATAAAATAAATAAAAAAAGAAATGAAAGAAACAAGTGCCAATTTTTTTCGGCACCCAAAAAGCAAGAACACAGAACGAACAACAGGAAAGAAATCGCTAAAACAGAGAGGAGAAATACATGAAGAAGAAGCAAATCCGAAAGAGAAAAAAAAAATACGCATAGTGAAAAATTTACCCAAGGATTTAACTTCGGTCCAGAAAAGGAAGAACTTCGACTTCCTTCAGCGTTTGTTTTCGAAGTCGGTTGACGTTTTCTTGGAAAAATGAGAAGCTTGAACGATCTAATCTATATCTCAATATTTTTAAATATATTAACCTTTAAATATCTAATCAAAATTGTAAAAAATCTTTGTTTGACAAAAAAAATCAAAGAAAGGACGTTAAAAGAAGAGAATAATAATATATATATTTGACATGAAGGAACGGTCAAAGCACGAAAATAAACTAACATAAATTCTTTGTCTGACCAAAAAATCAAAGAAAGAACGTTAAAAGAAGAGAATAATAATATATATATTTGACATGAAGGAACGGTCAAAGCACGAAAATAAACTAACGTAAATAATTAAACAATTAAGGGCTAATATTGGAATTGAAAAACGCTGATTTTACTGTTAAAGACTGTTCATCCGTGTAGAGACTTATATTATAGTAGTAGGATATGTTATGAGCAATAATTCTAATAATTCTGCAGAGGCAATAGATGACCCCCAACAAATTCACATGAGTATCGCTTTTCATTAGTGACTTTTGTAAATATGTACAGTACTTTTACACAATAATTTATACTTATAAATATGAATATTTTCGTTGAGTTTTGTACAACGAACAAGCAGAAGAAAGAAGAAAAGAAAAGAAAGAAAGAAAGAAAGAAAGAAGAAAGAAATAAAGAAAGAGGGAAAATTTAATTCTTGAGAAATAAAGAGTTACAAATATTCTCTTGTAATAATAATTTTTATTCTAATTTTATAACACGTTATCAGTACCACGGTTTTACTAATTCTGAAACTAGTGGTCTTATTCCTCTGCAAGTTTTTCAATATATTATTTGCAGTCTTTGATATATTTTGTTGATGATTATTATTTAAAATCTGTGTGAATTTATAAATATATTTCTAAGATACACATATTTATTTCATTATTTATATATGTAGAAAATGGCAAACCTTACAAAATTAGAATTCGTTGCTCTTGATATTTTTGGGAAAAATTATTTAGTATCGATTCTTGATGCTGAAATCATTCTTGATGCGATGAATCTAGATGAAACAATTAAAAAAGGAAATCAAACGACCCTGCAGGACCGTGCTAAAGCAATGATTTTCCTTCGCCACCATCTTTACGAAAAATTAAAAATTGAATATCTTACAATAAAAAATTCCTATATTTTGTGGAATAGTTTAAGGGATAGGTATGAACACTAGAAGACTGTCATCCTCCTAAGAGCTCGTTATGAATAGTTGCACCTGAGATTGCAAGATTATAAAAGTGTTAGTGAGTATAATTTTACATTTTTTAAAATAATCTCAGTACTAAAATTATGCGGTGAGAAAATCACCGATAATGATACGCTAGATAAGACATATACTACATTTCATACCTCGAATGTGCTCCTGCAGCAGCAGTATCGAGAAAAAAAGTTCAAAAAGAATTCTGAACTTATATTATATCTTCTAGTAGCTGAGCAGAACAATGGTAATAGATTTGTATTATTCCCAGAAGTGAATAGTGCATCTTTTAGAAGAAATCGATTGCGTGAACGTAGTAGGAGAAATTATAGAAATATTGGTCCCAGAAGTGACCACAGTAAAACGGATAATAATAATATACCGTATCACAAGAAATAGTACTACTCCGAAAGGGGTATAAATCCCCAAATAATTCTTTAAAGAGAAGTGAAGAGGTGTGCCATAGATGTGGAATGATTGGACATTGGTCACGTACCTGTCGTACGACCATGCATTTAGCTAATTTATATCAAGCATCTATTAAAGGAAATAATAAAATGCTTGAAACAAATTTAGTAGAACCATCAGATGATTTATTAAATTCAGTATATATAAATGTTATTCATCTTGATATTTGTGATTTCTTCAAAGATCCTGATGGTAGAATTGATCACTTAATTGGAGATAGAAGTGTTCCACTCAATTAATGTATTTTCTTTATTATTTGTAATAAAAATTTTGTATATTTTGTAGAATCATGGATCATATTGATGAACTTTTTATCTCTGAGTTGAATGATAAAGATGTATATCTGGCTGACAGTGCTACAACTCACATAATTCTTAAAGATAAGAACTATTTTCAAAATCTAATACTAAGTAAAGTCTATATCTATACCATATCAGGTTCATCAGATTTAATTGAGGGTTCCGGAAGAGCTTATATTGTGTTATCTAATGGCACCAAATTTTGTATTAATTATGTTTTATTTTCCTCACAATCTAGAAGAAATTTATTGAGTTTCAAAAATATACGTCGTAATAGTTACCATATTGAAATGACTAATGAAAGCAATAAAGAGTATTTTCTTATTACTAAAACAATATCGGATCAGAAGTTTACATTAGAAAAGCCGTCTGCTCTATATTTTGAATTGTATTATACAAAGATGAGAACAATTGAATCATATGTGGTAGTGCACTAGAAGTGCATTGACCCTTAAAATATTTATGATTTGGCATGATCGCCTTGGATATCCGGGATCTATAATGATGAGACAAATTATTGAAAATTCACATGGGCATCCCTTAAAGAATCAAAAGATTATCTTACCCAATGAATATCCGTGCTATGCATGTTCCCAAGGTAAATTGATTATTAGACAATCTCTTTCAAAAGTTATTGTTGAATCTCCATCCCTTTTACAAAGGATTCACAGAGATATATATGAGCATATTCATCCATCAAGTGGACCATTTAGATACTTTATGGTTTTGATTGATGCATCTAGTCAATGGTCACATGTTTGTCTGTTTTCCACTAGAAATGTTGCAATTGCTAGACTTCTTGCTCAGATAATCAAACTAGAAGCACAATTTCCTGAGTATCCAATTAAGGTCATTCGATTGGATATTACAGGTGAATTTTCATCTTAAACTTTTGATAATTATTGCATGTCAATAAAAATAGATGTTGAACATCCTGTTGCCCATACACACACTCAAAATGGTTTAACTGAATCTTTGATCAAAAGGTTTCAGCTAATCGCTAAACATTTACTTATAAAATCAAGACTAGCTGTTTTTGCTTGGAGACATGCTATACTTCATGCAGCATTATTAATTCGTATTAGACTATCTGCATATCATAAATATTCTCCATTACAGCTTGCATTTGGTCAACAACCAAATATTTCTCATCTTCGTACTTTTGGATGTGCTGTATATGTTCCAATTGCACTTCCACAGCGTACAAAAATGGGTCCTCAACGTAGATATGGGATATATGTTGGTTTTGATTCACCATCTATTGTCAGATATCTTGAGCCCCTTACAGAGGATATATTTAAAGCACGTTTTGAGGATTGTCACTTTGACGAATCCACTTTTCCATTAATGGGTAACGAAAAGTCGGTATCTGAAGCACGACAAGTAATTAGTTTAGATAATAAAACCCTGTCTCAATTTGATCCTCCTACAAATGAATGTAAACTGGAAGTTCAAAGGATTATTCATTTACAAAATGTTGCAAATCAATTACCAGATGTATTTACTAACACTAAAGATGTAGTAAAATCTTATATTCCTGCTGTTAATGCTCTAGTAAGAATTGAAATCTCTAAAAGACAAATTGTCAAAATAGCAATAGGTGAGTCTAAGACACGCCTGAAGCGTGGAAGATCTATTGGTGCAAAATATAAATTTCTCCGAAAGAAAAAGATACAAAATGAAATTAATGTTTTTGAAGAACACATACCCACAATACAGGCTAATAATATAATTGATGCTCTAGAAGAGGTTAAATCTTCTATTCCAAAATCTTTTGAAAATGGACCTCCAAAAGAGGTGTTTCATGAAATGTTTTCCCCTGAAGAGGAACAAGTATCTGAAAATAATGCGATTTCAATACATTTCATTAGTACTGGAGAAATTCTAAATAGAAATAAAACTGTTGCCGACAACATATTCTCATATAAAATGGTCCTTGACATTACCAAAAATAATGAAGAAAGTGAACCAAAAACCGTCGAAGAATGTCGACGTAGAAATGATTGGCCAAAATGGAAAGCAACTATTGAAACTGAATTAAATTCGCTAGCAAAGCAAGAAGTATTTGGACTTATTGTCCAAACACCAAAAGGTGTATTGCCTATTGGATATAAGTATGTATTTGTACGAAAACGCAATTGTGCGGTACAAAGCACGGCTTGTCGCACAAAGTTTCCTATAGAAATTCGAGATTGATTATGAAGAAACATATTCTCCTGTTATAAATGCAATCACATTTAGATTTTTGATTAGTCTGGTTGTTACAAAAGGATTAGAAATGTGGTTGATGGATGTGGTCACTGCATATTTATATGGATCCTTAGACCATGACATATATATGAAAATTCCTAAAAGATATAAAATGCCTGAAGTATCTACAAGTACATCTAGAATATGTACTCTATCAGACTACAAAGATCTTTATATGACTTAAAGTAATCCGGACGCATGTAGTATAATCGCCTAAGAGAATATCTATTGAAAGAAGGATTTGAGAATAATCATATATGCCCATGTGTTTTTATTAAGAAATCAGAATCTGGATTTGCCATTATTGCAGTTTATGTTGATGATTTAAATATTGTGGGAACTCTTGAAGAGATCTCAAGAACCGCTACATATTTAAAGAATGAATTTGAAATGAAAGATCTTGACAAAACAAAACTTTTTCTTGGCCTGCAGCTTGAGCACTTGCCAAATAGAATTTTTATTCATCAGTCCATGTATACAGAAAAAGTTCTGAAGCACTTTTATATAGACAAAGCTCATCCCATAAGTACTCCAATGATTGTTCGAATTTTTGATGTAAAGAATGATCCATTCCGTCCTTGTGATGACGATGAAGAAATTCTTGGTCTTGAAGTACTATATCTCAGTGCAATTGGAGTTTTGATGTATTTAACAAATTGCACTCGGCCTGATATTACATTCTTAGTTAATCTACTTGCAAGATATGGTTCTGCACCAACTCGAAGGCATTGGAATGAGATTAAACATGTCTTTCGTTACCTTCATGGTACGGTTATATGAGATTATTTTATCAACGTGGATCAAGTCCACAATTGATTGGGTATGCAGATGCAGGTTATCTTTCAGATCCACACAGAGGTAGATCTCAAACTGGATATTTATTTACTTATGGAGATACTGCCATATCATGGAGATCTGTCAAGCAGACTCTATCTGCCACATATTCAAGTCACTCAGAGATCATTGCTATTCATGAACTAAGTCGAGAGTATATTTGACTAAGATCAGTAATTTAATATATCCAGAAAAAGTGTGGACTCCCCATGATCAATGATAGCCTAATAATTTTGTATGAAAATAATACTACTTGTATAACTCAAATCAGAGGAGGATATATCAAAGGAGATAGAACCAAACATATTTCACTTAAATTCTTTTATACTCATGAACTTCAAGAAAAATGTGAAATTGATGTCAAGCAGATATGATCTAGTGATAATCTGACAGATTTATTCACAAAGGCATTACCAACTGCAACATTCAAGAAAATTGTGCAAAACACTAGAATGCAGAGACTCAAAGATCTATCGACATGCACTTTTCAGAAGGAGTAAATGTCTTGAAGAATTGTGTTGATTGTACTATTTTTTCTTCACTGAGGTTTTGTCCCACTGGATTTTCCTCTACAAGGTTTTAATGATACAATGTTAAAGCACTTGGAGGTACATAAGAATATTGTATTTTTTTTCCTTCGCCATTGATTTTTCTTCTCATTGAGTTTTTCTTTGGTAAGGTTTTAACGAGTCAGATTCTTTATGGGTAGTCATTCAAGGGGGAGTGTTATGAGCAATAATTCTGCAGGGGGTAATGAATGACCCCCCAACAAACCCATGTGAGCATTGTCTCCTACCAATGACTTTTGTAAATGTGCACAGTAGTTTTGCATAGTAATTTATGCTTATAAATACGAATATTTTCGTTCAGTTTTGTACAATGAACAAGTAGAAGAAAGAATAAAAGAAAAGAAAAAAGAAAGAAGAGAGAAAGAAAGAAAAAAAGGAAGAAGAAAAATTCAGTTCTTAAGAAATAAAGAGTTCCAAATATTCTCTTGCAATAATAGTTTTTATTCTAGTTTATAACAATATATTTATTATTGGACTACTAGTACTTTGCACTTGAATGGTGCTTGTATGGCCGTTTACCCTATCTAACCTGATCCGATAAGTATATTTTTGGCCCGACCTGTGTTCGATCTATATCATTTAGCCGATTACTTGATAAGTTGATTGCCTAACTCGATCTGGAAGGGACAAGTATTTGGGACCTTCGTATTTCTCCATCGCATGGAATTCTCCAAAATTTGAAATTGAGCTTTGAGCTTCTCATCGCACAGAGTTTTCCAGCATTTTTGGTTTTGGTGTGTTCTACTTACAAGGATTTACAAGGACCCTTCTCCGACATCGCAAGCTTGCTCATCATCTTCATTTCTTTGAGAAGCCCACCTCACTTCTTCAAATGCCTCATTCGACTCCGAAGAGGTGGCCTCTAAAGAGGTTAATGCACGAAATGAAGACCAGAGTACGAGAAAGAAGACGAAGACGAGATCTGCATTCTATTGGTTATCAAGTATACCCATTTCTAAATCCACATCTATCGAGTCGGTTGATTCAAGTCGACAAATGGACGGGTCGGAAACTCGACTATTTTGATCAGTCCTAGGCACTTGGAGTCGGATGTGTCTCAAACTTGGTTTCCACTGGCCAATAGGGTTGCACCATATAGGCATATCATGGCTAAGTAAGGCTCAGTTTGGATTCGGAGATGAGATGAGTTTAGATGAGTTGAGATGAGTTTATTTTTTAATATTATTCTTATTTTGAGATTTGAAAAAGTTATTTTGGAAATTGAAAAAACTGTATTAGAATTTGAAAAAACTATATTGGGATTTGTATTTTAATAAAAATATGAAAAAATGTAATTATGAGTTTGAGATTAATTGAGATGAAACGAGCTCACTCATGAATACAAACGGGGCTTAAGTTACACCCAAATTCACCGAATCCGTGACAAATGACCACCGGTCTCTCTCCCTCCTCGCTCCCTCTCCCTTCTCTCTCCCTCTCCGAGACAAATTCTGATTTTGACCCCTAACCCTCTTCACCCCTTCTCCTTTTTAGTGACTTTTTTGTTTGCCTATGTTGACTTGCTAAATGCCAACTCTCTCACTTGTTTTTCTTGACATGAGAATTGTACTATGTTACCCAGATGACTAATACAAGAGGGGGGGTGAATTAGGTTATATTATAAAAATTAACACTTATAAATCAAATACACAATATAAAATATAAACAGAATATAAAACAGTAAGAAATGTAAAGAGTAGGGTAAGAAAAAAATAAACTCAGTATTTTTACGAGTTTCAGCCCTACTGCCTACGTCCTCGCCTCAAGCTACCCCTTGAGGATCCCGAATTCACTAGTCAATCTCCTTTAGGTGGAGATAGAAATCTATTACACTTTTGAGCAGCACAGCTCTAAAGAATCCGTGTAGAATACCCTTTACACTTCCAATCACCTCACACTTGGTGATTTAATTATTCCCCGTGTAGAACACCTTCTACACACACAAGAGTTATACGTACCCTCTTACAAATACAAGAGTTGATAGTGGGTAGACTATCAAAGTACACTCCTCAATGAGTGAGATAGAAACAATACAGCTCAACCTATATCTCTCTTAAAAAGAATAAGAATTAAGGCTTAAAACTTTATAAAAGAGAGAATGAGAGTTTTGAAAGAATGATGCAAAACTTAGCAATAGATGTGTAAGCTCTTGTTGTTATTTTTGCAAAACTCAAGTGAGCTATTTATAGGCAAATGAGTCTTCAATTTCAAATTTGAAAAGGTTCACATGTCAAATAAGAGCACTATTCACTTTTCAAAAAAATTCAAATAAAAACATTTCCTTTTTGCATTTGTCAAAGACAACTCCATTCATTTTTCAAAGAAATCAAATCAAATCTTTTGCTTTTCATACATGACAAAATGAGCATGATTTATTTTTCAAACCAAATCATCTTCTTTTTGTATATGTCAAAAAAACACACAACCACCCTTTAAGATTCTCAAATAAAATCATTTACCTTTTACATTTGTCAAAAAAATATTTGCATCCAAATACATGAAATTAACCAATATTGGGCTTTTTCTCATTCCAAAACTCATAAGGGGTTTTATCTAATTTAGACCTTAACATAACTCTATTTATAACATAACATGCAGTACTTATCGCTTCGGCCCAAAAATAACTAGGTAAACTATTTTCATTAAGCATTATTCATGCCATTTCTTGAAGAGATCTATTCTTCCTCTCTACTACCTCATTTTGTTGAGGAGTTTGAGGAGCAGAGAAATTATGCAGAAAACCATTTTCATCACAAAAAGATTCAATATCTTTATTGACAAACTATTTCCTCCTATCATTTCGGATGTTTGAAATAGTATAGCCATTTTCATTTTGAATTCTCTTGCATAACTTGGTAAATGCATTATGTACCTCATCTTTATGAGCGAGAAAGATGACCTAAGTATATCTAGAGAAATCATCAACAATAACAAATGCATAATATTTTCCTCCCAGACTCGCAACTCTGTTTGGTCCAAAAAGGTCCATGCGTATTAGTTGCAAAGGTATAGTAGTGGAAATATGTGTCTTGATTTTGAAAGAAGTTTTTGTTTGTTTACCAAACTGGCATGCATCACAAATTTTTTCTTTAAAAAAGTTTGCCTTTGGCAAACCTCTCACAAGATCATTTTTTGAAAGTTTGGAAATAAGTTCCATGTTTGCATGACCTAACCTTCTATGCCATAACCAACTATTTTCATATTGAGCTGATAAACAAACAGTATCTTGTGAGGTAATTTCTTCAAATTCAATTGTATAAACATTATTGTTTCTAAGAGTAATAAAACAAACATTGCAATCATGATTATTCAAAATAATGCACTTATCCTTTTTGAAGGTAACTGTAAATCTTTTATCACATAATTGACTTATACTTAAAAGATTATGTTTCAGACTTTCAACAAGTAAAACATCTTCAATTATGAGAGAAGACTTATTACCAACTTTACCTATTCCCATGATCTTCTCTTTTGAAATGTCTCCAAATGTCACGTTTCCTTCTTCTTTAGGAGTGAGATCAATGAACTTAGTTTTATCTCCTGTCATGTGTTTTGAGTATCCGCTATCTAAAAACCATCTTGTTTTACTTACGGAAGACTTCATGCATACCTACAAAAACAATTAAAATGATTTTTCTTGGTATCCATGTTCTTTGGGCCATTTATTTATTAGTATTAGAAGAAATAAGATTCTTTGGTACCCATATGGCCCTAATAGTCATTGTATGTTTTCTTCTAATAGGACAAGCATGATAGTTATGACCATTTTTATTACAAAATTACAAATAACATGTGACATACTTGAAGAATTTGAGTGATTGTAATAATGTCTTTCTTTGACAAATCTCTTTTTAGGAAAATAATTTTGAAAATCTGGTTTTGATCTAATGGATTTATCAAAGAAATTTTTATAGGGTTTAAGTTTTTCTTTTGGCATGTATCCCAAGCCTACCTTATCAAAAACACATATTTGATTACCAAGAAATTTTTCAAAATTTCTTTTTCTATTTGTGAAATTTTCAACAATCTTTTCTAAATCAGCTACTTTCTTTTTCAGTTCATCATTGTCATCTTTTGAAATTATATTTTCTTTTCTTAAAACATCAATTTCATTTATTAAAGAAAAATTTTTCTTTTTCAAAGCGGTATACTTAATACTCAATTTTTCAAATTCCTCATATACATTTTCCAAAGCATTTTGTAATTCTTCATAAAAGAGATTTTCAAGATTTGTTACCTCAAGATCATCTTTAACCATAAGACAAAAATTTGCAGATTCTTCATTACTTGCGTCGCTGTCTGAACTACTTGAATCATCATCCCATATAGCTTTCATTGCTTTCTTGCCTTTGTATCGATCTTTTTTTAGCAGGGGACAATCTGCTTTGATATGTTCAGGCTTTTTACATTTATAACAAATTAATAAATCATTTTTACCTGTATTTTTGTTGGGAGATTTTTTGAAATGTTTCCTTGGAGAAGCTTTATTTTTCAAGAATATCTTAAATCTTCTGGTGATCATTACAATCTCTTCGTCATCGTTTTCTTCATCTTCATCGCTTTCACTGTCATGAGGAACGGCTTTGAGTGCCAAGCTCTTCTTTTGCTTTCCTTCTTCTTCTCCTCTTTTCAATGTATACTCATGGGTAATAAGTGACCCGATGAGTTCATTTACTTCGAGTTTTTTAAGATCCTTAACTTCAAGAATTGCCGTTACTTTTGATTCCCAACGTTTTGGCAAGGAGTTGAGAATTTTCCTTACTATCTCTAAGCTGGAATAAACTTTACCAAGCGATGTTAAACTATTTATAATATTAGTAAAACGAGTATACATAGAAGAGATAGATTCATCATCATTCATTTTGAATATTTCATATTCATGCGTAAGAATATAAATTTTTGATTCTTTGACTTGCGAAGTTCTTTCATAAGTTACTTTCAAGTTGTCCCAAACTTCCTTTGCTGTCCTACAAGTCATTATTCTGATAAATTCATTACCATTGAGAGCATTATATAGAAAATTCATAGCCATTACATTCACAGTATAAAGTTTATCATCTTCATAATCAAACTCTTCCTCTTCCTTTTTGACCTTTACTCCATCAACAGTTTTTGTTGGAATATAAGGCTCATTTACAATACATTTCCAGATTTCTCGACCTTGAGACTGAAGAAATATTCTCATTTTAGCTTTCCAGAAAGTATAATTGTCTCCACAAAATAGCGGAGGTCGATTACTGGATTGACCTTCAGCGAAAGTAGCTGTAATGTTAGCCATATGATCTTAACTCAACAGATAGTTAATCTTATAACAGAACCCTTATTTTGATACCAATTGTTGCCCAGATGACTAACACAAGAGGGGGAATGAACTGGGTTATATTATAAAAATTAACACTTATAAATCAAATACACAATACAAAATATAAACAGAATATAAAGCAGTAAGAAATGTAAAGAGTAGGGTAAAAAAAAAACAAACTCAGTATTTTTACGAGTTTCAGCCCCACTGCCTACGTCCTCGCCTCAATCTACCTCTTGAGGATCCCGAATTCACTAGTCAATCTCCTTTAGGTGGAGATAGAAACCTATTACACTTTTGAGTAGCACCGCTCCAAAGAATCCGTGTAAACCACCCTCTACACTTCCAATCACCTCACACTTGGTGATTTAACTATTCCCCGTGTAGAACACCTTCTACACACACAAGGGTTATACGCACCCTCTTACAAATACAAGAGTTGATAGTGGGTAGACTATCAAAGTACACTCCTCAATGAGTGAGATAGAAACAATACAGTTCAACCTATATCTCTCTTAAAAAGAATAAGAATTAATGCTCAAAACTTTATAAAAGAGAGAATGAGAGCTTTGAAAGAATGATGCAAAATTTAGCAATAGATGTGTAAGCTCTTGTTGTTATTTTTGCAAAACTCAAGTGAACTATTTATAGGCAAATGAGTCTTCAATTTCAAATTTGAAAAGGTTCACATGTCAAATAAGAGCATTATTCACTTTTTAAAAAAATTCAAATAAAAACATTTCCTTTTTGCATTTGTCAAAAACAACTCCATTCATTTTTCAAAGAAATCAAACCTAATGTTTTGCTTTTCATACATGACAAAATGAGCATGATTTATTTTTCAAACCAAATCATTTTCTTTTTGCATATGTCAAAAAAACGCACAACCACTCTTTAAGATTCTTAAATAAAATCATTTACCTTTTACATTTGTCAAAAAAACACACCACCTCCCTTCAAGATTTTCAAACAAAATCATCTACTTTTTACATTTGTCAAAAAAACACACCACCTCCCTTCAAGACTTTCAAACAAAATATGTACATGTCAAATATGATAATCAATCATCTTATAAATTTAAATTTTTATATAAAAAAATATAATTTTCGAAATTATTTTGTTTGATGATGTTATGCACATGTGAAAAACATAATTTTCAAAACTAAGACATTTAAAAATGTCTTACATATGTGAAAAAAGTAATTTGATATTTTATGAGAAAAAAGAGTAATTTAGAGCCTTAATCCAATTTTGAATTTTATCAAGAGATGTACAAAAATAATCTATGAGCTTCATTTGTAGACTTGTTCTTTTATACTTGATGTGCGCTTCGCTCCATTGCGTAAATAATTTGAGCTTGAGACTTGAATTTATTTGTTATCATCAAAATTTACACGTAGATACGAAATTTGAAACCTTGGATTCAACACACTATTTTCAGTTACTAACCAAAAAATGATAATAATAATAAAGATCAAGATCCTCTCTCATGGTTAAGGCTGTACATCGACTTGAACCGGTTCGATAGCAAGAAAGTTCTGACCCGACCTGATAAAACTGAACACCGATAGGCCGTTTAACCGAATATCAGAGTGCCTGATCGGGTATTCCGACCCCCGATAACAAACCAATTTTGCAACCTGCATTTTTCTCTTTGCTTTTCTTTTCTGCCAAACAGATTTCTTGCAATTTTACAAACCAAATTTACAGTAGATTGCCAGAGTCTCACTTCTTTGCCACAGTCGCCGAAACCTCCATAATCTGAATCACGTCTTGCATCGTCAGTATCACTGGTCTCTGATCCGGTACCATTGAAACACACCCACGTTAAGCTCATCTAATGGCTGCAATTCCAACTTCAAATCCCTTTCAGGTGCTCGGCAAAGTTCGCACCCATGGTCACGGCTCCTCTCCGGCGTCGCCGATTACTCACAAATCGCAGAAACCATGGCAATACTAGTTGGAATCAGGCAAGTCGCAAAACCATTGCAGAAACCATGGAGAGGGACTAGATTGCTCGGCCATTTCGGACTTCCGATAAGCACCTGAGCTTAAACGATCGGCCATTTCTGACTTCCGATAAGCACCAGAGCGAGTCGAGCAATTTCGGGTCGGGTCGGGTCGGCAAGAGAAACTGCAATCAGGCGGCTTTTTTGTTCAGCCTTACTCATGATCGCACTATAACCAGTGCTGCTGCAGTTCAGATATTTCCACCAGTAAAAGAAATCAACCTGCTTTTAAAGAACAAGTCTCTTCCATCCCAGCTTCAATAAATACATCATTAATCACTAAATATAAAGTTTTTAAGATTTTCAAAATTAAAATGCCCATTAGAAATCTTCAAGAAGCAGGGCTTAAAATATATCACCTTAACCAAAACTGTCATAAGGCTCTAAATTCCGAACGAAACTCTAAAAATCAACATAAAAAAAAAACCAATACATAGCCAATAAATTCATCATGAACCACACACCTTAAAGTGCATGCAAGATAATAATGTTTGTTCCATAATGCCCTATTACCGATAATACATAGTTCTCAAATGTCATCTTGAACCATCGCACATTTTTTAAATACAATCACAGCCAGCCATTACAATAATCGAAACAACACAGCCTCAAAGATCATTATAGCCAGCCAACATATGGTAAAATAATGGCTTCAAAATTTCAACATACTGCATATTCAGCGTGGTGGAGTGGAGTTGGTTTTGTCGCGCAGGTGGGGGCCCGAGAAAGCTAGGATTCTGTCGCTAGTTGGGTTGTGTTGATGGGTGCTTGAGTCGCGGGTTGGGTTGCACCGATGTTAGTCCGTCGAAGTTCTGAACTGGGTGAGGAATGCCAGGGCACGAAAAAAGAAATAGAGAGAGAGAGAGAAGTCGGGTCACTTTTGGCTGTTTAATTCGGTGCTCTCAACCTCACTCCACTTGCCCATAAAACGCCTACGTGGCACAATCCTATTGGCCGATAGGAAATAAAATTTGACACCCATCTGACATGGAGCTTATTCCTTTTCACTTTGCAGCGTATATGATGGGTGGGAAAAAATTTAGCTACAAAAAAATTAAATAAAATTAAGAAACAGTGGATTGCGCTTATATTAGTTCTACTGATGGCCATTCTCAATTATTTTAATTGATAAAAAATAAAAAATTAGCTTATTGTATCATAATCTTGCATCACTAACATAATATTAATGCTAAATATAATTTTAAGAGTTCAAATTCCACACATTCTCTTTTAAAAAAATAGAGTTCATTATTAAAAGATAAAATTTTATATGATCCCGATTTTATCTAAAATTTTTAATTAAGTGGATGAGGTTTGCACGTACTCCTGAAAATACAAATGTCATATTTCTAAACGTGGATACTGAATAGATTGTATTGAAGGGTAGAACCTGCTTATATACTTTTATGCACGTTCTTTCTTCATAAGTTCTAGTAGATGTACCATTACCTTTAATTATAGCTAAAATTCAATGAACGAGAAACTCAAAGTCTGCACACTATTGAATCATCGATTTCATTTACTGGTATGCTTGAAAGAATTAAATGATATGAGAAATTTGTAAATAGTAGTGATTTAGTTTATGAATAATAGTGAAATATTTAAAGTTAAAATATTTTATGAGATTTTGAAAAATGATAGAAAAAATTGAATAAAAAATTATAAATTAAGATATTATTAAGATATTTTTTAATATATATTTTTTGAAATTTGAGAAAGATGAATTCATTTTTTATATTTTGTTCGAAAATTTTAAAAAAATTATAATAATTAGAAGAAATAACTTAAAATTTAAATTTTAAAATATAAAATTGAAAAGTGTTATCATTTGAGTTATGTTTGAAAATAAAATAAAATAAAAATTTCTGAGATGAGATGAAATGATAAAACTATATTATTTTCAAACAACCCTTAACAGAGACAAGTCTATTAAAGATAGAAAGAGCCCTTTCTCGCTATTAATTGGTCAACAGTAGGGGTGTCAAATTGTTCTAATGGGTCGTATTCATATCGTGTCAAAACATTTATATTATACTATATGGATCAACCCTAATCCGATCCGTTAAGTTTATCGTGTTAAAATCTCAAAATTCTAACACGACCTATTAACATAACAGGTCGTTTCATGTCAACCATTTTTACCCATTAATGAATATTATGAAATATGACACACACAATACGATCCGTTTTAATCTATTTATGTAAATTAGTTTAATAGGCCCAAAATTAACATGTTTGACTTGATTAAATTTAACATTTTTTTTATATTATTAAAATCATAATATTTATAAAAATTTTAAAACTAACTATAAGTCTAAAATTACATTCCTAACAATGAAAATGTCGAAACTAAAATTTTAACAATTTTACTTTTAAGTAAATAGATATTATTAGAGTTTATATATTTTTCATGTATATTATATTTTGTCCCTTTATGTAATTTTACTTACATTGATAGCTGAGTCGGTTATATTTGTATATAAATAGATGTATTGTTCATTTGTAATAACAAGATGAGTTTTAAGGCATTATTCCTAAATAGATGTGAATTTGATATGGTATCAGTTTAGGAGATCCGCACATTCCGCACGATTATTCACTTTCCCTTTCATTTAGACTTCTCTCTCTCGCGACTTCTCCTTCGCGATTAGCGTCTTCTTCTTCATCACGAATTTGCATCATGAATTCGTTCGTTTTTCTTCACGAAATCTGTTCTTTGAACAATTTCGTACCTTCTTCGAGTGTTTTTCCCCATTCGATTTCAAATTTTCCTATCGTTTCTATCTTCGATCAGTCAGAACCCTAATTTTCCGATTTCGTTCAATCTTGTTCGAAATCTTGAAATCTTCTTGATTCTTTTGTTTACCTGAGTTCATTCAAAGATTTACCTTATTTCTCTTGCGTTAAATCTTTGATTCCTTAGATTGTAGATCTTTCATGCCCAAACACAAGTTATCGAATAGATCCTTGTCCGATTCTATGGTTGAAGCTTCCAGTCCTTATTTCCTCCATCCAAGTGATAATCCAGGAGTCAATCTCGTTTCACAAATTCTCACTGGTGAGAACTATCATTCGTGGTCTAGATCCATGCAGATGGCACTATCTGCCAAGAACAAGCTTGGCTTTGTGGATGGATCTCTCCTTAAGCCTTCAGATCCGACAAATCCACTTCTTGCATCCTGGAATCGATGCAATAATTTGGTAATATCGTGGCTTCTTAGTTCTGTTTCATCAGACATTTCAGCAAGCATTTTATACATAAATACTGCTCATAAGATTTGGAATGATCTCAAGGAATGTTTTTCTCAAAAAAATAGACCACGTATATTTCAATTACAGAAGTCCATCTCAACCTTATCTCAAGGTCAGATGTCTGTAAGTGCCTATTTTACAAAATTAAAAGGCCTTTGGGACGAGCTGATTAACTATAAACCTATTCCGATTTATACATGTGGAGCTGTTAGAACTCTAACTTCATACATTCAACAAGAATGTATTATTCAGTTCTTAGTTAGATTAAATGAGTCATATGCATCAGCTAGGGCTCAGATACTCTTGATGGAGCCCCTGCCTCCTCTTAACAAGGTGTTTAGCCTTGTTTTACAAGAGGAACAACATCGTGAGATATCTGTTCTCCTTGTTGTTCCAATTGAAATTCATGCTTTTGCTGTTGATGCTAACCGATCTTTGAAGCCTGCCTTTAAGAAGGAACGTCCTGTGTGCAAGCATTGTGATGTTGTAGGACATGGGATTGAAAAATATTTCAAGCTCCATAGCTATCCTCCTGGATACAAGGTCAAGCCAAGACAACAGTCCTTGGCCAATCACGTTGTCTTTGAAAACAATTCTTCGGTTGCATCTCCATTTACTTTCACTGAGTCTCAATATCAACAGTTATTGGCTATGCTAGCATCACACGATTCTGTTCCATCACAATACATTGTTAATGCTATTTCATCCATTTCACATGCTGGTATTGATTGCTTTTGTTCTCATATTTCATCTGTTTTTTCCACTACTTGTCATATACCTTCAGATATTCATTCCTATGGTTGGATTATTAATTCTGGAGCCACCGATCATATGGTTCTGTCAATATCTTTTTTTTCCACTTATACTCCTATTTTCAATACTTCGGTTAAGCTTCCTAATGGTCAGAGTGTCATTGTAACACACATTGGAATTGTCCATGTCTCTAAGGACTTAAATTTTAGAGATGTTCTTTGTATTCTTGTTTTTTCCTTCAAATTAATTTCTGTTAACAAGTTAACTTCAAATCTAACTTGTTGTTTGTCTTTCTTCTTTGACTTTGTGTTTCTACAGGACCTGAATCATTGGAAGCTGATTGGAGTGGGTAAACACAAGGGAGGCCTTTATTTCTTGCAAGAATCGGGTTCTTCAATAAATTTTAGATCTGTACCTTCTTTTCCTCTAGCTAAACAGTCCTTTAATTGTTCCAAATCATCAAAAATTGCATTGTTTGATATTTTGCATCGTAGATTAGGTCATCCTTCTGTTTCAAGGATGAAATTGTTGCATAATAATGATTCATGCATTGATTTTGCAGAATCTGACTTCCCATGTCTTGTGTGCCCTTTAGCAAAACAAAAAAAAACTGTCATTTCCTAATAATACTCATATTTCAAATTTCCTTTTTGAATTGATTCATTGTGATGTGTGGAGCCCTTTTTCTACTTATACAATTGAAGGTCACAGATTTTTTTAACAATTGTTGATAATTGTATACGAGTTGTATGGATTTATCTTTTAAAATGCAAGTCTGAAGTTGCTGTTCTTGTTCCTCAATTTTTCAAACTTGTCAAAACTCAGTTCAATACAAAAATCAAGAAAATTCGTACTGATCATGGTACTGAATTTTCTTTAGCCTCTTTTCTTAAGTTTAAAGGTGTTATTCACCAATTCAATTGTGTTGAAACTCCTCAACAGAATTCTATTGTTGAGCGTAAATATCAACATCTTCTAAATGTGTCTCAAGCTCTAATGTTTCAATCTGATATTCCACTTGTTTTTTTGGGGTGATGCACTTCTTATAGCCACTCATATCATAAACATATTGCCTACGCCTATTCTAGGTAATAAGTCACCTTGTATTACTTTTTCATTCACCTCCACTTGTAAACATCTTAGAACATTTGGTTGTCTTTGTTTTGCATCATCCCTTCTCAGATCATGTTCCAAATTTGATCCTCGAGCACGAAAATGCATCTTCTTTGGTTATCCTTCTGGGATAAAAGGTTATAAATTGTTTGACCTAAACACAAAAACTACCTTTGTCTCATGAAATGTAATTTTTCATGAGAACATTTTTCCTTACAAACATTCTTTTCCTTTACCATTTACTTCTTCATGTCCCTCCAATACAAAGCATTTTAATAATAATATTCCATTACATGTTCAAAGTTCAACATCAATTTTTGATCAATTTAATGTGGTTTCAATTGCTCCTGAACAAGTTCAGATCTCTTATACAAGTTCAAATACCATTAGGGAACCTGTTAATACTTCAAATACATCACAAACCATCCTTCCATCTCACAAACAGTCATTGAAAACACTGTTCCAGAAAATGATATGCTAGAAAATGATATTCCAGAAAATCAGCCCATCGTCTCATTACGTAGGTCCTCTAGAGTTAGAGGAACACCTGGTTTTTTGCAGAATTACTATTGCAACTCCCTTGCTACCCATTCTACATCAACTTCCTCAGGTTTTTCTCCTATACCAACAGGTATTTCTTATGATATTCATTCTTTTCTTTCTTACAAAAACTTATCTTCTAAACACAAATCATTTGCCTTAGCCATAACTACTGATATAGAGCCCGAGTTCTATCATCAGGCGGTCAAGCATCCTCATTGGAGAGATGCTATGGCTGCTGAGATCGCAACCTTAAAAAATAATAACACTTGCACTGTTTTTTCATTACCTCCTGGAAAGAAACCTATTGGATGCAAATGAGTTTATAAGATCAAGTACAAATATGATGGATCTATTGAGCGTTATTACAAAGCACATTTGGTTGCCAAGGGTTACACCCAACGTGAAGGATTGAACTGTTCTGAAACTTTTTCTCTTATAGCAAAAATGGCTATTGTTTGTACTCTCCTTGCTATAACATTTGTTCAGAAATGGTTTTTAGTCCAACTTGATGTAAACAACGTTTTTTTACATGGAGATTTGTTGGAGGAAGTCTACACGGCTCTTCCTCCCGGATTTCATACTAAGGGGGAGACTCAAGTGTGCAAGTTGAATAAATCGTTCTATGATTTGAAACAAGCTTCTCATCAGTGGTTTTCCAAGTTCTCAAATGCTCTCATTGAACTTGGTTTTACCCAGCCTAAGGCTAATTATTCTCTGTTTACTCTTTCCAAATCAAATTCTTTCATTGCACTATTTGTATATGTAGATGACATTCTCATTGCTAGTGATGATCTTCATGTTGTTGATGAATTGAAGACATTATGGGATAGCAAATTTAAGTTAAAAGATCTTGGCCCACTAAAGTACTTCTTTGGTTTGGAAGTAGCAAGGTCTCCACAAGGTATTTCTTTGTGCCAAAGAAAATATTCCTTGGAAATTTTACAAGATGTTGGATTTTTTGGAGTGAAACCTTCATCCTTTCCCATGGAGCAAAATTTAAAACTTAGTAGGGATTCTGGTGAATTGTTGAAAGATCCTACTATGTTTAGACGGTTAATTGGGAGATTATTGTACTTGACCATCACACGGCCAAATTTAACATTCTCTGTGCATCGACTTAGTCAATATATGGATAAGTCTCGTGAGCCTCATTTGCAAGCAGCTTATTGTATATTGCAGTATGTTAAATCTACTCCAGGCCATGGTCTATTCTTTCTAGCAACTTCTTCTCTACAAATCAAGGCTTTCACAGATTCAGATTAGGGTTCTTGTCCAGATACTCGAAGATCCACTACTGGATATTGTGTTTTTCTTGGGGATTCAATGGTCTCATGGAAATTCAAGAAACAACAAACACTGTTTAGATCATCTGCAGAAGCTGAATATCGATCTATGGCTACAACTACTTGTAAAATAGTTTGGCTTCTCAACTTACTTTCTGATTTTCGAGTTCCTCATACTAATGCTGCTCATTTGTTTTGTGATAGTACAGTTGCATTGCATATTGCGGCGAATCCTGTTTTTCATGAATGAACAAAGCATATTGAGCTTGACTGCTACTTTATAAGGAACAAGCTTCAAGATGGACTTATTCAAACTTTTCATGTCTCCTAACATCAACTTGCTGATGTCCTCACCAAACCATTGGGATTTCAGCAATTTTCAACTGTATTTTGTCCCTTTATGTAATTTTACTTACATTGATAGCTAAGTCGGTTATATTTGTATATAAATAGATGTACTATTCATTTGTAATAACAAGATGAATTTTGAGGCATTATTCACAAATACATGTGAATTTGATAGTATAATTGTCACTTTTTATTTTTGTAACTTTTCATAACGGGTTAATTCGTTATCAACTCGTTAAACAATCATATTTTAACGGATTAATTTATTCTGATTTGAATTTATTAAAATTAAATTCTAACCCACTATTGTCATATTGTATTTGTGTTAAATTAATAAATTATATTATATATTACCACCCTTAATCAGCATGAAGTAACTGGTCACGAAAATGTTGAAGGCTAATGGTCCGAATGGGCTGTATAAAGTATAAACAATATACACGTATGTCGAAGGCTAATTATAAACACGTACGTATAATTGCAAGCAGGAAAGGGACCAGCCTGATATGATGCAGTGCCCAACTTGGATCTCTCTTAAAAGGTAATATTCTTGCGTTTCACTCCATAATTAACGATGAGGAAGTGGAACCATAAACCTCGGACAGAGTTAAGGTCCTTTTGAGCGAAATGGGCCCTTTATAAAGCACCAATCCATCATTCTTTTTAAGGATAAAACAAGGTTAAATATAATTACCAAAATTGCCAAATGCATGTATGCAACTCAAGCTAGCCTACGATGTGTTGTGTAATGAGGCTCATCCCAAGTGACGAGACGAAGAGAAGTGGGCCTTTCTTCAGTTGGGTATAGGTGAAGAGTCCCTCTCTCTTTTGCTGAATAAGTAGGGCCCAAGCAGATCCATATAACCTAGAGCCTACACCCACCGGATTCACCTTCAAAATATAGCAGCAGCAACAGAATTCTAGTGAAGTGGACGCGAAGAAAAGAAGCTCCCCCCTCCTTTCCATGATATATTATATCTGTCACCCTTCTTCCTCCGCCAAATCACTCTTTCCCCTACACATCAACTCTCTCTCTCTCAAACAAATTGAAACAAAAAGAGCTTGTTTGTTTCTTTCGTTCAACATCATTCTACGCCGCCTCTGTTCTCTGTCCCTGAATGAATATGGACAAGGAAGACGGAGTTGTGGTTATGAAAAGGGTGGAGATTGACACGAGGGCGCCCTTCAGGTCCGTCAAAGAGGCCGTGACATTGTTTGGCGAGAAAGTTCTAGCTGGGGAGCTCTATGCCACCAAACTCAAAGAGGTGATCTTTCATTAATATTCACCATATCCAGTTTCGTTACTTAGATTGCTACAGTAATTTTGCTTGGGGACTGATGTTTTGAATTTTCTAGGCATACATTAATTGTTACCTTCAGATAAACTATATTAATTAGTTTCCTTCTATTTGATATCCGGTAGCATATTATCTGGAGCGACAACATCTCACTCTCAATTCATTCCTCCCTTCCAATATCTATTTGCATGAATGGTATTTGAATGTTTAAATATATTTCAATATTTATTATTCAGATTTTAATTTTAAAACAACATCATGATCAATTAAACAATTATTTTTCTTTTTTATGTAACAAACTTACATGATCAACATATCCAATCAGTAGACTACGTACACTCTTCTATATTTCTTTCTGCCTAACCTCTAGCTACTTGCTAATTATTATATGTATGAGCGGTGAGAATATGGCAGCTATAGTTTTTGGCGTTTACTTCATCATCGTGTGACGGAATAAAGGTGGATATATATATATATAATTAATATTATAGTTTGCATTAAAACTGCACTTTCTAGCAACTTTATACTATTGTAATATAAGCTTTACTAGGGAATAAATCTCTTTCTTTGCAATGAATAGATACCAAGTCACCTAACACGCATTCTCCCTAGTAATATAATTAAGATTAATGATTAATTGAAGGGGGTCACTATACATCGAATACATTGCCATATATATGACCTACGTCCAGTTTATTCCATTAAAAAAATCCTCAACTACTACTTCCATTTTACAAAGGGCAGTGCTAAGGCCATGTTTGATTGAGTGAATAATTTTCATATAAGAAATTAGATATTTTGTTTCATACTAAGTTAATTTGTTGTATAGATGCACAGTGGAGGTAGCGAAAATGGACATGGCCCTTCGAGGCATGGAAATGCTGCATCTGAACTAGAGGAGACAAGACAAAACCTCCAAAAAGCAAAAGATGAAAGCATGATTATGGCAAATTGCCTCTCTTCTATGAAGGAAGAGCTTGAACGCACAAAGGAAGAGCTCCAACAACTCAAAGAACGTGAATCCGAAAAACTGTTGGAAACAGAGTTTGTAGACGTCAAGTTTGTTGAGGGCTCGACGAGATTTGAGGTCAAAAAACAGAACTCAGAAGAGGAAGAAGAGGAAGGAATAATGGAGTTTCAAAAGAAAAGATATGTGACTTTTGCCAATCCTCCCTCGTTAGAACAAGTTTTAATACCACAAGGTGTAGAAAAACTTGAGAGACACCCTTCTATCAAGAAGAAGAAAAAGGCATTAATCCCTCTTCTGGGAGGGATTTTTTCCAAGAAAAAAGGCTGCTCAGGAGGCTCATTGTCCCGAGTTCCTTAGGTGCATTTCAAAACGTACAACATATTGATATAGTTTTTTGTGTTCCAACAAGAAGAATAATAATAATAATAATATATAAGTGCTTTTTTTGTCGAGTTTTATTTCGGTTTCTTCCTGCAATTGCAGCCAGTCAAGTTGGTCCGGAATGAAAGGAAGTTGTAAGTTGTGTAGTATGAATGAATGGGTAGATGTTCAATATGAGAGTTATATAAGCAATAAAGTACCGTCAGACGTAAATGCAAACCAATACTTTGATCTTCTTGGAGTTTTCCTTTAATTTTCTTTTCTACTCCTTATTTTTTTGTGTTCAAATTATGTATCTGATCAAGTACTCAAGATTGTGTGAGCAATGACTTGATCCAAATTTCAGTCTGTCTAAGCCACTTGCCGGGTTAAGCATGGTTGATGAAACAAGTTCTCCGTCCATTATATACAATTTATATATATATATATATATATATATATATTTAGAGCAGTGATCCACGTACGACCCATTCACAATTATTTTATAATTATGAATAAAATAGTACTTTTTTAAATCTTTAAAAACATCAAATCAAACTAAAAGTCAAGTTTAAATTAAAAAATATATTATTTTAATTAATAGTTGTACACAATTTGCAATTCTATCATTTTTAATATATTTATGTATGATAGATTTCTCAGATTTTGAAGTTGCTATACGTTATAACTTTTTTCTATCTTATTATAATGATGTGGCATTAATCATTAATTATTAAATTTATAATTTAAGTGATATGAATTTATAAATGACATCCACCTATAATGACTATTATATAAATATAATTTATATATGTGTATATATATTTTTTATATAAATTATTCTGAAATAATATATAAAATAATATTAATATTGAAATATTTCGTTTTAGCATGACTTGTACGCTCACCAGGTATTCAAAACAAAACTTTGTTTAGATCTCTCTGACATGTCTATCACAAAATTGAACCCTCTTCGAGTGTTTGGGGGATGGTGGCCCAATCCAATAACTTCAAACGGTCCCAAATATAGAATAGGCCGGTACCATCAATACCGATCAAAGAGTCGCAAAGACCTTTCATTAGGGACCACGTAAATAGGCCGGAGATAGACTAGCCCACCTAAATGCCCAGTGACAGATTGAGCACGTCATAAACCTAAAAATTTCTGCAAAATTTGGTAGGAAATCTACAGGGCAACCAACAAATAAAAAGTTTCATTTATTTTTGTAGTACTGCTTTTTCTTTTTTTCTTTTTCCCCTTTTTTTCTGTGACCACAATTGTTGCTGGAGAAATTGTCCACTTCATGGCCTGTTTAGGTTTGTCTGGATCAAAACAAATTAGTAGTTACTGAGGATCTAGTACTCTTGGACCGGCCTCTCCCATATAACCAATTGAATTGATCATGAGCTCAAGCCTACATGAACATGCACCAGGTGAAGGGAAGGAGAAGCCGAAGATGAAAGAACATGTACGTATAGTAAGTACTACGTGATACTAAAACATATTCATATATAAGGTTTACTTTTCAATCAATCATCGATCAATTTTGCAAAGTGACAATGATAGCAAACATGAGTGCCATATATGTATCAATTGCAGGTCAAGATCCGAGCAAAGAAGATTATATAGGGTAACGAATAAAACAGGACAGCTCCACTACTAAACTCAATCCCTCATGATACTTTCATGCTTAATGTGCTTAGAACCCAAATTAAGCAAGCACAAAAAGAGACCAAGAAATTAAGAAAAACTGAAACATTTGTAAACATGATATATATCATTTAAGTATATCAAACCTGAACATGATCGGATTTAGTACGGCTGACCAAAATCCGGTCCTGCGACGATTTGTTGAAGAACTCAATACAGTCGACGATGGCCTCGTTGTAATGGGAGTGAGACGAGTAGTACGAGCTGCATGATGAAGTCTTTGGAGGGTCAGAATATACGTGTGTGTCGCAGTTCTTTTGCCAGCTCGCTGCCATTCCAGATTCAGCTGAAGACGACCCGCGAGAAGGAAGTAAAAATAATAGTCGCATGAGAATCTTGCGAAATCGATTAAAGAGCTTCATCTCTGAAAAGTTGAACTTGGGAGCTAGAGAGAGTGCTGTCCTGATCAGGAAGAACTTACTTATAGATCAGTACGACCACTTAATTGTTACGTAATTGTATGACAAAGCTCTCTTGAGATCAATATATGCATGTGTATTCTCCCTAGTGTAATGCTATGATGGGTGTCTTTTGGTTGTTAGGATATAAAAGCGGTGACATTTTCCAATTAAGCATGAGTTCTTTCTTTTTTTTAAGGGCCGCATCATAGATAAGAGAAAATCACATCAACATAATTGATTTATATTATTTAAGAGATCTGTTTTTATAATTATCATAAAATGTATGATCATATATCCATCATAAGGTAAGTCTGATTGATAATTACTAAGAGAACAAAGATCATGTAGATCTCAATTTTTTATTGCATAACAGTCAAAATATTAATGCAAAATTCTTCTACTTAATTTTGTTTTACATGTTGGACTTATTTATTAAAAAACAGAATATTCGTTAAAATAAATAAATAAATTGTGATTCTCTCTCTCGCATTCAAATGCTGACTCGTCATATCATCTACATTTAATTATCTTATGTATTAACCTTCTTATTTTTTTTTGTTTTGAGAAATAGGTTTACCATTAAACCAATAACATGAGTTTATAAATATGATTTATAAAAATTGACAAACTCAGTTTACAAATTAACTAGCATGCAGTTGGAGTGCAACTCTAAACTTCTCAAATGATCGTCTGACAGCCCAAACACTACCTCTAAAAATGGTAGTTATTAAGATTTTTTTTTCAACAGGAGACATACTAAACTCCACGGACGTATTAACCTTCTTATTGAGGTAACATCTGGAATTAGACAAAATAAATATTGGATGTGGCCAAGTCCACGCGCACAAATCATCTTTACATGGGCTTCCTTGTCCTGACATAAAAAGTTTGTTTATTGGATTGATTCAACGGAACCAACGTACCTTCAAAGTAAGAACATTTGGGCCTTTGTTAAATTTCTGAATCCAATTAACGTTTCGTAAAGGCTGATAATATCATCTACCAATTAGTTAGAGATTAAAGGTTTAAATTATAATCGTCTAAATAGCCCAATTTAACCCAAAGAATGTGAATCGGCGTTGAAAACGTGAGCGCAGGGGTCCGTACTATAAGCCGGCTGTGGGTCATTCTAGGCCCGAGAGTAATCTTTGAAGATCCCTACTAATAAGTACAAAATGTAATTTGGTATTGTATATATTTTTGATAACATTTTTTAAATCCCTTTTAAATACTTAGAAAAAAATTCACTAATTCATTTTAAAATATTTTCATAACATATAAGTAAAAACATAAAAATAAAATATGACTCGGTATTTTTTTTTTTTGTGCAATATATTCTTTGATAAACAAGTCTGGTTAACGATAAAAAAACTTGCGAAATACCTCCCGTATTTTGATCATTTGCCTTTTTTATACACCGTGAAAAGTATCCATAAGGTTTGAGAGGAACAAAACCTAAGAACAAATGGTAAGGAATAATAGGTGAGCTCACACGCGCAACTACCACTGTTGACTCACTGTCGACGACTTGACTCAAGTTCTGACTGATATCCTATGTTTTTACTAGGGGTGTAAAAAGATTGAACCGGACCGGACCGGACCGGTTGTCCCGGACCGGGACCGGACCGGACCGGTTGGAGTCCGGTCCGGTCCAGTCCAAAAAATATATGGACCGGAAAATTCCGGTCCGGTCCCGGTCCAAGGAGTTCATCCCCCTGGACTGGACCGGACCGGACCGGACCGAATTCCTAGAATTTTTTTTTTAATTTTTATTTTTAAATATATGTATATATAAATAATAATATATAAATTTTCATATTAATATTAATATATATTAACATATTAATATACAATATATACTCTTATAATATTAACATATTATGATTTATAGTAGACTAGTAGTCAACTAGTTATAATATAAAAATATAAATTATAGTATATCTAAATAAAGTATTAGTAATAACTTATAAGTAATAAGTATATTATTATTATTTAATATATTATTACTAATTTATCACTATTTACTAACATATAAATATATACTATACTAATGTAAATTGTAATAATGTTATTACTTATTAGTTATAGTTTATTAACATATACTAATGTAATAGTGTTATTAGACTATTAGACTATTAGTTATAATTTACTAACATACTTAATATATAATATATACTAACATATTAATATATAATATATTTTTATAATATTAACATATTATAATTTATAGTAGTTAAATTTGGGCCAAAAAAATATTTGATTATTGTAGAATTTTAGATTAAATTTAGCCTATTAAATCATATGGGGCACCCCTGGACCGGACCGGACCGCCCCCGGACCGAATTGGACCGGACCGGTATGGACCGAACTCCTGTTCGGTCCGGTCCAGGGTGAGAGAATTTTTGGACCGAATGGAATCGGTCCACAAATTTCCAGGACCGAACCGGACCGGACCGGACCATTTACACCCCTAGTTTTTACTTTTCCTAACCTGTGATTTCGTAAGAGGGATCGTGAATCTCTCCAACAATTAACTCACAATAATAAGTGATAGTACACCTACCAACTTCACTATTTTTAGCGGAGGTTCCATCATTACCAATGATGCTTCTATTGTTCACTTTTAGGTGACGCATTATTTTCATCTTTTTATAAAATGACGTTCTCTTGTAGGATGATGATAAGGTCCAAGATATTGATCCTAAATAAATATGATTTTTTATTTATTATCTTTGTTATCGTTTTTACTAAGTTGTTTATTAATTTAGAGTGATTTTTGGAAAACCCTATCCATTCTTCATATATCATGTTTTTAGTTTAATGAAATTGCTTGTTTAGAAGTAAAAAAAAAAAAGGGTAAGAAACAAAACATCTGGAGGGCTTCGATTATAAATAAAAGTTGGGAATGATGAGATTTTAATGGTAAAGGATTAAAAGCATAATGATATTGTTAAGTGAATTAATGGAGGGTTTGAGATGAGACAATATGATTTATTAGACACTATAATTGTGTCTCGTACAACTAATCAAGATGTACTTGGTCGTTATTGAAGGCATTCATTGTCCCCCGCGCGTGTAAGAATACAACAACTCTTTTCATAACTTTTATATAATTATATTTTAAAATGGGTATATTTTTATATATCATTTTATTAAAATACGTGTTATTTAAAATATGATTATAAAAATAGTTTTTCATAATCTAAATAATTAAAAAGATATTTATTTTGGCAGAGTCCTTTATTACCATTTGCACTTGAGCTAAGCCGAAAGTTAAAAACCCCAAGTTAATTGATGGTCTCTCGGTTAAATGGGCATCAATCAAGCTTCGTGGGTTCATAAAAGTTTTTTAAGTCAATTGATTCAATTTTATAGCTTGTCGAGCCTTGATGTGAATTCTCTTTTACCAGCTTCCCTTTTTTTTTTTTTTTTTTTATCTCTCCTCAGGCACTCCTTCTGTTGGATGTAATGATGTGCATTTTGACTGACTGGCAATATGGTACCCCGTTACTGTACTTATTGAGATTCGGCTTTACTCGTAATGGAGCTCGAGTTGACTGGCTGTGGTCTCAGGGGCAGTACAGCGTGGTGATTCAGTAGGGTATGTTGGGTAGGATAAACTTTTTGACGAACTTTCCACTGTCAGTTTAAACAATTTACGTCAATTTTTTTTTTCAATTTGTCTTTGTTTATCATAATAGTAAATAAAATAAATTTCACATAATTAATAAAAAGAACTATAACACAAAATTTATTCTCTAACTTCTGGATAGAGTTTACCACTTTTTCATTCCTTATAAAAATATTTAAAATAAATCAATTTAAATACACACTACAAATAAATGAGTAATAATGACTTAATATTTGTGACAAAAAAAATTGTTAGTGACTAAAAAAAATTATTAATAATTAAAATTGACTATTTGTGACTAATAAATAATAATAATTAATTAACAATATAGTGACATTTGTAATGGGTCTCAACAATTTACAAGAATTATACTGAACAGGGAAAACAGATCGATCACCACAAATGTATCTTATCTGCTTAGTGCCAGATTGCGCCAATGACCCGGCCCACGGCCCCCAACCAATTGCAGTACCTCAGCCTTGCAAGGTGATTGCTATACTATAATTTTAGTCAATGTAATTCAAATTTTGGATTTTAGTCATTTTATTTATATAAGTTTAACATTGAAATAATTATTTTTTTAAATTATAATAATAAAATAATATAACTAACTTTTGTTTTGATTATTCACATCAAATTTTTATATTGGATTGTTTATTTATGAAAATATATAATAATTAATAATTAATAAAATATTTAATTATTTGTAATTATTAAATTAATTACTTTTATCATATTTAATTATTCTATCTATTATATGTTAATTAATAATCATATTTTAATTAAATTATGAGTTTAAAGAGAAAGAATAAAAAGATTTGGCTAATAGAGAGAGAAGTATGAAAGAGAAATAATAAAATAAAGGATTTGATCATTCTAACTAATCGGCCAAATTTGACATTTTGGTATAGTTTTACTATTCACAAAAGCTAAAAAATTTGATATTTGGACAATTTAATGTAGACTTAAAATGATTTTAAATGTCTAAATTTTTATTAAATTTGGTTTTAGTTAATCCAATGAGAATGTTCTAAAAGCACTCTCATTAGAATATTGTCCAAAGCTAAAAGATATAATGTGTCACCTTTCATTGGGGATGTAAAACTAGGGGTGTTTATTCAACCCGGCCCGGTTTAAAATTTTATTTATTTCTTAACATTTTTGAATTTTTTTTTTTAAATATTTAAGAAAATTTCGAATTCGGGTTCCGGATTTAGGAGTCCAAAACCCGGATGAACACCCCCATGTAAAACGCCCAAGAACACCTCCTCCAATTTGAAGATAAACTCGAACAAATTCTCCATTATGCATAAAACAGGCAATACTTTTTTAATTTTTCTCTTTTTATCCTAAAAGAAAAGGAAAATTACTACCCTAGATGGAATAAGCTCGTGCTTTCTACTGAAAGAATGCGTTCGACAATCTTGAGCACAGCTAATGAGAATATGCCCTTTGGTTAACAAAAACAAAGAAAGAAAACATGCATGGCTTTAAGCCTTTAACTCATTTTGTAGGAGAAAAAGAAAAATCGATACATAATAATACACGATACTAGCAGCTTACCTCTGCATCAAGCCAAGAATAACCCCTATCAATCAGCTTTACTTTCCTCTCTATTTTTATTCTCCTAGGAACATCAACGACCATGCTAGCCTATCGGAGTTGGATAGCTAATATTTTTGTTTTTAGATTATTTTTTTTTAGAAATATAGTGTTCTCCTAGCTACTTTTGGGTATTCCCATACTATGATCACATGAGTAAGATCATATAGATTTAGATTCTTTGTGAAGATATTGATACTTGTAAATTATTAAAACCCTCTCTCCACAAAGTATGATCTCAAGGTACAGCACATGACCTAACAGTCTTAGAAGTTAGAAATTCTTTTTCATGCCCATACAAGAAAAATATAAAACTAAAAAAGAAATTCCTTAAGTAGCGATTATATAAATTAAGATTAATTTTCTGTATAATATTTGATAAAAATATATCATTTATAAATGAATTATTTTATTCTCAAGTCGATGATATATATAGTAGTTTTTTCTCTCATAAAGTCGTCCCTATTATTGTCCAAGCAATGATAAATAATTTCCATTATTCTGTAACTTTATAAAAGTTTAAAGTGAGCTCAAATTAAATCTCAAATCTTTAGAAGAAAAAAAAAATCAAAGAATATTAAGCGAGGCAATTCAAAAAGCTTCTTCCGAGTTTCCAGTTCATGTGTCTATATATGGTTATCATGTGCAAGATTTTCAGTAATCTTAATGAAAATTACATTGATAAATGCACCATGAAGTCTCCTATTTGCAATCAATGGTATTTTGGGTGGCTGGGTCTGAATATAATAAGAATTTTTCCCATGATCCAAACAATGAGAAGAGAATTAACCGTGCGCTATATGCTCAACCATGTGCTCCCAACTTATGATCACGGTAATAACTTCACTTTCCTCCATAAATAAGACCTTGCTCAACGTTTACATTAATTATATAATGCCTTGTATTTGCAAGTACGTACCGATGTTTGGGTCCAAGTGAAGCAACCTCATCCTCCTTTCCCTCTTCTTCTGCTTTTCAAATTTCCTCACTTTAATTCATCGGCCTAGCTAAGATTATTTGACGTGGCCCTCCATAGTTCGAACTTATTTGACAGCTAGCGCAGATCGGATGGAGTAGTGGTTATCATGAAGAGCCAAATTTTTTATTTTAATCCGCTTCCTTTGGTGTGTGAATGTACATATATATATCATATATATGAGATTTTGATATTATAGGTTATAGGTGCGTATTTGATTATTTTTTTTAAAGTGATCATGATATATATACATCATATTCTCATCTTACTTTCATCTTATTAAATAGGATTATGTGATAAATTGATTATCATCATTAAATAATAAATAATTATACAATAAATAATCATTCAATGATAATAAATGTACACAATATCTTACTTAGTAAAGTGAAAGTGGGATGATAATATATATGGTATATAGAAATTTTCTAAAAAGATATTAAATGTATATTTAGATCAAAATAGGTCATAAAACAAAGAGTCTCCAATAAGAATTCTTAAAAATAAAAGCGAGACTACACATGAAGCGAAGATAATTAAGTTCAATTAGTCATATAGAATTTGAAAGTATTAAGAGTATAATCAAATATTAGATTAGATACAGTGTAATTACAATCCTACGGAACTTTGTTATCAAAGTATTTTATACAATTTGAAAAAATGTAGACAAGAAAAGTTCTATCCATCATTCACTACAAGAAATATCGTCATTTGCATCGTTGTTTGTTCTGTTGCAAAAGAATTCGTTGCAATTAATCAGTAATTGCATCGCTTTAGAAATGAATGCAAACCGACAAGGTAGATTAGTCCATGCAGCACAAGTTTGGGTGTATAAATTTTGTTTCGGCGCAATATCAACTTATTACAGAAACATTATCATCATAATAAAGTCTTAAATGTTTGCGTCGAATGGTTGCCTCATTTATACATGTTTTTGCGGCGTCAAAATAATGCCCGCTGCAACACATCTAATGAATCATTAGCTTCTTGAAGGTCCCTGGAATCCATTGCGCGCGTTTCTCACCTACATTGACCCCGTTGCTGTACCCTGGAGGGAAAGATTTCCCTTTCGATTTCAAAATCTCGAATCGATCAATCCACCACTTTTGATCATTAATTTATGCAATTCTTTCTCCTAATCTCACGATTTCTTGGTGGTTCTGCTATCCTACCCTCTCTTGCGATTTTCGTAAAGTAGCTTTTTGCTGTGTAAGTTCCTAATCTTAAGATTTATGGATAAATTTCATATTTTTTTCATTTCTCTTAGTTGGTAGATTGTTATGCAGGGTCATCTAGTGCTTTTTGTAACTGGTCAGTTTGATGGAAGGCTCCTATCATTGACGATGAATATCATTGAACTCTATTTGGGTTCAAGATTGACCACACCCACCAGCTCTTGCTTCTGGGATGCTGAGTAGGTATTTTTTGTATTTCATTTGATCCTTAACTTCACTTCACTGCAAGTTGCATTTTTTCGCATAATATTGTGCAGCTGCTCGTTTGCTTTCGAGAAATTAATTGTAATTTATGTGTGTAGGATTTGGTGGTTTCTTCCAAAGCATAAATATTCTGAAAGCCTAGAGAATAAAGAATCAAAACTGAGAAAACTGAAATGGTGAGATGAGCACTGATTTCTTTTATTTAGTGTTTACATGCTAATTGTATGCAACAAATTACTGCAGTACTTTTCAAGCATTTTTATATTGACTAGTTGCATATTGCAAGCATTATATCACTAATGCTACGTTTCTGTGCAAAGTCGGAATAATTATCACAAGGCTAGGTTGCATGAACTGAAAAAACTAACATATTTCTTGGTCAAACTTTATTCTTTCAATATATCTTTCACTCTACTCTATTTAGAGAATAATTGTATATGGTTTCCATCGCTTAGACTTTTATCATAGTGGCCTGTCTCTGAAAATAAAATGGGTTTTTGATGTAGGGGGATCCGAGACTGATGATGCTGAGTTGTCTGATTGCACGTTGATAGCGCTGAGATACCATGAATTGACAGATCAGCGTAAAGGCCGGAAGTGATCATGATCTCTTTCTAATTGGGGAAGTTTTGGGTGCGTTTCAGTCCTTTGGTCATAACTTTGGTTACGAGTGTCAGAATCGCGCATAAGACCCCAATTCGAAAAGCTCTTTTCGACGCGCACGCTGTCCACATCGAGCATGGCTCCATGTGCCTTTTTTTCGACCTCAAATTCCACTGTTTTCCTTTCCGAATTGTTATTTTTAGTTATTTTTTACTATTTTTGGTAATATTTCGTATGTTTGTTAGGAAGTCATTTTAAATCCGATTTGTTTCGGATTTTTTGTAGATTGTTTATTTGATTTTGAATTTTAATTTTACGTTATTTTCGAGATTTTTCCATTTTTGGTAAAATTCGGTTACAGACGAATTTTAGTTATACAGTCTGGCTTGTGAACTAATTTTCGACAATTTTTGATTTGGTAATATTCAGTTTTTTTCTCAGAGACGTATTCTCTGTATTTTGGGTGAATTTCTTGTGTTCTTTCCTGTGAATTCATCTGTTAAAACTAGCCTACAAAATAATCGATATTCTGTCTGGTGTCAGTTTTGTTTTGTTATTAGTAAGGTTCAAGAAGTTTGCTCTGTTTAAAAATGTGGGACTTCGGAATGTTAGTAACTGAAATTTGCTTTTAAAAACGGAAATATATATGTACAATACTTGATATTGTTTTAATACACAGTTGGGCTTAAATGTAGAGACATGCATATGGGCATTCAGGTTACAATATAATATTTTGATCTAAAAAAAACCCATTTTATAAACCCTTGTGGGGGTTGTCTTAAAAATCTTGCATGTTCCAACCCAAGCTGAATTAGTCCCAAACCTTCTGCAAGTTTTGAAAACCCAAGTTAGGCTTTTTATTATTTCTATAGAATGGATGCAACAATAAAGAACTTCATGCGCTAAAAAAATTTGATAAACAACTTTACAAAAGTATATGCAATGAGTATTATTTTACATCTTTTACGTATCATTCAATTCTAAAAAGCCCAACTTGTTCCATCTGTATTATGATTGGGCCAAAGAAATATCCTTCCTACCAATGAGTTTTCTAATCTTCCCTCCCCTTAGTCATTTCAAAGGCCATTATGGTAGCAACATATCTCCATTTAGAGTTCTGTTATAATGAAAAATAAAGAATGGATTATTCTGTATTGAATTGGTTATTTTGATATTGTAATATTTGATAGCCTGCTAGGCTTATATCTAGATCTCTACATTATAAATCTAGTGGTTCCTTCTTTAAAGCTGCCGAAGCTCCTAAGCAAACCCTTCATCTTTTTTGTAGATCTAGTGACTAATAAAATTGAAATAGCTTTTTTAGTTCGTTATAATGAAAATAACTTGCATAATAACTTGAGCCTTTACTTTGGTTGCTCTTAGCATCACCTAAAACTATATCACAGATTCTCACTATTTCTTTCTAACTACTGTTTAGTAGTTAACAAGCATGTCTGCAACTCTTGTTTTGCACTTGTTTTTTTGGGATAACCAATTTAGATCACCAATGAAGAGGCTGTATGGAATTTAGATAGTACACATAGATTTATATTTGCATTTCCATAAATATATTGTGGTTGTGACCAGTATGCAACAATCTTTCGTGGGCTGGTCATTCTGCTTAATACAGTTGTCAAGATTTGGGTCCACGCAATTGACCTGATTAGAAAATCCACTGTCCTAGTAGAGGCCCTCATTACTTTTGATATAAGGTTTTACAAATCATAGGATTCTTTGGATTGCATTGCACATGATACTTTGTGGGATTGGCTTATGTATATTGTCCTGTCATATCCCTAATATCGATGCAACAATGATGTTCATTTGCTGACCAGTGTCCATTAACGTTCTTCAAGATTATTATGGTTGTAACCAATTTCAATGCGTCCAGTTAAATAAAGTTTTTACAAAATTCCCCCTGTTTTAGCCACTAGAGTTGTGTATTGGTCATGTTTTTTGATATATTGTAGATGCCTAACCCCCTTTGAAATGTGGTCTTGCACATTTTCTTGTACTATTTTGGAGAACTCTTATGTTTGTCATCAGCAAATATTCTTTAATGGGGGATACTCATTGCCAATAGCTCTACATGTTCTAATTCCATGAGGGTGACAAAATTCATCCTTTGCTTCTTATTTCTTCTTCCTACCTTAGCATGTTTTATACTTGACCTTGGCACGTTGTAAGTTATTCCTCGAAATGTACAATGTAATATTTTCATCGTCGTATGGTTGTCGTTTCAATATAAGATGTACCTATTAGCTAAATATCATAAGTGATGATATTAGTATATGTTTTGGACTAGTTGATTCCTTCCCAAAGACAAATATTTAATAAGCTATGGTGACAATTAGGTGGGCAAATATTAAGACTCTTTAACTATATGCGTCGATGTCCTCGTCTAGGCTAATCAACTTAACCATTCATTGGACGACATTTAGATTGTTGTCAAATACAACCTATCAAATTGAGGACACTTCAGAAACCAGTCATAACTTGCTCTATAGTACAAATAAAACTTGATTCCTGGTGGTTAATCTGTTTGATGATAAGGATTACAAGTGAACTGACAAAGGAACTGTTAATCTTGTATAGATGGACAAAAGTTGGATGTTGTTGACCGATTGACTTCGAACAACTGCATATGTCGAAGGAGTCGACCAATTCCTTACGCTAGCACAAAGCCATGCTGCAGGACGCGACCGTATTTGGTGTCCATGCCGAATCTGTTGTAATAATCTCTTTAGGCCTATTCCTGAAGTTGAGAGTCACTTGTTCATCAATGGGATTGACACTAGTTACACTAAGTGGATATATCATGGGGAGGAGGAAACGCAGTGTTGGCACAATGAAGAGGATGACGATGTGGAAAGCAATCATGAAGCCGGATATATTGATGACATGGACCATATGCTAGATGACGTATGGGTGGGTGCCTTTTTTGATGATGAGCAAGCTAGCACCTCATTGCCAACTGACCCATCCATATCTGAACTCATACAAAGGTCATCTTTTTTGATGATAAGCAAGCAATTAATATGTTTTGTTTATGCATCTACCTAATCTAATTATGTTGAGATATAGCGTGAAAAACGGGTGATCAACATGGTGGACTAGTATAAGGATACCTGTTGGTCCAATAAAAAAGGAACATTCGTGACTCCTGAAACAGAACAACTGCATGTGAGTATTGGTCATTTTTTTAGTCCACTTTGGAAATTTACGCATAACCAAATTAGCTTGGGAGTTTTGCTTAAGAAAATAAAAGTTGCAGCAAAGGTCTTGCAGTTTAACAGCCTTGTGTGCTTCTGTAGCAAGAGATGGTTATACAGATGAATCGCTTGGAACCATAAAAGCGTATAGAGGAGGTTGCAACGATTGTATTTAGGGAGGTGCTCGGGGATAGGCCAGGATATGCAAGATGTTTGGGAGAAATGGTCATTTCTGAGTCAAGAAGAGAATGTGAACGTCAACGAGATAAAGACAATGTTGCCTTAATTGACCAACATAAGAAAGACGCTGAGTATTACAAGGGAGAAGTAGAGACACTAAAGGGAGACATGCTTAAAATGATGGAGAGGCAACTTGAAACTAATGAAATCTTAAAAATGTTGTTAGCTGAACGGTAGCATCTGAGAGAGTCTCAAAGGGAGACTATATGATCGGGGTGTAACTTAAACATATAAAGATTTTTTGGTAGGTTTTTTTAATCCAATATGGTGCCTGGGTTTTGTAAAGTAGCTTGTGGACCAATAGACACTTCATTTTATGGGAACAACCTGGATGGTCAGATATGGGATGTGTTGGGCTTTTGACATACAACTAGTGTGTATGTAAATATTTTGGTATACAATATATGTAATGTATGCGCATTACAATGAGGACACCTTAAAACTTTGATGTTTTGTTTGGCAGGGGATACTCATGTGTAAGTATCTAACCTTAATATTAGTTGGAATAAATTGACCTCTTTATAGGAATTCGTGTTTTTATTAACTAGAATGTTGTTGAATTACAGGTAGTTGGGATTGGCTGCTGACTTGGTGGCTGTATGTGGTGGGCAATATCATAGTTTGCTAGAAGTATCCACTGTCGGAGGGAAAAGCATTAAGATTTTCATATTGGATGTGTAAATCTTCAAATATTAATTCGGGTAATGTCATATGAATTAAACTTTAAACTTTTGGCAGGATGGAATACCTCTCTCATATTTTGAGAGAAGCATATTTAGTACTGATCTATAGGGCAGCTTGCATGATGATTTTGGTTTTACCAGGATATCCATTTAGATTGTTGGTAAATTATAGTCCAAGAAAAAGGTTGGATTGCGTGGGTGGTTCAATGTGGCATTGTCATATAGATCATGTACAGATGAACTCAATAAAGTCATATTGTAGGAATGTATATTGGTGGCTGTTGTTGGTACAATTAGGATGGGTAAATGGGGTAGGTAATGAACAATAACATTTTGAATCCCCTTATGAATAGAAGATTCTTAAAAATTTTAGATTTGAAAACACATAGCAGTGGCTCTATACAATAGAGGACCTATATTGTGTGCATGCTTAATGAGTAAATGCTAGCACAAATTTTCATTAATGAAAAATTCTGTTAATTTTTGCTTAAACTAACATGAAAACTATAGCACTGTCCTATTGGATGCAGCTGAAATTTTTTACTATCTATGGGTTGATGTAATTATTTCTAATATAGGTGGCAGTTGTGGCTGATGATTAATCCCTAGTGGTTGTTGTGCGCCCTAAATCCTCTTCTCAGTCAGTTGATGGCCTTTTGGTACATGAGCATCGCAACATTTTCTTAGTGGAACTAAGGAAGAGCATCTCCAATCTGATCATCCACTTCAGTGTAGTTGGCCCATAGAAATATGCCCAACATTCAAGTTGAAGTTAAAGTCTACCCAAACTTATAATTCAGATAACATGGCTAAGTGCATATATTGGTATGCATATAATGGCTTGGAATTTAGTTATAATGACCATGCTTTTGTTTGAGTGGTTGCACCAGGATATAGATCATATATAAATATGTAGATGTTGCAATTTCTTAGTTGTAATGGCATGTAGGTACTTGTTAAGCATCTGGGTGGTTGCCCTCTGAATGTATTTAGATAGACATGTGAAGTTGGATTGGTTGAATGTGATGAATTAGAATACGCAACATATGTGTCACTTATTTGGGATGTTGATGTGATGTTAAATTTGGCATGTTGATTATGATATATGCACAATTATTTGTTAGAATGACATTCAAGCAACTAAATCTAGTTCAACCGACCTTTTGACATGATTCTACCATTTCAGCATGGTGGTGCATGCTGGCAAGTTGATGGTAGCAGTTTTGGCTACTCTCATGGAAATTGGGTAGCTCATGCTATTTATAGTTTATATAGATGATGCATATACTTTTGTATACACTATGTATGAGTTAAGGAGAAGCAGTTTACATTTATATATATATATATATATATATATAAATAACTTGGGCACTTTTTGAGTATAGTATTGAATAATAAAAATTGTATACAAACACCAATATTAAAGTTAGGAACTGTGTTGGTAAAAATTTAATTGTTTTTTGATGAAAAATTGAAATCTCATATTAGTACATATTTGCAACGCAATAAGTAGGCCTGTTGGGTCTTAGTTAGTGGCATTTTGTAGCTTTATAAGTTTGATGCAAAATATTACTTATTACACACGAATTAATATCCAATATCATCCATAGTTATTAGACAAAATCTGATAAATTTTATATGCGACGCTCGTTAATGGACGATGGTAAAGGCAAGTATTATATGGGACCCAAAATCTGATAACTACATGCGTCGCATCAATGGGTTACAACCAGCAGTGTATTTGCAACGCAATGCATTAGTGGATGGTAAATTGGTTTGTTATTTGCGATGGAAATACAACCCTTTACCAAGGAAAAATTAACACCGCAACTAAGTGTTTCCATTAGAAAATGATATTTGGATGGTCATTTGCATCCACAGTAAGTTCATTTGCGAGACATCCATTTGGTTGCATATAGGAGCAGATTTTGCTACTCCAGCAAGAAACACATGCTTAAATAGATATAACCCAAGAGTCGCATCCATTCTGCGACGTAGCTAAAATAGATGGTAATGGATATTTGCGACAATATATGTCATTTTTTGCAACAAATTTCAACGACGCAAATGGCGATATTTCTTGTAGTAATTCTTTTAATTATCATTTTTATGACATAGATTAAATAATAAATTCATCTTATTATTATAGTTATTATTTATCAATCCTCAATGAATAATATTTTATTAAATAAATTAATCTTAACATTAAATTTAGTATGGATCACATATTTAATCTATGTTAATACGAATTGTAGAACATATTTGACTGAGAAAAATACCGAGAATTATGATTTAAAAACAAACAAACAGCTTGGCGAGAAAACTAATGTTAATTATCAAGATTGGACAGCTTTGTAGATCACCACAAAACAAGGCAGGATGGCCTTGGCATTGAAAACGGTAAGCTCCTCCAGATTGGAGTAGATCCCCGAGCAACCGGCAATAGAATCGTATGATCCAATCGAGACGTTGTCCTCCTCCGCCAATGCTGCATCATCCGCCATGCGCCTCACTCTACCAGCAATCACGCGACACACCAGGATGGCCCTGCGGCTGTCCGTACAACGCATGGAGTCGTGCGCCCAACCACTGCTGGCAGTGGTCAACACTCCCTTGCACTCGCCGCCCTTGCCTTGGAAGCCGTGCCTAATGACGGTGCAGACTCCACAGGCTGGTATGGAGCTGCACAAGTTGGAGGAACCCCTTGCTCCGAGCGCGCATGACAAGGTGGTGCAGTGGAACCGCAATAGTTCATTCCCGTCGGCCGCACATCTCGGATTTTTCTTGGTGCTGCTGAGCGCGCGGGTCTTCACCACATCTCGACAGTCCTCGAACCGTTGAATGGTGCTCTTGGTATTTTGGACCTTCAGTATCCGTTCAATCTTGCAGATCGGATTGTCCTTTTTGAGCCAGCTTGATTTGAAGATAATCTCCACGATATTTCGACCTGAATCTTCAGGTCCCAGCTCCGATACTGTACCGAAATTAGAGGCTCAGGCGCCAGGAAAAAATAAATCTCGCATTAAAAATAAAATATTCAAGTTACAGGAGGGGGTCAGTGTCCAGTGTCCAGTGTCCACCAATGAAGGTGGGCCAGCTCACTAAAACAGGCTATTCAAAATTCTTTTTCTTTTTTTTTTTTTGAAATGAGGCTATTCAATATTCTTATTAAGGCAACCGCTGGTGGGGTGCACCAAATGGTCCCTACAACCTTGATGTGTCATAAAATGCTCTACAGAAGGAGATCAAAGCAGATGTGGGATAGAATATGTAATTTAAAAATTACAACGATATCTACAAAATCGTGCACTTAAGTTCGTGTTAATTTCTTCTCTAATTCAAGCAGCTTGGCTCTTGAGTTTCAAATCTCAAAGCAGAGTCTTTCTAGGTTTTACCCATGGGTACTAGTAAACAGAAAAGAGGAAAACATACCTAGCTTTTTCTTTTTGATTAATAAAGAAACTTTATTCATGACAGAAAGAGTGAAATTGATATAAAAATAAAAAAAAAAAATCATATGTATATATGCAGATGCAATGGTGCAGTGCAATGGTAAGGGTGGAATTTCTCTAAAATATATCAAATGATAAGCAAAATAAATTAAATAATATTATAATTACCAGCATGGCGAACTGCTTGGTGTAGCTCCAAGCTTTCAACCTTCGGAAAGACCTCACCGCATTGAGAGCAAGCACAGATAGTGGTCCTTGATGTCGGGTACCTGATTTATTAACGATATAATTTAATTCTCTGCCATATTTTTCGTGATCATCAATGCAAAGTTAAAAGAATTTATGAAATTATATTGTTAAAAAAGAATATCAACAACAACAATGCGCACCGACTAGGGTCAACGATCATGTGACACTCGTAACACCCAGAAAGCTTTCGGAATTGCATGCCTCTTGAAGAAGACGAGTACGCTGATCCACAGGTGGATCTAGCTGAACCCGATACAGACCGAGTTGAGGACCCGGTGACGGTTTCCGACGACTGAGCAGCCCGGTTTCCTGACCGACTGTGCTACTCTCGGGCGAGTTATCAGCTCTGTGAACAACCCTAGTGTTCCCATGAACCACGTCGCGGAAGCTACATATGGAGCTGCAAGAAGAGCCTAGCTTGGAGTATCCAGCGACGGTGGCGTTCTTTGATGGGTCGTGCACCTGTGTCGACCCTTCGATTTGTTTGCAGGTGAGGAGGTTCTTGATTTGGTCCCATGAAGATGGTTGTTTCTGCTGCTTCTGCTTCTGCTTCTGCTTGCGTTTGGGCTTTTGTTTTTTGGACTCTGAGGTCATCTCTGGTAGGAAAGTTAAGAGAGCCATAAAGAGCAAAGCAAGAAAAATGGAAGAGAAGTAAAGCAAAACGAGCTGATCTCTCGTTCATATGAGAGAGAGAGAGAGAGAGGCTTTCGATTTTCGAAAGATGAGCTTCGTGCATTAAGGGGGAGGATCCGAGAGTAATAGGGAGGCAAAGCGGGTGGGAATAGTGGGTCTGCCTTATTTATTGTTCCATGTAGTCCTCTCTACTTTTTATATTCGCTTATTTACTTCTCTTACACAACGAAAATATTTTCATCTTTTCCACCTAATAAATAAATTAATAGCAGCTCGGAGACTGGTTCGATTTAGAGGAAGTTCATCGTGTGGTTCAGATCATCTTGTTGCTAATTGGACGGCCAAGGATCGAGCACTCATGCGCATATGCTTACATATAATTATGCATTGTTTTTCTTTTTTGCGGGTTACAGCTTTGTGTCTCGCCAGGGGGAATCGTAAGTATATCAGTTTATGATGGCTGTTGACATTATGAGCAAACCTATTAAAGAACCAGCCAGTTTTCAATGTTATGGCTGCAGACAACATTAATTATGCATCACCACCAAAATAGAAAACAAGCACTATTGAAAAAATAAGACTGATATAATTATAAAGAGATTATATAAAAATAATTTTGTTAAGATTTTATATAATTTATTAGATTTATTTTATAATAAAAATTATTTTATAATTTAATGAATCATATAAAATTATATTAATTTATAAGATTATTTTTGTATAATCTATTTGTAGTTAATATATATTTTTTAAAATAAGGTGTATTTTGAATAGTGAATTAAGATGAGAAAAGTTGATATGAAAGTTAAAGTTAAATAAAATATTATTAGAATGTTATTTTTTTTTATTATTATTATTTTAGAATTTGAAAATTTGAATTATTTATTATATTTTGTAGGCTTGTTCATCCAGGTCAGGTACATTTAAAATTTATATATTTATTAATACTTTTGAATTTTTTTTAAAAAAAAGTTTAAGAAAATTTTGAAGCCGGATTCCGGATTTGGGAATCCGGAATCCGGAATCCGGATGAACACCCCTATTATTTTATATGAAATTTTTTATAAAAAAAATATAATAATAAAATAAAATAAAACGGTATTTATATTCAGGCGGCCTTATATATGTTGCCTACTCTTTTTTAAAAAGGTCAGGTAGGTCTATTATTGAAAAAAATAAATTTTTATGAGTTTCATATTGAAAAACAAAAAAGAATTATATAAGTTTCATATTTATTCTTTTTATTTATTTTTAAAACAATATGTGAGACGTGTGCAATCTATAACCATAAATTTTAATATTAAAATGGATGAAAATAGCTAAACCAAAGACATTGAAAACTAACCCACAAATAACTAATAAAATGAAGGGGGTGGGGGGTAACTTCGTCGAAGTCTCTAATTGGTAGAATACTATGGGCCATGGGGTCCATTCCCCCATTATTTTATAAGTAGCTTTTAAAGAGGGAGGGCATGTGGGTGTTTTCTGTAGCGAAATCACGTGTGATGGGGTCCAGATTCCAAAACGAAGCAAAATGAGAAGTGAATGAGCCAACGAGACATCATATAAAACAAGCAGAAAGAATAAAGATCCTCTACCAAATTTCGTCTTCCAATGCCTTTTTATCCGTTCAATTAGTAATTCGCATCCTTTTCTTCTTTTTGTTTTGACCATGCTCTAAATATTATTTCAATTAGTAATACGCCAAGTTATTACGCACCTTTCAAATAACATTATAAGAAAAATATTTGTTTGGTCATCATATATTTATTACAAAATATCATTTCATATTAAAATGATTTTATTCCTATCATAAATAATTATTTTTATTATAAATAACACATTATAAATACTCATTTTTATTATAATATAATTGAGAGAATATTCCAACCCATTTGACAATTAAAGAATATTATGACATAAGTTGCTAGCTAGGTAATAATACACCTAAATCCCCAAAATAATACATATACTCATGAAGGTTTGAAGTACGTATATATATATATAATATATATATATATATATATATATATATATATATATATAAGAAACACATTTACTAGCTGGATAATATGATTTGAGATAGCTTTAGTAGCTGAGGTTGTCTCCCCCCGGCTTGCCTGTCCACATGTCAAACTATATAAATTAGTAAGCTAATAACAAGGATGAGTACTATCTTTCTGGGAGTAGTTAGACGATGTCATATTTATATGGATTTGGCCAACCATTCTCTTAAAAAAAAAAAAAAATTAGCAGAGAAAACGGTGTCCCCTTGTCGTCCTCGACTCGGGACCATATATATCACTCTATGTTTGATCTGATTCTGATCGGCCACCATTATGAAACTATCACTTAAGAACCAATTATATATTATTCCCTCCAAAAGGAATTATGAAAGGGATATATAATTGATATTAATTAATGCAAGTAATTAGATCACAATTATAACATTATTTTTAAGCCAAACCAAATCCTTAGATGTATTATTTCTCCCGGCCAATATATAAATAACTTCAAATTAATTTATATATATGTAATGATTTCATGCAACTTAATTAATTATTTCCTCATAATTTCTCATATCCAATATCCATGCACATACATATGAAATCAGTTGTATATGATGGATCTGGTTTTTTGGTTCAACCACCATATATTCCAATATTCATTATCATGATATTCATGATATATATATTTATATATATTGTGAAGGGGAAATCTTGCCAAGGGGGAGAGGCATCGGGCTTTGAGCCCAACAAGAAACCTGGAGAAGGCAACTCAATAAAAACCTTAGGCATCCACTCCGGAGGTCGAGGGGCGAGTTACCCAACTTCCAAGCGAAGGCAAGACCCACTCAGGAGGGACTCTTAAAAACACCACCGTTATGTCAAGACATAAGCATCCGATGCACCAACACCGCATTTAATACCAAGGTCTACCTTAGGCAAGTCGTATTAAATACTGGAGTCTGTTCAAAGCACTCTACACTGAACGCAATTCAGGCAAAATCATGTCGCATTAAATACAATTACAATAGAAGCACGCCACATTAAGTGTGCAGTAAAAATACCTCACCGCATTGAATCTAGGTCAGAAGTCCTGACACGAGCTAGAAAAAGAGTAGAGATTGACACTATGATATGAATGGGACAAATCACCCACATAGTCAGGATGTGATAGGGAAGACCTTATCATAGTCTGAACTGACATGGCAAAAGGAATAATAGTCTGAACTGACAGGACAGCCATCGCGTCTGCCTCGGGAACGCTCAGTGTTCGCCTAGACCTATAAATAGCTAGAGACACCACATACTACAGGTAGATAGAACGAATCTCTAATCTATTTACTTCGTTTCAATACTCTTCCCTTTCTTACTAACTTTGGCATCGAAATAGCTTCAAGGCTCTAACCCCCCTCCTCCCTGCCTCTCTCTCTCTCTCTCCCTCCCTCTCATATAATCTTTGTACAAATTCGGGTCGTTTGGATATTGCTGACCAATCCAAGCTGCGGAGCATGACAACAATATATATATATATATATGTATATATATTACAAGCAAATGACTAAAGAAAAGCCAATATTTTGGCATTTCCATGAAGTTTGGGAAAACTATGTTATTTTGTCACACTAGAAAAGGCTAGAATAGAAAAGATCAAAAGAAAACCCCTTTGACATCTAATAATCCTTATTATTCAAGCATGTGCATCGCCATTTAATTTGTTGTCTATTGGTCAGCGGTAGGGCTGTAAAAAGACCGGATCGGATCGGTGAACCAGACCGAACCGATTGTCCCGGACCGAGACCAGACCGGACTTAATAAAATTCGGTTTGGTCTGGTCCGGTCCAAATTTTACATGGACCGATTAATTCCGGTCCGGTCCATGTTCAAAGGAATTCTCCCCCTGGACCGGACCGGACCGAACCCCACATATATATATATATATTTATATATGTATATATAAAAATAGTATATAAATTATAATATTAATATTAATATATATTAACATATTAATATATAATATATACTCTTATAATATTAACATATTATTATTTATTGGTTGACTAGTTGTAGTATAAAAATATAAATTATAATATATCTATATAGAATATTAGTAATAATTTATAAGTAATAAGTGTATTATTATTATTTAATATATTATTACTAATTTATTAATATTTACTAACAATAAATATATAATATACTTATGTAATAATGTTATTAGTTATAATCTACTAACATACTTAATATATAATATATAATAACATATTAATATATAATATATACTCTTATAATATTAACATATTAAAATTTATAGTAGTTAAATTTGGGCTAAAAAAATATTTGATCATTGTAGAATTTTAGATTAAATTTAGTTCATTAAATCATATGGGGCACCCTTGGACCGGACCGGACCCCCCTAGACCAAATTGGACCGGACCGGTATGGACCGAACTCCTGTTCAGTCCGATCCAGGGTGAAAGAATTCTTGGACCGAATAGAATCAGTCCACAAATTTTTCAGACTAGACCGGACCATTTACAACCCTAGTTAGCAGTTACTGGCTTAATAAACCTACTATTGGATGTCAACTACCTTTGTATTTATCTTCTTGTAAAAGCCATGTCCATGTCCCTCCTGCGTATTTTCTACACACACACATATATATATATATATATATATATATATATATATATATATTACTAACCCAAACCCATTTCTTCCCTTATACTATATCCCATGCTCGAAGATCAAGGAATTCCAAAAGAATTTTGTTATTCATCATCCCATACATTATAGATTATATACTATATTTTTTTATTTTTTATTTTTATTTTCAATAAGTATGTGGTATATGAATCCGAATGATAGTAGAATTCAAATAATTTAGTAGATCGTGATTGGGCCATAAGTGAGGCCCGTACACAATTAATTTACCTCCACCTGCAGGAAGCCTTACGAGCTAATGAACTACGACTAGCTTGTCTTGTTAGTTGTTACCACAATGGTCAACTAAAGCCACAATGTTTGACTCGCAACGGTTAAACCCAAAGAGTTAGGGTTTTGAGGATTTGAATTATTTTAGATTATTGACTAAACTCTAGATTTAGAACGGAAGAAACATAAATATATAAAGTGGACTCTACAATTTTATTGAGTACGTATAAAAATTAATATTATATGAAAAGTTCTCTTAAGATAATTAAAAATATTATAGAGCCCATTTTCTATATGTATCTCTCATTTTACGCATTAAAATACGATCGAAAAGTTCTAAATTCACATCAAACTTAATTAACTTTAATACCCATCCATCCATGCAAGTGAATGCTTTTGGTAGGTATATTCTTAGTGAAATTATATATATAACATCCAATCCCAGCTACAGAGAAGTTGCATTGCTCATGTTTCCTCTTCATGACATGGAAAACATGTCTTTGGAATGTCCAGTTTCCCAAGTATTTCTTTATGGATAAAATATACTTAGCATTCACATTTGGTCTCTTACAATTTTTTTCAAATTTTAACCAAAAATCTCACTCCCTATAAATTATTTCTAAATTTTAACCATTTAAAAAAAAAAACTCATATATCTCATAATTCCTTATATTTTTTTCCCATCTATTAAAATAATATTATTCTATTATTTTTCTACTATTTTATTTCATATCATACTATTTTCAATAAAATATAATAAATTTTAACTTTAGATATAAATTTGGAGAGCACTATTCATAACATGTAGGATCGTATGTAGGAGAGCACTATTCATAATATGGAGGAGAGCAATATCAAATCCTAAACCATTTTAGGGACCAAAATGAGTTAGTCTCTAAAATAATAGCCATATATTTTTTTTATAAGGAACCAACTGTGAGTGCTCTTAACGACTTGAGAATGTACAGACCAAACCCCATACATCGGAATAATCTGTTGATGTTCATTTTTCATTTTTACCGACCGAACAAATTTCACCAAAGTTTCCCAACTCATATTTATTCAGTTCTTTGAGCTTCTTTTTAAGTACTATACAAAATTCGTTGCCAATGGCTGTTAGGCGAAATATTCGATTCAAAATGGGAGGCAAATAACTATTTTGAATAAAATTAATGAATTATTTTAGAATTTTCATTTTAGATTTTCTAACGTTACACTTGCTAATATGATATATTTTAAATGATTTTTTCTAACTCGCTGCGCAGTACGAAAAAGAAAAGTTTGTTCCATTTTCCCAATGTCATAGGTCCAAACGTGAAGCCCAAAATACACAAAAGAAGGCCAAAACCAAAATAAAAATTTCACAGGATAATGGGCCGTGGTGATGGTGGGACATAAGACCCGTAGTGTGACCGACCCGACAGAGAGATTCTGAAAGGCAGGCCAAGGCGGCCCGCGGGCCTTTGTGCTGTGCATTCGAATCGAACTCACCGCATCCGCGTGCCAACCTTCCCGCTGTTTCCTCACCCTCCCTCCGCTTTTACGTTTCCTTTTCGTATTTGGTCTCTCTCTCAACTCGTCCAATACAATTCTCTCTCTCTCTCTCTCTTTCTCTCCAACACCGAAAATAATTTCTCCCTCTCCGCCATGTCGAACTCCGGCGCCCATTAGAGCCGTCGAATTCAACCGTCTGAGTTTCAACTCCGGCTGCTCCATTCTCACTCCCTAAGTCAGAATCACTACCCTTTTCAGAGACATCAACATTTTGACTTCGCTACTCCTCCCAACGGTTCCAACAACCGCTTCTCCATTCTTCTCTGCGACTCTGACGCACACGAGCACTCTGTTGCATTTCCTAAACTCCCAGTGAGCTTCCACTGACTTGATATGGCATTCTTTCATTGGTACAAAGTGTTACTGTTTCTTTTTCGTTTTTATATCAACTTCTTTTTCTGCATTCTGGTATTCCAATTATTATAAGATGTAAAAATTACTTTTTTACCCATGTAATAAGTCAGTTTATTGTAGAAATTAGTAAGGTTTTGTTTGTAATTTTACTTTATTTACTGTGCACTATAAATGACTGCACACGAGTGTAACTGTGACTTTACTTCACTTTGTAACATTCCGGACTTATTCTTTGATTGAGGAAATCAGAAGCATTCGTTTGATATGGTATCAGTCGCGATTTCGAGAACCTAGGGTTTTTTTTCCCTTCTCGTTCTCTCTTCGATTCCTCTGATTCTCCTTTGATTTCATGGCGCTAGAGTCTTCTGAAAATCCTTCTTCCCCTCCACCACCTCCTATTTCATCTTCTCAAGATATTACTAGTCCTTTTTTTCTCCATTCGGGCGATAATCCTGGCGTGGTTCTTGTTACACAGCCGTTGATCGGAGACAACTATCATACCTGGTCTCGATCGATGACTATGGCGCTCTCTGCGAAGAATAAGCTAGGGTTCGTCGACGGTACGATTCTCAAACCTCAATCTATCGATTCGAACATTTCCTTATGGTCACGCTGCAATAACATGGTGATTTCTTGGATTCTTAACTCTATTTCACCTGAAATTGCTGCTAGTGTGCTTTATGTTTCTACTGCACTTGAGATCTGGAATGATTTGAAAGAAAGATTTAGTCAGAGAAATGGACCTCGAATTTTTCAGATTCAGAAGTCCATTTCCTCTTTGTCTCAAGGACAACTATCTCTTAGTGCCTATTTCACTCGGTTGAAGGCTCTTTGGGACGAATTGGTTAATTACAAACCAATTCCACTCTGTACTTGTGGTGCTGTGCATGTTTTGAATGCTTACGTTCAACAGGAACGTATTTTGCAGTTCCTTATGGGACTCAATGAATCTTTTTCCTCTGCAAGGGCTCAGATTTTTTTGATGGAGCCATTACCTCCTTTGAATAAAGTTTTTTCACTAGTTCTTCAGGAGGAACAACAGAGAGAGATTTCTCTTCCTCCCCCTGTTGTCGATCCACATGCTTTTGTTGCTATCTCTGATACCTCCAGATCTGTTAAGTCTTTTTCCAAGAAAGACAGACCAGTTTGTAAACATTGTGGATTAACTGGTCATATCATCGACAAGTGCTACAAGCTCCATGGATTTCCTCCGGGGTACAAGCAGAGGCCACGACAGCAATCCATGGCTAATCAAACTGCTCTTAGCAGTGATTCTACTGAAGCATCTCCTTTCTCTTTGACGAAGGAACAATATCAGCAGCTGTTGTCTATGCTGAATTTCAATTCTCAGCATAAGTCTGATGAATCTAATCCTATTGCCAATGCTGTCGTGGCATCCTCCAGTTCTTTTTCTGGTATTATTTCTTCAAATATTCTTAATCATAAGTCTCCTTGGATACTTGATACAGGAGCCACTGATCATATGGCTTCTTCTATCAATTTTTTCATCAATGCTGTCCCTGTTTTTAATAAATCTGTCAAATTACCCAATAATCAATATGTCTCTGTGACACATATTGGTACTGTTCACTTGTCTGAACATCTTATTCTTCAAGATGTTTTATGTGTTCCAAATTTTACTTGCAATTTAATTTCTGTAAGTAAGCTAACTGAGTCTTTCATTTATTGTTCTTTTTCTTCTAATTCTTGTTCAATACAGGACCTGATCACCTCGAAGCTGATTGGAGTAGGTAGGTTGCTTGGAGGACTTTATATCTTGCAACAACCAGGAATTTTTCAATCTCAGCCTTGTAACACCAGTAACCCTTCCATATCCCCTGCTTGTTTCAGTTCTACTAAATGTTCTTTGTTTCACCTTTGGCATAATAGATTAGGACATCCGTCTGTTTCTAGAATGTCTTTTTTGAATAAACTTGTTCCTAATCTAGTTGTATCTAGTGATCCTTGTATTGTTTGTCCATTGGCCAAACAACGAAAGTTGCCTTTTCCAAATAATAATAACATTTCTGATTCTCCTTTTGATCTTATTCATTGTGATGTATGGGGTCTTTTTTCCATTTCTACTGTTGAAGGATACAAATTTTTTTTGACAATTGTTGATGATTGCTCTAGGGCAACTTGGCTATATCTTTTCAGAAGTAAGTCTGAAGTTTCTCTTCTTGTTCAGAATTTCTTCAAACTTATTAAAACACAATTCAATGTCAAGATAAAAAAAATTCGTACTGATCATGGTACTGAATTTGTTTTATCTTCCTATCTCAAATCTAAAGGTGTTATTCATCAACTTAGTTGTGTTAAAACTCTACAACAAAATTCTGTTGTGGAGAGAAACATCAACATATTCTTAATGTTGCTAGAGCCTTGTTGTTTCAATCTCATTTGCCTATCAGTTTTTGGGGTGATGCTGTTCTCACAGCCACCTATTTAATAAATAGGCTTCCTTCCCCTATTATTCATAATAAGTCTCCCATAGAAATGTTATCTCAAGTCTCTCCCTCATATATTCATCTCCGAACATTTGGATGTTTGTGTTTTGCCTCTACTTTACAAAGGTCCCGAAATAAATTTGATCCTAGGGCTAGAGCTTGTATCTTTCTTGGTTATCCTTTTGGAATTAAATGATACAAATTATATGATATAAGCACTCATCAGTTTTTTGTCTCTAGACATGTTATTTTTCATGAGCATGTTTTTCCTTTCCAATCTTCCAATTCTGAATTGAAATCCTATAATAATTTCTCTGTTCCTCTTCCTTTTCCTTCTCAATCTTCAATAATTGATTTTAATGCTGTACCTTCAACAGTTCCCTTTCCTAATCAGTTCTCATCTGGTCAAGAATTAGTTTCTAGTTCTCAACCAGATTCTGGTTCTTCATCTGGTCAAGAATTAGTTCCTGATTCTTCACCCAATAATAGTTCTTTACCTATTCCATCAAGAAGGTCTACTAGAATCCGACGAGCTTCTGGTTTTTTGCAGCATTATTATTGCAATTCCTCTACTGCACACTCTCAATCAGCTTCATCAGCAAGTTCCATTAAATATGATATTAGTAATTTTCTTTCTTATGATCGTTTGTCTTTGGGTCATAAATCTTTTGCTTTTGCTATTTCTGCTGATGTTGAACCTGAGTTTTATCATCAAGCAGTCAAGCACTCTCACTGGAGAGATGCTATGATTGCTGAGATAGCTGCTTTAGAACTTAATAATACCTGGACTGTTGTTGATTTACCTCCTGGAAAACAACCCATAGGCTGTAAATGGGTTTACAAGATTAAATATCGTGCTGCTGGTAATGTAGAGAGATATAAAGCGAGATTGGTTGCTAAGGGTTATTCTCAAAAGGAAGGGTTAGACTATTCTGAAACCTTTTCTCCAGTGGCTAAAATGGCTACTGTTAGAACTTTGTTAGCAATTTCTGCTGTCCAAAATTGGCATCTTGTTTAACTTGATGTGAACAATGCTTTTTTACATGGTGATTTTTTTGAAGATGTGTATATGAAGTTACCTCTTGGTTTTCACACTAAAGGGGAGTCTAAAGTGTGTAAGCTGAATAAATCCCTTTATGGGCTTAAACAAGCATCCCGACAGTGGTTTTCTAAGTTTTCCACCACTCTAATAGACTTGGGTTTTGTTCAATCCAGATCTGATTATTCCCTGTTTACCAAGTCTGCTGGTTCTTCCTTCATTGCATTACTAGTCTATGTTGATGACATTTTGCTGGCTAGTAATGATTTGATTGCTGTAAATTCTTTGAAGTCAGTACTTGATGCTAAGTTTAAGCTCAAAGATTTTGGCTCCCTTAAGTATTTTCTGGGATTAGAAGTGGCAAGGTCTTTTAGTGGGATTTCTTTATGTCAGCGAAAGTATGCTCTTGAGGTTTTACAAGATTCTGGTTTTTTAGCTTGTAAACCAGTTTCTTTCCCTATGGAGCAAAATTTAAAACTTAGTAAAGATGAAGGTGAATTGATTCCAGATGCTACTGCATATCGAAGGCTGGTTGGCAGGCTCCTCTATCTTACTATTACTCGGCCAGATATATCTTACTCAGTTCAAAGGCTCAGTCAGTATATGGATCAACCTCGGGTCCCTCATATGAATGCAGCATACCAAGTATTACAGTACATTAAAAATGCCCCTGGTCTTGGTTTGTTTTTTCCTGCTACAAACACACTAACCGTGAAAGCTTTTGCAGACTCAGATTGGGCATCTTGTCCTAACAGCAGAAGATCAACCACTGGTTTTTGTATTTTTTTGGGTGATTCTTTAGTTTCATGAAAAACAAAGAAACAGCCAACTGTTTCAAGGTCTTCAGCTGAGGCTGAATACCGCGCGATGGCTTCCACAACTTGTGAAATAGTTTGGCTTTTATCTCTTCTCTCTGATTTTAAAGTTCTTCATCCTAACAGTACTCAATTTTTTTGTGACAGTCAAGCGGCATTACATATTGCTGCAAATCCAATTTTTCATGAAAGAACCAAGCACATAGAGCTTGACTGCCATTTTATCAGAGACAAGATCCAAGCTGGAATTATAAAGACATTTCATTTGGCTTCTCAGCATCAGCTAGCTGATGTCCTTACCAAAGCTCTTGGATTTCAGCAGTTTCAATACTTAGTTTCCAAGATGGGAGTACATTCAATTTACTCTCCATCTTGAAGGGGGGTATTATAAGATGTAAAAATTACTTTTTTACCCATGTAATAAGTCAGTTTATTGTAGAAGTTAGTAAGGTTTTGTTTGTAATTTTACTTTATTTACTGTGCACTATAAATGGCTGCACACGAGTGTAACTGTGACTTTACTTCACTTTGTAACATTCCGGACTTATTCTTTGATTGAGGAAATCAGAAGCATTCGTTTGATACCAATTCGCAGCTGGTTTTCAATTTTTTTGAGTCAACTACAGATTCTGCCTCGTTAATCATTATTATGATGCCAAATCTTCTGTCATGGTATGCATGGTCGATCTTGAATTTGATGTTTCGTTATGTGTTTGTGCAATGCACCTTAGCACGTTGTTACGTAAAACCTTATATTAAGCATGATTCATTAAGTTGTATTTAAGGCATATCTGCAATTATGGCAAGTGGAGGCAATATTTCTGTTAAAAGGTTTATTTCTTCTCTCTTCCACTAGGCACTCCAGAATCTGTCAAGATTGTTCCACTCTATGTGATTCATTAGTGTCGCGCGTTCTCAGTTGACTAGCATAATGATGACAATGGTAATGGTTGCTAGACTAGGAAGTCGAATTTTTTTGGCTCATAAAATAACTTTAGTTTATGAGGAATTTGAAGGATAAGGAAGGAATGGATTGTTCAAGCTTTAGGGACTATAAATTAGGTGTGGTTCAGAAGAAATAAGTTCAATTAGGTACTCAAGAAGCTTGATCAAAATTTTCTTGTGATTATGTTTAGGAACTTTTTTGTGTTAGTTATATGTCCTGAATCTTATCGGGGCATATGTAATTTTTCCTTTCATGGAAAAATTATTTGTGAAATTGACTTGAATAAACAAACAATATGTAAGATTCTCAGATAACATTTTTTTATGAATGTATGCAATCGTGTACTCAATGGATAGAGGATGAAAAGGTATAACTCTAGACATAAACAGTGGTCGGAAAAAGCTAATTGGCTCTCAAGCTCCTGGGTACACCACATTTGAACTTGGTTTCTATGGTTATAGGAGGCCTAGAGAGCTAGATGTTTGTCGAGAACTTCCCTTAAATATATACTTAAGATGCTTAAAACGTTTGTGTGAAAAATTGCACAACAGGCTGAAAGGAGAAATAGTCATTTTCGGCCTGCTACCATGGCTTGGTCTTGGATAGTCTTGTTTGGAGCCCCTAGCAATGGTCCGATATTATTGTACGGTGTCGGTGCATATATCTATGGCAGTGAATATAAAATAAGTGAAGAGAAAATAAAGAGAAAAGAACGTGCAGATTTATGTGATTCGGCATGTTGCTAACATCTATGGGCGTTTGGAGAGAGAAAATTTATAATAATATATTTATTTACAGTCTCACATAATCTCTCATTTCTCATTGTACAATGATAGTTGGAGATCTATTTGCTAGATAAGATGTTCTCGCTGGAGCTTTCCCTCACGAGATTCAAGAAGAAGTCCTCTAGTCATCTGGCCACTTGCTTTTATCTGACCCTCCATTGCATGTGCCTGCCTGCCATGATGTGATTGTCCTTTTGTGCGTCTAACCATCCTCTTCTCTTTTCTACTTTTTTCTGACTTTTCCCTTTTACTCCTTGTACTCATAGTTATTTCTTGTCCTTCACTTCGTATCTCTCTATCTTGTCTCTTAGTGGTAGCCTGGTGTTGGGCCTAGTCTTGAACGGGATATTTTATCCTCTTCACATAATTACAGGGCTGTTTGGATTAGAAATCTTCATTTCATCATTATACTTTTCTAATTTTTCATATAAAATATAATAAACAATTACACTTTTTCAAAGTACAATTTAACTTTTTCAAATTCCAATATAATTATAATATTAAAAAATAATATTTTAATAATATTTTATTGAACCTTTAAAATTCATCTCAATGCATCTCATTTCCCAATTCAAACGGACTAATCTCTTTATCTTCAGTTAATAAAATAAATACTCAATGTTGGAACTGTAGACTCTTTCCCCATATCTATCATGTAGTTAGCTTGCCGAGCTTGCTATGTCTTAACATTCTTTGAGTTTTCGTTCAGACATCAAATCAAACAAGTTCAGTTAGATTGCAAAAAAAAAATTAAAAATTAAAAATTACGTCCCGGGGTGGCCAGGAAGATCATGGTAGAGGGTCTGACAGCCTTTATACATCTTGTTACATCTTTTGCAACAGAATTTATAAGTCCATCAGGTGTTTGATCTGTAGTTCAAGGGTTCTCTTCCCAATCCGAGTTTGAGATGAGTTTGAGATGGAATAAGATCTGCTGGGAAGGGATTTGCTCTATGGAATTTTGACTCCCTTCTGGCCTTACCTTACAAATAAAGGGTTCTGGGTTCTTCTTTTTCCCCGCGAGTGAAAGCATTTTCCAGATGGAGTAGTCCAACAGGTGTTTGATGTGTTCTGTTTGTATCTTGTCATGTGATAACTATCCAATACTATGACCATTGCAGTTGAGGCAGACAAATGAATCTAATAACTGTGAGGCCCAGGCAAGTGGACAGGCAGCTGTTCATGGACAGAGCAAAATAGCTAATGACCTTTCACTTAGACCGGAGTCTTGCACTGTCATAAAGCATCATTATATTAACTCGAAGGTTCTAAAACATGTCAAAACTCAAAAACCTGAAACTGGTAACATCCTTTTATTTGACATATTTTATTGCAAATATTCATGTCTTGGGCCCTTTTAATGAGCAAAGTGATTTCTACGATATTGGTTTTGCTTGCAGGGTCTTCTAAGGGTCTGAATACAGTTACTAGCTTTCATTATGACAATTCTTTAGGTATGTTTATTCTATTCAGTCATCTCTCCTCCTCTACGTCCCAAAAAATCACACACTTGTGTACATTTCGTATGTACTGTTCAGGATTGACTTTTCTCTTTGATGTGGCAACCGAGGCTATAGTACAGTTTACCATGTTTTTTTCCAGGCTTATTGACCATGAAATTTGTCAATTTGATCCAGGAGGGAGAGGATGTCTCACTTGATCTGAAACATACTGCAGAAATATTGCAGGTATTAATAGATACACTCTTCCAGATATTTTCTATGTGAAATTCAAATTGAACGATGTTGTGAGATGTAGACTTTTTTCCTATGACAAGTGACAACATTTATATGGTGGAAATTTACTACATGACACTGTTTTCTGCCATGAATTTAAATTGCCGGCACTATGGTACTGACTAATTTTTATTCTTTTTTTCGCTATTTTTCACTTTATTGTTTTGAATGGTTCAAAAGCGGAGGACATTATATGACATTACAAATGTTCTTGAAGGAATAAGATTGATAGAGAAAACTTCAACGAACCATATACGTTGGAGGTAATGATAGTGAAGTTTCATTTATCCCAAAAAAAGAAAAAAGAAAATGGTACTTACTTCGATTCATAATGGGTGAAAGCATACGAATTGTACGCCTTTTAGTGACACATTCTTCCTAAAATGTTCTTATATGGGCCAAGAAAGGTGAATTGGATTTTATTTTCTCCAATATGTGAATCAATTTTGGAAATAAGAAGTGGGTGGAATTTGGGTTAAATGGATAGATGGTTTCCTATTTTTATTTTTTATTTTTAAATTGAAAATTTGATCTGCCATGGAGCGGCTCAAGAAAGCACAACACCTATTAAGTGATAATGACCAGTTTAGCAGGTTATAGGGGATATGATGGGATTGGCCACGGGAGCTGGATGATCAAGTCGCTGCGCTAAAGGTGCACACTAACGTGCTATGTATTAGTCTCATAGTTTCTCCGTAAGCGGAATTGTAGGTTTGGATAATATTTTTGCATGGTGGGTTTTTTTTTTTTTTTTTTTTTTGGGTCAAAGAAATATGTTTACTTCATTGTAATCATGAAATTTGAATCATACAATATAACCTATGATTGAGAAAATTCAATATACAAGTCAATTAAATATAATTGACAATATAACCTATGATTGAGAAAATTCAATATATAAGTCAATTAAATATAATTGAGAATCAGCTTCCAACTCTCTTCAGATAAAATGTTTGAGAGACTAAGGTCTAATTTATTTTCAGAGATAAAATAAGATAAAATGAGATAAAAATTAAAAAAAGAATAAAATATTATTATAAAATATTTTTTTTAATATTAGTTTTGTTTTGATATTTGAAAAAAGTGTTTTAGAATTTAAAAAAATTGAATTTTTTATTATATTTTGTATGAGGATTTGAAAAAGTGTAATTATGAGTTTGAGATGTGTTTTGAGTTTTTGATTCATCCTCGTAAGCAAATCGGACCTAAATACTACCAACAAGGCAGTGACTACTATCTCGATCAAGACACAAATCACCTAAGAAGTCCTCCTTACTTCGGGTTGCTCCTCAATAACCGAGATGAACTCCAAACTTAATGATGATCACGTGGGGGGTGATATAAATGAAGTGGGGTTAAGATATATGTGGAGCAAAATGGTTAAGTGTTTAGGAAAAAGGGTTCGGCTATGGGAGTAATGGGGGTCCTGGTGAATGGTTTGGGCGAGTATATGGCTTGCTTTGGGGTTTGGATGGCCGAATGGGGGTCTAGGGTTAGTAAGGGTTTCGGCCAATGGTATTAGGAGTCTTTTGGATTAGGGTTTGAGCATTGAAAGATGAATATTTGATTGAGGGAATCTGAAAATTCAAATTGAGATCTGTTGGCCGGTTTTGGTATTGTTGGGGATTTGATTCGGTTTGAATTGGATGATTGGAGGTTTGATTAAATCAATTAAAGATTGACTAATCAATCAAATTTAGAGAGAATATTCAGATGATGGATATGGTAAGAGAGGGTTTCGGCTATGGCAAGCTTGCCTTACCTAAATTGGTGAATATATGGAAAGTGTATCAATCGGTTTTGGAAAGTTTGGGTGTTTGGAGGGAATTGAAGTGGCTGCTGTATGGGGGTTGTCTAGACCACAACCAAAACTATTTTAGGAATGTTTAAGTCTAATTTGGTGAGATAAATAAGGCAAGAAGGGCTAGGGTTAAGTGGCTGGTTGGTGGGAAAGAGAAGAAGGGTGAAATGGGTAATACACCAACTGGTGATGATGCCGTGTATGCAAGGGCTTGATGGGGCTGCCGAGTTTTGTGACTTGGGATAAGGAAAACTTCAAGAAAAATGGATGAACAATCAAATATTGATTGAACACTCAGGGGGAAGAAGAACTCGCTAACTCCAAGTCACTAACAAAGATGAATAAGCCTCAAAATATTATTGATAACATAAAATGAAAGGATAAATGTGGAACACATCGATTCACGGATTGCACGGTATGTTCCTCTTCAAAAGGATTCACGAATTGCATCCTTTGAAATCCAAGTGTCTAAGCACTGAATGTTCCAAACCACTATAGAGTGGCCGGCCTAACTCTCTCTCAAGAGCAAAGTTCAAAACTCAAATTATCCAAAAAAAGATCCCCCAAATAAAAGCCTAGAGGTCCTATTTATAGAGCTTACAACTTAGAAACTCCTAATAGGTCCCTATTAGAAATAAGTAAATGACTAACACATCCAAATGCAATTAAATAAATAAATAACATAAACTAAAATGTGATAGGCGCCCAAGGTGGTGTGGCCATGGATTGCATGAACCCATGGTGGGCTATGGTGCTGCAATGTCCATGGGTTGGCATGTCTGCATGTTGCTATGGGTTGCCATGTGGTTATTAGATGATGGACACGGCATGGCACTGTGCATGGCCTGATGGTGATATGCATGGCAGGGTGCCAAGCTGAGGCCTGATGGTGGGTGGGCACAGGGTGGTGCCGTGCTGTGGTGGTGTGACCCAGTCAAGATGCTCGGGTGGTAGTCTTGCATGGCCCGGGCTGGGTGTCGGGGTGATAGGCATGCATGGCCTAAGTTGGCGGTTTGGGCGCTGGGTGCTGCAAGGCGCGGGCTGGTGCTGCGCGCTGGATGGCGTGCATGGTGTGCATGCCACTGACCTGCTCCGCAAGGCATGGGCTGGAGCCATACGTTAGATAGCATGTCTTATGGGCATGCTACTAGTCTGCTCTACACGGCGCGGGCTGGTGCCGCACTCTGAATGGTGTGCCTATAGAGACACGCCACTAGCCTCGCTAGGTGGTGCTGGGGCGCGCGAGGGCTCGCAGGTGGTGAGGTGGATGCGCTGTGAGGCACATAAGGGTGCTGGGGCGCGCATGCACTCGCTGGTAATGAGGTGCCTGCGCGCGCACAGGTGGTTGCGTTGTGGGGCGTGCAAGGGAGCGCACATGGCTGTACACGTGGCCAGTAGCCTCAATGGGCACCTGCTGCGTGTCAAGGCCTGAGCCAAGGCATGCATGCAGGCTAGCGAAAGGATTGTCCTGACCCTCCAGGGGCTGTGTCGAGGCATGATCCTGGACAATCCTCCTAGGGGTTCTGACACTATCGCCGATCTCATCGTAGAGTCTCCATCGGCGAGTCTGTAACAACTTGGGGGTGGTGATTTCGATAAAGCGCTGGTGTGTTATAGAGTTGTAACAACTTGGGGGTGGTGATATCGCTTCTCTCTCGATCTCTCTCTCTCTAATCTCATTCTAATCTCAGCTACCATTTGTCAATGTTTTGAAGTTTGACCCTAACGTTTCGGTGAACTTGTGTGATTTTCCATGAACGTTTTGTTAGAATTGTAATGTTTGTTAATTTTTCATTTAAGTCTCTGTTTTATTGTCCTATTTTTCCTTGTTATTGTAGCGCTTTGAGCATTGCTTATTATTAAGGGGCGGGAAGATAACTTATGGCTTTTGATGTCATAATCTTTTTTGCTTATGTATAAACATTTCATTTTTTATCATATGCTGGATTGTTGCTGTGAAGACATTAAAAGAACCAACTATATGAGAACCCATTTTCTTCCTGCATATGAGTGAAACAGGAAACAAATGTAGCCAGTAGCTTGCCCATTTTCTTCTTCATTTTCTAGACTCTCTCCAGGGGTGAAGCTATTAAGGGGCTCATCTCATCTAGTGTAGGGTTCCGTGGGATTCTTTCATGATTTGTTAAGAAGTATGATATTTAGCTTGAATACATCCAACTATTGGGCTTGGCTCAAATAAAAACCTGAACATGAAGTTAACATTATATTAATCATTAGATTCGTATTTCTCAGATAAGAACAGCCTTTTTAGGTTAATTATTGGGCTTGTGATGTTGGGGTTTCATTGATTAGCTTTATTTTTTAATGTTGATTATTTATCCTCGGTTACATATTTATGCCATTTTTGTAACTAGGAGCGGAGATTGTACTATTGAATTTGAACATTGCTCTAGGCTTGAGGACCTAACATGTCCAGAAGGTACATGAAGTAATATTTTCGACCAATGACAAGCTCTCATTTGCACACAAAACTGGTTGAGGATCAAACTTTTCGACCTTGAGGAGTTGCAAGAATACGTACAGATGATGGACCTTGAAGGTAAGTTTGAAATTTGAAATATTTTTTTTAATATCTATTGAACTTAATTTATTATCTATCTAACTCAATGTTCAATACTTTTTTAGATGATGATATAGATGAAATTTCAATCGAGACTGCTGTGAGTCTTTCTTCCCATTCATAATAATTTAGAGTAAGTTTGTGCTATAATATCTTCGTATTCTCAATAAGTTTGATGTTGTGAGTTTTTTTACTCTTAATAAGTTTGATGCTGATGTAGTTATAATTTTTTCTTTGTAGATTATCGATCAACTTGGTGGAACAAACTTTTTTTCTTTTTGGCTGGCATTTGACTTGGATAAGTTATGGATTTTGTGAGAAGTTGGAGTTTTGTTAGGCATTGTTTGGAAAGCCCTTTCAGGCTTCTTGTCTTGATTTATTATGAGCAAAAATCATGGTAAATGTTGCTTTCTGAACAAATTAAAGTACTTTCAAAGTATTAATCGAGTAAACTTCGAGTGATTTTCAATTGGGTAAATCTTTCATCTTCAAGTACATTATAATCCTTTTCTATTTCTGAGAAACTGAAATGGAATGGGGGCAAGTATCAAGAATGTGTCCCTATGATTATTTTTTATTACTATACATTACCCTTTAGTGATGCTCTTGATTGGAGTAAGTTTGCAATGTTTGTTCCTCCAAAAAGAGTACCTGAAATCAATACCATTCTAAAAGGAATTTTCCAAAGAAAGTACTTGACATTGTCGAAAATGGTGACACAAGTTGCAAGACATTTTGAGTTGAACCGACCTTCTAGGTCATTTGATGTCATTCACATGGTGCTGCACTCCTTATGGTTTAGAAGGCTTAACATTATGCTAACATAGCATGTTTATTGATTATAATCTCCTTGTAATACCGTATAAGGTATAAGCACGTATATATACATACTTGTTTAAATGATTTCATCATATAATATTACATGTACATATATATATAGCATCGTTTGTTAGATCATGTAAATAGGTTGAAATTTTCCATTGGCTAGATATGCTGGAATTCCATCCAAATATTCTATTTAAGAAAAAGAAAAAAAAAAAAGAAATAAATAATGAAGAAATAGAGATGAAGGCTATTGCTCCTTGAATTTTATTCTAAATGTCACAGGCCAATTACATTTTGTTGTTCTAGTGACAAAAATAGTTAAGTTTTGACATATCCCATATTACAAAATTTAAAAAAAAAAAATTGAATTCAAAAATTGAATTTTCAATTTTTAAAAAAATCAGTTCGATTCGGATTCAGAATCGAATTTTTAATTCGATAAATCTGAATTAGAGCCCAAAACAGTTTTAAACTTTTGACACAAGGCGAGATTGACCCGAATTTTCGATCGAGACCCTGCTTCAACATCCCAACCTCTTACATTTTATCAACTACAGCAAATAACTGGTCCCAAGTAGGCGACTTTCTGGAAGATTGTAGGAGTAAATGCAGCATTTGCTCAGCCACCAGCATGATATGCGGATGTTGTCCATAATGCACATGGGAAGCAGGTAATTAATTGGTTGTTCCACGTGGCACTTTTTGACGCATAGATTTTGTAGCTAATTTTTCTTATCTTTTCTTTTTTATATATTCTTTTTCCCTCCCAAGTTAAATCAACTATAGCTAATCATAAGATTTAGAAAATGTCTGGAAAAGATGCCAAACTACTGTTGTATGTAGGGTCTTTAGTGTAGGTTGATATAGGGTCCTGATCAAGTAGCTAGGATGATGGCATGCCACTAATTATTTTTATGTATTTTAAAATAATATTAAAAAACATCTATCATTTAAAAATATTTATTATATTCATAAACAATATTTAAAGATAAATTAATCAATTTCTTTTAAACATTACTCATAAATATAATAGATACTTTCAATAATAAGTGCTTTAAAAATATTTTCTTTATTTTATGGCATGTCTGGGCGAACTATAAAGATGTCACTCTTGTTTATTTTAGGTTGATTGAGGTTTGATAGACCTTAATTTTTTCTTGTTAATCAATATTATCGAGGAGTTGATCCCTACTGTAAAAAGTTAAAAGCCATTTCACCTTACTAGTGTTCCATAAGTCAATTGGAGTAATAAAGGTCAGCGTTCGTTTTTGTTTCTCTTTAGCTCAACCACCGAGTTGGTGGTTTAGCTACCAAATCTTAGTTACAAATATAAAATGCGATAGTGGTGCTTCTGGATCGAGTTGGATTGTAATATTTTAAGACTGGAACATTACTCCACTCTGACCGACTTCAAGACTGCTGTTTTATATACATGTTCAAAAAACTAGACCCGAGGGAATCATTTCCAATAAATAAATTATATTTTAGAAGATTTAGTCTAATTTATTTTTAGAGATAAAATGAGATGAAATTAAAATAAAAAGTTAAATAAAATATTACTATCATATTTTTTTTAATATAATTTTTGTATTGAGATGTAAAAAAAAATTAAATTATTTATATTATTTTATATACAAATTTAAAAAATATATAATAATTAGATAAGATAAGAAGAGATAAGATGATATATTTTTTAAAAACAAACGGAGCCTTACACAACATAAGGACTAAAAGAAGGTTCAAGTATTATTGGCTCTATTTGAGCCACTGCTTCAATTGTAACCTTGAGTAATTCTTTTGAAATATAGGTCAAAATGTGACATTGAGTTTTCTTTGAATCTACACAATTTTTCATCAAGAAGAGTCTTACTGGTGGTTGGTTAACGAGTTCTGGCAATCAATTTTTCTCTTTTGATTTTAGAGAGAGAATAAAAGTTAAAATTAAAATGAAAAGTTAAATAAAATATTATTATAAAATATTTTTTAATATGATTTTTATATTGAGATTTAAAAATGTTAAATTATTTATATTTTTTATTAAAATTTGTTAAAAAAAAAAAGTAATATGCAATTTGAAAACAAACGGGGCGTTAACTTCGTCTCAAGTTATATTTTGGTCATTCTATTCTGGGCCGTCTGCTCTGGTGTGACTGAATGAGGGAATCCGAATAATAGCATGCGTACTCGGAAATTGTGTCCAAGAAGACTTTCCTCCCATATCGAGTTTAGAAGTATTCTTCTGAATACAGCAAGTTCACTGAGCAAAATTTTCTAAAAAAAAAATGACACGATTATTATATGGTTGTTGTTTGGCAGAGAATCCATGTGCCCCCTCATCCTTGGGTCACCATCACGCTAACATACAAGTAATCAGCCATTCAAAGATTAAAAAGAAGCTTTCAGTAATGGGGACCCATTTTGACCTAACAAGCTGGAGGCTTTGATCTGGATTTCATTGTTTCCAGAACTAATGAATTCCTGTTCTCCAAACATTTTGGGCTAATCCCAAAACAGACGTTCGGACCAATGTGACTGTAGAACTTGCAAGGAATTCTCTATACTTGGTTAGCTTCTTGATATTTTATTTGATAGTCTCTTTCTCGTGAGCGATTCGCCTTTGTTGCATTGATTGTGAAAGCTAGATGAAATAAAATCGGAACCCTATGTATTTTGATGATAATGATTATCCTAACTCTTTGGACCATCGATTATTGTCGTGGTTAAGAGTATCACAATCTGATATCTTTAATGGATAAGATCACACGTGTCCCTCTGAGTTGGAGCATGCTGATAATATATGAGATCAATATTTTTATATTGATGTTTGTGGGCAAAACTTTGCCCTCTAAATTCTAATAGGTTACATACCCTTCACAACCGTTGACCTTATTTCAATCCACCAAAGCCAAAACACTAATTCCTGCTTGGACCTCTCGTCATTTTTTTTTTTTAGATATAATTTTATTCATTGAAATTTATGATACAAAAAATTTATAGTGTGATCAACCAATCAACTAATTATAAATTGATGAGTAGCTTCTATATTTTTTAAAAAAATTTGAGAGACCAAAATACTGCTTTCAAGGAGGACAGTTACTAAGTTTCTTCATAAGAAAAAAACTAAACTTCAAATGAATTATAGTCCTAACGACTATTTCTCACTTTTTACATTTTTTTTATACAAACGAATATATACAACACACCAACAACATAATACAACCAACAAAAACACACAATACACAACAACAAAGGCATTCTGCAATGGTGCGTGAATGGCATGTGCAACACTAGGAGCGCAGCATCGCAGGCCTGTGAGGCAACAAAATCTCGAATCATCTCCATCGGCTTGAGATGATCTACTAGAGATAAGATCCAACCATACGGACCTCGCGCGTGAGAATTACGCGTCTCACCAAACAACAAAAAACTCTCGGCGACGACCCAATCGATGGATAGGAAGGTCGGCGACCACCGTGGCAGTCTTTGGGCTTCCACTATCTCCAAACCTGCAAATTAAGTCTCAAAAACTAAAAAAAAAAAAAACCTGAAACCCACTATCACCGACAAGCAAATAAGTGGCCAGAAAAATAAGAGAAGAAGAAAATGATAGAAAAAAAAAAGGAAACAAAGAGGAAGAGGGAGAGACAGAGTTGAGGCTCCGCTCCCCTTATCACCGGCGCGAAGACTTTCAAATTTTAGTGGATGAAAGGAATCGCTAGATAGAGAGAGAGAGGGCTCTTTTCTGCTTCTCGTCATTGTTTGTCCATATAATTTGATTAGCAATGATTTTTTTAAAAAAAAATTAAAAGTATAATGGATTGTAATTATTTATTTAGACAAAGTTAAATTGTTGACTAAAACCCGTTACCAACCCTAATACACCTCTAATAAAATCACAAAACTAATAATGAGTACTTTTGCTGAAAAAGATGAAGAAAAGTTCACCTAACCTACTTCCGTGACCTTGAGAGAAATTGATATGAGAGGTTAATTGAGGAGTGTGATGAGATTAGATAAAATAGATTTAAATAAAATAAAAATATGAATAACATATTATTTTATTTAATATTATTATTATTATTTTGATACTTAAAAATATTAAATTAAAATTTGAAAAAATTAAATTATTTATTGTATTTTATGTAAAAATTTATAAAATTTATAATAATTAGATTAGATAAAATGAGATAAGATGAATTAAAAATATTTTACTCAATCCAAATAATTTCATAGAATATCAATTGGCAAAACATTGAACTCAAAGCCTACCTAATTCAGTTCTAAGAAAATGACTATTAATTTTACCTAATTCATTTTTAAGATAATAACTATTAATTCTATTGGCGGATTCCTGGAAGTACCAGGTTACTAACTACAGCAACTTTTGTCTGACTCTCTCTCCTCTTCTCTTTTCCCAAACCATACCCTTAGGTTACGATTGATTTCAAATTTTGTTCAGAAACTTTATAAGCTGTGAACAATTGTGTTAAGGTTTAAAACTTTCAACCATCAGTATTTTTTTGTTTTTTGAGATGTTGAAACCTTTAAGTTGGTCTGTCTTTCTTTCTTTTTTATTTTTCTCTTTTAATAGACCGGTAAGCTGGTGTGTCAAACTACGATGATAGTATTTTTTGAGATTCCTTTGGATATTAAAAATATCTCAAATATTTATAAATAATAGTAAAAAAATTTATAATTTAAAAATATAATAAATAATTTGTGAATAGTAATAGTTTTTTTTTTAAATATTAAAATAGTTTTATTCTCAAATAGACCTTAGTGTCAAGTAGATTCATATCCCTAATTCAGGAAGTAAAAAATATCAATGAAATCGTTAGAATTTCTACTCTAATAAAAAATATATAAAATAATATTTAATTTTCATATATAAGAAATAATACTAAATACAAGTTTAGAGTGCAAATCTTAGATACTCGCTTCGGAAAAATAAATCCATCTTCAAAAATAATTTTTTTACTTCAATCTCAAATTTGTACTCGCACAATCTAAAACAATATAGATGGTCTTAATCAGTTATCACACCATACCCTATTTATAAATGACAGTTGAGAGTTATAAAGTGACGTCCCTTTTTTTTTTTTTGCTATAAAGCGACGTCACTTACTCACTGTCCAGTTGTTTTATTAATTTAAAATATTTAACCATGTCTCAAGATATGTTAATTTAATAAATATAATTGTTCATTCACATAACAAAGACTTACGGCTAGCATCTATGCTTCAACCCATCACTTTTGACGACCAACCCACTTTATTTTTTCTTCATCCCTAACCATTCGTTACTTGCATTAGTCAGCACACCATAAAATTAAAATAAAAAATAAATGAAACAACACATGGAACAAAAGAAAGAAAACAAAGATTTACATCAGCATCCACATCACAATTCAATACTCACTGTAGTCCACCTACATGAAATGCTAGTTTTTTCACATAAAGAAAAAATAATAAATATAGCTAACTATCATTCTTCGATGATTTGCCAACAGAACGGGTTTTCCTCAATCTGACGTTTGTAGATCGAATGGCTTCTTCAATCACTGCTTCTTTTGGGGCAGGATTCGTGTTGTCCTCGGTTGAAGAAGGCGCTGCTCCTGCTGCTGTTGCTTCTTCTTCTTCAGTCTGCACTGGCTTTGGCTCAGCTTCAGTTGGGGCAGCTTGGATGGTTGCCTCGGCCGGAACAGTTACTTTTTGAGGATCCAAACCTCCTCCTGCTGCTGTTGCAGGATTGGCAGCTTTGGACTCTAGTGAAGAAACAGCCTCTTCCTCCTCATGGTGCTGACTGGAAGATGTACTAGAAGTGGGAGATGGAGGTTCTTCAGTTTGGGGTTGTGCTGGAGTAGCTGGTTGACGGTTAGGTGGAGCAGCCCGTTGGCGAGCCCTAGCACTTGGTTGCTGTGGCTATAATTCATAAGTTTCAAATGCGGGTAAAAGCAGAAATAGTACCATAATGTATGAAGCAGTTGGGAGGGGTGAGCCAAGTCAACTGAACTGGTTAAAAAAAATCCCTAATAGATTAGCTTCTACTGGGTTTAAAAGAGATGCAAGCATTTTCAAATTGAATTTGACATTAAATTCAATTGCTGTGGATGATAAAACTTTGCAATATATTTTTTAAATTAAAATCCAGTTCGTTCTCTGAATGCAGAAAACAAGAAAAAAGAAATAATGTTCGGTCAAACATCTTCAATAAATCATCACGGCTCGTGAAGGGAAAAAAAAAAAAAAATCATCACAACAGATTAACACATCATTCCGTTTAAATATTCAGTAAAAAATGATGGCCTACTTTACTCTAAGCACTCCAATTGCTTTTTTCCCCTTTCATTGGTGTCTTTCTTTTTTTGTTCTTTGTCATGGCTTCCCAGCAATTAATTACTAAATATAAGCTATGAGGTTAAAAAAAATAGCAAAGCATATCCAAAATCATACTTGTAATAAACTACCTGAGGAGGGTGACGCTGTGGTGTTGTTGATTGTGCAGCAACATACTGTAAAATATCATACATTCTTGTCTGGCCATAGCTTGCGGCTCTTTGCCAATACAAAATTGCAATATCTCCTGCCCTAGTCCTCAGTTCCAACAAGTTCCGATCAATCTCAGTCTCATGCTTTGCAACATACGGTCGAAAGAATGAATCATAGACATACGTTGTTCCCTGACACAGTTACGAAATATCAAGTAAAAGAAAGAGAGGAAGTACAATGAAGGTAAGCAAATATTCAGGTAATTATTACATTTCATTTCCCAAGCCTAAAAGAAATCTCATACCTTTGTTTTTGGGTACCACAGATATATAAAGAATGCTAACTTAGCTTCGCTGTACATTGGAACCCTTCAAGAAAGATGGAAAAACACAATTACAACATGGAGAAAGATTTGTCAAAGCATGAAATTCTCCTTGAGGCTTTCCTATTACGATCTCACCATGAGATAAAAGCGTCTCCAATTCTCTCACAAACTGTCAAAACAGCCACCAAAATCCTGCAATGCTCGAAGGAAAATATTGCATTTTACCACGAGATACTAGTTGCAAAACTATTTTTGGCACAAATGTCAATCCATTAATACCAGTACTGGCACCAAAAGAGAAGCTGCTCAATCTCCGGCTTATTCTTTTCAACAGTTTTGTAGCACTCATAAGCTGGATAAGCATAGCCAAAAATCAATCTGCAAACACATTCCAAGTGATTGAATTTTGATTATCAATAAAAATAAACCTGGAAAGCAAATGAGAAAGTGGGGAGCAAGTAGCATACACAAGTCCTCTGGTGAGAAAGGATCCTATCATTTTGTATACCTAGCACATACAAAGGAACTAACTAGTCAAGCCAAATATGCAGCTTAAAAGCACATCTGATAGGTACCACAAAAATAAAGATGTTAACTAAGAGGCAGTATGGAAGCTCTATGTAATATAAAGAAATTGTGCAATATTTACGGCCATAAAATATGGTATGAATACGTTTCTTTCGAATTTTTACAGTACTGAAACACGGATACAACATTGATAAGTCAACTAAGGCCAATTAAGATCATTATACACAACCATACGGCTTCTTACTCATTTGCAACTCTGTATCAACTTAAAAGTCCTCTAAATGCTTATAACGAAATAAATTTCCTATTTTCTAAATTGTTACGGCAGCCTAACAAACAAATTTAATTTCCATCAAATTGAAAGCTTAAAAAAAGGACAAATCACATAAAACCCCCTGAAAATCCCGTTTTCCTTACTCTTAATTCTCTCAGCAGCAGAACGAGTGTATCACACAGCTGCAAAATTGAATTCTCAATAAAATAAAAAATCACAAGCTAGAAGTTTTTGGGTAAAAAAAATTCCAAAAATAGTCACCTGGAACAACCACCTGACAAGTTAACAGCCAGGAAAACTGTATCCATCATATCAAGTTCCAAGCAAATTCAAATTCAAATTCAAATTCAAATTCAAAAAAAGAAAAAGAAAAACTGAGCATAATCAAATTCAAACCAGAGAACGAAGGCAATTTACCGAAAAAGCAGTAAATAACCTTAAAACACAATGGAAATGCACAGTTACAGGGAAAATTTTAAATACATTAAAAAAAAATCTCGGAAACTGTCGACTGATACTCCATGATTATTTTGAAACTCTAAACTATTGAAAACAAATGAAGTCTACGATTTCATGTAAGACGGAGATAAATAATGAGAACGAGAAATCGATCACTACCTCTGGATTAATTTCTTTGAATTTAAATGAAGTAATCCAAATTTCGAAAGAAAAAAGTGGTGTAAATCGAAATGCAGAAGCTAATCGAAGGCAGACATCCGAGGAATTCTAGGATATTTCCGGCGTCTATGGAGATATCCGCGCAGCCGAAAAGGCACGGCGAGCCGTTACGATGGCGGTGAGAGAGTCAATTTTTCAGAAAGAAATGGAGAGAGAATGGAGAGCGAATGGAGAGCGAGAGCGTGCGAACTCAGAGAGAGAGAGAGAGAGAGAGAGAGGCAGTGTTGGGTGCCGTTTAAATTGGTATTTCCCTTTTCATTTCTTAATTTTCTTTTTCTTTTTTTCTTCTGCTTCTCCCTGTGCTATAGATTCGTTCTCGGCTGTCGGTATAGTTTAATTCCGAATTTACTACCACTTCCATTTTTTACCAACAATTCCTATTTCTCCCAAACGCTTTATTATTATTTTTTTTTGGTAATATTACATACTATCCATTTTTATAGGCTTCTTTACCATCCAAATAATGTATAAATAATTTTTAAATTAATTTTTTTTATTTATATATTAAAAATTTAAAAATCTGAAAAATTCATTTTATTTACTTATTAAAAAGGAACATTTCGATTAAATTTATAATATAGTCCACAAATATAAATTGTAAAAAAAATTATTATTAGTTTTTTTTTTTTTTTGAGAAACTCATAAGTTAGAAAATATTGATAGGCCCAGTTTAAATTAGGAGATGACTTGAGCTCATTTCAATTTATTTTTAAATTATCATTATATTTTTAAATTTTCATATAAAATATAATAAATAATTCAATTTTTTCATATCTCAATTTAATTTTTTTAAATTCTAAAATAATAATAAAATTTTATTCAATCTTTAAAATTTAAATCTTTAAAACCCTAGACCTAAACCCATCGAGAACGAATCTGTAGCACAGGGAGAAGCAAAAGAAAAATATTAGATATAATTATAGAATGTCATCCTAATAATTTTTGGTAAAGTTAGTGTCTCATGTTAAGATTTATAAAAAGTATAAATGTTGAAAAAAGAAATCACACACATATATATATATATATATATATATATATATATATATATATATATTACAATTGATAGCGTGAGGCAAACTCATGATGGAGGGTAAAATTATTTTTTTTTATGATTTTATGACGGGTAAAATAGTAAATGAGGATAAAGGTTGGTCGCTTTCCATCTCCTGCCAATATATTAAAGACGCATTACTATTGTTTGCAAAATTTTACTCCTCATCTTCATATAATATATCATACATAATTTTTTTTTTACTTTTTTCTTCTTACTAAATATATAACGTACGAATGATGAATAAAAGAATTCAATTAATTTAAGAAATAAAAAATAAATGTAATATATAATATATAAAGATGACAAAACTCTGTTTGTTTATTTAAACTTGGTGCAGGTATTATGTTGACTCAATTAGTGGGCAAAGCAAAGAACGTCACCGCCAAGTACTTGAATCGATGCTCTCTAGCTTGAGCACAAGCGACAATAAGGCGCTTATTAGCGAGTAAAGAATCCTATGGTCGTGGAAAATGAGTGAAGAATCCAAGATGGATAACATCTAGCGCGAAAACGACATCGTTGAGAGAAGCCCAATAAAAAAAATTATTATAAATTTATAGTGGTGGAAGCAAAATTAACTCATTTTAGAATTATGTCAAGATTAAAAAAATAATTAAAATCTAAAAACGGGCCGAGAGAAACAAATATGTGAAGGGAGTCTAAAATATTTATTAAACACTTAAAAGTATTTGAAAATTATTATTATTATTATTGTTATTATTTTAATAACAAAAATTATTAAAACAAGAATGGATTATATAAAACTCATTTTAGATGTTTATTTTTTAGATTTTACGAGTCTGGACAAGAACTCGGCGACAGTACTATGGGACTTGTTATACTGTCATCATGGTCATTTTTTCGTAAGTTTGGCCCTCATGTCTAATCGTAATTATGTGCATTCTTTTCCATTACTTTTTGGTGGTAGCCCCCAGTAAGTATCAGTACTACCGCTGATCCGATGATCCCTTTAAGCTCTTCATCTTCTACTCGGACAGATGCTTGTCTTTGGCTTTTCATTCACTCTCAATCTCAATCTCAACTTCACTTTTTCTTTTTTTCTTTTTTTGTTGTTGTTGTTATTGGGTTTGGCCTTCATCAGCTACTTTCACTTTTACTCCTCACATGGGAAATGCATTGAATGATGTCTTATTTAAGAATCTTTACATGTTTTTATCAGATTTGGTGCTTGCATTTTTCTTTATTATCTTCATCATCTTAAAGGCTAGGGATCTTTATTCTTTGTTTGTAGTTTAAAGCAAAGTTCAAACGGATTGGGTTCATTGGGAAGTTGCTTTTAGCCCACCTAATTAATTATAATCTGTATATTTGCAGTGTTATCCCCAGCTATAGATGTAACTAGGATTAATATTTTAATAAACCAAACATGATTTTCTAATAGCTTTCCATGAGGATTAGTGAAGTATAAGGAAGCCAAAAGGAGAAACGGACAAAGAGAGACAAAAAAGTGAAAAAAAACCAAAAAACAAAAAAGGAAGCAAGCAGCTGGCTAGTGAGTGAGCAGTGGAATTATTAACTCTATCCATAAGGCAGGAAAGGTCCCGTACGTAGCTAGCTAGGGATAATGTAGCCAGAAAAAGGAGATGAGTAATTGCATAATGCAGATCGAGTTGGGGACCATTATAAGAAGAAAATTATTTATTTATAATTAGTTAATTTTAATAAAATAATTATTTTTAATTAAAATAAGTATATTTTTGTTATAAATAGACTTTTTTTTATCACAAATAATTAATCACTACCTATTTTTCTTGTAGTGGAGATCGATAATTATCGAAATTTCCAAACCTTGGATTCCAGGTAATTCTCAAGTAATATATACTAAATGGTAAGCTTAGTTCCACTCCAACATGTTGAGATGAGAGATAAATTCATGCGTGCATGCGTGCAGTGTGCCATTATACGTACCCGGCCCCTTCTTTTTTGGGCTTTAACATAATGTTAATTTGAATCATTTCTGTTAAACATGTGCTCCTAATTATGGTAGGTTGGTGGACTGTCGCTCTCATGTCTCTTCGTCCCCTCCACTCCTTTTACCTACTCAATCACCAGCTCTACTCCCTTTGCTTTGACGCTCCGATTGATTCCTCATGCCGGATATATCCTACAAGGTTGGAATGTTCTTATCTTTAACTCCACCCGCCCCCTTAATCAACAAAAACACAAGGAATCTTACATTTTTCCCATTCCAAGCAACTTCATGTTCTCCGTACCTTTTCAGGGAAACTATTTGGTTATTATTAACGTACCTCTTAACTGTTTTGTATATTTCTCCTCAAAGAGCATCCAACATTTATTTTTTATTTTTACATTATTTATAAGCTGGTGGGTATGCAAACACACTCTATTATTGTGAGGCCACGTCACTCATAAAAAAGAATTTAAAATAAAATTAGTTTTCATACTGACTGATATGATAGGTTTTTTTTATATCAATAATATATTTGGCCTGTAAATTAGTAGGAATATGGTAAAAATATTTACATTTCAGTTTTTGGGCCAGACATTTGCCCATATGATTTGAGGATAAATTATGTCTGGGAGGCTGGCATTAGGCTGAAGTGTAAACCCAGGGGTCCAGATGTTTGGAAAGCGCTGCTGTGTGAACTCTGAACCCGTTTGAATTCACTAAACTAGTAAACTCCATATATCCTGCCAGATAGCATGGGCCCATGGGTTAGGGAAATGGGCTAACTTGAGAGCCCGCTTCTCAAAACTTGAGATGATAGTTACCGTTAGAGATTCCTATCTAAAATTCACTTTTTTGGGGGGCAGTGACATAAGGCAATTGCAAAGAATCAAATATAACTACATAAATCGATAACTATTGTGCATGTTTTTCTCTCCTTTATCCATCAAATTATAAGTAACAACTACTGCGAAATTTCCTCAAAATCATTAGGTTTAACTTAAACGGTTGGTGTCATTCGCCTTCTTGTTGGTGGCCAATTCAATGGTCACAATCTGTTGGGCATTAATTACTTAACAAATATGATTAAATTTGATAAAATTTAAATTGAATATTAGTATTATATATTATCTCTATCCTCGCATAAACTGCATTTGGGGCAGTTTTGTCATTCAGGGCCTCAAAAATAATTGAGACAGTAGAAAAGGGTAATCAAATTTCTAGTATAAAGTAAATGTAAAAATCCATCAAGTCTATTCTATCAAATTTATAATTATTTAAATAAAACTCTGAAATTATACTATACATTTTTTTTTTGCTAATCTTATACTATACATTCAATAAATTACAAAATACACTAATTTGTGTATCTTTTTCGGCTTGAAATTTATTGAATATCTGAGTGTGCTGTCGAAAAAACCATGTTCACATTATAAAAAAAATAATGATAAAATACATAAGTTTCTACACAATTATTTTTACAATAGCGTTTTAAAAAATAATTTTATAAAAAGACCCTTCATCTAAAAAAAAAAAAAAAATTGTAAAAAAACTGTAACGGTTTGGATTGTGTGCTTATGAATTTTTAAAGAGAGAAAATTATGAAACAAAAATCTAGTGTTTAAATATCAAGCTTCCCCATTCCTTATTTAGGCTTCGTTTCGGTGGCTCTGAGCTCTAAGGATCAAACATGAGCGTTTCTTTAACCATAATTTTCCATTTTAATTTACATCTCGTTGCACCCATTGAACCCGAACCCCCAAATATGAAAGAGGAGCTCTGTTTCTGTACAATATCTCTGGTTTTGATTCAGCTCTTATGGCAGTCGAATCGTATTACAGAGCCGGCATTCTGTGAAAATGGTAGAGAAACCAAGGTCTACAGGCCGTTTCCGTTGGATTCTGGTGATAGTAGTCTTGGCCCTCGTCTTTTGTGTTGTACTGGTCATAAAAACGCCACATAGTCCCCACAATGAGGCGGCTCCTGTGCCGGGGCCTCCAGGCGCTCCTGTCAAGACATACGCCGCCGCTCTCGAGATCGCCATGCAATTCTTCGACGTACAGAAATGTTAAGAGTCTATCTCATTCTTCCCTATTTTCCCTTTCCATCTTTCCTATGTTCATTTTGCAGTATATTCAATATATTTCGTTTCCTTTTTTTTTTTTTTTTTTTGGTTTTGGTAGCTGGGAAGTTGGTAGGTAACATGATATCTTGGAGAGGCGATTCGGGTCTGAAAGACGGGAGCGAAGCTAGGTTGGATTTGTCAAAAGGAATGTACGATGCAGGGGATCACATGAAGTTTGGTTTTCCAATGGCTTTCACTGCCACAGTGTTGTCGTGGGCTATTCTCGAGTATGGAGATCAAATGGAATCTGTGAATCAGTTTACGCATGCTAAACGCTCGCTCAAATGGATCACTGACTACCTTATCAACGCTCATCCTTCTGAGAATGTTCTCTACATTCAGGTTGCCATAACCTTCATTGTTTGGCATCGAATCAAAAGTAAACTTGTTGAAACATCAATCGGCCGGCATCTGAAATGTATCTCTTTTTTTCACTTTCTAATATTGAGGGCAGGTGGGTGATCCTGAAGCAGACCATAAGTGTTGGGAAAGGCCTGAAGTCATGACCGAGAGGAGGCCACTCACGCAGGTCAACACATCTTGTCCAGGAACAGAGGTTGCGGCCGAGACTGCAGCGGCGATGGCTTCAGCATCGCTGGTGTTTAAGGAAATAGATCCGAATTACTCGAGAAGTCTCCTGGAGCATTCAAAACAACTGTTTGATTTTGCGGACAAGTATAGACATTCTTATAGTAATAGCTTCCCTGAAGTGCAGAAGTACTACAATTCAACAGGTTATGAAGATGAGCTCTTATGGGCAGCTAGCTGGCTCTATCATGCTACCATGGATCGCTCCTATCTTCAATATGCCACCGAAAAAAGTGGAAAAGCCTTTGCTAACTGGGGAACTCCAACCTGGTTTAGTTGGGATAACAAGCTTGCAGGAACCCAGGTAGATCGATACACAATCCCTCTCTCTCTCTCTCTCACACACGTTGGTATCATGGTATGCTATTTATCAATGGGATAAATTCTACATAGAAGTTTTACATTTCACACATCTACCTAATCAACATATGATTTGTCATTTTTGTTATTCCATCTTAATATTTAAATGTGTTTAAATAGAAGAAAAAAAATGACAAATCACATTTTGATTAAGTAAATGTGTATGGTGTAAGACTTTCTTATACCATTTCTCGGTAAAGCGTGTTCAATCTATAAATTTTTTCAGCAAATTCAAGTTTCATATATAGGAAAAAAAAAAAGTGTTCCATATTCAGAGTGCATGCCATGTTTTTAACCATCGTAACTTGATGTCAATTATGTAAATTTTTCATTTTAGCTCATATTCACGGTCTTTTTATGAGGACGAGATTTTTTAACATAATTTAGTTGTTTATTGGTCAAATATTTCCATCCAAAATTATAGTCCATGCGTTTTGTCAAAGAAGTCAACTTGCTCCATGTGAACTCTTTACTATAGATGAACTGAATCCCTTATTTAGAATTGAGAAATACTTTAGCCATAAATAGATTATACAAAAGTAATCTTATAAACTGATGTGATTTTATGTGGTTCGTCAGATTGTAATGTTAGTTTTATTGTAAAGTAAATCTAACAGATCACATAAAACTGCGTTAGTTTGTAAAATTATTTTTGTATAATTCTTTATTGTTATAGCAGTCCTTGAATTTAATTTCATCAATACAGTATTAAAAATGCCATGCACGTTAATACCAATGACAATTCAACAACTATTACTTCACATGGTAATGGTTAGGCTTATGAATTTTATCATGGTATTAGAATGTCATGGGACGAATGCCCAGACTACTTATCTCGTGATAAAGATCATAAAAAATATTAGCCTGCACGTGAAAGAAGGTGTTAAGAAATAAATCTCACATTGTCTGTGAATAAAGTTTTAGACATGTTTATAAGCAATGAGTTTCTACTAATATTAAGCGAAGAAACTAGTACATAACAAAAAAGAAAAAGTAAAATTTATGGAATTAAAAAAAATACCAAAAATATCTTAAATAAAAGAATGAAAAAAAAGGACCGGGCTGGCTGTGCCAAATAAGGGTGCTAGGCGACCACACTTGTCATTTCTAATGGTTTTACAAACGAAATTTTAACGGGAACCAATTTGATCTTTCTTAAAACCATAGGTTGTAAAAGGTTCAACTAAAAAACACAATGATCAATTTGAGTCTAAGACAAACTACAATGACCAATTTTATATTTATTAATTGTATATATAAAAAAAACCATAATATCTGGAATCATAATTGTCCAGGAAAGTTTGTTTGTGAAGGAAACACATCCTTCTCTCATTTAAAATACATATTAAGGCTCCATGATTAAGGGAAACAGAGCCTTATATATAAACAGATGCATGAACCTTTACATCGTTTGAACCATGAGAGATTAAGTTTTTGATTACATGAATGAAGACCATTGCTCGGGGACAAGTTCTTTCAGGAAAAGATTGCAATTTACATGACAACCCTCTATATTGCAAAAATGTTCCGAGGCATGAGTTGAGAATATCCATAGTTTTTACCTTCCTTGATAATACTGCTAACTTATAAAAAGAGTTTACTTAGTCTTTGGAGACATTTGTAAAGCCACAAACATCATTTATTTTTTCACAAACAGCATAATGATCTGCTTCTCTACGTTGTTAAAAGAGACTGAAGTGTTGGTGCAGGTTCTGTTGTCCAGGTTAACCTTCTTTGGCTGCAAAGAGAGGTCAAAATCCCTCATTTCTGGTCTTCAAAAATACAGAGAGACGGCTGAGGCTGTTATGTGTGTCCTCCTTCCAAGTTCTCCAACAGCCACAACCAGCAGAACTGAAAGTAATCTTCTCCGCATATCCTATAAGACTTGGATGATCGTGCACATATTTTCTCTGATCTATCACTTTCCTCTATTTTCTTGGCCTTGGTTTTTAAAAGATTAACTAAATATTCCTCTCAATTACTTGGTTTTGAGATTTTTCATTATGTCCTGCTCGCAGAAATTTGGAACCAGAAGTTTGATGAATTCAACAAGCAATGGTTTTACTTGGTCCTCCCATTTTTGTTCAATCTTGTCATTATTCTAGGAAACATCTAATTCTGTTTATGATTGAATGATGGAACCCGTACAAGAAAGAGTTAGTAGAGACAGAATGGATGCTGATTGACTTCTGAAATAAACAATTAAATGAGCAATTTATGACTGTAGAGACTGGGAAAACAGATTATTGGCGACCATTATTGCTAAATTATTGGGAGCAATTATTGTGATTTAAGTTCCTTGTAAACGTTTAGATAGATCATCAAGTGATCCACCAACTTATGGCAACGAGAACTAGAAATAAAGGAGAGTTAGGGCAGCCAAGGCCCAAGATACCAAACATTTGCAAGCTTTCAAATTTTCAATTGCATGCTCAAAGTGGAAGAGAACAATATTCTCTACTAGGATGTGTTTTTTTTTTTTTTTTTAATATTTGTTTTGCATATTAGCACCATACCAATTTTCCTTGGAAATCTTGAATATGCTCAGGCGCAATCAATCATCATATGCATTGAACATATCAAATTGCAGTCCTAGATCCTAATGCCATCATGTTTTCCACGACACAGGTGGTCTTATATGGGTCAATGAATGGAACTCTCTGCAGCATCCTGTTGCTTCTGCATTCTTAATTGCACTTTTCAGTGATTACATGCTTACATCCCAGACTGCAAAGCTCTCGTGCAATGACGATGTCTTCACCCCAGCAGATCTTCGTAGTTTTGCAAAATCTCAGGTATGCTATCCATTTACAATTTTGTATGAGGCAGAGGTCTCCATCTTAGAATTAAGTATTAGCCATGACACCCCAGAAGGTGCTTACCTCCCAGTTAATTTGCTGTTCATTTTTCCCAGGCTGATTATGTCTTGGGTGAAAATCCTTTGGAAATGAGTTTTCTAGTGGGTTATGGGGATGCATACCCGCAATATGTGCACCACAGGGGAGCTTCAATTCCAGCTGATGCAAATAGTGGCTGCAAAGATGGGTTCCGGTGGCTTGATTCAACCGATCCCAATCCGAATGTAGCCATTGGAGGACTTGTTGGCGGGCCTTTTCTAAACGAAACTTACATCGATTCCCGTAACAACTCCATGCAAGGGGAACCCACTACATATAACAGTGCCCTCATAGTTGGCCTTCTATCGAGTTTGGTCACCACCTCTTCAGTAGTTTCATCCTTCACCTGAATTTCCTAAATTCAGTAAATAATTGAGTACATGATCATCAAGCCGTTTGCATGACCTGTTTCTATGCAAAAACTTTGCATCTAAATAGGTTTCTTTACACAGGTGGGAAGTGATTTTTAGCTCAATTGCTCAAGATCTTTCCTGGTCGCTTGTCCTGGTAAGCGCTGTATTGATTTGTTGGTTCATTAACTAAATCCTCTTTATTAATCTTTTTTGGATTGTTTTTTTGTTCCATCATCCATCAACAATAATATTAGCATATTAAGAGGCACTTAATAACTAAAGGACATAATTTGAACCATGATAGGTCAAGCTGGAATTTATTCATGTTTCCTTCCAGTTTTAGAGATGTTTTTCTCTGTCCTTTCCTTCCCTTTTTCCTCTTTACCAAACACCAAATGATCATTCATCTTTTTACAGCTGGGGCCAAACACAGGAATCCCCACAGTAACATGACATAATCAAAAGTCATGCTTATCCCGAAATAGAATTTAGCAATAACTGCAGAGTCTAAGGAAGAATGACATCAAAAGGGAATCCCTTCCCTGATTGGATCCAAGTCAAGTCAAAGCTCTTGGAGCAATTGCCATATGCCCACGTGAGCACTAACTGGTACAATGTCCCAGGCTCCGAACGGGCCACACCACCCTTATCTGCAACTTGGATTGCTGGATGTACACCCAAACACATAATTATTGGAAAAAAAAAAAGGCCCACCAACTAGAGCTCTCCACCATTACTTTTGCCTTCTGCTCTCCATGCAAACGAGTCACTTTCTGAATGGTCCTTTGTAGTTTTTGGTACGGTCAAGCTAACTAGCGAAACTTGTCCTTATGAGCTGCCATGATGAATGATCATGATTCAGACTAAGCACCAACATAGTCTTGTGACTCCCAAAACTCCCATCCCTACCCTTTCTTCCCTACCTCGCATCAAGACGAACCAACTATTCTTCCCCGCTTACGTCTCCCTATCTGTTTTCACCTTCCTTCCCCACGTGTAATGCCATATATAATTATAAAATTCGTAAACATTATGTAATTATTTTTAAAAAATAAAATAAGATTTATAATTTTTTTTTATGCAAATCTCATATTTTATTTATTTTTTGGCAAATATCAATTTTTTTTTATTATTTGTGGGGATATTCAGTGTAGGGTATATCTCTTCCCATCCCCACCAATCTCTTTTTTGTGAAAGGTACTCGTAACAACCCATCAAATCATAGAGAAGAATATAGATACATATGGTTGATAGCAGATAGATATATATACACCGACATGGTAAAAGCTCGTATTAAAAATCGTCACAACTGGTTTTGACATACAGGTCAGATTCTAATCGACAAATTTAATTTTGAAAAAACAATTAAAAGCTCGCAAAAAAATAAAAATCATGAACCACAGCTAGTTAAAAGAACTGTGGTGACTGGCACTTGTCCGGTGGAGTTGAGATCTACATGGTTATGTGTATTGATGGAGAAATTCGCTAAAATCTACGGCCATTAATCATCAATCGTGTAAATATTTGAACGTCTATGATCATGTCAACGACAAATGTCCGACTTTGTTACGAAGCCCAGTTGTTGCTCCATCTCCCAGCTTAGCTTGGGGGCCACCCCAGAGTGCTTGGGCACGTAATCCTGGTGGAAGAAATGGACGGCCCCAGATCAGATCAGATAAATTTGGCCGCTTTGTACAGTACTAGTTGTCTATATGTATGTAACATGACTAGATTGCACTGCAAGCCACGTGTACAGATTTCAGCAATAAGTGCGTGGGGATTATATATAAAAATAAAAAAATGTACCTCGAGCTTGCAGATGAGTTCTTGGGCAGTTTGGGCAGAGACGATAATGCTACGGGCAGCGGGAGTTATGAAACCTTCATCGACTGCTTTGTCAATGAATGATAGGAGGGAGTTGTAGTACCCATCAACGTTTAACAATCCCACCTGCAAGCAAAAAGAATGTTCATCTTCAATATATGTATCTGCAGATTTAGGCTACTTTTGGATTTGGAGATGGATAAATTGATATGAGTTTAGTTTATTTTTTAATATTATTATTATTTTAAAATTTAAAAATTTGTAATAAAATTTAAAAAATATATATTAAAATTTAAAAAATATATAAAAAAATTTGTATTTTATATAAAAATATAATAATAAAATAAAAGTGAGTTAAGCAGTTTAACTCACTTCTGAATTCAAACGAGGCTTTAAAGTCATTACCTGTTTGCCATTAATTTATATAAACTATTATTTATGTTTGACAACCACTTATAAGTAAATGTCTTTTCCCTGAATTATTTCATCCTTGTTCTTAGAATTGAGAGACAGTAAATAACGTGAGTTGGACGGTTCAACTCACTTCTGGATTGAAACGAGGCCTTAAAGTCATTACCTGTTTGCCATTAATTTATATAAGCTATTATTTATGTTTGAAAACCACTTATAAGTAAATGTCTTTTCCCTGAATCATCCTTGTTCTTAGAATTGAGAGACAGGAACTGACACAATCCTTTTATAAACCCTATTTTTATAAAATGATATTATTATTATTTTTTATAATTTATTTTAATAAAAGATCGGTCATTTAAAATATAATTATTATATAAAATATTGTAAAAAAAAAAATGCTATATATTTATATTCTCGATCCAAAAATAACAAAATTTATAGGAAGAGATCAGACAATGAATTGTTACCGGTTTATCATGGATTCCCAGCTGAGCCCAGGTAATAACTTCCAAAAGTTCTTCCAAAGTGCCATAGCCACCTGCAAATTATTTTTGTTTAAAATTTAGTAATAATGACAGATATAGTTGACCGTTATGCAGTTTTCTTGGAAAGTGCTAACTAAAGATATAGTGTAGAATGATTATCCTACATGTAAAGCAATATGCAGGAGAAATGTATGATCATGGTCCACTACACAACATTATTGTACAATATGTTATTTAAATCAACAAATGGGTGAATAAATAATAAATAAACAGAGGCGAAATGGGAAATGGGTCATGTAGAAAGACAAAGATGAACCTGGCAAGGCAATGAATGCATCTGCTTGACGAGCCATTTCAGCCTTGCGTTGGTGCATGCCGGAGACAGCTCTTACTTCTCCGACAGTCTCTCCAGTTATCTGGAAATCATATACGACCACCTTCCATTTTTATATTATTCCAACTAACGAAACTGAATAATTATCAAAATCAACGACTGTTTGTTCATTAAAAAACAAAAAGAACAGATGAAGAGAGGGAAAAAAAGAAAAGAAAAGAAAAGAAGATGCCGGGTGTTTGATTTTCAAATTGACAAACTTTTGTTTAATATCTTTTCTAGCTGAAGGAACTTCCAGTACATATAACATATCCCTATCGTTACATGATAATGCTCTATATATATATATATATATATATATGCTTTTCTTTTCTTGAAAAAATTCAAAATCAAATAGAAAATTCGAGTACCTCTCTCGGCATGAGAGTCGTTGGAATTACTCTGCAAGAAAAAAAAGAAAGAAACGTCAACCCAGAGAGAGAGAGAGAGAGAGGAGAGAGAGAGAGAGAGAGAGAGAGAGAGAGAGAGAGGTGAGAGTAGGTAGATACCCCAAGACGTGGCGACCTCCATCATGGACAGCTTGGGAAACCAGACCCATCAAGCCAATGCTCCCTCCTCCATAGACCAGGTCAATGTTCCTTTCCACCTGCAATGCTTTCTTTGTGTTAAAAGCCGACGTGCTTGCTTCCAACAAAACCTTTCCGTTTCGCCTTTAAAAATTAGGAGCTTGATTGTTTAATTGAAGAGTTAAATATCTTATATTTTCTTTCCTTTTTCCATTAACATTGGTCTGCTGTTCATCAAACCCAAGCAATGGAAAACATAGCAGAGGACACCAAAACTGAGGTCTGGTATCTGATCTTCGTTTCACTCTGCCAGAGAGGTCTTTATCAAACACCTCTTTCTAAAATCTGGAATGTCTTTTAATTTTTGAAGAAAATAGGATAAACACTGGCTTCAATTCCTCAAATATCAGCGTGAAAAGATCAAGTTTAGGCACTAAAACTTCTGGGTTTCTTCAATCTGTAATTTTCTTCAAAAGAAGCTCATCCTTTCATCAAAATCAAAAATAAAAAGAGGTTTGGGTGGGACAGAAAAGGGAGGTTTTAAGCAGTACGTACCAACTGTTTACCGAGTTGAATAGCAGCAAGCTGGTAGCTAGGGTTCTTGCCGGGGCTGCTCCCACAGAAAACACACACACGTCTGAATCTTGATCTCAAGAGAGGCTGCGCCTGGCGCGGTTGCTGTTGATTCTCCATAGATAACTGAAAAGCTATAGATGGAACCAAAGTGTGTTGTGTTCGATTCAATTGGGGTTTAGTATATTTTGTGTTTTGGGTGATGATGGAGGGAAGGAGGAAGGAAGGAGGAAGGGAGAGAACGTGAACGTGTTTGTTGGGTGTGAGCGGTCAGCAAAGGGCTTAGGAAGTAGAAAGAAAGAAAGCCGACGCCCCCAAAAGCAAGGGAATGACAAATGGTTTGATTGGTCCCTTCCTTTTAATATATAGCAAATCAATGCCTTTCCCCCCTCCCCACCCGAAATACGCTTCACCGTCTCTCTTTTTCTCGTCAGCTCGTGATATTCTACACAATGAATTTCGCGTTGAGATTGACAGCGACATTTATTTTTTAATTGATTTCTGCTTCTTTAATCACTTGGATCGAAATAGTGTCGGGCTTGTAAAATCATCTGTGTTTCAATAGGCATAGTCAAAGCACGATCGACGTAAGTTGAAAGAGAGATCGACAGGTCTTAATAAGAAAATTTAATGCTAATCATAAATGCAATATATTTATTTTTAGAAAATGATTAAACACACAATATTATACACAATACTTTATACCCAATTAGCATACGAGCCTAGCGGTATAAACATTTTTTCATTATATTATTGAGAAGAAAAAAAAAAAAACAAGTAGTTATGTTGGAAAATGTTGATTCCACCAATAGTCAGTCAATGCAAAAAAGTTTACCACTGGTATGGAGGAAATTTGCGGGCGTTTTTGTTGTTTTTCTTCCTTCAAAGCACGGCGGCATAGAGCTAAAACCTTAAATATCAGTATATCAACAATGATTTTTACTCACTTATTACCCTTAATCTTGAACCAGACCTCAGGCTCTCAGCATAGTTTTTGTAGGCCGCATCACCGGAAATGAGACTGATTAGCTAAGATGATAAACAAACTTGAAGTTCGGCAATTCGGGAAAAATGAAACTCGAAGGCCGAAGGAGTTGGTAAGTGGTAACGTTGGTTCACATTTCATAGTCTCATAGTTCTCAGAAATATTACAAACACGCAGAGAGCTACCTCTTTGGAACGTTACAAACACACCAACAACAGTGCACAGTCATCTCAATTTTGCTGGACAATGACGTATATATGCCCGACAATGCAGTTTTGCCAACAGCAATGCACAATCATCTCAGTGATTTATAGCATCTGGTGCTATAGTACTCTATGAGCAGGGCGCATATATATGCTGGACAATGGAACGGACTATAAGTTTATAGATTATAACTCAAAAGAATATTAAGATGGTTAGATGTAGTCTTACATTTTAGAGTAATGCTAGGGGCAAATGCCTGAAAAAAAAAATTCAATTGATATAGCATGATAAACAAAATGCATCGTTTTCATTTTCTTCAGTTTCGAATCCAATTTTTCATTTCTGAACTCATAAATATTGTGCAGCACACAACAAGCATCAAGCACTACAAATTATTAGTTAGCATTTGTCCGGTGTTTGTCCCTAATGTTTGTCCCTAGCATTTTTGTACATTTTAGAAGCTAATTTCAACAGTTAATTCTGGGGGGAGGGGGGCTAAGTTTAGTAACAATTTTGTAGGTAGGAGAAAAAGTACATACTATATGAAGTTTTTTTTTTTTTAAAAAAGTGGGGGAGTGGTAGCCCTCTACCACCAACGTAGTTTCGCCCCTGAATTATTTGATGAATGATATTTATAATTTTAAAGTGGGTAATTCTCGCATAGTCTCTTTTTTTTTTTAAATAAATATTTAATTTCTTAACTTGATAGAAACTTGAATTTATAATTTAACTTTTGTATTTATGTAAGGTACATATGGTTATGTCATTTGCAATCCACAAAAAAAAAGCATTTTATTTTTGTTTTTATTGTGAAACGTGCTATAATTATGATGAATAATATGAAATCGCAAAGATAAAGAGAAAGTAAGAAAAACACACAGGGTTAACATGGTTCGACAATATGCCCCCATTCACAAGAGCGAGTAGCAGCTAATTTTACAATATTAAAAGTAGAGTTACATCATATGTATTTATACTAAGGGAAAAGCTTCTCATCGGATGTGTATAATTTTTTTTTTACACCAACCAATAATAATATGTCATGTGGGCACTCCAAAAACACAAACAATGAATACGCATCCACCTGAAGAGATCTCGACTCCGTCCTTGCTCCCACGACAACAAACATCCCCCTTTGTTTCGCACGAATTCCTCTCCCTCCCCATCATCTACACTCAAATCCAAAAGGGAAAAATGATAATTACTTGGTTGACGACTGGATGGACCTTTGCTATGGAAATGAGAGTTTCAATCTTTTTCAAGGTGAAGTTGCTTACACCAATTGATCTAGTCAGATCCAGCTTTTGACAATTCTTCATAGCTCCTCATACAAACTTTATATTTATCGAAAGGATGTCTCTTTTTTAAAGGATATTCCAATTTCCCCCATCTTCAGGCTTACTGGCATGTGAATTAAATATAAATCAATGTACTCAAACTTCAGATTTCTACACAAATGATATTGTTAGCAAATTGATGCGAAGTCCATGAACAAAAAAAAAACAGATCAGGCAGAACGTTGTTAACTTGTTTGGGATGATAGTTTTGAAGAGAGAGAGAGAGAGAGAGAGAGAGAGATGAGGTGAGACTAAGGGGGGCTGATCACGTGGGTGTGGAGAAATCCAAAGAAATTGTGTTTATCACCTCTGTGAGGGTGTAAAAAGAAAACTACAATTATGTGGCAGCCTACGATTGGATGGTGTAAAAGTGTTTTTACCACCCGTCCAGCTTCAAGTGACACTCTTATACTAACCCTAGTCGTTTCGCTCTGCTCTACTCCGACATCTGCATGCTTTCGTAGTACACGTATTCCACTTGATATAAGCCACATACTACAACAATTTTTATACTATAAATTAAAAAAAAATGACAGGATTGCATGGAAAAGATCAATGTTATTTTTCTTTTTCTTTTTTTATTATTATTTTTGTTAATGTCGTATGACATATATATATATACACATCAGTCCTACTTCTATACGAACAGGATGTACAAGCGCTATTTACAGCCACTCAATTAAATGAAGACACGTCATGTGTTTCACAAAATGAAGAATAGATTCGGTTCCATGTGATAGAAAATAAACACACGTTTATCTCCTCTTCGATCTCTTTGTTTACTCCATCCTCTCTATCATCTATACATGAACAGTAAAAGTACTATTTATGAGTGGGCTGTTTCGAATGTTCTGGAATAGTGGCTGTTGTCTAGCATAGCTCTAAGAACAAATAAGATTTCCCCGCATCTTCCTCCAAAAACCACCTTCCACCCCAAGAAAATAAAACAATGCCCCACCCCAAAAATAAGTTTTTTGTCATGATGGAAAATAATGAAATGAGATAATTCAAGAATTAATACTTCCAAATGAAAAGAAAAAAAAGGAATGAATTCAAAAGGCACTGAGAGCATTATTTCCATCAGCTAAGCTAAACTTACCCATCAATCGAGTTTGCAGCAATTTGATCCACATGCATATACACTACAAGAAAAATAAACTTTTATAGCCATTTAATTGTGACCAAATGACTATTTACAACTAATTTTAGTTACAAATAATCATTTGGTCGCAATTAAATGGCTACAAAAACTTATTTTTCTTATAGTGATATACATCTCTTATATTCGCTCGTGTACATATATAGAGAGTAAGGTAGGGCATAGACTATAGAAGAAGAGACTTACTTTGAATAATGAAAAAATATAAAGAAAATGTGAGGGTAAAGCAGGGACTTAGACGGAGACAGAGAAAGATCGACCAAAAACAGAGGTTTGTTGGGCGTTGTTACAGATGAAAACATAGGCAACAAGGATGGAGGTCGAACGGAAATGAACGCCAAAAAGGAACGTCGTTCATCTCGCCGAGAGGTACCGGTTCTCCACCAAAGCACGATTTCGAAAGGTTTGAAAGGCATGAAGAAAACTCATGCAGAAAGAAAACTTTTGATACCAAGAAAATAAAGATTTCGAAAGGAGGGAGAAGAGGGGAGGTTGTACTGATTTCATGTGTTGTTGCACCACAATAACGCTGGTGAGAAGCCTACGTGACAAGAAATAATTGGAGGACTACACTATCCAGATCGATCGGAAGGAAGTTATTCTCTCTCTCTATATATATATGTATATATGTATATATGGAAAGAGAGAATTAAGCAAGATAATAATATTAGATGATAGGTATGAACTGCTGATCATGGATGTTTGAAGTAGTCTGAAAACTTAACTACCTCCACGGGTTACAAAGTTCCAAACAGCTATAGCTTTATTTACCCTCACGAGTCACGTGCCTATATATATTCTCAGTTTCCAGAACACGTACATACCATTTTCTTCATCAATTATTACATTTAAAAAAGCACAGAATATATATATATATATATATTCAAGAAAACAAAGATTGAAATAATGTACTTTTTTATAATCTTTACTTATATTTTTCAGGACCTGGGCCTTTTAGGTATATGATTCATACAATTAAAGCTGCATAGAGCCGTACTTACAATTAAATAGGTCGCGACTCGCGGCCGATACTTGCAACTTGCATGCAAAGTCTCGTGGTTGGCACGTGAAATCACGAACCTCGTCTTCCCCACTTGGAAATAAATATTAGATATCTACATATATAATGTTCAACCCAATACATAAAATTAAATACAAAGCCAAACGCGAAGTTCCCCAGCTCTGAGGATTATTAAAGATGTCATATAATTTAATTGACATGAGAAAAATATATGTATATATGGACCTACTCGATGAGGGTGTATTACAGCTGTAATGATGGTTGCAAGACACCTATATTCTACGTGGCCAGGGATGGCCGATAAAGACTACTGCGCGCCTTCTAATTGCATTTGCATGCCTTCAATTTTAACCTAAAACTCATTAATTATGTTCCATTTATTTATTTATTGGGTTTCCATCTGATCTGCCAAACAATTTATAGTCCAAACTCCAAACCCCACCGTGCAATATGGTCACATGACCACGCCTGAGCTCCACACAGACGTACGTCGTATAACGTACATGAATTTGGATAGATCGATAGATATGATATTTTACACCTTAATTCTGATCGATCCATTAATGCGAGTCATGATGATCAGAGCCAAAATCATGATGATTTATCTTTTACTTCCAAAAGTATATAAAGTTAAATGAATTAAAAAGAACATAAAGTACAAATGGGGATTGGAATTTGGAGCTCATGGATGGAAAACGAATTTTCAGAAAATGGCAAGTCTAGTACTCTAGCTTCCATGAAATAGATTTAAATAAAATATATATAGTTCGTATTGTATAGTATATAGTACGCACGAGGACCATTAATATGGCTGGAAGATTCTCAATGATCGATAATCGATGTGAGTTAGATCTCATGAGAATCTTCAACTTGTTAATTATTTATAACCTCTTTGTATACGTACGCTTGCCAATATTATAAATATTCCCATAGGGCCATAATTTTTATATAATATATATATAGAGAGAGAGAGAGAGAGAGACCTATAGCAACTTGTAATTTACAGAATATATATATAGAGTGGTGGTAAGCCCAGGTGGCAAATCTTGATCAGTATAGATCTGGCCTAGCCCTTCAAAGCTCGGTTTGGTATTTCTTTGAGTAAGCTAGGGTTTTTACAAAAATAATTATTAATATTAAAAATCAAATTATAATAACTAAAACTTGGCTAAGGTGATACGTACATGCTTAATTTGAATGGTTTTATATTAATTATGCAATTAACTGAAAATGATAAATATGATCAGAATGATCATGGGTACTAGTAGTACTACTATATATTCTTTATAAGTTCTTAAGAAAAATGTCTGAGCTTGCATTAATATCTAATTAGAAACTCACCAAATCTGATTTGCAGATCACTTATAAACCAGTAAATCAGACAGATCCAACAAACTGAGAGAGACTTATACGCTGTTAATCTCAAATGATTAGAGAGAACATGTAGAAAGAAGAACTTGATATATTGGAAGGAAAATTAAATGGTTCAAAAAGTTGGTTCAGTTTGGTTACTAAGAAGCTTCGGTCTCTAACTAATTTCATCGGTTTTAATCATAATTTTCAAAGCCAACGAAGCTTGAAAACAACTCTATTAATAACTAAGATTGGTGTCGGTGATGCTCAAAGTCGACAAACAAGCTACGTATACGTACATTGATCGTGCACATTACGTTGTGCAGTTATAATCATATATATATATATATATATATATATATATATATATTGCCTTGTGATCCGGTCACTCGACCCTTTGACACGTTCTATGTACGTACCGCGTATGGCAAGCAGTAATTTTCTTAGAGTCAAAGCTGGTTGAAATTGCACGAAAACGATAAGCAAAATTAACCCACTTTCCACCGAACATTCTTGGCTTATTTTGATCACACAGATTAATAAACTAATTAATGTAATGTATGATTATTCCGTTACCAGATTTGGGACGTATATATTTTCTGGATCGATGGGATTGTGAATTAGTATTAATTAATTACTAGAACTTCAAGAAGATGCCTAGAGAATCTACGGCCACCTTATTGACATTAATTTGTTCAAACATTTTTTACACATGTACAGTACTACTGATTTTAAATTTATGTGATCACCAAGATAAACCCTTGAAGAGGACAAAATCATATTATATTATATTATATTATATGAAAAAAGCGATTAGCCGAGCATTTAGCAAAGACAACTTCCCTTGATTATGGGGTAATTAATAGGCACTTTGCCCAGTTTCTGATCTAGTCCTACCTCCCTGCTCTTTAATTTATAGGTAAAGGTAGTTTGGATTAATTAATTGACGGTTCCTAATTAAGTACGGGATTTATGGATTTACTAATTAAAGGTTATTCTAATTAATTTGTTTAAGCAGTACTACATTGCATATATAATAAAAATTAAAAATTAAAAATAAATCTTAAAATATTGAAACATATATAATAAAATTTCAGACACGGCTTATGTTAATTAATATATACTACTGATGAAGTGATCATGATGACTTACATGGATTAATTGGGACATGATGATGATGATGATTAGGCGCGCATGCATGCAATTCTCTTTATCTCATGTCGTGGATACCAAATATATATTATGTGTATGGATCACTAGTACGTACTTGTAGTAATCGGGTCCCAGCTCCCGGCGGCCAACTTCCAAAGTGACCCAAACATTTCCAAATTACTAGTCATGAATCATCAGTAGTCTAATCGCAATTAGAACAACACCACCAAATCATCCTAATTGCCACAAAAGGAGAAGCATTATTAATAGAAGAAGATAGTCATTTCAACCTTTTTTAGGGCTTCAAACATGTCCACTAAATCATCAAACTCCACTCAATGGTGCGTACAAGTGCAGCTATCTTAGCGCGGCATACACATGATATAAAATATCATATATATATATATATATCATTTATATATATATATATATATTGCTTTTTCCTTCCCGTGTTCCATCCATGACCGTCATAGAATAATAATCACTCTTTTTTTTCTTAATTGGTTGTTATGTTTTTTGTTTTTTCTCAGGATTGTTTTTCTCATCATGAGAATTAAAGACTTAGTACTACACAACGACAGTTGAATTCAAATTCCCTTATCCAATCAAGAGATGATCGATGCATACTTATCTATTCCCACCCTCTCTTATATATAAATTAACAATAGTTCTTAAAAAATTAAAGAAAGAAAGAGAAAAAGGAGAATGAAGACTTTTGGTTTATATATTTTCTTAAAATATTTTTCTACGTGTTGAATCAAATACACGTGAATGGGATAACGTTTTATTTAATTTTGAGTAAAAATTATTAATTTATTATAAAGTAAAGTAGGATATGTAAAATAATCTAGAACTAGTACCATTTTCTTAATTAAAGAATTCATGTTCTTTCGAGAAATTAGCTAGAGACTATATTATATATTCACGATATGGAGGGGATGTATAATGTGTGGCTGGTAATTGTTACGTGTTTGGCTGTAGGTCTTACTAATATATTAATGTATTTATATTTTATATATATTTTTTATGAAATGTTTTATTTGTTATTCTACGTCATTATATGAAGATGATGATCTTTACATAACTTGCTAACTTCTCCATCTGAACTCTTAAAATATTCTTTCCCCACACTTTAATTGCAATATCTAATGGCTTTTATTTGACTTCCGTGGCTTTGTATAAAGCTCAGGACACATGCCCATATATATATATATAAACATATATTTTAAAAGTGAAATACCGACTGATTGAAGGAGGAGTTGGCTTGATTTCCGGTCTGTATATCTCTGTTTTATTTCTTGAAAAAATCCTTAAAAAGAAAGATTTATTGAATCTCTTTTGATCATATATATAAGATGTGCACAATACATGACTACCCATCTATATATATATATATATATGAGACGTAAAATGTGCTTAATTAAGTCGATGTTTGGTTATGTGAAATTAAACACATGATCTCCAAAGTGGATTTTGGTAATTGATTTGATTTGATTTGATTTTTTATTTTTAATTTGGAAGGTGGAAGAAGAAATGACCTAATCCTCTCATAAAAATTAAGAAACCCCTTATTTATAAATTGGTTTACTTGGATAAGAGGTAATGCCGGTGGGACAATTGGGGAAGCAATGAAAATGTTAGTTTTGGCATTTGCTTGACCTTTTTGAGTCCAAATCCGTTTCATTCATGTCTTATTTTATTTTTTTTTTTTTTTTTTTTTTTTTCTTTAGGATAATTGGTTGGCAAGTCAGATCTCTCCCCATAAAGCAATGGCATAAAGTGATCGATACCATTGTCCACCGCCGAATTGTATGACTGTATGACATCATGTCTACGTGGCATTAACTGCCTTTGTATTTTCTTTTTCTTTTTCTTTTTTTTTTTTTAAATAAACAAGACTAGTACTGTCGGGAAGCTTTAAACTGCAACAAAATGCAAAAATATCTCCAACCTACTTTTAAATCAAAATATTTATCATTCTGCTTAATTGCTGATCATATATAATAAATCCATGTTCATATAATAATAAATTACATGCGCTCCATAAAATTATTCCTTTGTATATATGAAAATGATGGAAACTAAAAATAAATTAAAAAAAAAAAGTAATGGAAAAGTAGTAGTTATGGATATAAACGTCAGTCATTATTATTAAAGCATGAATATGAATATGATGATGATTGCTTTCTTATAATTTAGTTTAGTTTTTGTGTGGTGGGGAGAGTACTACTACTTAAAACATAATTGGTTCACCATCACGTGCCATCGATTTCTCACTACCATGCGTCACCTATGACGTCATAATCCATCATCATTAATTGTTATTTGCTTTGAGTTTTGCCTCTAATTTGATTCCTTTCATAACCATCATCTCAAGGATTTCTTCTTAATTCCCATTAACTTTAAAAAATAAAAATTCTCCTGTTTGATAGCAACATTCACGGGTTTCCATTCATTTAACTTAAACCCTCGGCCCCATTAACCCAATCTTTGTTATGATTAAATCTGATATTTTAATTGAAACCGTATGGAATAATTGGCGTTTCTTTTTATTAATTTCTCGATATTTGTGTTCAAAGCTATTGACCTTACACGGATATTGGATGATTATACTTTAAATTTCATTTTTATTATAAAATAATCTAATATATTATATCCAGTTATATCAACCAATTTTAATACATTATTACTTTTTATTAATGGAATATCGACTATCTTAAAAAATAAAAAATCCTAATCATAAGTTTACCTCAAATAATAACTGTTCGTACAAGTTCATGCAAATATATTTTAAAAAAATTTTAAAATTATAATAATATTTTTTTTAAATGAAATTTTTTTTTCCTTTTATCTACATTAACTAATGAGACTCCATAGGCAATCTCTCAACTCATATAATTATAAACAGAATTTCTCTAAATCATAATTCAAGTGTCTGCAGGTATGAATTGTGAGGAAAAATCCCAGAAAGTGAGGCTGAGGGTCGGCAGGCAGGGCAGCCACCAAAACCGCTTAAATAATGGAGAATTCAAAGTTAGATTCCGGTGTGGTTTAAAATGGGATAGAGAAAAGAGGTAAACGAAGGATATAGAGAAAAGGGGTCCACCAATTCCCCACCACCCGACCATTGCAAGCTGTGATTGTGCTGCACTCGTGCGGTTGATTGGACCCTATTTAGTATTTAATTCTTCCTCACAACTTTTTCTAGCTTTCCAAGTCCAAAACCCTTTTTGCTTCCAACCAAACAAAGAAAAAGTAAAACAATCTCTTTTGCCAACCAACAGCAAAACCTCTCTCTATCTCTATATAGGTCTACCCTATACTCTCTAGTCAATTCAAATAGGATAAAGATAAATCATTTCACGTAGCATTATGTTGTTCTTTTTAAAATTTAAAAAAAAAAAAAAAAAAAAAATTACTTAAACCTCACCGATCCTCATCCAGCTAATAATATTGTTAATTGTGGTCCTCTAGGTCAATTATATTTGTTGGATCAGCACCAAAATTTAAACCAACACGCGTACTCAGACTAGACCCCTAAAAATAAAAAGATTAAAAAATAAATAAATAAAAAATTTTCTTTGTCTTGGTCGTGAGTTTTGCTATCCAGGATCAGCGGTTTTGTGGAAGGGGGGAAAAGGGGAAGGTGACTAGATGAAAGTTATACGTCATATATGTCGGTAGTTTTTCATTCAAGGAGAATACAAATATTATTTGTTAATATTTGATAATCGAGGTTGTAATATCAATATGTAAATTTGAAAATGTATAATGTGTAAGCTTAAGGCATGTAAATCCTGTACAATTATTTTGAAAAAAAAAAAATAAAGATCCACTATTAAAAACACACAAAAAAAAAGGTAGATTCTTGTCTTTTTTTTTAAAAAGGACTTACACATCTTAAACACAATAATTTTTATTAAAAAATATTATTTATCTTTACTTGCGATTCTTATTAAGGATTTTGATTTTTAGTTTATTATTTTAAGTTGTTTTTTTACATGATTTTTAAATAAATATTTTTAAATAATATTGTGATTTTTTTTTGTATATTTAAAAAATGCTTTAAGATGTTAAAAAAATCATATAATTTTGTTTTTACATGATTTTCTTAATATTTTGAAATATTTTTTTAAAAAATATAAAAAAAATTATAACATTATTTAAAATATACTTAAAAATCATGTACAAAAACTAAAAAAAAGAAAAAATCAAAATACAATCGATATTCCAAAATCGAGACTTGTAGGATCCCCATTTTTATTTTGTGACATAACGTCCTCTGTTCTCTTTCTTCATTAGGTTGGAACTCAGAAAAGTGAGGGTTACGACTTATGAGGGTGGCCTCCGCAGTCTGCAGAACATCCTGGTTTCCCAGTCCGTGTTAATCGACTAACCAATATCCACGTTCGATTAATAGTACAGTTGCTGGTCTGGTCTGGTCTGGTCTGGTCTGGGCTGGACCCGATCCAAACTCTGATAGTCCATAGTCTATAATTTACATTCGGAAAAACATTATTTTAAACTTCATTGTCTCTTCCTTCCTGTTATTACTTAATAAGGTAGTACAGTATAACTCCCTTGCCATTGATTTTTCGTTCGTGACAACCACTATCTTTCATTATTCGAAAATCCCATAACACTGTTAGAAGACTGGTGACGTCCCATTATCCATCAACTCCTAAAAATCTTAATTCAAATACAAGAACTAATATATATATATATATAATATATATATATATATATATGATAGTATGGATAACACGTCAGCACGATATAATGGAAATGCAAAACATATATTATATAGTATAACTCTCACGCTTCTAAACACTAATTATCCTGAACTTATCTCAAACCAATCATGTCTCGATCGGTTCGATAAAAGTCTAAATCAGAGTTCGGAGTTGGGCTGAGTCGGAGCCCAGTCCTTAATTAATTTATTTTTAATTTATTCCTGGAAACAGCTGAGACCTGGTATCATTCTCCACGCCTGGATACAGAAAACAGTGGAAAATGTTATAATAAAGAAATTAAAAAATCAGAATGTGCCACAAGTATACTCGCAGGGTTTTCATGGATTTTTTTTTTTCACCTTTTATTTAAGCTGAAATAATGGAGCCACGAAAAGAATGGGAATTTTTTTTTTATAATGTTACAACACAACAAATAAAAGTGAATATCGTCCATTTTTATTGTCAAGGACAGCACAGGACAGGTCAGAGGTGACTGGTAATATAATTCTAATTCTACTAGTGTCCATAGCCAGGCGCTGGTGGTGCAGGGGGGCGCCTATTTGATCTTCTTTCTAATACAGAATATTGGTTGCCTTCTTGTTGAGGGACGCCGTACCCCCTGGGAATGCCCTGGCTGTTCCTTGGAACCCAATTGCCCCATTGCTGATGGCTAGAACCTCCAGGCAGCAGTTGGTAGTTCTGACGATAACTGTTGTGACCACCTTGGTAAGGATGAGCAAGGACCCCGTTTGGACTTTGTGCCATTTGTCCCCTAGCATACATCGGCCCTCCTCCATTCTGATGATACCCTGACTGATAGTTTACATTCCTCGAATACTCTCCTTTACCGTGCATAACTGATCGGTTATTTCTTTCGTAGAAGTTTTGAGGATGAGACCTATTGTTAGGATAGCAGGATGCTGGTGAGACATATGGTGGATTGTACCCATCCTCATGGTAACCTGGACCGGCAGTGGAATGTGAAGATTGGTGATGTCCTCGAGGAAGGGGAAATGTTCTTGGTGGGGGTAATCTGTTATATGCCTGATCGTGAAACCTATCATTTTGGTAGGAAGCCATAGGCGGCCGATAGGGAGGCATAAGGTAAGATGGTGGCTGGGTGTGCATTTTATTGTCATATCCCTTAGGATCTGCCTTCACTTGTAAGCTATTCACAACTAGCCGATGAGCTGCCTGCCCAAGCTGCCGACCAGAAATGGTTCCGGAGGGATTTTGCCTGAAAGGAAAAGCCAAATCAACAACATTCAAATAGAACGAAATGATAAAAGAAAATAATCTTTGACAAGTCTAGTCTTGATGTCAATGGATCAATCAAAATGATACATGATCATGGAATACCTTCCATTCTCCCAAGGCTTCCTTCCAGAATCTTCATGCCACAGAACAGGTTCAGGTTTTAGATCCCCCAAATTCACAATCTGTGAAAAAGCCATGTTAAAAAGCCACACCCTGCTTAACCATCTTATCAGCTTTTACATAACAGCCATGTTATTATTTAAAATTTCGAAATATATATATAGTAATCAATGAACGCGTGATACCTATTTAATGGAAAAACTTCCCTTACTGAACCCAGATAGGAGAAGAATATAATATTACTCAAAAGTTAATCCAAAAGCCAAGATAGAACGATCCTGTCCTTTTGCCAGATACAGACCTCACTTTCTATCAATATCCACATGAACAAAAAACTTCAATTAAATCACTCTCTTGCCATTGCATTACCCAATCTTCTTGCGAAATTCAAATCACTATGAGCCACTCAACCTTAGAAAGATGAAATATTCCCATATTATTTTTTCAGTCATCTTAAACCCCCATATTAGAAAGGATGAAAATATTCCTATCTTATTTTATCTTTTATCTTATCCTCCTATTTCGGCTATTGCTCATTTTATGAACATTGTGCCTCTTAACCAACCAACCTTTTGTATCATAAACCATGGTTAGTTCAATAGCAATTGTTTTGATATGCCTTGACTTCACATATATTTTATTCCCAAAATATCTTGTAAAGCCCCGATAGACGGCCAAAGCTACATGACCTATATACTCCAAAATAACTAGTCAATAATACAATTGGAGCCCTTAGAACATTATAAAGAACAAAAACTTTTCCTTCCAAGCAATTTGGATCTCTTGCACCACCTATCCTCATCACTTATCAGAATAGACTCTCACAATCTCCCCCCACCCCCCCACCTTATATTCCTAACATCCTTACCCACCCGTGGGTACCCCAAGTGCCAAGGGCGAACTTATGTGCACGTTCCCATGTCACAAGTTCAATTTTCCCTAGGATCAAACTACGATTTAACTGAGAAGTCATAGCGGTGGGTTGTTGTGCTAGTCTCCCTGGGAGTTTGGGTACCATGGGTGAGTTCTAAGGACTCTATTGCGGGGTGGTTCTCCCGTCATTAAAAAAACTCCAAACATCCTCGTCAGGCCAGTCCATCGTAAGTGGTATGACTCAAATTCCACATTTCTGATTAGGATAGACTCCGATACTATTTGTAACGCTCCAATAGAAAGCCCAAGTTACATAGTTTATACTCCAAAAAGACTAGTCAATGATACAATTGAAGCATTGGAACATTATAAAGAATAAGAACTTCTCATTCTCAAGCAATGTGAGATCTCATACATCACTTATTCTTATCACTTATTAGAATGGGATATCACAAATCTTAATGTACTTCTCCACTTAATCCACCTTGCTCTCAATCTGAGTCATATCCTTTGCAATATACTCATCCTTTATAAATTCCTATTATTTGATAAGTCACTCATCCTTATAAATTTTGACCTAACATATAGAAGTCATTGCTTTTGGGTATATATTGACCAGTAAATTCTACTATCCCACCATCCATATTTTCACTTTTAGGTTCTGGGTCATCTCACTCCAAATTCCACTCAAATTAGATTTCTGCTTTGTCCCATCAAAGAGTAGGATCGAATGCAAGCCTCTGTGAGATAAAATTCAGCTTGTGAGACTCTAATTGTTCTCTATCTTTACAACAAATTTAGATGTCCCAAACCAGAGTTCATGCAAAAGGAGAAAAATCTAGTGGATAAGGACTCTTTAACTGCTGAAGTGCAACGAGTCTCAATAGCAACCACACACCTTCTTTGGGAATTTAACCCCTGCAGGCGGTCGGGTAACATGTTCATGCACATCTGGGAGTTGATATATAGCACATCTGAACAGCAAGGAATGAATAGGAAACAAAAATGAGAAGAGTCATGATACATCAATTCAATAAAATTCAGTGCTCAAAAAGCTTACATGACTTGGTTGTCGATAATATCTTCCATCCCTATCACAGGAGACCTAAAAATAGGTGGGCGAGGTTCTCCGGCACATGGGGATAAATAACCATTCATCCCACCACTGCATTTAGCCCTAAATAAATCAGATAATAGTCTGAAAACATAAATTGAAGTGCACAGCAGACTGGACACGTTTCAATTATTTGCAACATAAACCAGGAAATAAGCAATGAGATAAGCCTTCATTGTTCATTGGTCTCTTCATTCACTTTATCCACCATGGCAGTACTATAGTATTTGGGTCTCTTATTTTGGTGAGTTTAATCCTTTTCTATACTTTTAGAGAGGGAATTTTATTGCAGCTCATCTGGCAAAGGAAAGTGCAGTAGGGGTATCAACTACTTATTCTTTGGTTAGTCGGTTACTCAGCTACCTAATTTGGCTTTGGGGGATTACCTGATGGATTCATTGGGACAACCACAATTTAGATAGCCATTTTTTCCAATTAGTTTGCCCTGCTTGTAACTGCAATAGGTTTTTGCTCTAGCCTGTAAAAATAATTACTGTTCTAAACTATTATATTGTATAGGTCATAGGTTTTTTAAGAGCTCAGTTTTGGGATTTTTTTGACCAAAATTTTCTTGTAGAAAGTATTCCTCCACCAAAAGTGAGGATTTATAATAAACTTCGGATAAGGATGGGCAGCGGGGCACCTGGCCACAGATGGGGGGCATGCAGGCAGATGCCCGCACACTAGAACTGCCAAGGGATGGGGCTGGCCCAGGCCTGCCCGAGCTTTACCCCGTCTGCCTGGCCCATTTATATTTATATATATTACAATATAATAATTTTCTTAATAAAACAACATCATTTGGGGAGAACTCCCCAAAACATCATTGTTGTCCATTAGGTTTTGTTTAAAGCCTTTAAGCCCCCTTCCTCCCACCCTCCCTCCCAACCAAAGGTGAAGGAACTTGATGTACTGCCGAGATTTTCCGCCACCCAGAACCACCAATGGTGACCATGACCTCACCACTCATGACAGAGAGAACCAATTTGTCGGCATCTACTCAGACATCTTGTGACAGCAACAATGGAGCTGGTGAGGAGGTAAGTGATTTAAATGCACGAGATTTTTTTTTTTGGGGGGGGGGGGGGGAATATGGGTTTGTTGGTGCCTTGCGAGCAGGAATGTTTAGGGATTGGTGTATAGTTGGGAGTTGTGTCCGAGGAAGATTTTGTCCCCCTAGTATCCCTTCCTTTAATAAACAATAACTAATTCATCATCAGATTGGGTTTTGCAAAAAGTTAACGAGATACAGTAGGATGTAAGAATTACAAGTGGAGAAATTGATGACCAATTCACAGCATTACTCACTACAACTGAGGTAGGCCACTCGCTTGAAACCAAACCAAGATTTAAGAAAAGATTTAAGAATAGCAGGGAGTTAAAGCATCTTACTTGACCAATCAAATACAATACAAAGGGAGGTTGTATAAGTCGAGGGCGGACTAGAGAGAAGATGGGATTATGAAGCCTTCCTCCATCCTTGTAGGATCATTCAGGTAGAGTATTAGTCTTGCTGGAAAGAAGGGGTGGGGTAGTTACAATGACTTGCTTTGCTTTGGGGGTGTGTTTTTTGTCCCAATCAGGCTTGGAGTATATTGGGTACGTTTCTAATTTCTCCCTCTTGAGCAATGTTCATTAGGGGCTCCTTATTATGGACTAGGTGTTTTCTCTTGTATACACCCAGTATACCTGGTTACTCCTATTAATATTAATACATTTTCACTTATGAAAACATCAATCTTTCATCAAATGTAGCACATAGTGGTTTATAAGATTGGCTTGTTTGGATAGTGAGAAAAAATATTATTATTATTTTGGAATTTGAAAATGTTGAATTATTTATTATATTTTGTATGAAATTTGAGAAAGTTATAATAATGAGATGATATGAAACCGTTAAATGAGACCATAATCCATCTTACTAAGATGGCATCTCTACCTATCAAGAAAAAAAGCTATAAGATGGCATGTTATCTAGCTTAAGAAACACAAAAAACAATGCAAGGTAAGACATTATTCATTCATTATAAAGGACAAGATTAATATGGAAATGTAAAACTCACTAAAACAGAATATACACACATAGTCACAACCAATCAGACTTCATATGTATTAACAAAATAAATATTTATAAGGAGGTATACAGGGATCACATTGTCACAAGTTTTTTAGGGGAAAATGAAATTTAATTGATCAAGCAACAAAAAAATGGAACCTTAAAAATTGGCAGGAAAACAACAAAAAACAGAATAAGATTTAAGGAATAAATTTCCTTATTTCTTTTATACGTGGCCTTAAAAAGATAACTTCTAAAACTTGTAACCCAATTTTTTTAGATACAAGAGAACCTCTTCATGATATTACCAAATCTACAAACTGGGGAAACATGAATGAAAGTTGCATCAAAATGTTGTGCAAAAAAAATGACAGCAGTTCTGCAACCCAAATCAAGTAGATGATAACCACAAGGAGAATTCTCAAATGCACGGATTGATTACTTGGAAAAATAAAATTTCAGAGAATAACAATTTAAAACCACTACAAACCTTTTTTCAGGCTCAATTCTCTCCTTAATTTTAGCGCGTTCTTCGTCTGTTAACCTTTTACACTTCTCATCAAGAATACTTATGCAAACAGATAGAGGATGACACAATTTCACAAAAAGCATGTCGAACATCACACTATTTCTCCGTACCTCCTCCACCTTCAAAACGATACAGAAGTCAATTAAAACTTGAATTCATAACTGGAAAAAAGTGACAAAAAGGGGAGGCAAGGAAAACAAAACTAGCAAGGTACCAGAGTAAAACTGGCTTATATCAAACACCATACCGTCAATGTATGTTCAATTTTCTCGACTTCTGCAAGAAGACGAGCTTCATCGATAAAAGGCAATTTTGCAATACCCTAAATAAAAGCAAGCAGAGGTGTCAAAAATATTGATAAAATGACTATCTCCTACTCGTCATCATCCTGCCTAGAAAAACAGATTATAACAGAAACCCACCTGCCAGGCATACCGTTTGCCATTCATATCCACCTCAAAATCTGAAAAACAGCATGTCAATTTTAAGGAAGAGAAATTCTTATTACCTACAATTTCAGTTTTATGCAAGAAGCATACCAGTAGGGTAGAAATCAATAATAGGTGAATCCCGATCAGTCATCAGTTTCCTGTAATTCTCAGGAAGTGCATGGCAACTGAAAAGGGATAACAACTTGCTCTCAAGTCTCAAGTAAATGAACAGGTTACAGATATGTGATAATAAAATTAAATATAGAACATGTGCATACTGCACCTTGCAGCAGGGAATACTCCTAAAAGCTGGTTGAACGGTTTGAAGGGAGAGCCAAGCTCAAAGTTTATATTCAACCGACCAAGATTCTTGAGATCAGAAGCAAAAGGCGCATAATGATAGGGATAAAACCTACAACAAAATTTGCTCAAAATCAGAGCAAGGTACCAAAAACAAGGAAGCATACATAATATAGAGAAAAATAATATAAAAGATAATTCCCAGCACAAAAGACGAACAAGCCCCACAGCTCTTGAACATCTCTCCGGCCAAGCACAGATTGATCTTTCGGCACAGAGGTACAGATTGAAGTGGTGGTCTAATGATCAAAAACATTGTACAGTGAAGGCTTGCTACAAATTCCTGACCACGGAACTTAGCGATAATGCTCCTTTCCCTTGGAAGCATTTGGAGGTCCCGGGTGTCTACTAAAGTAGCGTTCTTTGTGTGGACCGCTGCTCTTGGGTGGATCCTAACCATAGACAACTTGAGGAGGAGGGGATGTGTAGTGATGGATTTGTGTTGCATGTGCAAGAAGAATGGTGAATATGTGGACCACATTCTTTTGCATTGTGAGGTGACGAGGGGGTTGTGGGGTAAGATTTTCCGTAGGGTGGATGTCCCCTAGGTCATGCCAGCAAGGGTAGTTGATTTGCTAGGGTTTTGGAAGAAACTACAAGGATGTCCTCAAGTGGCGGCAGTGGAAGATGATTTTGTTGTGCCTCATGCGGTGCATTTGGTCGGAACGGAATGCTCGTTGCTTCGAAGACAAGGAGTGCACAGTGGTGGAGCTACAGGATTTTTTTATCACACTTTACTGTTGTGGTTTTCAGCCATTGTTCTTAATGGAGATACTATTCACGACTTCTTGTCTTTCTTTACTAGTCATAAAATGTAATTAGGCATTCTTTTGTATACTTGCTATGTACACGGGCTATGCCTATTTCATTCATATTTAAAAATGTATCTATTACTTATCAAAAAAAAAGGTTGAATAGAGCTTATTCAAGGCCAAGTTATGAAAATTAAAAAATAATAATAAATTAAAAAAATAAAAACGTAGTTGATAAGATATTTTTTTGTTAGATTTCAACCATATTGAAAGTGTGCTCATAATCTTCATCTGTATCACCAGTGGTACTGTCAAGGTAGAAATTTGCATCAGCTGCTACTTTGTTTGTAGTAATTGGTTTCCCGTATACATGTTCCTGGGACATCAAGTTGGCAGTCTAAAAATTAACCTCAACCATATAATACGGTCCCTTGCTGAACTTTTTTTTGATAGGTTCCCTTGATGAACTTATTCACCTTTTTCCCTAGGAAAAAGGTAGGAGGGGTGATTGCACCCCTACTGCATCCCTAGGAAAGCAACCCTGTTAACCACTGAACCTATAGAGCTAGGTGCCACCTGACTGCAACAAGATTGTAGCTGTATTCTAATTGACAGTTGATATTGTTCCCGAATGAATTTAAGAAGTATAAGAGAAAACAAACTCACCACTGCCAAGAACAAACCCCTTCGTAATAATAGTGCATGACCCAACATAGGCCTTCTGTGTACCTCAAGACCTGATAAAAGTGCCAATATACAAGATAAATCTACAGTTCTCCCAAATACAAGGGCCAATATGTTAGATATCGTAATTAGGTGTCTCAACTTGTACACTTCCTGTGTACTTGGGCATTGCCTAGTTTCATTCTATTCAATAAAGATTATTACTTATCAAAAAAAAAAAAAAATATATTAGATAACACTTGAATTCATTTTACTCACAACATCTCTTCTTATTGCATCAAGCTCCTCAGGAGTTCTTGCAGAAAACTTTTCCTCATAATATCTTTCTTTCCACCCCGGTTCTCCCAACCTAACCTAATAAAACAGCAGAAAAGATATAACAATGCAATGTAAAGCATGCAATAAGCAGGAGCTAATTGAACTTTGTATGATGCCACAATTCAGATACCAATTAATATGCAAAGGTAGCTTATTATCAAACCTTGTCCTCTTCTGGCTTGTGAGAGTTATAGACATCAGATTTTTCACGAAGTACCTCCTTAAGCTTTGCTTTCAATTCTTCTTTGTTTTCATCTACCTGAAAAGCAAGAGAAATAAAGAAGATGACTCAATGAGCATTAATTTAAGATCTTATAACAGTAAGAAAGATGACAAATAAACGACGATACAATACAGATGCACTATAACTCCTCGCCAGCAAGACTCGTACCCAAACCCATATAAAGTTTCTCATCAAATATGGCTGACAGAGTCAGATTTACATTAAAGTGCCTCTCCTGAAGCAAGAAAACATACTTCTATTTCAAAGCTACTTTCAGCTTCAACAATAGCAGCACCAATTGTGGCACCTGAAGAGAAACGTGCAACTTTTTGTGGCCGAGTAGAAGTCCCTTTAGCATCTGAGGCCCAAGCCTGCTTGCTTTTAATGTCAAGCCCGGATAACCCTGCAGTGGCTTGTCCAAGTTGGTAATCTTTTCTAGCAGACATCGAGCTCTCTGAGCTGTGATTAAATCCTGATTGTTGATAGGGTGAAGAAGAAGAACCAGAAGCAAGACGAGAACCATGATATCGAGCAACCGGCACCAGAGACTTGGGTTGAACTAGAGGTTGTGCGTCATCTCCTCTCACGGCACGTCCCTTTTCACGCTTTATTCTTTCAGCTTGCCGCTGAAAAAGGAAAGCAGGATAAAAAACTCAACAATTATTTCAGTTTTTATACTTAGGCTATGCCTATTTCAATATCACTAAAATATATTTTAACCTATCAAAAAAATAAATTATTTCTTATAAAAAATATATATAGTAATAACATATGGCAAAAGGTTAGGAGTGTCAAACCGTGTTAACGAATCGTGTTCGTGTCGTGTCAAAGCATATATATTATACTATATGGGTCAACCATAACCCAACATATTAAACTTATCATGTCAAAATTTCAAACCCTAATACGACCTGTTAACCGGATTGGGTCATGTCAACCCATTTTGACCCATTAGTGAATATTACGAAATAGGTTAACATGGCACAATACGATCCGTTCCAACCTGTTTATGTAAATGAGTTGAATAGGTCCGAAATTAACCCGTTTGACCTCATTAAATTTAGCATAATTGTATATATAAATATTAAAATCACAATATATATATATAGATTATAAAACTAACTACAAGTCCAAAATTACAATCCAAATAATAAAACTATCAAAATTAAAATTCTAACAATTTGACTTTTAGGTATACAAGTATAATTGTAACTATAACTTTCTTAACATGACAGAACGGGTTATAACGGATCAAAACGGGTTGACATGTTATCAACCCGTTAAGCAATCGTGTCTTAAAGGGTCAACCTGTTTTGACTCCAACCCGTTAAGACTAAACAAAAACCCATTATTATCGTGTCGTGTTTATGTTGGGTTAACGGGTCGTGTAACGTATTACCACCCTTACAAAAAGTAATGTAAACCGTCACAGCATTGGGCCAAATAATATTCTTAGAAAAGCATTGCTTTGAAATGCAAGCAGTTCGAACAATAACACAAATCCTGAGATATGCAGAATCTACCCATAAAGGCCAAGCAAAAAAGTAGCAGAACCAACCCCCCCCCCTTTCTCTCTCTTTCTCTCTTTCTCTCTTTCTTTCTCTCTCTCAAAACTACTTCCACCTAAATTGAGTTTGGCCTCATCAATCTCTTTTCATTGTCACTGCCTCATCATATAAGGTCATACCTCATCTCCCTGCTTATCATATCCTTGTCACTGCTTCCTGACAGGCACATATTATTACATCATAATCTTTTTTTTTTTTTTTTTGGATAAGTAAAATATTCGACAATTCTTTGACACCTTAGTTCTATTTCAAGTTGTTATTTCAACCATGAATGCAAGTGGAACTGAATGAATCCACGAGGTAGTGGGAAGCGTCAGGGTTAAAATGAAGTAGCTGCGGTTAATACTAGAATCATCACTACTTATCAAAAAAATAATAATACTAGAATCATCACTATTCTTAATACCATCCGCATCAATCAAGAGAACATCACATCATGAGGTTAGCCAAAACCATGTCAATCCAAGAACAAAGAAAACCTGATGCAATCGAGCTCTTTTCTGGAATATCTTATCTTCGAAAGATCCAACAGCCTGAATGAAATGCTCCACCCGGCTCAAATTTGGCTGTGAGCATCAAGAATGATATACATCCCATAAAGAAGATTAATACGGGAAAAATCAATTTGGCAATTAAGCAAACATCTAGAAGCTAATATGAAGAAAATCAATAAAATACCTTGCTTCCATTAGTCAAATAACCACCCAATGCCCTAAATTCCTTCTTGTATATTGCCATCAGCAAGTTAATCGCACCCTATAAAAATAAAAAGGTAGTTGATGTTCATTTGCATAAATCTTAGAGAATTCAAAAGGGAAATTTGCAGGAAAGAATTCCAATATGTATGCATGTGCAAAATTTTTGTTGGGATTGCTAGAGTGGAGATTACACATAATTACTGATATTAAAAATGGCCAGAGTCATGCCCATTTATATAATTCATCATCTCTAATGCATCATAATTTTACAAAACATTTGTGAAGATCTCTAAGCTATTTTCCCATCGAAGCAGGGCAATTCAATCCTTTCTTAATAAGAAGTTAAAACTTTAAACCATCATGATTTATTAAACCATCTTAATCAATCACTTAATTAACAAACCTCACGTATCTCCAGAGTAGGCATATGTGGTAAGAAATCATTGCCAACGAAGAAACACATGAAGATAAAATCATCTACAATGCATTCAAGATCAATCTTGAATGGAGCGTTAGGAATTGCCATTTCATGCTCCAAATATTCTCTAAGAATCCAAATGTTGAGAAACTGCCAAGAGGGTAAAGATAGTTCTATATTAGTTATGATGATATAAAAAATATTACTATTAATATACAAATGACTATCGCCAAGGTCTTCCACAAACGAAATCAAACCTGGTATGGTTTTTTAGCAACAACAGCTCCTTCACCTTTCTCATCAAATTCTCCAGACTTCCTTTTTGCCTTCCCTGCACAATTTGCTGCTATATGACCCATCTGACCACATAGGAAGCATTTGTCTTGTTGCCCAGGGGTAAATACAATCTGAAATGGACCATCCAAACACAAACCAATTGTTTGTTATAAGTGGGAAAAAGCCAATAAAATACCAATTGATTCTACTGAACGAGCATCTCCATAGTTCTACAATCAACCAAAAAGCAGAAGTAAATTCACGTATTAGTGGAATGCCAACCTCTCGAAGTATTGAAAAATGAATTTCATGGGTAGCCAAACCTAACATTATCAGATCGGCATCCTATCATGTCACCAATTAATAGAGAGCAGCAAGTGTTAGTTCAGAATAACAGGGTAACATTATATCAATCAAATGCCAAAAATATCAAAGCAAGCCAATTTTCCTAATACAAGTGAACATATATGTCAAAGGAAGATATATACCAAACCATACAGGCAATGACGTGTATTTGGGTCATAACCAGGGAGGTTTCTTTGAAGGCGTACATATGACATAATCTTGTGTTCCCCTTCACCAGGAACATTGGCATCAGAGAGAACGACCTTTCCAAAAAAAAATAAAAAAGTGAAGTTAGCACACTCCTTGATAATTGGAAGACACACAAACAAGAACATATTATAAAACAAAATATAACCTCAAAAGTGGCAAGGTAGCTTGCTAAGTAAAATACCTTGATTTTTTCCCAACCAGGGTCATTGTTCAATCGGAGATGAATATAGTACTGCAGTGCAACTGATAGAACAGCCATAAATTCAGTTCCCGGTGTAATGACATTAGAATCAAAAACTTGTGACTCCTGTTTAGGAGGAAGCTTTCTGCCCTCTCTCTCAAATTCCTCTCTTAGCCGTGCTTCTTCAGCCGCCTGCAGAAGAAAGGCATCAATGTCAATAGTTAGAAAACCTCACTTATTCTCTATCTCATTTGCATGTCTTTTTGGCGCTTTTCCTCTTCTTCCGAATGGGAGTGACAGCACGTTATTGAGCACGCTACAGTTAAGAAGCCCATTATTGGGAAAGGGAGTGACAGCACGTTATACGTGCTCGGTGCCTCATCTTGTGTGATGTGAGGGCTTCTTCACTATACTGTTTGTTACCTATCAAAAAGAAAACTATATTGATAGGTAACAAACAATCAAGTTAAGAAGCCCTCGCATGCACACACGATGAGGCACCTACCACGCATAAAAGCACATACCGCATCTGATGCATCTTTAGCCGCTCTAAAACGCCTAGATCGCTGTTGATTCATTTTAGCCCTTGGGGCAACACCATCTACCAGTAGTTTCCAGATAATCAGAGTTATAACAGCACATACGACACTTATTGGCTAGCACATTGCAGTAACAAAATAAAATTAATTCCAATACTCACCAATGGCCATGTATAGCAGCTTTCGAGGCCTCACCATCACGAAAAGCCTATCAATGTAATCAAACATACACTGAAATACTTCAGTGTAAGTTGTTGGAGAAGGCTGCATAAATTATAAAACACGGTAAAGGCATAATTGATTAAAATACATTTCAAAAAAAGGCTGACAGGCTAGGAGAATATGATAAACAACTATAAAGTGTATTGAAAGTCATTATTCCATACAAAATCAAGAGACCTTTGATGTTGGTAGATACAGACAAGCCTTCAAAGTATTAAAATAACATCCTTCTTCACATGAGAGAATACTAGACTAGAAGGCATCTCTAGCATAAAAAAACCAAGGTTTCTCCAAAATGCTTTTACAAGGATCAAACACTTTATCAGGCAGAATGCAAACACATTAAATTTGCTTTATGTTACTCAATGGAACAGTAAATCTCATATTTCTTTTAAAATGCATGTAAGGTGCACAGAAAACACATCTTTCCAAATTATATTTAGAAAATATTTAGTCAACACATTCATTTTTTATGACAGGGGAACCACCCACGGCTGAGCCCTTAGGACTTACCCATGAAACCTAAACCCTCGGGAAAATATTTAGTCAACTCATTTAGTTAAGGTACTTAATTATAGGAGGGAATCGTAACCAAGTACGAGCATGTTCACGATTTCTTCATACATTTGAAACATAGACACTATAAAAGGGCCATAAAACATGCAACTAAGCCTGGTTTATTTCCATAAATTAGATGAGATAAAAGTTAAAAATTGAATAAAATATTTTTTTAATATTAGTTTTGTTTTAAGATTTTTTTTTTTTAATAAGAGATAAATATTATTGATATGAATGAAAAAAACATAGCCCACGTACACAAGAAGTATACAAAAGAACACCTAAATACATTCTAAGTCATAGACATTGTCTCCATTTAGTACAATAGCTGAAAACCAAAGCAATAAAGTGTAGAGGAAAAAATGCTTCAACTCCGCCATTGTGTGTTCTTTGTCTTCAAAATAAAGTGCGTTCCTTTCAGACCAAATGTACCACATGAGACACAATGGGATCATCTTCTACATTGCTGCCACTTGAGAGCAACCTTGTATCTTCCTCCAACAACCCAACAAGTCCACCACCCTCAAAGGCATGACCCAAACAACATCAACCTTTAAAATATCTCATCCCACAGCACCCTTATTTTGAGATTTGAAAATTTTGAATTGTTTATTATATTTTGTATGGGAATTTGATAAAGTAGTAATGATGAGATGAGAGTGTTTATAAAAACAAACCAAGCCTAAGAGCACTCCCAATGGAGTAGTTAAAGTCTATTTTTTTTAAAAATATAGCTAAAAAGTCTAAAAATACACTTCAATGGACTCTTTAAAATAGAAAAATTATGAAAATATGAATAGTGTTTGCTCTACATGTAACGCAATACTGTTCATCTTCAAATAATATTTTATTATTATTTTTCTTTTTTCTGCTACAGGTCATCTTCAAGCTCGCGCCAGCCAAGCCAAGGTTTAACCCACCACCAACCACCACTGGCAACACCGCAAGCATTACCGGCATTCTCTCACGCCGACGAACCACTCCAAACGATCCTACCACCAGAAAGTCTGCCGTCATCTCCCACATGCAACTCCAACGCCGAAAATTTCGGCGTTTATGGGTTTCGTTCGACCCACAGCCGGCCACCATTAGAGATATCGCCTCTTCACCGGAATCCACTCACGCTGGCGAGTCGGCGACCAACCCCTTACAATATCAGCTCCGGCAAGGCCGTCGTTGTCTCTCACGCACACCGGCAAGCGTTCGGCATTTATAGGTTTCGGCATTTGCCGTTTCATTTTTTTTTTTTTTTTTTTTTTTGGAATAAAATATGAATATTATAAAAGATATAGAGAAAAAATAAAGAGACAGATGGATGGTAAAATGTAAAAGTAAATAGATAAAATAGAAAAAGTGAGTTTTAGTAGTCAAATTTAAAGAAAAAATAGCTACTCTATTGGGAGTACTTTTAAGCTTTCGCTAGCTTTGGCTTTTGCTCTCTACTTATATATTTTACTTATCAAAAAAAAAAAAGCTTTCGCTAGCTTAATAAAATATGTATAAACGCTGAAACGACCATAATTAAAAATAAAAATAAAAAGGACACAAAAAATGTCCGTTTGTTAAATTCAGTGTTAACGAGTACTTAGTGCACTGGGTTTTTTGCCGGAATTACATGGTCTTTGGGATTCCTCCTCATCAAAAGTTATCATTTGGTGCTTACTATAACAATTATCTCAGCCACATTCTATGCAATTAGTGAACACTGAGCACGTATGCTACGCAAATAGCAGCATTCATTAACTAATTCAATAAACGCAACAATACCTAAAGTTGAAACAACTTGACATTCTCCCGAAAAAAAAAATACTGGAAAATACAACCGTACTCGAAATCAACTACAAATCCCTAACCGCGTTGCAGAGCATTAAAACTAGATGCGAGATAAATGAAATTGTGTATTGACACGTACCCTGTCCTCGGGGTGAAAGCAAGGGTGAATAATCCCGTTCATGTCGAGGTAAAGATTGTCGAATTCCATGTTGTTAGAGTTCGGCTTACTAGTATCGACCGGAATTTGAACGCCCTCGATTACGACCGGTTCTTCTTCGATCACATCCACCACCACCAAAGGGTACTTCTCCGCTAACCATCTATAGAAAGCCGGAACGCCCATTGCAAATGAAATGGAGCTCGCAGCCGAGACAGGTGAACGAGAAAGAGCGTCGCTCGAAGGAAGACAATCGTAAACGTAACCCTGGTCTCTAAGTTTAACTGAGAGAAAAAAGAATATGCCGAAGAAGAAACCGCGCCTAGAATGCTGGGGACACGAAATCTGTCTGGTGGTGACGAACTAGGGCACGGAACTAGACCATGCGACAGCGGTGCCCCCGCCTGGTTGAATGATATTGGACCATAATACCATTGGTTAATGACGCTGCGATTTTCGGAGAACGATGGAGGCTATTACGTCTTTTTGTATGGTTGGTAGGTCGTTTGATTTCCCCGCTTAGAATCTTCGATACCAAACATATAATATTCGCGAAATAGTTATAAAAATATATATATATATTAGCGAAATAGTTTAAAAATAAAAATAAAATATTAAATAATATTTTAAGAATTTAAGAATATGTCAAAAGAGATCTAATAATATAATAAATAATATATTAATAATTTAAGAATATGTTAGAAGAGATTAGGCAATACAATTCGTCTCACATTGTCATCTAAGTTTTTAGCAGAAAAGAGGTTGAGATTATATCTAAAATCCCAAATAATAGGAGGCATTCTGAGGATAAGTTAATCTGGAAATTCTCCACTAATTGATGTTTAGGTCCTGTTTGGATTTCGAGATGAGATGAGATGAGTTAAGAAAAATTTAGTTTATTTTTTAATATTATTATTATTTTAAGATTTAAAAAAAATGTATTAAAATTTAAAAAATGTGTATTGAGATTTAAAAATATATATAGAAATCTGTGTTTTGTATAAAAAATTATAAAAATATAATGATGAAATAAAAGTGAGTTGAGATGAACAAAAAAAAAAAAATTCCAAACGAGACTTTAGTGTTAAAAATGCTTACATTGTGGCTAGAGATAGAAGAAGGAGAGAAGTCCTCGAGAGGTGAACAAAAGGGAAAAGTCTAGAAGTCAGTCAATCTGGAATCAGAAAATTTCAAAAGCAAACAAAACAAGTATTTCCAGATTCAAACTCACATCCAACAAGGACTCAGATTTCCCAGAGAAAATATTTTATATTGCATAAAAATTATATATAAATAAAATAAAAAATATTTTATATATTTTACTTTAATTTTAGGTGACTCCCTTAACGCAAATTTTTGACTGCGCTATTAAAGATAAGGAAAAATTATTCTTCATGCATTATGGCAGTGTTCTGCTGTTAATGATATCTAGTCTGAACAGGGATGTAAATTCCAAAAATGGTCGATCATGACACCAGATTTCCTGACATTATGGCAAAACAAGTGTTGATGCAAGCCCTACAATCTCAGAAAGACTACAGAGCAGCACAGGTGAAAAATCAGCAATACGTAGCAGCCCCAAGACCTGATTTACAGTGATGGAAAAGTCCAAAACAAGGGTGGTTTAAAGCCAATCTTGATGCAGCTGTGGATCCAACAATTAAGAAAGTTGACTTAGGAGTTATAATCCGAGATTGTTGAAATATGTAGTGCACCAGTTTTTTCAGATCCTTCTCCACAAATAGCAGAGGCCCTAGAACTGAGGAAGGCAACCGAATTTTGCTTAGAGATAGGATGCAATCAAGTTATCCTAGAGGGAGATGCTCAAGTCATAATAAAGGCAGTAGCAAATGGACGGGAAAGCTAGACAATTTATGGACAGATTATGGAGGATAACTTAATTAAATTATTCGGTATAAATTAATTAAATTATTCTACTAATCTGCCATACACCACACATTTAGTAAAAGAAAATTTAAAAAAATAAAATAAAAATTAAATGTGATATGAGAAATGAGTATAAATTTTCTTTAAATAACTTCCCACTTCTACTTGAACACATTGGCGGAGATGCTTGATTATCCACTCGTATCAAATTTTCTGAGTTGCTTGAAATGGTTCCATTTCTCATTTTGAGGAAAACCTTCACTCAAAAGATTAACCTGTTAACCTCTAGTCCCCCTTCTTCTCTTCTCCATCTTGCTCTTCTTTTCTATTATTGAGTACTACACCAACATTTCACTGCATGTCTTTAAAATGACTCACCCCTCGTTGCTCTTCTTTGTATAGAGCCATTTCTCACGCATAAGGATTTCTCCATGTAATTTGACATAAGTGAAATGATATGATCAGATCACCCATTTCTTGAATGGTCTAAAATGGATATTAGCATGTTCCTTCCCCACCTTCCTTTCCTTCTTATATTCCAATAGGGGAAAAATAAAATAAAAATCTCTTTACAATCTCATGCTAGTAACATACCAAACAGACCGCGTGAAAAAATCTATTGCCACATCAAGTATATATATATATTAATTATCAATTTGTTGAATCGAATTTGTTGATTCGGAATCACATATTACTATTTATAATTATAATAATTGCTAAATCACATTGCAAAAATCAAGCTTTCTTGATTTATTTTGATTTTGGATTTAGTTAGTTTAAGAAATGGAGACAATTTAATCCATTCAATGATTAAAATATATATATATATAGATTATTTAGTTATCCAATGATAGTACCACAAAAAAAGTCTCAAAAAGAGGATTTTATGTAGCAACTCCCTTTAATATTTCATTTACCTAACTTCCAATTGTCCCTCCTTTTCCATTTATAAGCCGTTATTTAATTCCGAGAAAAATTAATTCATTATATCATCCATTAAACATTTTATATTCTTTGTATATGACTTTTAAGGTATTAATATTTAATAGACCTTGATCGACGTTTAAATTATCAGAAGTTTTATGTTTTATACTCCTAAAATATTTCAACAACTGGTATAATGTGGGTGGATGATAAATAACAAAGCTGTTATATAATATACGGCACGAATCTTTGAAGGGAGCACTTGAGGAAATTAAAAGTGATTGTTGACTTGCCTAAGTGCCATACATACCCCACAAGGCCACAACTCTCTACCTCCCTAATTCTAATGACACGATCCCACGATGTTGTTTCAAGCCCAAATACCCCAACAGGCCACGCCATCATCCAATCACCAAGTCCCGAGATGCTTTGCACATTTTCCCTTGGAGCTTGGAAAGCGAAGCCATGTCTGAATCTTTGTGGCAATGGCGTCTACATTCTTTTTGCATTTACCATTATTTCTTTTGGGCTCCAATATAATTAAGTGAAGGGACAACAACTATGAAATGATGGGTAGATAGCCAAACAACTGAGACGGGAGCACCAATTGTGAAGAGTGAGCAATGCCCTAGTGCTAGACCGACCAACCTATGGCATCCACCTTCCTAGATTCAGTAGATTGTGTTAAGTGAAGTAGTATGATTATTCACTATTATTTACTATTATTTAAAAACAACTTATTAATATTTATAAATTATTTTTTATTACTATTTATAAATTCATTTCAACATTCCAATGTAGCCTTATACAAACATGCACTCGAATTTTTTCAAGTGGGTCTTTGAGCAAATAATTGCAGATAAATATGGTCAGCTCCAATCGGGCTGCTTCAAATGGCATATGACTGCTTTCAACTTTCAAGGCCTCTAACTGTCACAAAAGAAAAAAACGTGTGTACTGTAGGGGAATCTTGCTGTCTTCTTCCATTTCCCAAACATGACGTTCGCTAAATTTATTGGCGTAGGTACGATCCCGCAAAGTGGTCGGATCTCTCTGTCACTTTCGAGTTTCTGTTCTCAAACCCACAAAAAACTCCCACAAACATGTCTCTGAGCATGAAATTACACGTCACCAACCACCTTAATCTGTATCCCCAAACCAGCGTGAGAAGTTCGTACTCAGATTGTAAGTCCAAGATCCGTACCAACCCAATTTATCATCGGAACCCATTGATCTCCAAAGCGTACAAACCCACAATGCATGTTTCCTCTTCTTGTCCGGTCAAGAGCTCCCTGATTGAGCCGGACGGCGGGGCTCTGGTGGATCTCGTGGTGCCGGAGAGCGAGCGGGTAAAAAAAACTTTAGAGGCGGAGGCATTGCCCAAGGTGAGGCTGACAAAGATCGACATCGAGTGGGTGCTCGTAATCAGCGAGGGATGGGCGAGCCCATTGAGAGGGTTTATGAGAGAGAACGAGTATTTGCAGAGTTTGCATTTCAGTTGCTTGAGAATGGAGGATGGGTCTGTGGTGAACATGTCGCTTCCCATTGTTTTAGCTATTGATGACGAGACCAAGGAGCGAATTGGATCGTCTCCCAACGTGGGTTTGGTTGGACCCAATGGAGATTTGGTCGGTATTCTTCAAAGGTTAGTCGTTTTCACTTTCAGTAGGGGAATAAATTTGAATAATCGTTTGCTCGTTGATTCCGGTATCAATTGAATGGTGTTTGTCATTTGTTAAAATATGTGAATTAGCGAGACCAGGATACCGACGCCGTACATGTTAGTTTGGGATTTCAAGAGAAGATTGTTAGGTGCCGCAATAGAAAATTAAGAAAATTTTGACAATGTGAGTCAAAGGTTGTCTTTTCTGATTATAAAATCTAAATAGTTGTCTTGTTCTTGTTTCTATATTTATATTTTTCTTTGCAACGACATACCCGTCTGACTCTTAGATATGTTAACGTTTAGCTGAAATTCATCCTCGTATATAGGCAGAATTTAGCTGAAATTTGATTAATTTGACTTGGCTGTGCATGCTGGATCTAAACTTCTCATAAATCTTGAATCGATGAATACTTGGAGAAAATACCCAGAACTTATGTATTGCTGGGGGTTGTTGATTGAAATGAAACATTGGGACTTTTCTAATTGTGTCACGAAACTGCTCTTAGTCTGCTCGAAAACAATACTAAATGATTCTTCTGCCTGTTGTTTTCATGTTATCCTTTCCCCTGCTTTCTATCCTCGTGTGTGGTGCTCGTGTGAACATGGGCCGCATTGTATTTGACCGGCCGTATCTTGATTTTAGTCAGCACTTCTGAGGCCCTCGTATCTGGAAAATCGATCATTTTCTTTTTTCTTCTTTTGCCCCTTTATTTAAATCAATAGTTTCTTGGTATTTAACAGAGTTTTGTTCCAAAATATTAACCATAAATGTGTTTGTAGTCCATGTTATATATTGTCATCCTAAGTTTTTCTGATTTTTTTGCAGCATTGAAATATACAAGCATAACAAAGAAGAAAGAATAGCTAGAACTTGGGGTACAACTGCTCCAGGATTGCCATATGTTGAGGAGGTTATCACTCCAGCTGGAAATTGGCTGGTTGGTGGTGACCTGGAAGTCTTGAGTCCTATCAAATATAATGATGGACTTGATCACTACAGGCTCTCACCCCAACAACTCCGGAAGGAATTTGACCGGCGACAGGCAGATGCAGTTTTTGCTTTTCAATTAAGGAACCCCGTCCACAATGGGCATGCCTTATTAATGATCGATACACGTAGGCGGCTTTTGGAAATGGGTTACAAGAATCCAATTTTATTGTTGCATCCTTTGGGAGGTTTCACAAAGGCAGATGATGTTCCCCTGGATGTTCGGATGGAGCAACATAGCAAGGTTATTACATGACTCTTGTATAATATTGAGTAATAATGAGTTTGGAAACTAATTGCCACTAAGTCTTGTTTGTTTTGGGGGATGAGACCAAAAACTCAAAACACATCTCAAACTCATTATTATACTTTTTCAAATCCTCATACAAAATATAATAAAAAATTCAACTTTTGCAAATTCTCATACCTCTTTTTCAAATCCACATACAAAACTAATATTAAAAAAATATCTTACAACAATATTTTATTCTTTTTTTCATTTTTATCTCATCTCATCTCATCTCATCTCATATCTGAAAACAAACAGAGCCAAAATCTCTTGCCCTTTCTTTGAATATATCTGCAATAAGTGTAATTGCCCTTGCATGGGACATAGCTTTCCAGTACCTAAACTTATAAGAACTAAATTAAATCATTTGATGATTTCATTGAATGCTCCCCTTATTAAAATTTAATCATCATTTGGTGAAAAAGCGATCTTGTACATCAAACTTGTGTTTCCATGTGTTCGATTGAAATTTAATTGTCACATTTTTTTAATTGATACATTGTTGAGTGTCCTAAATGTCAGTTTTGCTCACGGTTTTTGTTTCTGCTCAGGTCCTAGAAGATGGAATTCTAGACCCAGAGACAACGATCGTAGCCATATTTCCATCACCTATGCATTATGCCGGTCCAACTGAAGTACAGTGGCATGCAAAAGCACGAATAAATGCAGGTGCCAATTTTTACATTGTTGGTCGTGATCCTGCAGGTATGGGTCACCCAACTGAGAAGAGGGATTTATATGACCCTGATCATGGGAAAAGGGTCCTAAGCATGGCCCTTGGCCTGGAGAAGCTAAATATTTTGCCTTTTAGGGTAGGTAACATTATGCTTTGCCTTAAGGCTGGACTTTTGAAGCTCTATTGCGTATTTCCATCTCATTGCTTCCAAGGATATTTCTCTATATTTGTTTCCTGCATTATGTGCATTTTCTTTCTTTATTTTTACCGATAAAAAAAAAATTCTGCATTATCTTTTATTTCAAATCTATTTATTTGTAACATAAAAACTCTGCTAGATGTTCAGGATTGAGAAAAATAGGAAATTATCTTGATGGTTTAAGTACTTTCCCAAGGCAGTTATTAGTTATTAGTCTATTTTTATGTTAGTTCCCTGAACAATGAGAATGGTTGTGGTTTACTTTTAATAAATACATCTCATGTCGTTATCTCCTATATCTCTTGAAACTGATGAAGTGAGGAACTTTAGGAAATGGTCCACGTTTTTATATACCAGCTTCATATTAGCAAAGCTCAAACTGGAATTCCTAAATATGCTTTTTGAATGGCTTTCAATCTGCACCACTTTCAAGCCTTAATTCTTTCTGTCTCCTCTTTAATGACGTGTTTTACATATCAAAGACACTTGAAAGAGGTGGTACAAATGCAGTACATGCTTAGCAGTTTCACAAGTATCTAAAGCTAACCTTCTGAGTTCTGAGTCCCTATACAATGATTCATTTCATCACAATGCAGAGCATGCAGTCTACTTCATCTTCTTCCTTCCTTCCTCACAACACACCTGTTGAGTGTGTGCTCTTATTCTTCTTTCTTCCTCATAAACTGCAGGTGGCAGCATATGATACTGTGGATAAAAAGATGGCATTTTTTGATCCCTCACGTGCAAAAGACTTCCTCTTCATATCAGGAACCAAGGTAGAACTATATCTTGTTTCATGGTTGCTGATAAAACATAAACATCTGAAGCTCTATGGACCTGACATTTTTTTTAGAATTCTGTATAGCTGTCTTTACCTGGGTAAATTATATTGCATTGTTGAATCTCGAGTCAGAAAGTGGGTTGCTTTTTTTACAGAAACTACCTTGTATAGTAAGACTGACATAATGGGATCGTTTCTGGAAACTGATGATAGTTAATGATTTGACCATTTAGCGACCAAAATCTACTATGGTCAACATTTAACAGAGCAAAAATCAATTTTAAAAAATGGGGTCATGTCATCATAAGCGCATCTTTGAAATGGAATTGAAGATTTTAAAAGGAAAGAACCTTCAAATCTTGTTTATTCATGAAAGTCCATTGAGATATATTTTTTTTACTGGCTATTAGGAACCTCATGTCATTTTTAGAATTCTGCACCTTGTTAGTTGGATTTACTGCTGCTTTTCAGATGAGGACTTACGCAAGGAATGGAGAGAACCCTCCTGATGGTTTTATGTGCCCCAGTGGGTGGAAGGTGCTCCTCAAATATTATGAGAGCTTGCAAGCCGAGGAGGCGTCCCTGCAGCAAGCTGTGTTAACTATTTAGATCTAAACCAGAGTTTTTCATGAGTTAACTCTTTTTCTTATTTTCTCTTTTTTGCCTATTTTTGGTGTGAATGGCAAAATTATATTGAAGCAGGGACCAAGGAGCAGTACTATTTCAAATTAGTATTAATTAGCAAGACACGAGAATGACTGAATGAGCAAAACTTCTCTCTGAGTACTGAGTAGGTGGGCTTCATTTTCAAGTCAGTTATATTTGATATTTGGTATATGCTAAGTCAGTTATATTTGGTATGCTTGTAAAATATACTTATGATTTCTCAAGAGAATAGATATATGCTTTCCTATAAAAAAAAGTTCGATATTTTCTCTGCACAAATTCTCAGCCCAGCAGTCGCCACTTCGGTAGGTCCAGAAGCGAACACTGTTTAATGGGCCCGAGAAAGTGGTTACCTAGCCCATTGAGCCTCTCATGTTCTTAATTGGGGCTTCAGTTAAGCTTATGTGTCAAATTCAGAAAATCTGAAATATTAACTAAGTTAGCTATATTATGTTGGAAATTTAGCAGGTATTTATACTATATTTCATCTCTAACAACCATTAGAATTTAGATCAGGTTTTGTTGTTAAAGTAAGAAGATCACTATATATATATACACATATATTAATTTTCTCCCAGAATGAAGTTGGGCCACATTGAAAGAGTTTGGGCCTGGTGGATTATACCCTTTCTTTTCTTAGAGCACTCACGCTGGGCTGAACAAAAGTTTTGCCAAATTTTACACAAAAATATTATTTCTTTATTATATAACAATTCCTCTTCTCAAAGTCAAAACTTCTCATATCTCACTCCATATGCTATAATAATAGGTACGGGGAGTGGTTGCGTTTGAACTTGTTTGTTCCCCCGGATGAACGCTAGCCCTACCCTCTCCGCATTCCCTACTTTTGAGCCTAACCTCATTCTTACCGACTCTAGCGCCCATCCTACTCTCTATTAATCAGGCCGGTTTCGGTCGTTATTTTAATTCGTTCTACACGAGTAGCCTGTCCCTCCCTCCATTCACATTGTTTTTTTTTTTTTTTTTTCAATTTTGTTTAGTAATTGCGTCTGTTTCTTCTCCTCTCCCCACCCTCCGTTAAATCCCATTCCGCAGCGGGTGGTTGCAAAATCAAATCTCCAACAGTTGGCCGGTTGTTCTTCGTTTTCCTAGTAATTATAAAAATAATAAATTAAAAAAAAAATTGCTTGGGATCACGATAACGGGTCTTGAGTATTTCTTTCACAATTTTTTAATTATTTTTTAGTTAATGATTAGAAAATATATTTTTTTATTGATGTTATGAGTTTTATTATTTTTTAATTATTTTAAAAATCATATATTAAAAAAAATTACACTTGTTGGGATCCAAAGGCTTGTAAAGCCACCCTTATATTTATAAGAGTCTGTTTAGAATTGCTTTTCGAGACTTAAAAATTATTTTTAAACAGTTAAAAATACTTTTAAAAAAAATAATGTGTTTGATAACTTTATTAAAAGCGTTTTAATCGATTAAAAAAATTAAAAATCAATTTTTTCAAAAAGCACTAAATTGAAGTTTTTATAAAAAAATTCCTACAGATAACTATATATTTTAAAAAAATTATCGTAACTAATTCTATAAGCGCTTTAGACATATGGATCACAAACAGTAAATGACTTTTTAATAGTAGAGCTTATTACATTAACTTTAAGTTATAAGCCTTAACCTAAAAGTAATATTTTCCACCGCAATTCTAAATATGTACTTAGTGTGCTATACAATTTTGACTTTTGGATATGTCCACTAGCATAAATTTCATATCTTAGTTTTTTCTGATTCTCTTTTTATAGTTTTTAAATATTTTAAAAAATTACATCAATATGTAAACAAGCAAAATGGGAAAATAAACTTATGAGACGTACTAACATTTTCCAATATAACTTATATTTTCTGCTACGGCTACAAATGAATAGAGCTGCCTCGTGAACAATTCGAACTCAATTCGTATAAACTCGACTCGAATTCGTTCATTTAATAAATGAGTTAATTGTAAACACTAATATTAGTTCGAATATTAAACAAGCAAAACTCATATAATCTTGACTCGACTCGATTTAGGTTCGTGAATAATATTTGTATAAATTTGATTCAACTCGTTTTGAACTCGTCATAATACTCGTAATATTTCTATGTAGATATATATATACACTCTTACATATTTTTTCATTTCTTACCTATAATCTTTTATTATATATATTTTATGGGTTATATTTATTAATTTTAATATTTTGTATAAGTTATATATTTTATTACTTTATATTGTTATGTATAAGTAACATATTTTGTTATATACTTTATAATAATAATATATTAAGTTCACAAAAAGAATTATTAAGTCAAATATTTATAAAGAATAAGTAACTCTAATTTTAGTTCAAATTGATTAAGAAAAATAATCTCATTTGTACTTCAACCAACCAAAAAAATAAATTGTATATTAGATTAAATCGAGCTCATATCAACTCGAGTATTTTTTATACTCGAGTTCGAGTCAAGTTCGATCAGATTATATGTTAAACGAGTCAAATTCGATCAAAATTTTTAAAATTTTTCTAACTCGAATCAAATTTAAATGGTAAAATATGCTAAATAAGCTTTTCACCTCTTACTCAAATTTGACTTGACTCGAATCATTTGGCCTATTTCCTGCCGTCCCGAGAAGTTGCAAAATGCGCAACATTGGCAATTATGTTTTGAGGAAGCTATTTATGTGGCTCCATTTAAGTCTTTAAACGCGTAGGGGTCTAAGTTGTAACATGTAGCAGCAAAATAATAGAACCAACCTGGCCCCGGGCCCACTCCTCGGGCCCTCCCAACCTAGGGTCAAGAGTGGGTCATTTATGTTTTTGCACACTCCTTTGAATTTTGACACCTATGTTTCTCCTTGTGTCTCAGACTCTCATACAGCAGTACATGTGCACCATCACTATTGCTTTCAGCCTTTCAGGTACATCCGTAAGGTCCTTTTGATGCCTTTCAACTTCCGAGCTTAGCTGTAATGGGGGCCATTCCCTTTTGCCTTTTTCCTCTTTATTTATGGCCCATTGGTGTGACCAACAATATGTATGTATCTATAAATGTTCTCCCCCAAAAAAATAATAATAATTAATGCCCATATTATTCCACCATTTTTTGCTCCACAAACATATGTAGTTCGGGCAGTCGGTGTCAAGTTGTTTGTGAATGTAGTAGTACTATCTCATTAATTATATGAAAACCAGATCTAGAGGAATGATTTTTCTTGGCATGGGGAGGGTGAAGTATAAATTCAAATTTGAACGTTTGCAAGCTCTGCAGTAATCTCAAAAATTAAATCGATTGAAAATTTTGGTGAATTTAATTGTTACTTGGTAACGGTAAGATATACATAAGGTTATGTCTTTAGAAATATGCACGGAAGGTGGCCATTGAAGGATACCAATGAGTGGATTTGCTTAGAATAACACCATATAATAGAAGGGTGGTGTAAATTATAATTGCAAATTTTTAAGACCTGTCGTCGGGGGTAGATAATATAAGCAGTTTGGCTGACATTTCAACTACATTTCCAAGTCTTTGCAGCTATGTTGTTTTTGCCGAATGTTGTGGGGGAGCAAAGGTAACATGGCCTTCATGTGCTTAATAGGGCAGGGTCGTTTTCAACTCTAGCAATTTGCCTATGTTTTTTTTTTTTTTTTTAATTTAAAAAAAATTGAGTTTTTTTGAGAGACGTTGAGATCAGTCGACCTTTCTATAAAAGCAGCCCCCAATAAAAATATCATAAAAAATTTTAAAAAATATAATAAAAAAATATAATTTAGAAAATATAATAAAATAAAAAAAAAAAAATGAAGATGATTTTTAAGAAAGCGTTCGACTTCAGCCTAGACGGATCCACCGCCAACCTCTAGAAGCGCCACCGATCATACCATCGAATTTGGACCCATTACTCCAAGGATTTCTCTTTCTTTTTTTTTTCTACTGTACCTTTCCGTGGGAAGAAGTGGGTCCTTCTTGTTCTTTCCATTTCTTCTGCTCTGTTTTTATCGTCCTTTGACAGAACACGGTGCTAAAATTATACAAGCTTTTTGGATCCCAAATTCAGCATCAAATATATATACTTTTTGGGCGCGAGACAACAAGTGCTTTCGCTTGCACTTTATCACTACAGCTAAAAATCAATCATCCTCTAATAAAAATACTTATTATATGCTAAAAAAATTATTTTCTCCTGAAATCTCTCTCTTACAAAGCCTTCAATCTGATTTTCATGGATGGAGGTCCTGACTCCTTCTCCACCTCATTTCCTCATTTTTTTCATATACACTCACCTTGTCTATTAAGGTGGTTCTCTGTTTTTAGTTATTTTTATTTTTATTTCCTTCGAGATAAGAAAAGGATAGATTTATAATTTCTTGACAACTTTCAAAGTCCACATGCAGCACAAAAAATTCTCAAGTTCCTAATCTTTCTATGGATGGTGGTGGTTTTGTAAAAATTATCGTGCGTGGTCTTCACTTACTGCTCACAATTGTGTGTAGTTCTCACTTGCAATTTTTTCTAGCAATTTTTCTTGCCAAAAATTGCCACACGTGTTGGATTACCGGAATATCACAATTAGATTTGATTTTTATTGTTGAAAAGAGGTAAACATGTTGCCTTTACGCGTCATCACAAATTTTAAAATCTAATATAATTGATCCATATTATAATCTATTATTTTTTGCATTTATCTCATTAATTTACTTATTATTTAGTTAAAAAAAATTAAAAATATCTCTTAGACATTTATCTTTAGAGATTGAATCATCTATTTTTATAAAAAGTAAGATTGAATTTCTATTTAGATAAAATGTTGTATTTTGAATATTTATTTGTAGAGAATATATCAAACCTATTACAAAATAAAATAGTATACTAATAAAATTTTAAATATACTAATTAATTTATGAGAATATTCTTATATATATTTAGTTATCGATGTAAAAAATTTTTAATAAATAAATGATAATATAATTTTATTTTTTAAATTCCTTCTCCCATACAGATTTGAAAGGGTAGACAGACTAGCATCAAGGAGAATCTAGAAATTTGAATCTCACGTTTGTCTTCACTTTTTAAAGGAGATGACGTGGCGGTGGGTGACTTAGATAGAAGTAACAAGAGTTATGATATTCACCCGGATTCTAAATTTGAGAATTTAAAATTTTTTTAAAATTTTTTTTAAAAAAAATTAAAAGTATTAAAATATAAAAAGAATTTTAAACCGGTCCAAATGAATAAGCCTAATAAGAGCCATACTACTCAATTATTATATCCTTTTATTTTGTTCTTTATTATAATTATTTTGTGTATATATATATATATTTAAATTACTTATTAATTAAATAATTAATTTTTAGTATATTAATTTTTTATTTTAAATATTTAAATATGTTGAAAACATATTTGAAATATAAAGAAAAAAAACATAATGTATACTAAAAAAATACTAAATAGATAAATTGAAGAGATATAGTACTACTATCCTTTCACACATTATATATTTTATTTTATTTTATTTTATTTATACTAAATTAATTGAATTTTTTTATTATCAACTCTACACTAAATTTGCTAATAAGAAAAAAGTAATATGTAACATAGAAATAATGAATAGATTTCTTCAATAATAAATAGATAAAAAATACTCTTCAATTTTTAATTTGAATTAAATAATTTTTTTAGACAAAAAAAAAAAAAAATTGCCGGGATCCAACCGGACGATTGGCAGAAGCAATTAAGGAGATGTGAATTGGGTGGAGGCATAAATACGTGCATGCAGGCCTTTTGATGGTACATACCACGAGTACCAATACCGTACCGTTCGTTTAATTAAAGAAAAAATGAAAGAGAGAGGCCGGACTAGCCGTATTTTGGCATCTAGCATTAAATCTGGGCCTAGATTTTTATGACTGGCTTCTTACTTCTTACCCCTATTCCCTACTCCGCATCCTACCCTCCCTACAAAAGGACACCGCCGCCCGCTTCCCCATTAGCACCGTGTGTTTGGATTTTTCTCGCCTTTAATTTTAATAAGATTATTAAAAATATATATTAAAAAAAAATTATTAACAATATATTTTTTTAATAAAGAGATTATTAAAAATAATTTTATTTTTATTTTTTATAAAGATATTATTAACAATATTACTCTAAGAGAAATTGATGAATTCTGTCTGGTTTGCATTCCAATACGGTATCGGTTTTTAAAAATGAACATCGATTCTAAATTGGACGGTACCGATTTTTAAATTTTAAAAAACAATTTAAACTGAACAGAATCAGTATATAACATAATTTTAATTTTATTATTCATGTCTATAAATCTTATCGCATAGAATTAATATACTAGTCTAATTAGACACTAATTTATACTCTTTTAATCTTATTACTCAAATTTATTAATCTCATTAATAACTTAGTCATTACTTATATTATACTACTATAATTGAACATTAATAAATTATTAATTATTAATACTAAATACTAAATTCTCACAATTAAATTTACTACTAAAAAAATAATAATATCAAACATATATAGTGTCACACGTATAAATAGTAAATAAGACTAGACTAAAATAAAATCAAAAAAATTGAAAGTTCTAGTTTCGATGAAAAATCGATCCATATCTATTCTTAAAATTTCAAAATTAGTGCATATTAATTTGGTCCTAAATTTTATTCAAAATTAGACCGATTATATATCTTTACGAGAATATAAATGCAAAATATCATATTCTAAACCTCTTGTTTATACTAACTTCCACCCATGCCGTCTATTAATAAATAAATATATATATATATGATATAGAGATCCAATAAATATAAATTTATAAATTAGTATAATTTAATATGGTACAATATATTAATGCTCAAAAATAGTGCAAGAGTTTGAAAAAAAAGAAAGATCCTTTCCAACCCTGCTGAAGTTGTTTTGGACCTTCACACTGAAGTTGTTTTGGACCTTCACTGGTGTTGTGTGAAGCCTTCGTTGTAGTCTGGTGTAATTGTATGGTGTCCGTGCATACATCCATAATAATAAATAATAAATAATTGAAGAGAAAATAAATAGAATGAGACATATAAATTTACGTGATTAGATATTAAACATAATTCATGTTGGTTTAGGAAAGAAAGAATTCAATTTAATATGCTTATTTATAATTTTTCATCATCTTTTATCCTCACTGTATAATAGAGATATGAGTTCTATTATTTAATTTTCATCCTCTTGTTGAAGTCTTTATAGTGAGATTGAAGAAAGTGAAGTTTCAAAAAACCCTAAGAGAAAATTTATGAAGTTATATGTGTCCATGCCTTTTATCTCATGTCCCAATTTGTTTTATGTCACTTCCATTTAGTTTATATCACATTACCCATTTTTCTCAAGACACTAAATACCCCCTTTTCTATTTGTCCCATCTCTCCCTCTTTTTATTGACTCCTTATGAGTTTTTCTCCTTTGAGTTGGGCCTAAGAAATACTAAGAGCCCATTATATTCTATCTCTTACATAATAAATTATAAAATTATTTTTATTATAAAATAGATTTAATGTATCACGTAAAGTCATGTTTATTTGAGATTTTAATTTTATGAAATATGTTTGTTGATATTGCATTTTAATTATTAGGGTCAATTTGGATACAAAAATAATTTTATCTCGTCTCATTTTATTATTATAATTTTTCTGTATTTTCATACAAAATATAATAAATAATTCAAAATTTTCAAATTAAAAAATAATATTTTATTTAACTTTCAATTTTTATCTAAAATTATTCTATCTCATCCCACTATCTAAATAGACCTGAAAATTTATAACATGCTAATTAGAAAAACATTTTGGTTGCTTAAGTTAGAAGACAAGATTATTAAGGTGAGACCCGAAGATAATAATTGAGTTTTGGAGTTGTACGCGTTACTGAGGGATTTCTTTAATTGTTATATCATATATGCCTTCCTTGTTTAACTTATATTTTTAACAATAATAAATAACAGGGGCCCGAGCTAAGGGCATAGCTTATATTTATTTAGATATTAGATTACAGAACTTAAAAGAGTTAATAATTAGGGACCTCTTACTCCATAAACAACGTAGCTCCATTGGTCAAATTGGTCCTCCTTTCTAACTCCAAACTTCAAGAATTTATGTATAAATCTACGTATATTACGATTAAAGCATTAGTATTTAATTAATTAAAAAATATTTCAAAAAATATAAATTTGTATACATATCAAAAAAAATTTATTATATTTAATAAAAAATGAGAAAAATAAAATAAAAGTTTTTTTTTTCAAAAGTAAATAATAAATTCAAATTTTTCCTCAATTTTTTTAAAAAATATATATATAAATTCGTATTATTTTTTTTTAAAAAAAATAGTCAATCTAATACTAATATCTAACATCTGTAAGGAATTTTGGAAACCAAAATCGGCTTGCAATAATCGTCTAGTAGGCCCACCCTACTCTCTGATCCGAATAGTGAATAAGAAATAATTAGGCTCTCTCAGGACTTACTATCCGGATATTCGAGAGGATTTTTTGACGAGAAGTGCTGTAAATATAAATAATTATATAAAAATAAATTCACACACACACACACTTTCAGGAAATTCATTAAATTTGTTTGAGGATAGTGTTCTTGGGACCGAGAGTCCCAACCAATTCTAGATCTATGCAGTGTATTTTCGGTTTTTTCTTTTTTTTTTTGGCTTTTCTTTTAAATATTTTTTTATTATAATATATATTAAATAATATAATTTTGCTTAATTACTAAGCAAAAGCAAAAAAATAAAAAAGCGTCTACGACCGATTCAATAATCATTTCTGTTATTTTATAATAAAATAATTTTATTATCATCTACCGACTACCGTAGTATGAATTTAATCTATTTCTCAGTGTTTGATTATTCTTCAGAGGACAAGAAAGCTCAAAGGGGGTATGGATGTGTACGAATGTGTGAAATACTGCACTTTATTCTTTCACTGTGATATGCAGAATCCCGGACCCACCAATCAAGACGTGCCACCAGCAGCAGCAGCAGCAGCAGCATAAAGTCGCCGTACTGCACTCTTGAACAAGTTGGAACTGTTATAGATAAAAATATTACAACACTAGTCCCGAGGCTGTAACTATTGATAGTTGAAAACAAAAGCAGGTAGAGTCACTATCGACCATTTAGGCCCGATTTATTTTTATAAATAATTTTATTTCATCATCATTATTTTTTAAAATTTTATATAAATTAAAATAAATAATTTAATTTTTTTAACTCTCAAAATAATAGCTTTAAATTTTAAAATAAAATTAAAATAAAAAAAAATCTATTGCAATAATATTTTATTTACTTCTTAACTTTTTTTTACCTTATTTTATTTATAAAAAAGATAAAGAAAGGTGGAATGGCTGGACGGAACAACAATCCTTCGTAGAGCTAATCGTACGGACGGCTGGACGGAACAACAAACCACGGAATACGCTAAAAATGGAGTTAAAAGTGCAGAAACAGTAACTCACTCCATTTTAGTCTATCCATGGTAGAGCTGTTTATATGACTGGGGAGGAAACAGTAACCTGAGAGTTGCAGATAGAAAGAAAAAGTAGGAGATAAAAGTTAAAAATGCGTGAGGTGATTTTCAAGGCTGGAACAAGAGGATGGAAGAATGTGTCAAACAACGCGTAAAGAGGGGACATCGTAAAATCTGTACCATGGAAAACTTTGAGATTGCATGTCACTTCAAGGCTGAACCAGAGAACCAGTACAATTATTTTCTGGATCAGTATTTTCTTTATTGACAAAATAATATATATATTTATTTATCTTAGAAAAAAAAAAATTAAAGTAACTATGTAATAAAATATATATATATAAATATATACAAAAGAGATGCGATAGAGTTATATAGAGATTTATAAAATTAAATTCATAAAAGAAAATATTAAACGTATTTAAAATAAATTATAAAAAAATATAATTTTTCATAAATTAGTTATTGATAGATTAAAAATTTTAGATTTTAAATTTTAAATTTTAAAAGAAAATTAAGAAAGTGAGTATTGTAAATAAAAATATTTGTGTACGTAACACTACTTTTTATAAAAATAAATGATAAAATAAATATAAAGTGAAAATAAAGTACCCGAAAAGGCAAATGTCCCGTTATTACTTGAAGGCCAATGGACGTGAGAGAGAGAGAGAGAGAGAGAGAGAGCGAGTTGTCCATCGTAAGGGCAACAATGGGCAGTAAACACAGCGGGATAGGCTCCCAATGTCTTCAGAGCTCACACAGATGACAGACCCCAAAAACACCCTGCATAGGTCCTGTCCTTGACTCCTTTGCCCTCCACAATCCCACATGACTTTGTTTCTCTCTTTCTCCCTAAGCTCACCATAAATACCCCCTCTCCCTTCTCCCCTTCCGCACCACCTTAACTTCTCCCACTCTTTCTCACATCACAAACTTTCCCTTTTTTCTCTTCTCTCCATCTGCTTCCCCAGAGAGCTCACTACTTCCCCAGAAATGGCCATTAAAAAATCAAATAAACTGCCTCAAACAGCCGTACTGAAGCAAATTCTCCGGAGGTGCTCAAGCTTAGGAAAGAAACAACATGACTATGATGAACAAGAACTACCTTTGGACGTCCCAAAGGGTCATTTTGTTGTATATGTTGGGGAAAACAGAAGCAGATATATTGTCCCAATCTCGTACTTGACTCACCCCGAGTTCCAAAGCCTATTGCAGCAAGCCGAAGAAGAGTTTGGGTTCAACCACGAGATGGGTCTCACAATTCCTTGTGAAGAAGTTGTTTTTCGATCTCTAACATCCATGCTCAGATGAAAATTAGGCAGGCGTACGCGCGCTTGTTTTTGTTTTTGAGAAATTGCTAGAGATGAAGCTGCTTCATTCATTGCTTCTCTCTCGATCCGTTCCAATTTTCTCTTCTGATCTTCTTTTATTTTTCTTGTATTTTAAGGGTTATTATTTTAGACTCTGACCCAAAAACCCACGAATATTGTTCATCTGGGTTTAGATTTGTAAATTTACGAAGGTTTGAAATTTTCCTCACAGTGGTGTGGAGTTGTATCAATGTACCCTGTGGGATAACTAATATTAATGAAAGGATATTTGGGCTGTTAGTAACGTCCCCCTTCTCTCTATCTCAGATAAGTTTCCAACTTGCACTTTTTTTCAGGGTTTTGCCCAGTTTTTACAGTTTTCCATGCTGAGGCTGTCTCTGGTTAGCTCAACAGTTAGCCGTTAAAACAGTTGAATGTTGATTCCCGAAGGAAAAAACAGATAGCTAATTGGGATGTCTTGTCAAAAAACGCGCGAGTGGGAAAGAAGAGCAGTGCTGCGTCTCCCGAGAGCAGTAGCCCGTATCCGTATATTTGAAGGGTTGGGTAAAAGTTTTTTTTTCTTAAGATTTTTTCATTTATTTTTTATATATTCTTAAATATTTTTTAGAAACAAAAAATTACGGCATCATTAAAAAATACTTATTTAATCACTAAATAATAAATAAATAAATAAATAAATAAATAAATAAAATAATATTTTTACAATTCGGGAGAAATTTTCAAGAGACAAATTTGGACAAAAAAATAATCACATCAGAATTTCTGATTTATCACTAGATTTTATATTCCTTTGAAAAATACAAAATCACAGTGCATGTGGGAATCAAGTTTTTCATTTAGTTAAAAGCTGATAAATATTTTCAATAGATATGAGATGAAATGAGGTTATTTTAATTAAAAGTTAAATAAAATATTATTTTTTAATATTATTATTATTTTAAATTTTAAAAATTTTAAATTAAATTTTAAAAAATTATAATAATAAGATAAAATAAATTGAGTTGAGATATTTTTTTAATCTAAACGAGAGTTAGAAAGACTTTCTTTATGAGCTTTGTTCTAATTTGCAGTGGGTATTTCCATTTTCCGCTCCAATACATTAATAGGTACATGATAAACTTAGTTGCTTCCACCGAATGACAGATTTACAGCATAAATTTCATAGCAGAAAGAAAAATAAAATAACAGAGAGAAAGAGAACTCGGAGTTGAAAATATATTGATGGTTCTAGTCATCTTCTGAGTCAGAGATCATGCGGATGATGAGCTTCTCACCCTCCGGCCTCCATTATTATGATAAGATCAGATCATTAAATTTAGAGCCAGCACTATTGGGACAGATCGTTTGCAAATTCAAAGAGGTGGTCCACAATTTGGATGCAGGTTTAGATTTACAAGATCCACGTACGTTGCCTTTCTGCAATGAATTTCTGTTATGAAACTGTTGATATTTGACAGTCGAAAGGTGTATATACTATATATATATATATGGATGGATTTTACCATCTTCATCCTGATCTCAGGTTTCTAATTAATAAGCCCTTTAAAGAAAATTTATATTATAAGCAGTAATTCTAATACTTTTAAGATGGTCCGGGGATTAATTACGTGGATAAGCCTATATTGTAAAGAAAAGCATGTGGTACAGAGAATATAGAGTGGTTATTCGACCTCTGCACACTCTACATGCAGGATGAAAAGTGCAAAAACAAAACCAAACATGAAAACAGATTCTTATAATCGAAACATAAATTAATTTCGATTTTCTATCACTGTTTTTTTATTTATTTATCATTGGTAAAAAGCGAAGTCAAGAGTACTTCGATTGCACTTGGCCACAGAGAATCCAAAGTCACTTTTCTATAGACTACATATATAATAATCTTCATCAAATTATAACGGTTGATGATTTCTTTCGCAAGAAAATTTATAATTTGTTGATACTCCAAAAACAATATATACGCTGTTTTTTTTTTTTTTTTTTAAATTCTTACAACTGTTATGAATTCCACTGTCTCTCTTTGTATTATTCCTTAACATATTAACAATAATATTACTATTCAGCAGAATATTTAGCTGGCAAACGAAATTTGGCTTTAAGGGATCAACAAAGCCTTGCGGTTGTTCCAGAAAAACAGTCGCAGAGAGCTTTCCATGAAGAAAAGCATTGTGTATATCAATTTGTTGACAGGCCCAACTATAAGAGACAGCAATAGAAAGAACTAACCGAATAATTGAAGGCTTGATTACAAGGCTGAAGGTCTCTGTATAATCAACACCAGCCTGTTGATGGAAGCCCTTAGCCACCAGTCGGGCTTTCCTGCGCTCATTGGAACCATCGGCGTTCAGCTTGGTCCGAAACGCCCATCGACAACCAACTAGGTTTGAGGCTGAGGATGGAGGTACAAGGGTCCAGGTATTTGTGTTGAGAAGCGCTTGATATTCTTGGTTCATGGCTGACCTCCATTCCGGAAATTTGGAGGCGATGGTAAACGAGGTGGGTTCATCAGGAACCAGAGCAATGGAGAGAGAGCAACTTCGAGTGGGATAGGGAATGGTGCCATTGGTGGTAACACGAGGTCGAGAGGAATTTGTGCGGAAGCGAGTTATAATAGGCGAGCGTGATGGATGAGTTGAGGGATTCTGGGAGCATGGGGAATTTTGGGGACGATCAGGAGGATTAAGGTTATCGATAGAGGGATGTGAGGAAGGAGAGTTGGGTAGAAGAGATTGATTGGAGTCTGGGCCAGTGTCGGTAATAAACGGTGTGAGGTCAGTTGGAGTTGGGCTCGTATTTGAGATGGGGGTTGGATTAGGCTGTCTGGTGCTTTTGATTGTGGATTGATGAGAAGGTGTTGGGCCAAGTAGGGAAGGTAGTGAGACTGGGAGAGGGATGAACGTAGCGTGAGGTGGATAAGCTGGTGGATGGGGCTCGAAAATGGGCTTGTGGTATGGGAAATGGGTCTCATTGAAAATGACATCACGTGAGACGTAGAGACGTTTGGTTTTAATTTCAAAACACTTGTACCCTTTGTGACAAGGTCTGTAGCCGAGAAAGAGACACGGAGTGGAACGAAAATCCAATTTGTGACGGTTATAAGGACGAAGATTGGGCCAACAGGCGCACCCAAAAACTTTGAGAAATTTGTAGTCAGGATGTTTGTGATAGACAATAAAATATGGAGACCGAGATTGTAAAATAGGAGTGGGAAGAAGGTTAATAAGATATGTGACGATTTCGAAGGCATCGGCCCAAAATGATAGAGGAAGAGATGAATGAGCTAATAGAGCAAGTTCGGTCTCAACAATGTGACGGTGCTTGCGCTCAACAAGCTCGTTTTGTTGATGAGTGTGAGGACAATAAAATCTATGAGTGATTCCAAGTGTTTGACAGCGTTTGGTAAGGGGAAGAAATTCTCCACCGGCATCGGTTTGAAATGTAATAATTTTGGTGTTAAAGAACCGTTTGGCAAAAACAATAAATGAGACAAAAATGGATAACACATCAGATTTATTTTTAAGAGGGAAAAACTAAGAAAAACGAGTATAATGATCAACAATAAAAAGATAGTATTTAAATCCATTTCTTGAGATAATTGGGGCTGGACCCCATACATCGGCCCATAATAAGTCCAGGGGCTTTACAGACATAGTTGAACTTGAAGAAAAGGGAAGTTGATGTGATTTAGCTAAGGGACATTCGGGACAAACATGTGACTCTTTATTTGGGAAATACGGTAAGCACCTAGTGCGCAGGATTTTAGAGACTACTTCCAAGTCTGGATGACCGAGACGCTTATGCCAGGATTGAACGGTCTTTCACCGATGCTAGGATGACCGAGACCGAGATGAGTAGAGGAAGATGACAACAGGGGAGGAGAGGGAAACTGATAGAGACCGTTAAGAGCTGCCCCTTTGATGAGGAGGTTCTGAGTGTGATTGTCCTTGACGCAAAAATGAGATGCATGAAATTCAAAGAACAGTCATTGTCAGCACAAAATTGAAGCACATAAACCAAATTTTTGGTAATGGAAGGAACATGAAGAAGATTAGAAAGACGAAAAGACAAGGAGTTGAGTTTGAGAGTAGATTCACCGATGTGTTGAATGGGAAGTCCGTTGCCATTTCCAACTCGAAGTTGCTCAGGTCCATTGAATAATTCAGATGAAAGATTGAGATGAGATAGGTCATGGGTTATCTGGTGTGTGGCTGCATTATCGGGGTATCGAGTTTGGTCAGGAGTGGCTAAGGGTGAGTTGTAGTTGGCGGTAGGAGTGGTAAAATTGGCTTGGAAGGACTTAGGTGGCTCATATTGATAAGCATGATCAAACCTGTAGTAGCATTATAATGCTACATTACCAGGCTTGTTACATACTTGGCAGGTGGGTCGATTAGTGTTTTGGTTGGTGTAGGAGTTGCAGCCTCTGTTGGAGGAGTAGCGCCCCCTGCCACGGCTATTGCGATTGCTGCAAAAGGGAGCTCGCCCTCTCTGATTTTGGTTATTGGTGAGGGATAAATTGGCTGATGGTTAAAATGGGGAGGTTGTGGTGATACGGGAAGTGTGGGTAAGTCTGCTCTCATGAATGAGAAGCAAATGGTAGAGTTCATTTGAGGTTATAGGTGTAGATCTGGTTGTGATGGATGTAATGAACGATTCATAACTTGGTCCAAGTCCATTGAGTAGGTATGTAACAAATTCCTTATCAGACTAAGGAGTACCAGTTATGGAGATTGAGTCTGTCAATATTTTCACTTTGCTATAGTAATCCGAAATAGATTGTTCACCACGAGAGAGATTGGTGAGTTGAAAGCGTATTTGAAACTCTTTGGCCTGAGAGTGTGAGGTGAACATAAATTCTAAGGATGACCACAAATCACGAGCTGTTCCTGCAGTAATGACATGATTGAGAACAAAATTTGTTAGTGATGAAAACAAGATACCCAGAATGAGCTGATCTTTCTGTTGCCAGGTTATAAAATCAGGGTTTGATTTTGGAACACTGCTGGTTCCAACGAGTAGCATTTTGGGTGGGGGTATTTGAGAACCATCAACATGACAGTAGTAATCTTGGCTTTTCAGGTAAGCTAAAAGTTGAACTTTCCATACAAAATAATTTTCAGAATTAAGTTTAGTGGAAACAAGATGAGAAAAAAAGGATAGAATAGAAGAAGATGAAGGAGGCAGAGTGTCGTTGCTGTTTGCCATGTTGAGAACGAGAAAGGAGATAAAGGATCAGAGAGACTGCTAGTCTTACAGCTCTAATACCATAACAGAATTGATAACTGAAAGTATTTTGAAAATATTCCTCTATTCTGTCATGCATTAATACACCATGCCTTGAGTCTATTTATAGGCATGAGCAATACATTTTAGGAAAGGAATTAAATGAAATTACAAATAAATTTGTTACAGCTGTGAAATAACAAAAAGATATTAGAAGATTCTACTATTATCGTGCTGGAATCTGCTGCTTATGATTCTTGTGAGCTCTATCTTCTTGATCAAGATTAATATATTATTCAATGAAAAACAAGAGTGGAGAACATGGCTAAGGAGAAGTAGCTTATAAACTAGGCACGAATTAGAAGATAACGTATAAAAAGAATCCTCGATCCTGTTGGTCACTGAATCAAGGACCCGATTTTTCTGACTGATGGAAAGAAATACTTAATATATGATTTCATTATGTGTAGAAGTTACCCCTCACATGAATAACTATACATATAATAATATATATTTCCAGCAGCCCCTTGATTATAAGGAATTAATATAGTTTATGATATTTGACTAATGTGATATTAAATTACTAAGAAAGTTACATGAGCTTGGCCTTGTCAATCTTGGCAACAATTAACTAAAATTAACAGCCTTTGGCCTTTTCTTATTCTTTATCGATCCTCTTTTGAGAATCTCAAAGGTACCAATTGATTTAACAGTACTACTTGATCTTTATGGCATATAAAAATAAGATTTCTCATACTTTAATCATTACTTTTACATCATTTTTCGGTACGACATCAATTAAGTCATCAATAAATTTCGGTATCATTTCTAAAAATATGAAAGGATAATAGTACAAAGAAGTACGATTAATATTTTATGTAAAGACCGAAGTTTTTTCTGGATCCAGATTCTTTTTAATTGAGAGCCACAAGAAATTGACACCTCTTAGATGAAATGACATGAGACAAAACTCTCATGTGCAATAGTATGTGCAGATCATAAAGATGTCATTGCCTTTCAATCACTATATATTTTCAAGTCTAAGCTTCATAAGTATGAAAGTCAAGACTAGCTTTTGTTTGTTGCTTCTTTATTCTTGATCGATCTATTTAATTTCCGGTAAATTCATGTTTTCCTATATAGCCAGCTCGTATCACGATTTCATCAGTGACGTTGGGTTGTATTCAGTAATATTTTTTAAAAAATAAATATTTGTAAGAAATTATTTATAATAATTAATATTATTTAGGATTAAAAGAGACTTATTTTAACAAAAAAATAATTAATTTAGTTAAAAATAACTCGCCATAAATAAGTAACTTTTTTATAATATAAAATCATCCGAATTCGTATAACATGCAAGAGAAATATATATTGTTGAGGACGTATTTCACAGCTCAACTCTTCGCAGTAATCCAGCTGACTCTAACCAGCAAGTTGGGGAGAAGATGGGGTTGGAGTTCGAGATTTCTCCGCTGCCAAAATTAGTTTTTGAAAAGAAAACTTGAGATGAAAGTATGAAAAAATAAGGGAGTATTCATAACATATTCTGATTTAAGATGTGTTGGGTGTTATTTATAGGTGCTCTTACGTTGAACTTGTAGATGGGGATTTCGGTGACTCTATCCGATCATCACCCAACCAATGATGGTTTAGTTCTTTCCATCCCATTTCAGCCATATTAATTTCCCTCATCAATGATAGGTAAAGCTAGATCTCAGGTAGTAATTAATGCGGAACACTCCATCTAGTCACCACAATTAAATGCAGCATACCTAACCCGATCTTGCATTTAATGGGGCACTTCGTCTGACGAAGTTATGTCCCATTATCTTTAATGCAGAAGTAGAGATAGTGAAGGAATGTCTGGGCTGGACATCTTAATACCTCATCGAACTTTGTGAACATTCAGAATTACCTAGACTCATCTTCCCAATCCAAGAGACAGTCATGATTACTTGAGCACTCCCCTCCAATTTTTCCCTTTACCTCCTTAGCTAGGCTTGGACTTGGGATTGACCATAGGTACTATGAGCCTTATTGTCGTTGTTCGTTGCTACGATTATAATGGTTATATAACTAGTACTGCCAACGACATTAACCACAATTATTGAGTTTTAGACTATGTTTGTGTGTTAATTTCATTTTAACTTATTTCAAATCAATGTATCTACTACTTTTTCAAAAAGTTTAATATATTTTAAAATTCTTCATACATCAAATTAATACGTATAAATTGAGAATAACAAAAAAATACGTACTATTTATATATTAATTTATCATGTCAGTCTCTCAGATCCCCTTGATCAACACCCAGATGCATTAAAAAGACCAAATGGTACTCAAAAATAAGAAAAAAAAATAATAATAAAGGAATATATATATATATATGTTAAGAATTCATTGAGGGAGCGGCTGCCGCCCCCTACCCCACCACTAAATTATGTAAATGATCCTACCACAATTATTTTAAATCTTGCATAGTGACTTGCATAGTAATTTCAACGCCTATAAATACGAGTTTTAGTTGTTATGAAATTCATAAGAAAATATATAGAACAAAAAAAGTTTCAGTTCTTAAGAGTTCATTTTATATTTCTCTCTTACAATAGTAGTAGTTTCTTTCTTTAGTTTTATAACACGTTATCAGTACGAGGTTCTACCGATACTGAAGCTAGTGGTCTTCTACTTCAAATAAGTTTTTCAATATATTATTTGCAGTTCTCGAGCTAAATATTAAAAGTAATATTGTTGAATATTACTTGATAAAATTCTACTTTTATTCTCACGATAATGTGAATATATTTATTAAATTCACAGATTTATTTTTGTGATATAATGTCAAATATTGAGATTTATTATTATTGACATTTCTGGAAAATGTTATTTATCCATGATCCTTGATGAGATCCATTTGGATATGATGATAAACTTGAGAGATACAATCATAAAAGAAATCATGTGTCCCTGAAGGACCGTGCTATGTATCCCATGATGAAAAATCATCTTACTGTGTGAAATGAATTAAGAGAGTGATATGAGCACCTGAAGATGTAATCCTCTCAAAAGATCATTATGACTTATTGCACCTGAAGTTGCAAAATTTTAAGAGTGGTATTGAATATTCTGCACTCTTTAAAATTGGCTCAATATTAAAATTATGCAGTGAGAAGGTCACTGATGATGATATATAAAAGAAAACATATTATTTTTTATACCTCGAATGTGCTCCTGCAGTAGCAATATCGAGAGTGAAAGTTCAACAAATATTCTGAACTTTTATTTTGTCTTCTAGTGATTGAGCTAAATAATGAGTTTTTATTAATAAATCACCAGTTACGTCCTATTAATAATACTGAATTTACACCATTCCCAGAAGTGAACGGTGTATCCTTTCAAAGGAATCAAGGGCGTAGACGTGGTAAAAAAACTATAGAAGTGTTGGTCCCAAAAGCGACAACACTAAAAATGATAAAAATATACCGTATCACTAGAAGTGATCCAACTCAGAAAAGGGTAAAGTCCCTCAGAATAATTCTTCATAGAAAGATGAAAATGTTTGTCATAAATGTGGTATGACTGAACAGTGGTTCTGTTGTACGGCCAATCACTTGATTTACTTATACTAAGCTTTTATATATAAGTTTATTAATATTTCATCATGTTTTGAAATAATGAAATATCGGTGCTTGAAGCACAACAAGAAATTACTTGAGATAATAAAATCCTGTCTAAATTTGATCCTCTTATAAATAAATGTGAATCAGAAGTTCAAAGGATTATTTATCTGCAAAGTGTTGCAAATCAATTACATGATGTATTTACTGACACTAAAGGTGTTGTAAAATTATATATTATTGCTGTTAATGCTTAAGCAAGAATTGAAGTCCCTGAAGGACGAGTTGTTAAAACAGCAATAAATGAGTCTAAGATACGCCTAAAGCGTTGAAGACCTATTGGTGAAAAAGAAAAAAAAATCGGTACTCATGAAGAGACCGTATTTTTTGTATAAAATATAAAACTCCTGAAGAATACAAACCTCCTGAAGAGGAACCTCCTGTAGAGGTGTTCCACGAAATGTTTTTCTCTGAAGAGGAACAATGAGATCTCAATACATTTTATGAGTACTGGAAAATTTATGGATAGAAATAAAACTGTTGTCGACAACATATATGATAACACTTGACATTACCAGAAGTAATGAAGAAAGTGAGTAAAAAATTGTCGAAGAATGTCGACATAGAAATGATTAGCCAAAATGAAAAGCAGCTATTGAAACTGAATTAAAATCGCTAGCAAAGTGATAGGTATTTGGACCTGTTATCCAAATAGCAAAGGGTGTAATGCCTATAAGATATAAGTAAGTATTTATACAAAAGGGTAATGAGAAATGAAATTGTGCGGTACGATTTGTTGCACAAGGTTTCCTGCAGAAATCCGAGAGTAGTTATGAGGAAACATATTTCCTTGTTATGAATGCAATCACATTCATATTTTTAATCGATTTGATTATTACAAAAGGATTAGATATGCAGTTAATGAATGTGGTCACTGCATATTTATAAGGATCATTAGATCATTACATATATAAAGATATACGCTACTTGAAGCATCTAATCCAAGTACACTTAGGAGTATGTACTTTATAAAATTTCAAAGATCTTTATATGAGTTAAAGCAATCCGGACACATGTGAATTAAATCAAGGAGTATCTATTGAAAGAAGGATTTAAGAATAATCTTATATGCCCATGTGTTTTATCAGAACTCGGATTTGCCATTATTGCAGTTTACGTTGATGATTTACCTTATTAGAACTCTTGAAGAGATCACAATAGCTGCTATAAATTCAAGGAATGCATTTGAAAAGTAAAGATCTTATTATTCAATTGATAGATGAGTTACAAAAATTTGAGACTTCTAGCCTCATCTCTCAAATGTATTTGCTTTTCATAAAGCAACATGTCATCCTTATCTAATGGATTAGGCAGTCGATATGAAGAGGCAAGAAAAGATTTTAAATCCTTATTCTTTTGCTTTAAGTCTACAATTTTTCTATCAGACTCTTGAACGAGTCGTTGAAGTACGGAAACCTTCTCGTTAAGCTCCTCAATCTCACGATTTTTGGATTGTAATCGGTTGGAAAATCCGACAATAGAGGAGGAGTATCGGGTGCCGAGAGTCACCAGTTCATAAACGGCTTTACGATCTGACTTATTAGTCAGATCATTCGATTACTGCAACATGACACCTGCGGAAGATGCAGGAACAACTTGGAATTGAGGTGAATGATACCTCATATGTTGATCATAAGAAATATTGAAAGGAAATTGATGAGCCATTGGGAATTTATAGAATAAGAATGCAAATACAGATGAATTATAGATATGAGAAGAAGATTTGATGCATACTAAATGAAGCTAAAGACGGCTCTTATAGAAATGGAAATAAGAACAAGACAAATCATCATCTCTTCAAATCTCACTTTACAAGATATGCTGGATGCATAATTTCAAAAGCCAGCGAGATTAATTACAGCTATCCCTATTTTCTTGTAAATGCTGAACCTCTGCCGTTAGCTGTTGTTGTTGACTTTGTATTTGAGATCTCTCTCGTTCCAGCTCTTCTACTCGTGTTTTCAGGTCACGAGAATATCAGTTTACAAATTTCTTCATATCCTTATTTTTTTGTCTTAAATTTTTATTTTTTCTATCTTTAGTTGCAAGCATTTGATGTAACTCAGATATTTGATTTTTAAGATGATCAACCTCACTCGTTCTCGCCAGTAGCCTCTGAGGCATGGTTGTAAGAGAAGCAGCATATTGAGCACTGAGGGTTCTTGATGCTGCAACAATTTCAGGATCAGTTTTATTAGAAAGATATATCTCTGCTCCTATCATGGTATTTACAGCCTCAGGAAAAAATATAAGTGGTTGATGTATAAAATGTTCATGGTTCAAATCTGGAACATTAGAATTTCTATCAGACATAATATCGTTCTGGATGAACAACAACTGAATTTATGAGGAATGTGAGATCTTTTTGCTGGACTAAACCAATGGTAAAATTGATTATATTTAAACAACAACCCGAAACCTTCAAATCTCCTCAAGATCTCGTTTGTCAACAATGTCAAGCGGATTTAATTTTCTGCCAAACCGATAATATTAGACCTTAAAACTTTTACAGCTTTTATCATACATGGATGGTTTCCAATGTTATTTCTGCCGTATATAAACAAGTTCTCCCTAATAACGCCGAATGAGGAGGAAAAAATTTTAAATGAAAATATTATCATGTTCTCTCTAATGCATTATTTAGATGAAAATCATGTTTGAATTTGTAATCTGTTATATATGCTAAAATAATGTTTTCTTATTACTTGAAATATTAATGCATATTATCAGGGGGAGTTTAAGTATTACTGCAGGTATCAGATTTCTATTAAGTCTATCAACCAGATATTATTTTTCATATCTTCAAATCACTCAGAGATTATTGCAATTTATTAAACAAATCGAGAGTATATTTGGCCGATATCAGTGATTCAATAATTTTATATAAAGATAATGCTGCTTGTATCATTCAAATCAGAGGAGAATATATCAAAGATATGATCAAGTGATAATCTGGCAGATTTATTCACGAAGGCATCACCAACTGCGACATTCAAGAAAATTGTGCGGAATATTAAAATGTGAAAACTCAAAAATCTATCGTCATGTACTTTCCAGGGGGAGTAAAAGTCCTGAAGACTTGTGCTGATTGTACTCTTTTTCCTTCGCTAAGGTTTTGTCCCACTGAGTTTTCCTTTGCAAGGTTTTAATGAGGCAATTTTAAAGCACTTGTGGACACATAAAAATACTGTACTATTTTTCCTTCGCCATTGATTTTTCTTCCCACTGAGTTTTTCCTTGACAAGATTTTAACGAGATAGATTATTTATGGGTGGTCATTCAAGAGGGAGTGTTAAGAATTCATTGGGGGAGCGGCTGCCGCCCCCCTATCCCACCACTAAATTATGTGAATGACTCCACCACAATTATTTTAAATCTTGCATAGTAACTTGCATAGTAATTTCAACGCCTATAAATATGGGATTCAGTTATGAAATTTATAAGAAAATATATACAACGAAAAAAGTTTCAGTTCTTGAGAGTTCATTTTATATTTCTCTCTTGTAATAGTAGCAGTTTTTTTCTTTGATTTTATAACTATATATATATATATATGTATGCAGTAGTATGTATTTTGAGTGTCAAGATAGACCAAGTCTAATTTCTTTAAAGAAAAATGATCAGACAATCCTATATTATATATTTAAAAATATATAATTTTAATAATAATTACTTTCTTAATGATTAAATAAAAAAAATTTAAGGATTAAAAATAATAATAATAATAATGAGGTGATAAGTATATCATTATTTTTTATATATATAGCACAATATATTAATAGAAAAGAAAAGACTATAATGAATGACTTATTAACAATAAAACACTACTCTGCATGTGAATGCATCAAATCAGGTTGCTCCCATTATCCCATATATCACTTTATGTTTGATTATTTTGGACTAGAGAAAAATATTGGATGTATCTAGCACTTATTATACATACTTATATGAATAATATATATATATTATTCATGTATATATTATTCATGTGAATGTGTGTGATAAATATTAAATTCTCTCTAATATTGCTCTTTTAACTAATCCGGCATGCTTATTAAAAATAATTAAAACTTAAAGAGACTCCAAACTATTATAAACTGGAAAATGAAAACCAATTGCTTCTCGCATGTCACGTCGTACGTACGTACATTATGCTTATTTTAGCTGCAAACCCATACTAATTAACGGTCGTCAATTGATCAAGACAACCTTTCTCCCTCTAGCTATATAGAAGATATATAAAATGTGAGAAAATGATCTATTCAATTTATTTTTTTTAAATTATTATATGATGTGATATTAAGTAATAAATTTATAAGTGAAGTATAATATACAAATAATTTTTAATTATCTAATATCACATCATATAATAATAAAAAATTATAAAAAAATAAATAACATTAATTACTCAATAAATAGGAGGTGAGAGCATTAATATGATAAGAAACTGCCCGGCTCTTCCCTTCCGTAAAATATTAATTACTTAACCATATTAATTTATTTTTCTTTTTCTTTTCTAAGAACGCATAAGGCTATTTGAGAACATCAGTAATTATTATGTGCTATGGATATATACGTAATGTTGTTGTCTTATCGTAGTATATATGCATATTAATTAAAATCAATAATTAGATAGAGACTTCGGTTAAGTCTCGATTATCTAAGGAGTCTTTCTTGCATTGTGGTTTCTTCCAATGATCGAAACGGATTCTAATGCTTGGTAAGGATTAAGTAGGTGAAGGAAAAGGTAAAGTGAGGCTCGGATTTAGTGGAGTTAAGGGTAAGTATTTGAAGATGAAGGGTTCGGTTAAGGCCAAGCAAGGGTGCACAGCAATGGTTGCTTAGCTTGGGCGAGATGGTGGGTTGCTAGGGCTTTGGGATGGCCGAATGTTACTTAGAGCAACACTAGGGTTTCGGCCAAGAGTATGAGTGGTCTTTTGGCTAGGATTTTGAGATTTTTTGGTAATTCCTAAAAATTAGAAATATGGCTTGTTGGAAGATGAGGTGGGCGGCAAAAGGGTTTAGTGATTTGGCCAAGTATGTGAGGCTACCTTGACAAGATTTGGTTGGATCAATCCTTTGATTAATTGATCAATCAAATGAGGGAATGAGATGTGTCTTGATGATGTGGCAAATGAGGATCTCGACTAAGGTATGGGAGATATGGCCGAATATGCTAGATAAGGAAAGTAGTTAGTGTTTTGAATTTAGAAAGGGTTTGATTAGGTGGGAAAAGATGTGGCCGGTTGATTGGGGGCTTGAGTGGTCGAGATTGGCCAATTATGGTAAGAGAATATTTGTTAGGTTGAGATAAAATAGGAAATGATTGGGGGTTAAGTGGCCGACTAGGATTTTGTGGGAGTGAGGGGCGAAATTGACAAAATGGTAGGTTAGGGTTTTATGGCTTAGGCCGTGTGGTGCTAAGGTTCAATGGGGCTGCCGAATTGGGTGTTTGGGACAAGGAAAAACACAATGAAATTGAATGAACAACCAAAAGATTGATTAAACACTTAAGGGCTTGCAAGAACACGCCAATGGCAATGCACTAATGGTGTTCGGCTATCACTCCTTCAACACACTCCAAGGATTTCTTCATTGAGAATTTCGAAATTCACAATGGTTGTGGATTTCGAATTCCTCGATGGAAATAACACACAAATTCTCAAATCCACTAGTGGGGTGAATTCAGCCTTACCACTCAAACTCATTCTCAAGAATACAATCAACCAAATTTCAAAACAAGAACACACACTCAACTCGAAATACATATACTGAATAACCTCAATTTTTTTTATTAATAAACTGAAAATAAAAGGATAAATATAAAACACACCGATTCACAAATTGCACGGTGTGATCCTCTCCAAAGGGATTCACGAATTGCACTATTTGAAACTCAAGTGCTAAGCATCGAAATCCAAACCACTAGGTGGATGGCCGGCCTAACTCTTCTAGAGAACAAATCCAATTGTTCAAATGTCCAAAGATAAGAAAATGAAACCTAAAAATCCTATTTATATTATCTTATAACTTGGAAACCTCAAATAGGTCCCTTATTAAAAAGAAATAATTACTAAACTATCCAATGAAATTAAATGAATAAAATAACATAAAAATAAGATAGGTGGCACCATTGGCATGGTCATAGCCATGGGTTGCATGGGTTCCATGGTAGGTTAGTGTGATGCAAGGTCCACGGTGAGGCTTGTCTACGTGCTGTCTGGCTGCATAGCATCTGGTGGTGCCCGGGGCATGGCACTGTGCAGGACCAACTGATGGTGCTCATGGAAGTGTGCCATGCATGGTCCCGGTGGTATGCACAGGGTCAAGCCACGCCGCTCTGAGGTGGCCCAATCAGGTTGCTTGAGCCGTGGTCCTGCATGGTCTGGGCTAGGTGCCTGGGTGGTCTGCATGCTGGCGGTTTAGGCACTGGCTGCAAGGCGCGGCTGGGGCCGCACGCTGGATGACATGCATAGTATACATGCCACTATCCTACTCTGCAAGGCGCGGGTTGGTGCCGCGCACTGGATGGTGTGTCTGTGAAGACATGCTACTAACCTCGCTAGGTGGGACTGTGGTACGCAGTGATGCATGCATGATGGGGCACAGGTGTACATGCACGCGTGCACACAGGTGGATGCGTTGTGGAGCGCACCTATGCATACGCAGGGTTGTGTGCATGCATTGTGCATGGCCAGTAGCCTCCATGTTGGCCTGCTGCATGTTAGGGCCTGAGCCAAGACATGCATGCAGGCTAGCCAAATAACTGTCCTGGCTCTTTAGGGCTTGAGTCAGGACTTGATTCTGAGCGATCCTCCTTGGGATTCTAACATTCCCCCCAAAATTGATAGGGGCCTCGGTCTAGCCCCTAATCAATGGGGTCCTCCTCCACGCACGTCTCTTTTTGTAACTGAACAATCTCAAAGGTTTGGTCGGTTTAAGCACTTTTTTTCGCTTTTTTGAGTTCCTATGACAATGGGGTTAGGGTGTTTAAGGGATACGTTTGGTTTGGATAAGGAGATGTGCTGGTCTAAGTGGTAGATTAGGATAGACAAGGTTTAAAGGAATGTCATTTGGGTAGGCATCTATGTATTGGGGTCCTTTTTGTAAGGTATATGGGTCATATGGTGTGATAGGTTTAGGGTTTTGGTATTAGCTAAGGGGAATTTCGAGATTGGGATTATGTTAGGGTTTGGAAGACAATTGGCTAGGGTTCGAAATGATGTGTTTCGGCTATGAGGTTGTTAGACTATCTCCTTGATTGATTGGAGATTTGAGGGTGATTGGATATGGTCTTGGCCGAATATGGGTTAATGAGATTATGTTTGGATTTTAATTGGTATGATTGGAAGGAAATGATATTTGATTAGGTCAACTAATGAGTTGATCGACTAACCAAATAAGGAAGGAAGATATGGATGTGGCATTAGAGTTCGGCTAGGATATTGGGGAGTGATGGCCAAATAGGATTTTGATGGATGGAGGATTTGGTTTGACTTGGAAGATGATTGAGAGATTATAGGAATTAATGGATGGCCGAGTAAGGTAGTTGGGTGGGGTGATTGGTCTTGATTGATGATAGAGAATACTTGATTGGAAGGTGAATGAGAGATTAGATAAATTAAGTAAATCAAAGAATGGTTGATCAATCTAGATAATTATGGGAAGATTTGGTTTAGGGATATTATGGAAAGTGGTATTCGACTTTGGCAATGGTGATATGGCCGAGTATAATGGTTTGTGAAAGGTAAGATTTTGTGTAGATGTGGTTAAGGTTTTGACTTGCAAGACAACTTCCTTAGTTGATGGAAGTTTGAAATTCAAATGGGCTTGGTAGTTGGCCGGTTATGGAATGGATTTGGTTGATGGGGTTTTGAGTTTGCTTTAAGTTGATTTGGTAGGGAGTTGAGTGGCCGATTATGGGATTCTATGTGGGGGTCGAATTTGGCTATTTTTAGGGAATTGAATATTTGATTTGGATGAATGAAATATGAGAAGTTAGGATTGATGAGGTGGCAAGTGAGATATTCGGCTAGGACTATCTTGAAAGACAAATACCTAAATTGGAGGGAATTTGAATTTCAAATGGAAATGATATATGGTTGGTTAGGTATAGTGGGGATAAGGATGAGATTTGAATAGAGATTTGATTAGATTGGGTAATATATGGTATTGTAGGATGGCAATTAAGGTTTGGCTTGGTCAATGGATGGGTTGACCGTGTATGGTGTTTGGGTGGCTAGGGTTTGTTGAGGTGTGAAATTGGGAAGTGGCAACTATGGTTTGGCCGTGTATGGGAATTAGGGTTTTGAGGGCTACTAGAGTTGGCCATGTGGGGATGTTTGGGGGAATGGGAAGCTTCAAGGAAACTTAAGAAACTTGGATGAACATCCAAGAAAATGGATGAACACTCAAACAATAGATAAACACGCCAACCACAAGGGTACCCATATGGTTCGGCCTTCATTATTTAACACACTCACTCACTTCTCATATTCACAAGTGGTGTGAATTCGGTACTCACACAAGGACAATAAACACAATTATCAAATTCACAAGCTGTGTGAATTTGGCACTCAAACAAGAGTCTGAACACAATTCTTAAATTTACAAGTGGTGTGAATTTGGCACTCAAATAAGATTCTCAAACACTCACTCAAATATAATGCAACACAACTACAATTGGAACTCACAAAATAACAAGAACACTAAAATAAACAAGACACCAAATTGAAAATAAATACCTCAAATAACTTTATTGATAAAAGGATAAATGTGGAGCAACACCGATTCACGAACTGCACGATGTGTTCCTCTTCAAGGGGATTCACGAATTGCACCCAAAAAAATCTAAGTGCAAAGCACCGAAAATCCAAACCACAATGGTGGCCAGCCTAAGCTCCTAAGGAAGCCAGTCCACACACAAGATGTCTTCAATCCACACACAATGTGTCTTCAAAAGCCAAATGATCAAAGATCCTAAACTAAAAGGCCTAGGGTCCAATTTATAGAGTTTACAAAGTGAAAACTCCTAAAAGTTCTCTAAACATTATTTAATTAAATAAAATGCAACTAAAAGCAAATAAGATAGTCTTAAATGCCCATATGGCCGTGGCATGCAAAAAGAAATTGGTGGGCTTGGCTAGCCCATGGCATGAGCCATGGGTGTGATAGGCATGCTGGTTCGTCCGCACCTCAGGTGGTCTTGATTGATCCATGGCAAAGATCCTAGCCATGATCAGGTGTTGGCCATGGCTTACAGCTAGTGTGCACATGGTTTGATGGTGACTCGGCTGGGCCCATGTATGTCTTGGTCTGTGGGGTGTTGGGCCTGGCCCTGGCTGGCTAGCATGCTAATGGGGCGCACTGGGCTAGGCGCATGGTGCTGCTGTGGTGCTGGCATGGCTGCATGCGTGGGACTGCTAGGCGTTGGGCATGCACACGCAGGTGTGCGCATACTGGGTGGCGCTTAACAGGCATAGTGCACTGAGGTGCACGCATGGGCACACTCAGGGGCGTGCGCATGGGCCTGTCTTGACATGGCCCTAGCGTGCTGATGGCTAGGCCATGTGGTGCGCGCTAAAGCATGTGCTTAGTTTCGCCCTGGGTCGTTAAGGGCATGTTATGGTAGGGGCCATGGCATGCATGTGGCGTGCTACTGAACTTCATAAGCATGTTATGGCTCGGGCCATGGCATGCTTGCGGCATGTCGGTGGTGCTGATAGAGGAGTGCCATGGCATGCCTACGAGCGTGACATAGCATGTCAGCGGCTGTGTCATGGTGCTGTCAAGACCTAATCGTGGCATGGTCAAGGGAGAACAAGTGAGCCACATCCCAATTGACCCGTGCTTTTCTTCTGAACTTCCTAGGATACACTCAGGACTCTTAAGGGAGTCCTCCAATGTTGGGCTTGGCGCCACAAGTGGGGCCAACTCGAGTATCAATGTGTGTCTAGGGCCTTGATCATGAGCCATTTTTGATAGGGTGTTATCATTTACAATAAAAATAAATCTTATAGGATATATTTATGATGAGTAAACTTGTGGTTCGGATGGGTACATGTAAAATCCAATTTTACACCATCCAATAATACTAAGCCACGTAACAATTCCATGTTCCTCTATCCTACACCTACATCCGTCAAATAAACTTCTGAGAATGATTCGAATGACAAGAGCTACGACCAGCCTTTTCTGTCCCATTTTCGATCCTTCAAGGCCCAAATTATTGCTTCATATTATATTGATACGACCATCATCCAACCTCGATTCCTTCTCACTCTGCCATTTCTCTTTGCCTCGTATTTGTAAGGTTTGCTTTCTAGGGCTTCACAGCAGAATTATTGAGCCAGCCATGGATTGGGGCAATGTTATAGCAGTCAGCAGAGGATCTAGTAGACGCCCTCCGTGAGGTCGATTAGTCGTCTTCACCGTGCCCTCTCTCCGAATTCTTCTCCAGATTCACCTTCACCCAATCTTATGCCAAATGGAATAGCCGCCTTAAATGCAATCTCTACTAGTATCCTTTTGTCTCTGCTATTATTCTATTCTTCTTCTGTCCGGCAAGTATTCGTCCTTGCGGGTTCGCTGACGCCGACGAGGATATTTTCTTCTCATAGTCATCTTTTTTTTTTTTTTTAATATTGGCTGCAGCTCCTTTGAAAAAAAACCTGTGAGTGTGTGCCACTGCAGCCCAGCATTTTTTTTTCTCCTACATTTCCCTGAAATTAGGGTTTTAATTCCAATTACTCAAATTGATTTCTACATTATCTTTCTCACTATTAAGGACATGTCTCACGGCCCAACCCAATACAGCCGTCTAAACAATTTTAACTGGCAATTCAAATGAAGAAATCCTAGTCCGAGTTCGGGACTTCTCCGATGTCTAAGTTAGATCTTGAAAGATGGTTAAAATAATGGTCTTGAAAACTATTACGTGCTCTAATTATGTTACCTGTTTTAAGATATGTGGGACGTTATTTATAGGTGTTCTTTGTTGAATCCATGGTTGAAGAAAGATGATGACGTTTGGTGACTCCACCCGATTGTTAGCCAACCAATGATGGTCTAATTCTTTTCATCTTATCTTAGTTGTATTAATTTCTCTCATTAATGACTTGCAAGACTGGATCCAAGATCATAATTAATGTGGCGTGCCTGGCCCGATTTTGCATTTAATGAGACACTTGACTTGATAGAATTATATCTATTTGCATTAAATGCGTAAATAGGTACAGAGGAGTCATAGTTGGACATCCTTGATATTTCCTCGATCTTTGGGGATGCTCGGGATTAATTGGAGTCACTTTCCCAGTTCGATGGATGACCAGGATCGTTCGGGTTCTTCCTTTCAGCTATTTCCTTTTATACAATACTTACATAACCTAATATGATTGGATGGTTAAAAGTGAGTTTTAAACCCATTCGGATCCAATATTTTCTCAATTATAATAGGATGAGATCAGGATAATGAAGGGCCAGCTCAAAGGGGTAGCCAATTAGGCCCCTGCCTAAGGCCCCCCATCTCAAATAGGCCTCACATTTTATCTAAAAGATGAAAGGTTTGATAAAAAAATTTTAAAAAATATATTTTATTCAAAATGCACAAAATTTTTAAACAATAGTAATTAAATTAGAATAAAAGTAGTAAAATGATGTATATTTATTTATGTTGATGACCTTATTTATTTTTAAAATTTAGTATTAAAAGAAATAAATATTATTTAAAATAAAAGTAAGTATTTAAATTATAAATAAGTATATTATATTTGTATCTCAAAATTTTTAAATAAAATTTTATTATTTAATATTTAAATATTATTATTATATATTTAAATTAAATCATAATATGTTTAATAATCACCTAAAGCTACCAAATATATTGAGCCATCGGTAAGATCATGTCATGCATTCATATTTTGAAAATATCTAATAGTTTTTTATATTTTAAAAATCTCCTTGTATTGAACTAATTTTATAGAATAAAAAACTTATAACTGGAAACTGGAAAGCAGAGTAGTACTCCTCGAGATGTTATAATTCTACATTCATGATATCATTCATCGATCGCTACCACCGTGCACTAGGACAATGGGCTTCTAATTCTATCACTGGCTGGTTTCTTTGTATAGCGTTGTTGCTGATAATAAAGTATTTCCTTTTCTTTTCCTATTTTTCTTGGGGTTGGTGGGTTGATTTGGACAAGGTGAGCCATACATGTTGGAAGGTGGATTCATATGTTGTAGGCTTGTAGGGTAGGCAAAGTTCGTATTTTAATGATCATAAATTAATTTTGAGACTTTTGGACCTTTTTTCTAATTCCACATTCCTCAACTAAGATCTTCAAAACCTGCCCTATTAATAGGGGTTTTGAATTTATATATATTATAAGTTTTAAAGACATAATATTTGAATTCACACGGCGCGGCCTGCATGTAGAATATGGACGTAATTAATTACTTCCAGTGAAGTTTTTGATCTGTTTAAAGAAGTCGATCGTTAAACTTTACTTGACGTTCACTTATCAAATCCTCCAACCAACTAAAATGCGGACAAAACTTACCAAATCTTTTAAAATTTTCTTACACTGGACCGATAATTAATGCATGCATGGCGTTGGAAACTTGGATTGTTTGAAATTTTCGACAGGCAAGGCAAAATGTCTCGTCCCTAGATCCTACTTTAATATATCATTAAATATAATATATATATATATATATGGATTCATTGGAAAGTTTGAAATTTTCGGTATAAAATGTCTCGTCCCTCGTACGTTAATCATCAAATAGGCGTTCATTGTATTTAGTACACTGTTATTTCTAAGTTCTAACCCCAACTAACGTAGAGAAAAAAAAAGAAAGAAAAAAAAGCGGGACTTCCTCTTTCCAAGCTCCCTCCTTTGACTCTAAATAATAATAAAACAAATACTTGGTATCGCTAACATGCATATAATATACATGATGTGTGTATGTATATATATATATATATATATTACATATAAAAATCATGTTAAAATTTATAAATATATTTTTATAAGTCCAGTTGTGACTGTATCACGTCGATCACTAAGCAGACATGAATCCATGATTTCAGTATATATATTAACTTAGGAGCATGCTGTATTCCGAGTTAACCAAACTGACGTTGAACTACTTAGCCCAGTTATAATTAAATATAATTTGAGAAGAAAAGTTTAACATGCATGTGCACCTAAATTCAAACTATCGCATTCCAATGCATTTTATTTCGAGTTTCAACTTTTTAATTTATATATATATATTAGTTTTAATTACCCAAGAAGTTAAATAATATTTTACCGAACTCATGTCGGTGGACGCCTTGACTAGCACATATCAAATTGCTGGGCTAAAACACGATCTAGACTCTAAACCACACTTATGTCATAAGAACTTAATGCGAGCCCAACGTGCTCCATCTGTCTGTCAGACTGTTCATTCATTGGGTGGGGATGTTGATAATCACGTGATAGTTAAACCACACCAAAGTCTTATGTAACTATGTTTACACCAACCTATAAAGCCTATGGCCCACGCCCAAGTGGCCTGACAAACCAATGGCTCCCCTCCGAGCCCAAAAAGTAGGTTATGGGAGAGGAAAAAGCAAAAGAAAAAGGAAAGTGTGGCCCATTTTTTTTAAAAGCCCAATGGATGTGGAGGAGGAAAATTTTTAAAAATACGTACTGTCAAGGTTACCTAATTGGTAATCTCTAGCAATAGCCGAAAGTCTTGCGTCTTCTTTGTTTTTTTTTTTTTTTAGAGGAAAGAAAAGACAGGAAGAGAGATTACAATATTGGTGGATAAACTAGCTGAGTCTCTCCTTTAGCTAGCAAACAAGATTCCTTTACTAGACTATGGGCATTTTGATTCCCCTTTCATCTTGCAAAACCAATGCTATCCTATCTATTTCATAGAAGAAAGTAACATTTTTGTGTCCCTGATTACTAAACCAATGCTATCCTATCTATTTGTACAATTGTTGAGTTCTTTTATCACTTGTTGATTGTCTCCTTCAATAATAATAGAGTTTAAATTCATCCGTCTGGCCAGAAAAGAATCCATAAGTGTTCTTGGAGATCTTCTTGGCAGCAATAATAGATGCCTCCTGATGTCTGGCCATTAATCCTATCCCAACTTTGCTTTGGTTCTTGAAGAGAGCTACATCCCAATTTATTTTAACAAAACCAATAGGGGATGGACACCATGAGGTATTCTGATCCTGGCTGTGAGAAATTCTCTAGTTTAATTCATTTTAAGCACTCTTATATTCTTCTAAGGAATTGATGGCAGAAGTGATAACTTGAGTAGGGTGCATGATATAATCCTCACAAATCAACTTGTTCCTTCTATTTCAAATGGCTCGAGTTATGACAGAACGGTATGTAACTATTTCTTTATTGCATGTCAAACTAATGTTTTCAAAAGGATCTTTGAAATTACCTTCTGAGCTAGTCACCTTTTGAATTATGGTAGGACTTTGGCTCCACACATCTTTAGCTGAATTGTAGCTCCATAAAGCATGGTTGACTGATTCCTCATCTCTTTTGCATATAGGAGTCTAGGACAAACTAGAGAATCTACAATTCTTTTTATTTTTTGAATAAGTTATGTTTTGTTGGGAGAATTCCAAGCAAGCTTTCCCAAAAAATACCTTAGTGGCATTCGGTAATTTAAGATTGTAGAGTTTAGTTCATTCCATTTTACTATGAACATTTGATGATGATTGTCCTTTCTCATTTTCCAGCAGCTCTTTTTGTTTGTGATAGGTACTTTTTATTGTAAACATGCCATTCTTATTTCCTATCCATATCAGATTATCCTTAGCTTCATGAATGCTAATTGGGATCTTTGAGATAATTCTTCTTTTTTCATCCTGGAATGCAGCTTCCAACATATCATATCTCCATTGCTTTGTTTCCCAATTTATCAGCATATAAACCCAAGCATTCTCCACTGTTGTTTAGCCAACAATGCTATATTGAAACTTTCAAAATCTCTAAACTTGCGTGTTCTTTGTTGGTTTGATAAAAAGAGAGTAGAATAAGAACATCTATGAAAAGAAAATACTGCCACATACAATATATTCAAAATATTTTGCAATAGTTCAGAGTCACGGTTTCACTAACCAAATTACAGAATGCATTTTAGAATAAAAGAAAACAAATTCACATATATGGATATCATGTACAGCCCATTGGTTACAAAAATTACGTGATGTTTGCATAGCAACCTCGCAGAAAAAAGCTCTACAAAACCCTCCAAAATCTTATTTCTAATATCGTGTAGATGATAGAGCTCCTCCCATCTTGGTGCTTCTAAATATTATTATTACTAAATGGCCACTTCAACGTACAATCATTATTCTGCCTGCGAGTTGCAAGCCTAATGACCGTTCTTTGCTTTCGAGGAGAAGAACCTGGTAAATCCTCGCGAATGTTTCTCAGGAGTCGGGGCGGAAGAAGATGATGAGGAGGTTGACTTGGTGGGCCTGTGTTTTGGATGCTTTGAGCTGATCGGCGACCTTTGGTGATGGTCTCCCTCTGTATCGGACGGACTACATGGCGAACTATACAAGTCAATGGGAGACTCGCCACCAAGTTTTTGCATATTGGCAGAAGTAGCAGTGTCCATTTCGGCTAGATCAGAATCTTGCAAGTTGATGCTATTAGTAGCAGGTTCAGTCTCCATGAGACCCTCACCCCTCTGACTCCTCTCGCTGTAAGGAGATCCAATAAGCTCTGTTTGAGGACGGAAAGATTTCAACTGCTTGCCAAGAAGGAAAATGGTTTCCTGACACTCCGCCAGCTTCTCTGCGGCAGCTGCTAACTCTGTCTCCTGTGATGAGAGAAGGAGGTTCAAATGTTTAGATCTCACTCTACCCTTTTTCATATTGGTCAGTACTATCCGCAAAACAAGGACAAAAATCAAGCATTCATCAGGCAATGCACTAAAATGAAGAAATTTCGGTGCTTTGATTGTGTATAAGCGATACTCTCTCCTGTGTACAGTAATTTCCCTGGTCTCACCTGTTTGGTCTTGAGATCAACATCGGCTTCTGAAGCACGAACAGAGCAGCTCCCATTCCTAAAAATAATAGGCATTTACGAGTTAGAAATAAAACCAAATACGAAGCATTGAAGTGTGTATTAACAATGCCATGCAAATCTATGGACCAAAACTATTAAACTTAATTGCTCAAAAGCCACTGAAATTGAAATAGAAACAATCACTAAATGAAACCATTTAATTGGAGGAGCGGCGTAAATAAAATGTCCTCTGGCCTTAAAAAATGCAACCCATAATTGCCCAGAAGGTATTTTAAGCTTTCTTCTGTCTGATCTAAGATGAGGAGAATATTAATTTGGAAAAGGCAGATGGCTGATTCTGATCAACTACAAGAGAAGGTTTGATCCTAACCTTTGCAATTGTTCTTGAAGTTCCGCACATCTGGCCAGAGCATCCTGATGATTCTTCTTTTCCCCATGTAGCTCATTTTCCAATGTTTCTGTTTTAGCTCGCAAAAAGTTCAGCTCAGTTTCTAACTCTGCTGCATGTGCTTCAAGTGATCTGTACGACTCCGCCATACATTTCAGCTGTGTCTCAGACAAGCTGTTTGACCTTTGAGCAGATGCTAATTGTGATTTAACATCTGCTAGAAGGTGCTCAGTTTCCTGTAACTGCGATTTTGTAATCTCCAAGTTCTCGGTATATCTTGCTAGGTCCACAGCCAATCTATCCTTCTCTGATTTCAATTCCTCAAACTCCTCCAATGAGAACTTACAAGATGTGGAATTTGATACATATCCTGAAACTAAATTTCCATCATCAGGAACCTCAAGGTCAGAAGTGGGATTAGAAATGTGGTCACAACCACTGTGATATCTTTCCCCTGATAAATCCTTTTGAAGTTCTCTATTCTCAGGTAAAGCAACCTTGTCTATGCAATCGGGACTGCTAATTTCTGCATCAGCATCCTTGTAACCCAGGACGTTGAACCTGAGTTCACTGGCTTTAGCTAAAACATGAGAAAGGTCAATTATATAATCATCCAAAGTAGTATTACTGCAAATGACTTTGTTAGAGGTCACAGAGAAGAACTCAATTTTTTTACTCAATCCACTGCCGCCAGGGGATGAATCATGGACTCCCATTGCCTCTCTGCCCAAAAACAATATGAAGTCGTGAATCTGTGAAATGGCAGCAGCCAAATCTTGGCTTATCATATTCACAGTTTCTATAGCTGGCTGTAATAAAGAAGCTTCCTTATCAGCAGTTTGCACACCATGTTCTAGACCAGATTTCCTTTCAGATGAGGCATCAGAACAGTGAACTTCCTTGGAAACACAAGTTACAGGGTGCTGACACAGAGAATCATGTGCTTCCAGTAGAACATGCTTAATATCCTCCAAAATTTTCCCCATATCTGCATCCTTGGGCACAGATTCAAATACCATTGAAAGTTTTGATCGGAGCTTCATCAATGACAGCTGGTCTATACGGGAGTCATGATTCGATACTGACAATTCCATGCTAGAGTATACCGGATTTTCTAATGCATTTAAGTCACGGTGCTGTTCAGACTGAAGATTTTTCTCGGTATTCACTTCTGATGCATCATGGTTTAGAATTTCAGGTATCATATCATTTGACAAGTTCCTGATGGAGCTAGCACCATTTGAATCATTTGATAGACAAGCTAACTTCTCCATCTCTAGAAAATCATCCATAAGCTCCAATTGATTTGAATTTTCAACCCTGTTAGATTTCCCATTGTTCTTTTCTTTCTTCAATTGGGAGAGTTCAGAAATCAATGATGTAGAACAAGACTCAGCGCAACTTCTCTCGTCATCATTTCCATCTTCAGACATGGAGGTCAAGCTCGGTGGATTGCTTGCATTTTGACTTGAAGAACCTTCAGCAGTCATATGAATGATAGATTTTGACAAACTTTTCTGTTGATTGCAGCCTTGCATATGTGCTTCTAAACTTTGGACCTTGCTAGCTGTCTTAGCACACAAATTCCTTGAAGCCTGCAATTCACTGTTACGCCTTGCCAAGGCTTCTTTGAGCATCTTTGTTTCTTCTTCCATTGCCAATAGCCGTTCAGTGAGAAATTCATTCTCTTTATGGAACTTTTGTGCATTACTAAGGGAAAACTCAGGCACTGGAGAGAGGTGTGGAGTAGAAGGCTTAACAGGAGACCCCCTCAGTCGAGTTTCTCCATAATCTCGGCCTAAATTCTCAACCTCTAGCTTCATTTGGGCCACCGCAGCCGGACCAGGCAACTTCTTCCTCACTAGACCACGTAATCTTTGGCATTCTGCTTCAAGCTTAACTATTTTTTTAACACCCTCCATATGCTGCTTGTTTGCTACTTCTGCAGACCTCATGCTCATGTTCTTTTCTTCATTCCGAATTTCCAGCTCTTTGGAAACAACGTGCAGTTCATATTTAAGGGAATTTATTTCCCTTTGGCATGATTCGACATCACTCTTCAAAAGCTCAATGTCAGCCTCAGCTTGTGACTTTTCTTCATTTATCTTGATTAGCATGTTTGAACGTTCCTGCAAAGATCTTGAAACAGCTGCATTGTCAGCAGCAGACCTGAGGAGGTCCTGGTCTAAGTTAGCTATCTTAACTTCAAACTCATGCTTAATTTTGTCCCACTGCTTGGTTCTAGTAAGAACCACTTCTTGCAATTTCTGTTCATGTTCTTCCTTCAAATTTCGTACCTGTCGCATGCACTCTTTAAGGGCACCATCTAAATGTGATGCCCTATCTTCAGCAGTGAGTTTGGCAAGTGTGACAGATTCTAGATGATTCTTCAATGCTAAAGCTTCTGCTTCAGCCTTTTCCCAACCTGTACAAAAGTACGTACCAATTTGAAAAGTTGAGGCTAATAAATTGAGGGTGACTCTATGATTAACCCCACAGGTATTCAACATGAACCAAGATTAGATCAGCAATATACCTGAGACAGCTTCTTCAGCAACTTTGGCATGCTGCTTTACCAGGTTTTCCTTGGTAGTCATCTCTGAATGAGCTGCTGACAAGTTTTCGTCCAATTCCTTGATCTGATCCTCCAGTTTCTGCACTTGTTCCTCATATGTCTTCACTTGATCCTCCAAACTATTCAGATGGGTATATGACTCCACAGAAATTTGAACATAGTTCGGTTTTTTGTAGTTATCCTGTTTTTATAAAAGAAGTAAACCACAAAGAGTAACTACGAAGCTCTTCAATGAAAAGTGTTTAATGACAAGAAGTTACTAAAAAACAATTGCCTTATCTATGCTAATAGTATCAATTTCCTACATGATACACATGAGTAGGACATATAAGATATCGTAAAAATAGAGGGGGAAAGGTAAACATGTCTCAATTCCGGAGTTTATATCTTGATAAAAAAAAAAAAAGTATTATCGGTTAAAAAAGTATTATCAGTTAAGAATATATTCATCTGATGGCAAATAACTCTAGTCTAATGAGCCTCACAAACTAGGCAGTTTGGAGGATCACGTCAACCAATTATTGCCAATAAACAAATGGCAGGCAAGAAAGATTGAAAACAATTCACCTGATCAGACAGAGCAGCAACCACCTTTTCAGCAGCTGATTTGTCGGAGCCTTTTTTCTTCCACGGCCAACTCCGTCGGTCCATCTCAGACTGTAAAATTTGCACAAATGTGAGTTAAAATAAAAAAGGAGCGGTTCAGGAATAATTGTTCGGTTTCAATCGGAGGATAAAAGAACAAAAGAGATACAACTGATTAATAGTATTGCCCTAGTCTCGAACCAAGCATTATTTTAAGCAGCTAAGGAATAACTAAACTTCGTAATTAGTAATCCTAGGCTGGAGTTAGTAGTTAACTTTTTCAACATTCCTACAGAGTTAACGTTTCCCATGCACATGGGGAATATAATATAGCAAGACCATGGATATGAGTATGGTTATACCTAGAACAAATGTCTTAAAGTTTAACTCAATTTTTATGTATGATATATATTCTCAACTGACAGATAGATTAGGAAAATTTATTGGACCGGACAGCACAAGATAGATTCAGCCAAGGCTTTCTTATTAAGGCATAATGTGTCAAAGTTGCGTTTTTGAAAGCCATGCATTAGCTATCAAATAAAGACATTTGAATCCCTTAGTCCTATTGTGTGCAATGAGACTCCCGTTGTTGAAACAGGATCTCTCAAGCTCTAAGCGATAAAACAGAGGAATCTTTCATAAGAAACAGATCAAATCTCTAACTGGCAAATACCCATGGAGGGAGAGAGAGAGAGAGAGAGAGAGAGATGTGAATGATGCTGGAGTAAATGGCTGTTCAATAGCTAGAGTAGTTTCCACACTCGTTGAGGAGTCCCATTTATAATCCCAAAAATTGAGCAATTAACTTCAAAACTTCGTCAAAGGTTCTTGAAGCAAGACTCACTGCACATGTTCACTCTAAGTTTTGAGAGTTTTGTGTGTCTTTCTACGTCACGACGGTGGCTTTTGTAATTCAGTGGCAGGCCGAGATCATTAAACCACTCGATGATATACAAAACCAATAATTCCGCTTCAGGTCGCAGGAAAAACTTCGAAGAAAAAACACTCGAGCCGCCAAAGTCAAATAGTGAAATAAGTCAGAGGCAGCCGGTGGTGCCGGGGATTTTCTTAGGTTTCAAACAGCGAAAACTCTTTATTCATAATTAGGATTTTTATTTCCTTTTCGTACATTTTTTCACGACAAAAAACAGAGCCCAAAACGCAGTTCCCATTTTTTTTTTAAAGTACATGTTTTTTTAATGGAAATAGTTACTCCAAAGTACAACCATTCAGAAACAAAAACAAAAAATTACAGACCGCAAGCACGGATAATGATATACGGTTCCAAATGTCCTCCCAAAAATTTATTTGTTTGTATTTGTGAGTAAGATAAGAAATTGTCTAGAATCACATAAACCATCGCGTCTTTGATATAAATCTGAAGTTATCAAACATCAAACAGAGAGAGGATTCCAACAGGGTTACATTGTATGAAATTGGTATGCATGCCAATGCAATGAGGTTAATTATCAAGATCTATGATTCTATCCGCAGGGCTATTTATTGCCGAAGATCCCGATACTCCCGAAGAAATTTCAGGACAATCGCAGAAGTTGTGGAATTAGAAACTGTATCGAGCACACTGAAATCATAAATTCAATTATATACATACTATTATTAGTTTATTCATCCAGTTTTAGAATGATTAATCCTGCTAAGCTAATTTAGATCCAAGATACTCAGATACACCATGAACAACTTCTAGATGAGTGGCACCGACACAAACTAGATAAAGAATAAGAAATGATAATTTTCGAAGTCTGATGTAAACAGAGAAAGAAAAGGGGAGAGAGAGAGAGAGAGAGAGAGAGAGAGAGAGAGAAAGAGAGAGAGTGAAGAGAGCACATAACCGGAACTTTGACGAAGTAAATGCCCGAATAGAAACTAGATGTTTTGAGAAAACAAAAGGGAAAGTTCAAAACATGAAAATAAAGAGGTGAATACAACAGATGATTCAGAGGTCCACCGATTCCCACATAGAGACAATGCGTTGCAAGCAAGCTTACCGAGTGAAATGCAGCTCCAAGAGATGTTCTCGGAGAATATAGCAGCAGTGGACGACGCTAGAGATGGCCGTGCTATTCAAGATACAGCAATGGAGATCCCAAATTAGGGTTCTCTGGAGAGAGAGAGAGAGAGAGAGACGGAGGAGATGGGGGAGTGGTGGTGGGAGGAGGTGGTGGTAATGGTGGGTGAAATATTCAGGACTTCGGTGTCACTTAAAAGGCAAGACGTTGGAAAAGCTCCAAAACCCATCACCTTTAAAAAGAATAATAATAAATAAAAATAAATTTCTGTTTTCTATTTTATTTTTTATTTTTTCCCGTAAATTGTGATAAAAATAAACAATATTAGAAAAATATTTACCCAAATGACTGTTTGATTGTGATTTAAAAATTACCAGAATCTTGGATGTTTATTAATCGGATGAAATTGGACGTATTTGCCCCTTGAAAGCTTGGGAATGGCGACAGGGTTCCCCCACGCTTGTGGCAGAAGCAACGGCTGAGCTGTACACGATATTTGCAAAGAATATTGTATGTTTTTTTACGACTTTGAACCACCGTCACTTACTCCACAGCTCATACGCTCGGTGTTTTGCCGTGCTGAGGATGCGCCGTGTACCGCCACTGCATGATACTCTCATGGTCCACAAATCAGGACCGTCCATTTATCCAGTTTCTTTCTTCTCACGGTTTTTTCAATATGAATCGAAGTGGGAATGAGTCAATGTTATCCTGCTAGAAAGAGGACAGAGAACAAATCAATTGAAAATATTTTTTGTTTCTTTTTATGGAGGTTTTAATAAATTAATTACGGTGACGCATGTAAAACAAAAACATAAATAAATAAATAATGCATTTAATCATATATTTAAAATGAGGGTAAGAGTTGTTTAATTTTTTTTAGCAATTTCGAGGAATTACCGAATGTGGGCTCAACGACTAAATAAACTTAATAATGGTGTAGTGTAGGGGATTGTCTGGTAGTAGTAACGTAGAAACGTTAATAGAAATTTAAAAAAAAAATTGTATTTATAGTTGTAAAATGTATAAATGTTATGTAATTATTTAAAAAATAAAAAGTGAATAAATGCATATTCTATAATAAAAAAAAACGAAAATGTTAATAGTAAATTTTATTTTTTTGAAATTATTTGTATAAATGTAATTTATTAGTTTGGTTAGGGGGTCTAATATTTAAAAGAAAAAAAAAAAAACATTGTGGAGAAAGAACGGGTAACATCAATCATGTTTCAAGATGGGTTGTTCGGGACGTGTTCTCTTTACATTTGTTGGTAGCCTTTCTATAAAGTAGTGGATATAAATTATAATTACTAATAAATAGACGATTAAGAATAAAAATGAAATTAGCGGCTTGCTTAGTTTCTGTACATTCGATATATAAATATATATATAAATAAAAGGATTGCTAGATTGCAGTATCCAAGAGAAGATTGCCTCGTCAATTTCTACAAATTAGGGGTTTATTTTCCTCGTAAAACTAACGTATAAAGTTTGTTTTCCATTCATAGCCAATCTGGCTTTCGGGGATTCTTCACCTACTGAAACGATAGTAGAAAGTGGGTGGTGAAAAATCAATTCCATCATTAAATATATATATATAGAGAGAGAAAGGAGAAAGAGAAAGAGCTCAATTTTTATAATTATTTTTAGGCTCGATGGATCATTTAACTTATTTAAAATTTATTATTAAATTTTTACAATTTTTTATATAAAATATAATAAATAATTTAATCTTTTTAAATCAAAATTTAATTTTTTTTTTAATTTCAAAATAATAATAATATTAAAAAATAATATTTCAATAATATTTTATTAAAATTTTTAAAGCTTATCTCAATTAATCAAATTTATGAATTGTACGCAACAATTAAACTATTCCCTTATTACTCTTAAATTTGTCAATTTGTTTCACATTCATACCAGCTCATTATATCATATAGATGAGATTATAAAACGTAAGCTTATAAAAATTATTTATCATTTTAAAAAACCTTTAAAAAATTCAATTATAATCCCACAGTTGAGCAAGGGGTAAAGAGATGTACGAGAAGTCCATTTTTAACTTCATAGTTTTGCATGACGTCTGAATCGGAACACTTTGTTTTATAATATATATATATATATATATATATAGTTGTATCTCCAATTGCATGTCCGCAAGAAACTAAACGATGTCAATTCTTGCATGAAACTAGTTCCCTAAAATGACAAACCGGGCATCAATCAAAGATGTTGACTTTTTCTTTAAATATTTTATTTTTTAAGGTACAAATACGAAAAATAAAAAATAGTACAATTCAATAGATTTTTTTTTAATTATATTTAAATGTTGAGAATATTTAAAAATATTTGTAAATAATAATAAAAAGTAGGTAAAAATACTAATAAAATATTAAATAATAATAAATAAAATAAATAATAATAATAAATATAAATATAAAGATAATTCTTTTTATAGTTCATATTTGATAGACTGAATTGCAGTCCACATAAAAATATTCTATTTTTATAACTAAATTAAATAAATTTTTCAAATTTTTCAAATTTTTTATTTGTATATAAAAGTGTTTTAATCAATTTTATTTTAAAATAGAGATTTATTTATTTATTTATTATTTAAATTATAAAGAAGTCTAATTTTTTAGATTGTATGTAATATTATCTTAAATATAAATAAAATATTAAATAATAATAAAGAAGATTAGATTAGAAAATGTTAGAAAGCTATTGACGTCCAAATCCTTCATTAGTCTAATATTAAAAATAAAAAATAAAGTGCGAAACGTAGCATAGAAAGTTAGTCGGGCAATTATTTCAGTACCACGCCAATTAAAATGTTACACCTCATTTCTACTGCTGGACTCTGATGAATAGGAAATTCTTATCCTGACGTTAAATAGTTTTAAATGTTTAATTATAAGGATTTCTTTGGAAAAAAAATGATAAGGATTTCGAAAATTTATATTTATTTATTTCGAATATAAAAATTAATGCGATTTGACTTTATCAGAAATAGATACAATGAGTCAGAGTAATAATAAATAAAAAGTAAATTTTTTTGGACAACTTTTGTTTAAAAGAAAAGAACAATTCTATTTATCACTTTTATATTTTATATAACTTTTTAATTTTTATTTATTTTCTAATCAAATATATAATTTATAGATGAATAATTAAATTAATTATAAAAATAAAATAAAATAAGTGTACATATCTGAATAAGAGTAACAAACCTAAAAAAAGAAAACTGTAAAAATCAAATTTCAAATAAAATATAACTACTTTTGTAAATGAATTTCTTTATCAGATAGAGGAAAAGAGAAAGAGAATATGCTATTTCTATCCAAAAAATAATTCTGACGATAATAAAAGGTGGAACAGCTATTTCTATCCAGAAAAAAAAAAAAAAAAAGTGCTACACCCCTCGAATGGGTATCAAATGTTGCAAAATTTTCACTATTTTTTATATATATTTAAATATTTAAAATAAATAAATATTATTATTAGAAAATATTTACTTAATCGTTAAATAAAATAAAATTTAAAAAAATTATTTTACAATTGGAGGCAAATTTTCGATAAACAATTCCTATACATAAAGCATTTCTCAAAAAAAAAAAAAAGGGGGTGGAATAGCTAGAACCGCAGATTGATGAGACAGCTAACTGTTCTTACTCAGTCCTTGAAAGGACAATATTTTTGCGTCTATCTTATCTATCTTACATCATAAATGCTAAAACTAGAGATCTAAAATTCATAAATTGATTTAATTTAATATAATTTATTATATTATAAATTTATTATAAAATAAATTAATTTTTTTAAAAGAATTACGTCAATTTAAAGATTTGTTTTTATATAATAATTCTCTTTATATATATAATATTTATCTTTTTTATTTAATTACTAAGGAGCTATATTTCAATAATATTACAAATTTCATTTTCTTCCTCAAAACTTATTAAAAAACAATAGCTCAATCTTTAAGAACGTCAATAGACAAACAACCTCATTAAAATTAAAAATTTTAGTCTAGCCATCGTTAACCAATTTAGGATCCTATATTATTTAAAATTATAAAAATAATAGAGAGAAGTCATATTCAAAAACACTTATTCACATAAATAGTATATGAGTTATTTACTATTCATATGAGTAAATATTTTTAGGTGTGACTTCTCCTTAACATGTCTCTTAAAATTAAAAAAATTTATTCATCATTTTTACTTCACATTAAATACTTAATTTTTTATTTTTATTTTATTAAATATGTGATATATAAATGATGTGTAGAAGAAGTCAATTAATTTAAAAAGAATAAAACTGAAAATATTAAAATAATAGATAGAAATAATGATTTTTTTTATAGAATTTTCTCTTAAATACTTTCGCGCTCTCTCTCTCTATTTATAAATGAGCTCCATTATTGATTAATATTACTAATTAGTATGAGGCTGTACCGATTTTCAAAATATTTAAAATATCATTGTGTATAAATTTAACTGGCTTTTATGTGGCCAGGTGAATAGCAAGAATCTTTTATTCCATTCCATTTTATTTTATATTATTTTAATATTCAAAAACTATAAATATAAATATTATTTTAATTTTAAATCTTCACTTTTTAATTTATAGACTTCAAAAAACATAAAAACAAAAATAAATAAATTCTAAAACAAAAATTATATTAACAAATTTTTTCTAACAAAAATATTAATTTTTTTTTCTCTCTATTCTTTCTCAAAACTCCTTCACACATTAACTAAAATTATTTTTTTTATTATTTATAAATTATTTTACTACTATTTATAAATATTTTCATTTCATCTCACTATCCAAAGGAGTAGGTTAGGGTTTTTTTTAGTTTATTTAAACTCAAGTCATCTAATTTAATTATTATAACTTTTTCAAATTTTCACATAAATTAAAATAAACATTTCAAAATTTTTAAATTTCAAGACAAAAATAATATTATAAACATATATTCTAATACTATTTTATTCAAATTTCAATTTTTATCTTAACTCAACTAAAAAAACAAACTTATTATTAGGCTTAGTTTTGTTTCACAAACTTCCTTTAAAATCATCAAAGCTCGTCCCATTTCATCTAAACATCCAAATATTTTTTAAATGGATATGTTTTTTAATTTCATATTTTTAATTTTTTATATTTAATTACTACTAAATTATTATAATTCCCACAAAATTTTAAATAAAATACAAAACAAATATAATTTTTTAAAATTACAAAATAAAAAATTAGATTATAATTTAATTTATAATTTATATTCTTAACTTTTTCTATTTTCTTAAATTAATTTAAATATTTTTCAATTATTCATAAACTATTTCACTAAAGGCATTTGCTCACCTTGTCTGATTTGGAATGCTCTAACCAGCCCTAGTGTTTTGGGAGAGGAAATTTTCGTCGATGAATTTTGACGGCGGTGATTTTACCATCACCGTACATTCCGGATCAATTTTATCGACCTCTGGATACGAGCTACAGTGAGTCAAAATTTCTCGGCCCAATTACGAAAGTCCACGTGAAGTTGTCAACTGATTACAGCCGTCAGAAGACAAGCTCCATATAATACTCAATAAAATGGTGGCGCGTATATACCACCGTAAAACATTACTTAAAAACATCTACTGAGAGGGTTATTATATTTAGAAAGAGATGTCATAAGTTTAATTTTATAAATTTATATAATTTATTAAATTTATTTTATAATAAAATTAATTTTACCAATTAACAGATCACGTGAAACCATACAACACTACAGTAACTTAATCTTTTGAGAAATGTTATGACAGGAATTATTTGGTAAAGAAATGATAAGATTACAAAAGGGCGCGGGGCCCTGCACTTGTAGTAGCGCATCGAAGATAAGGCGTATAAAAAGTACGTAGTCCCCCCACTAAATACATAGTGGAGCAGAGCGGGGTAGAAAAACACAGAAGCATCCAATGATGTCAAGAAAAAAGACACGTGGTCCCTAACACACACACACGTATCGGTGTTTACTACATTTTAATGAAGTGGGGACCAGCTGTCCCCACTCCCCTAAGAGCTTCATTGGCACGTGTCGGCAGAAAGCGACCACGTTTTACGGAACCCAGATACTCGGGTCTTGACTCTGGATTACCGAAACGGACAGCGTCGGCAGAGAGAGGAGAGATCAAAAGTAGATACATACAGTAAAATACTTTAATATTACAAAAATTACATAACAATAAACTAGTTTGATATAGAAAATTGTTAAATCTCCTTATCAGACTTTCGGAGGATTTCTTTCAATATAACAAATAAATAAGTTTTTTGGTTAGTATTGAAAAAATATTTTTTAATCGTATTATGATTTTTTTTAAACATTATTTAGGAATATAAAAAATTGTATGAAAAAAAAAATTATACTTATCAGAAGAAACTCATGCTACATTTCTCAAGGATGAGCACTACTCTTTAAATATATCTTATTATACGTCTAGATAATAAAATTATTTTATTTTATTTTATTATTATAATTTTTTACATATTTATATAAGAAAAAGGATAGATGTCATCGTGAACTTAGTTACTTTGAAGAAAAATAAATATATATGAGATTCATATAAAAATAAATAAATTTTTTTAATAGTGGACTTTACTTTTTTCTAAAGCGACTGCATGCAACTCTATAATTATATATAGCATTATTTTTTATATAATGTATAATAAATAATTTAGATTTTTTAAATTTTACAATAATAATAATAAATTTAAACATAATCTTTAATAATTTCTTTTTAACTTTTAAGTTAATCTAAAATTATTTTATTTTACTATATAAACCGTACGTAAAAAAATATAAGTGATGATAAATTTAGTTTCTATTTAAATTGATATATGAGATGAGTTAAAATGAAATTTAAAAATTGAATAAATTATTATTAAAATATTATTTTTTAATAATATTATTATTTTGAAATTTATAAAAAATTAAATTACAAATTGAAAAAATTAAATTACTAAATTATATTTTATATAAAAATTTTAAGAAATATAATAATAAAATTAGTTCTTTAAATTCAAATGAGGATCTAGGCTTGGATTAGGAGATGATATGAAATAATTTTTAAAAATTAAATAAAATATTATTTTGTAATAATAATATTATTTTATAATTAAAAAAATTAAATTATTTATTATATTTTATATAAAAATTTATAAAAAAAAAATCATTTTGACCCCACCACACAAAAGCAAAACTCGGTCTCGAACATCAGTCATTTATTGAAGTGAAAAAAAAATAATAATAATAATTCTAAAAGTAAAAGTAATTTTTTGCTTCTGACGAATGTGAACTTCACAACTGTTTTAGATTTTTAATGGCGTCAAAGTCGTCGACACCCCGTGTCAAAGCACTTTCATTGAATTGTCGGTATTTTAGTCGAATTTGACTTTTAATTATTTTATTCATATTAGTCTTTATATTAGATTAATTATATTTTCATTATATAATAATAATTTAGTTTTAATTATTTATAGTAAATATTTATATTAAATTATTCATTACATAATAATAAATAATTAGCAATTAAAATTTTAATTTTTTAATGATCTATATTCTAATTAAATCATAAGTTAAAAAAACTAATCAGTAATCATATTCTATTTAATTTAAATTATTAATTAATAATTTAAAAAAATCTACTAAATAAAATAAACATTTGCATAAATATAAACATTTAAAAATTAATAAAATAGATATTTACATGAATAGAAGATAAAATAGATTAATAAATAGATATTTAATTAATATAAAGTAATTATCAAAAATATAAATAAATTTGACAGTATTATAGCTAAAGTCCAAAGATTTGGACATCTTTTAGACTCTAGCTAATCCAATATGGCCTTATTTTAAGATGTCCAATGAGAGACGTACTCTCAAGATAGTGAAGGAACTTTTGATAACAGTTTGGAAAATTGTTTTTTTATTTTTTAAATTCCCTATTTCACCATTTGTACTCATAATTTATTATCTGATATATCTTAATAATTTACATCCGGTTAAATAAAATATATATATCAACAAGTATAGTATGATATTTTAAATAACAATAGAGTTTTTTCACATACTCTTAATTTTTATTAAACAGTTCAAAGTTTTACTATTTTTACAATTTTCATTTTTAAGAAATAATTTAAAAATTATATCATTGCTGTTCATTAGAATGCATGTACTGGAGTGATAAGATAAAATTAATGTTAGATTCAATACATTTATAAAAAAAAAAAAAAGAGAAATCCATCATTAAATTAAAGATAATAATTTATTTACATGAATTTTAGATTTATTATTTTTTAAAGTGGGCGTACAAAATTTACACAGTAATCTAAAACTAATAATAAGATGTAAAGAACTCAATAAAAATTAAGAGGGTTTTACTTTATTTTTGTGAATATTAGACCAACAACACGTCCTTTCTTTGAAGTGAGAATGTACAAATCAATCGTTGGCAATTATGATCTCTCTTTTTAAAAGTATGTTAAATCATTACATTCGCCTTGTAATGCGTCCAACGCAAGGATTTCATGCGGGGATAGCGGTGCTAGAACTTAGTACATTATTGAAATTTTGGTGGAGAATATAGGTTATAATTTTAAGATTTGTAGTTTATAATTTAAATAATAAGTTTTATATTTTAAAAATTGTTTATTGTTTGATAAATATTTATTTAAAGCGTTTTTAAAATTATTATAATAAAAATTTTAAAATATACCATTATTCATAAGAATTTTTTATAAGATTTTCAATTTAGTATTATTTTCAATTTAACTGTTTAAAATATTTTTAAAAAAAATTATCAAACATGTCATTTAAATAAAAAATAATTTTAAAATTTGAAATATAACCCTGAACAGGCTCTTAGTCGAAGTGCCTAACTAATTCCCCCATCTAGCACATAAATTGACTTTCTGCTTAAACTTCACACTCTTATTCAGTGCTAACCACTTCAATTAGAACAAAAATCATGCTTAATTGGTGTCTAAACTGGCACTTAAGCAACATGCACATAGATCAATTCGATGAAAATTCTTCAAGCGAACTAATTTTATTACGCACGTTTAATGTTGCTTATTTTCTTAAAATTTAATAATTAGTCTCTATTTTAAAAAAGAACATGAATAATACTCTTTAATTTTATCATGGCCGCATTATATTTTTAGTGATTTTATATATTGGCCATTAAAATATAAAATATATACTAAAATGTGATACATGATGATCAGTTGTTGGAGTGATATTATTACATAACATCGTTTTGTTTTTTAAGAAAAAATACTTCACAACAAATTAATTAACATTGAATTAATGTCATTAATAATCCAATGCTACGTACGTACCGTTATAATTCTGGGGGGGACAAAATCTCTAGAACTTGAAATAAAGTGCTAACAAATGAAAATTAATTAAACATTGTCAGGAGTGATGGCTATTATATCATATCAGCCGTGATGTCAAGATTTCCGCTGAAAAATACTGCAAAGCTAGATTAAGATTAAATGGCTCTATATATCATGTAGGTGCTACTGCTAGTTCTGAAAAAACAAGCTAACCACTGAATTTGAATTAAGGACTTTCCAAGCATTATGAATGATTAATCCCCACCAATCCACGATATTTGTTTTGAAGTGCGGATCACTTTCAGTACGTACATCCAGGTCGATGGTTGTTCTTTCTAATTATTATTGTTCAATTGAAACTATACATATAAGATTAATTAATTATATATAAATACGACTTTGACGATATGTAGAGACTGTGACAGTTCAATTAATTATTAAAGATTAATAATTACATACATACAAAGAAACTTTAATTAATTTACGTTTCTTTTTTAATTCATGTGGTGGGGCTGAGTTTTCTCATGTGATGGAGGTTTACGTGGCGTTTGCTGCATTTCCTAATATCATGACTTTAGTGAAATCACTAGTGGTTTAGATGTCACCGTTGCATTCCAAAAGGGCTATAGTCATATATATATATATATATATAATATGTATACAGTAATGTTAATTGATTCGATATCTGAATTGTAAAGGGGAAAAAGGATATATAGAAGGAATGAATCCATTGGAAGCTTCTTGAGTGGCATCGATCCTATTTGCAAAAGGAAAGTCCAGTTTGCCAGCTAGCTAAGCTAGATCGATCCATTTATATATGATTAATCATTATTATTATTGCACGCATCCCCATATATTGATGATCAGATTGGCAATGGCACCATTGGCGACTTTATTTAGACTTTAAAAACTATTAATTAGCATGATCACCTGTAGATTAATATATACTTTTTGTTTTATTGTTTGGATTGATGCATGGATCAAGATTATCCAAACTTAACTTATCCATTGCACCTGTTTCTTTGAGTGGGTGGCGGGAGAACGAGCCTAATGCTATTTAATTACATTTCATGACCTAGCTGTTACAATCTGATCTTGGATATTTCGTGCAATATGTGTTATATATATTTGGGTATATTTTATGATGGTGAGATTATATGATTATTTAAAAAAATAAAATTAAAAGAAAACGTAATGATCAGACTATTAAACACCACACACGTATAACAAATATACATAAATTGATGTAGTTTGAATCATTAGATCTGTTAAATTATAAAATTATCTTAGACAGTAAATTAATATAAAGTATCAAATGAAGTCATTCAAATTTTTTTTTTAATAATTGTAGCACTTCTCTCTATATAAATACATGATACAATTGCATATGGTTATTTGTGTTCGATCCCATGAATCGTTATGATCTGAACTTCAAGGTTGAGGTGAGCCCATTCCATATGATCTTAACATTATATATAGTTGCGCGTGCATAATGAGCCCATTTCATAAAACAACTTTAAAAATATAATAATAATGATAATAATTTAATATTATTACTGCGTAAAACTTAGTTTGTAATTATTAATATTATTACTTTAATAAATTAACTCATCCACTAAAAGAGTTGGCAATATTGGCTCATCTCAACTCCAATTCGAAAGTACAGCGGTTTGGATTAATGTTTTCAAGGGGACGTACGCGTAAATTTACGCATAAAATATCTTAATTAAACGTCAAAAGACGTGTTAAAGTGCGAACATGGTGATATATATACATGTGGAAGTTGGAACACCTGAGTTGTATGTCTTCTATGTCGACGTACAAATATCATATGCATGTACGCAATTGGGTATATACATATACCCAAAAATGAAAATAAAATTAAAATTGAGATTTTCTAAAATTTTTATATTGTGACTTACATTTGGATGTTGAGTTGAATTGATAAGATGAGTTGAATTCTTTATAAATAATAATTAATTGAGAAGATGAAATAAGTTTTATGGAGCTCATTTAAGATAAGTTTAAGATGTGTTTAGATGTTGATATAAGTTTTAAAATATTTATGAAAAATTAAACGAAGTTGTGAATCCTATATATAAAAAGATTTTGAGTTAAAATGAATTTAATAATTTGAAATTAGGCGTAATTTAAATGTTAAATTCAATTTAAAATTAGATTAAACTGAATTAATCTCAATACATCATATTGTAACTTGACTTTGCTCGGCTCCGTATACAACTGAATCGTTTGGATGAAAAATATGTTCCATTTGTTTTTTTGGCTAAAATGGGTGTAGGAAGTAATTCGAGTTGAGAACCAGACATAAAAGGCCTACAAGAATATGTATACGCTCTCTTAGGGCTTGATTTGGATAGTGACTAGTGAGTAAAGATTAAATGAGAGTTAGTTTATATACAATATTTAAATAGGATTATAATGTAGTCCTTTATTCAAAATTGTAAATAGAATTTATTAAAAGTTAAATAAAATTTTATTAAAATGTTAGTTATTAATCTTATTTTTATTTTAAGATTTAAAAAAAATTAATTTTTATTGTATTTTGTTTGAAAGTTTAAGAAAATTATTTAATTTTTTTAAAAATAATTTATTTAACTTTTAACTTTTATTTAATTTCATCACATTTCATCAGTAAAAACAAAAAAAAATCATAAATAAATGCTAAACAACTTGAGAATAATCTAAATACTATTGAGCCAGTACTATTCTTAATAGAAAAGGCAAGTATCCTTAATACTTCATTATAAAAAAATAAAAAGAAAAAATCATATACTTTTATCCATAAGATTTAATCTCCAACTAATTAAACAAACGAGACAACGCGATTGATCTAGTGGAGATGAATAGTTAACTATTCTAAAAAATTATTTGTAAGAAGGAGAGGAGGTAGTGGTGGTGAGTGTGACATGGGATAAGATGATGAGAATGATTGCTAACATGCAGCCTCATATAGGTTCTATCTTTTTGTGGGAATTTTCAACTTGTTGCTTTGCTTTGTGGGTACGAAAGAATTTTATTTATGGGTGTGAGGGGTTACAGTAATACTCTAGACCCAAAATTATACCATTTGGGGACCCACCTCCACACACATGAAGACAGCTTTAGTCCACCCACATATATACTCTGCAATTCCAGTGTAACCAAGTTTCTTTTTCCCACCTCGGATTCTGTTTGCCTTTGGTACTTCTTCAGGTGATCATGTGCTATTTTTTTACCCTTTCGCCTTTCGCCTTTCGCCTTTCTCTTTTACTCATTATCATCATCATCTTGCTTCTCGTTTATCTTTTGTCTTGAGCTGAAAAAAATAAAGTACAACTTAAATAGTTTCTTTTTTCCAAAGGTTGCACCAAAATCTACCATTATTCCATCTCAGACCATCGATTCCGATAATTTAATGGCGCACCCTTTTTCTCTAAAAGTCTATTTGTTACAAGTAGGATTTATAAGATTTAGAGTTGTACTACCAGTCCAAGTTTAATTAGGTTGTGCAAATTTTGGAGAACACTTTCTAAAAAAGTGGATTTCATTAAATAATATATATTATATTTCTTTATATTTTTTCGTAGTAATTAGGTCCATTATTTTACAAAGGGACAACATGAGATTTGCAAATATGAGAGATTTGTACAATTTATTACTTGCGATACTTCTATTGATTGTTAGTTTTTTTTAATGTGTTTCTCATTTTAATATACATATTTCACATTTCTATTTATGCTCTTATACTCTTTATACGACATTATTCATCAGTTCTTTTTTTTTTTTTTTTAATTTTAGGAAATAAAAGTTGAACTAATTGTTGATAATCCACATCAACATAGTCCAATGAGACTTGCATATATATGTTAGCTCTGAAAAATCAGAATTGATCATATTGATATGAGCAGGTTTGGGGTCTCAAAAGTTAGATGAGACACAATTAAAATTTGTATCTTATCTCATCTTATTCTTAAATATAATTCAAATACAAGATTTTCAAACTAATTATTACAAGTTTATTAAACTAATCATGCATTACAACATTTTCGAACTTTCAAATAAAAATAATTTCAACTTTTAAAATTCTCAAATAAAATTATATTCTTATAACAATTTAACTTTATTATATTTTTATTAACTTTTTTCTTTCTTTTTTCAAAACCCAACAAATACTCAACTCATGCTAGCTCATTATTATTTATAATCTTACTACTATTTACAAAAGTGTCATCTCATTTCTTCCCAAAACAGCCCTATTGTATCGAGATCAGGATTAATAGACGTATATAGGGTGAAGCTCTCCTCCATTCTACATACCACATTTTCATCCTATTATAATGAAGTGACATATTATCAACTTTTGGATTTTTCTTCTTAAGAAGTGTTTATCCAAGGGTGTTAACAAGTATATTATTTTATATTATATAACGAAAATAGAATGAAAGTATGGTATATAATATTACTCTTTAAAAGTATTTCATATGTCCTTTTAGCTCATGAGAATTCGTATTTTTTTTTTCAGCACAAATTTTAAACTTAGATTTTTTTTTAAAACTATTGTGCAAAAATGTCATGCTCCCTAGCGACACTTATAATTTTTGTTGATGAACTGAAGAAAAATTCTCTAGAGTCACCTATCATTTATACGGGTTAATTGAGGAAAATCTTCTCCAAGCGTTTGAATGAAAAAATCTGTCTGTTTCATAGTTATATAAAATAAGAGCAGTATTATTCTGCTGTTTGAGTAATATCACTTATTGTTATACTAAATAGTATAAATTTTAATCTTTATTTATTATTTATTATTTTTTTATTCTAATCATTTTCAAATATTTTTAAAAATATTAATATACTAATAAGTAAAAATAAAATTAATAAAATAAAATAAAATGCATGAAATATTAAAAGGAGATAGCAAACTTGGTGTACTGATGTACATGATACTAACATTTTTCATAAAATAATTCTCATGATTATAATAATGGTACATTGAAATTACAAAATGAGAATATATATATATATATATATATTTATATGAAAGAGTAATTATTTCCTAACGTTGAATGAAAAGGAGTGAGGAAGAAGAAAAGTAAGGGAATGTGATCCTAGCCCCTAGGGCAGCTTGTAGGGTGTAAACCCGGGGAAGGGGAAATCATGGCTATGATGTTTATACTTTATATATGGATACAATGTTAAGAAATATTTATCGGATTAAATATGTACTGTCATGATAGATTATATGTATGGATATATATATATATATATAAATAATGGAGAGAAGTCTTGTCCAATAGTACTTATTCATATAAACAGTGATATATACTGTTTATATTACTGTTCACATGAATAAGTGTTCTTCCTAACATATCTTATATATATATATATAAAATTATATGACCCATTCATGTCGTTGAAGTTGGGAGTATGGTTTATAGTTATACTTTGATTTTTGATACATGCATTCACTCCCAGTACATGTCGCCAAAGTTTTCCCTTTTGGATTTTTTACCTTTCTGATTTAGTGCTGCTGCTACTTCAAACACACACGTACAACTGCACTACATCAAACATCTGAACATGTCTACTCAAATGACAAATCTGAAAAAACCTTGATGATGCACAGTTCAACAAAATTATTAATAGGTGTTTGATCTCTTATTCCTTCAGCATGAGTTTCAAAACTCGGAATCGTTCTACAATATATCTCATTATATATATGTTTACTTTTAATTAATAATTTTAATAATACTTTTAAAAAAATTGTTTTAGTTATATATAATTTTTTTTTATAAAAATAAATTTATAAATAGACGTAACTCATTACAATACATTAGATTTTAAAATTATTTTTATTATAAAATATATGATCTAATATATTATGTGAAATTATACTAATTTATAAATTTACTTTCGTGATTTTTTTTTTTATAATAGTATATAATACTTTATAAGTTTCAAATTTCTAACATATAAACAAGTGAAACGTGGTAATGATCTGGCATTTAGAGAAATGTTTCATTCATTAACAGATTTCACATAAATAAATTTATAAATTGACTTAATTTGATATTATATATTAATTTATAAAATTATTTTTATTATAAAAAAATTTAATATATAATATAAAGTAATTATATCAATTTATAAATTTATTATAAAATAGACTGCATCAATTCTTTAAACTTTATTCCAGTTATTAAAGTTGAAAAGTGAAATGATTCTGTCAGAGCTCATTCCGCAAGGTTTTCCTAAACTTCGTCTATTTTTTACCCCGCAATAAAGTCCATTAAAATGGAAAGAATCTAACTTCACAGAGGAATGTATGCACACAAAACGACAACAAAACGAAACGAAACAACTTGATCACTGTCAAAATCACTCGATAGATAACATCGATCATTATTTTCGCAGCTGTAAATTTTTATGGTTGTCATTGATTTATAGATCTTTACTCATGATGAGAAATCATTGCCTCATTGGAGCAATTTCTTTTTTGCCATTTTCTTTTCTTTTGGTAATTCGTTGTTGAAACTAATCTTCCTTCTTTACCGCTTTTTCTTTGTGTAATGATTGTAAGTAATCCTGGGTTTTTCACAGTCCGGACAAGACAAAGGTAACGACAAACATATATTTTTTTTTTTAAATTAAAAATTAAAAATTAAAAATTAAAAAGGAATAATTTAGAGTAAAAAAAAGGAAAGGAATAAATTATTACATTATCTTCATGCTTTTGGCCATGGAGATTTGGCAGTTGATGGACTGAAAATGAAGTGAACGTCTTTCTTGTTTTGGTCGAAATGAGGGACAACCATCACGTCATACATGGACGGGAAGTTGCAGATCATCATCTGGTCGTTGAACCTCCCAGAATGGTAGTCTGTTTTTTGTATTTGTTTTCAACTGTTTAGTAGTTTTGCTTCATAACATACTGAATAACCATACGGAAACAGAGAAAGGTCCCCCCATGCTAGCCTCAATGGCTGGCTCGTGACCATACGTACGTCTCAGGACTATGAGCCTGTTTAGAATTGCTTTTTAAAATTCAAAAAATATTTTTAAGATTTAATTGATTAAATTATTTTTAAATAATTAAAAATATTTTTGTAAAAAATAACATGTTTAATAATTTTATAAAAATATTTTAGTCATTTAAAAAAAAAACCTAAAAATCAAAATTTTCAAAAAGTATCAAATTAAAATTTTTATCAAAAAATTCATGTAAATAACTATATATTTTAAAAGACTATCGTAACTAATTCTGAAAAATATTTTAAATATATAGATTCTAAACAGTAAATGACTTTTTAGTAGTAGAACTTATTACATTAAACTTAACTATAAGTCTTAAGTAATATTTCTCATCACAATCTTAAACATGTACTATATGCCTCATCTTACTTCTCATATCTCAATGATATATCTTGACTCATCAATGATTGAGGTTTATTATTTTTTAAAAAAGTATTGCTACATTAACAAAAAAAATTACACAGAAAAAATTTTACATATTGATATAATTTTATCTGATATATTATATCTGTTTTATAATAAAAGTTAATGTTTTAAATATCGTATCGGTGAATATACCAGTCAAAGCATAAGAACTAAATATTTCGATACCGGTATCGTTTCGTGTACTGTTTTAAACTAGTCTATACATAAAATAAAATTATATATATAAAAAACATATATAAATTATATTTTAAAATAATAGTCAATATATAAATAAATTATATATGTGTAAAATTCTAGTCTAAATTAGAATAATAAAAAATAACAAAAAATATTAAATGCTAAAATTCGATACGACTAGTATAGGCATGGCCTGTACGACCGAAATATCGATCGGTACGACCAGTATTTAGGTCGGTACTAAACAGACCTATTTTTATATTGACCATTGTTTCGTGGGCACGGCATATGTCGGCTATACCGATCGGTACAGTACGAAATTTAAAATATTAATAAAAATAATTTTATAATCTGACGAATTATATTAATTTATATTAATTTATAAAATTATTTTTATATAATTTTTTATGATGAGAATATTTTTTTAAAAACTAATAATTGATGGAAAATGAAACTTTTATTCGTCGTTATTATACTCTTGTCAGAAGCCAGTGTGTTAGGGTTGGCTCACAGATGAAATGCTCGTAGAACATAAAAGACGCCAAGCTAAAAGCCAGTAATAGATGACAAGTGCACGGGCACAAAGTGGTTCAGAGACTGTTTTTGTAGACTTTATGGGGATCGATGCCCAGAATCCAATTCCAAACCCAACAATGTTGTTAGGCAAACATGCCCCATAATTGTAGCCTTCTAGTTGTAGCCTCGTCATGGGGGATGCTTCTTCTGTGTGGGCGGCAAGTACCACCTAGTCCTGTCCTGACCTGCAATCTTGGACACAATACTGCAACGTTTTCGGCTCACATGATGTTTTCCATCGAAAATGCTTCACGTGCATGCAGAGCTTTTTAACCTGGGGGTAGTTAGTCTTTTATTCTCTACCCTTATTTACTAGTCCAAAGAAAATGTTAATCCATGAAGAAAATTTCACTTTATTTTAAAAAGAGCATGTCTTGAATTTTATAAAAGACATTGTCTCTTCTTTTTAATAAAATTTTTAAAAAAATAATGCATAAATTTTTTCATAGTATTAGAATCAAATCTTCCAGTAATATACTCTATTTATAGTATTATTTTATTAAAGAAGTGAAAATTGTGTATTCTTTTCTTAATAATTAAAAATATGAAAAAACCACCTAAAAGAAAATTAGCATGATCCCTCTTGGAATTAGCATTTAGGCAGTTTTACTGTTCCATCAAAAACAGCAACTTTGGAAAAATTTTTGCAACTAATATTGCGCTCCGTTTTGGGCAAAGAAGGAATTATTTAACTTGAACTCACTCGAGGCCCAAACGGGTGCCCATATCCACGAGTATCTCTGGCAGAATCTGTTGCATTTTGCTTTTCTTTGGGTTGGGCTTCTCGACCTGAAATATCATCAATAGAGGTCGGAACATCACGGCCTACAAGTTTAAGCTCATGAATCTGAAATAAAATTCGACTAGTCTGTCTCGTGTATAAATATAGAAAAATGTTTTAGCAATAAATAAAGTTATAAAATTAAATTTATAAATTGAAATGAATTAATTTGCTATGTTATAAATTTATTATCCTCCTAAAAAAACTCAAGATATAAGTCTTTATTGAAATAATTGGTGCAAATAAACTTTTACCTGTGCATTTCATATATTAATAAACAAGCTTGAAAATTTTGATTTACGTTGTAACCTAATTTGCATCAACAGGTTTAAGAAGGAGTTGATCGAAACATTCGAGTTGACTGCTCGAGCTTGTGAGCGGGCAACCTGAGAACATGAACCTGCAAGTGCGCGCATTATCAAACAGTCCAAAATCTGGAAGCCAATCCTGCCTAATCTAATCTTCATCTGCTCCAAATTTTGATTAGGCCCAACACCAATAGATAAAATCTTCCTTCTTCTGCTAAAAAGAACTTAACTTTCGTGTTCTTTGTTAAGATATAATAAAATTTGTCTCTTTCTATCAGTTTAAATTTTAGGACAAATAGTGATTTTAAACAATATCAAAATAGAAATTTTAAATTCAAATCATGACTCTATACTCTACGTCTTATTTAATTAAATATTTCACTTATTGAATATATTAATTAAGAAGAAGACTGACCCACAAATGAGGGTAAGTATTAAAATATAATAAAATATGTCTCTTCCTATCAATTTAAATTTTTAAAACAAATAATGATTTCACATTCTCCAAACCGAACATGCTTTAAAAGAAAGCGATAATTTCCCAATACCACTGGTTTTACTGCTCTCAACTTGATTTACCAACCTCCTCCCATTCCAAGTGTTTGACACTCGGACTCAAATCCCTAGCTACATAGCATTGATTTCGACAATCATTTTCAAACGCTAGGATGTTAACAGTCAACATTTCACATGGAATGGGAAATGCCGGGCTACATAACATTAATTTCAATAGCCATTTTTAAACGCTAGGACATTAACAGTCATTTTCAACAAAGATTTGTCTTTTGTATGCAGTGGATGGGCACAATATCAATGTCATTCAACATGAACATAGGATTTATGCAATGATGCTCAATTGCTGCAGAACCGCTTCTGCTGCCCCCACTGAGGTGCCAACAAAGGATTTGTGTTTTTTAATTTAACTGGAAAATTATCCATCTTTGCCTTTTACCTGATAATCAATATGCTTTGGTGCAATGACCCATTATTGAAATTAAGAGATTAAGAAATTCAAGAGATAAAGTAATTTGGAGAAATCTCACCACACTACTTTCTGGTTGTGTGAGTATGTATTTATATATAACTTTCAATCAATTTACAAAAGAAAGTTACAGTGAATAATATTGTAAACATGCCTGCTATTATGCAGGGCTTAATCATAAGATTTTGGCATAAAGATGGTAGTTGTTATTGTTATCCAGATGACTAACATAAGATGGAGAGTGAATTGGGTTATATTATAAAATTAATACTTATAAATTAAATATACAATATAAAATATAAAATACAAACAAAATATAAAGTAACAAAAAATATAAAGAGTAGAGTAAGAAAAAGCAAACTCGGTATTTTTACGAGGTTCAACCCCACTGCCTACGTCCTCGCCTCAAGCTACCCCTTGAGGATCCCAAATTCACTAGTCAATCTCCTTTAGGTGGAGATAGAAAGCTATTACACATTTAAGCAGCATCGCTCCAAAGAATCCGTGTAGAACACCATCTACACTTCCAATCACCTCACACTTGGTGATTCAACTATTCTCTGTGTAGAATACCTTTTACACACATAAGGGTTATACTCACCCTCTTACTGATACGAGAGTTGATAGTAGGTAGACTATCAAAGTACACTCCTCAATGAGTGAGATATAAAAAATACAGCGCAATTTATATTTCTCTAAAAAAGAACAAGAATTAAGGTTCAAAACTTTAGAAAATAGAGAATGAGAGTTTTGAAAAAATGATGCAAAACTTAGCAATAGATGTGTAAGTTCTTATTGTTATTTTTGCAAAACTTGCGTGAGCTATTTATAGGCAAATGAGTCTTTATATTCAAATTTGAAAAAGTTCACATATCAAATAAGAATACTATTCACTTTTCAAAAGATTCAAATAAAAGCATCTCCTTTTTATATTTGTCAAAGACAACTCCATTCATTTTTCAAAAAAAAAATCATCTTTTTTCAAAATGAGCATGATTTATTTTTCAAAACAAATCATCTTTTTTTTTGCATATGTCAAAAAAACACACAACCACCTTTCAAGATTTTCAAACAAAATCATCTATATTTTGTATTTGTCAAAAAACACACAACCAACCTTCAAGATTTTCAAACAACACATGCACATGTTAAAGATGACAATCAATTATCTTACAAATTCAAATCTTTATGCATATGTGGAAAAATAATAATAATTTTCGAAATTAAATATTTTAATAAAGTTATGCAAATATAAAAAATGTAATTTGATGCTTTAAGAGAAAATATTAATTTTGAACCTTAATCCAATTTCAAATTTTAAGAGATGTACAAAATTACTCTATGAGCTTTATTTGTAGACTTGTTCTTCTTTTTGCTCATGCTTAATTTCTTGATGTGCTTAGCTCTCTTCATGCATAGATAATTTGAGCTTGAAACTTGAATTTATTTGTTATCATCAAAATCTATATGTAGATACGAGACTTGAAACCTTGGATTCAACAGTTATGCTAAACATAAATATAGAATTTCTGTTACAATATTGTTGTCATGCAAACTTGATTAGTCAAGGATTTGCTTGACCTGTCTTGTTGACTTGGTTCCGTGATTGCAAGAGCGATATTAACAATTTGATCTTCCATGGAGCAATGGTTGTTTTGCTTATAAATTTTGATAACTCCACAATTTTGTTTGTGAATACATTACAATTATCTCTTTTTCTCTTATGAGTGCTTTTTCATGGAGAAGAAAATCAAAGTTTTGCTTACTGCTTTGATCATGTTGCTCACTAATCTTTCTTTTACTGTTGCTATTTTGGAAGGTAATGCTTACATCTAATCCCTTTTTGGTTGACTTTGATTTATGTTTTGAGCTAGTTAATTGTGCTTCTTATTTTGTTTTGCAATTTTCTTGTAGTAGTTTTGTTGATGTCGAAAAAATCGGTCAACAGGCTAGTACAGGAGAAAGAGTCATTTTCGGCCCACTGGTAGGATTTGGGTTTTGTTCGGAGTCGTTTAAGGCTCTCGACAAGATTCTGGTGCGGCTGGCACGTACATTAATAATAGATAAAATAATAGGAATATACATCATATTTACGTGGTTCGGCGTGAGGCCTACGTTCACGAGAGTTTGGAGAAGAGAATTCACTATAATGTATATTTTACAGTCTCTTATATCTTATTGTACAGGCTAAAATATAGACATCAATAGAGGAAATTTCTCTGGTTGGGCTCTTGAATGCTTTCCGAGAGGAAGGAAAAATTGAAGAAGAGGTACTACCAAGGAAAAGGTACGAGAGCCCTTTGCCATCCAGTTGTTGCTTTTATAAGACTTCTTCACTTTGCGTGTGTTAGTTAATCTACTTTATTTGTCTCTCTTTATTTCCTGTTTTTCCTTGTCCGCGTGTCCATGCCCTGCTTTGCTTTATCCCACTTCACCTGCCACCCCATCCCCTACACCACTTCACCTGCCAGCCCCCCATTTTTACTAACCTCTCTTGCCTCCTAGCCTTATCATACACTTTTATATTCTTGTCCTCTAGTGAACTAGATAATAGGCCCGAGCCTTACTCTTCTTTTCCCTCATAGAATTTCGCAAATTCTCAGTAAATGTACTTTGGTGAGAATTTTAAAACACCTGCCAATCGAACTCTGAGAAGGTGGTAACTCAACTTTTGAGCCTGAGGTAAGAAAGACACAAAAACATATGACAAATAATTATCAAGAAAATGCTTTAATGCGTCGGTAATCCTAAAATTTCGATGGCATAGAGTGCAAGCACGAGGCTTAGTTAGGGCGGGAGATAAGCTCGACTGCAAGCGTGGGAACACGAAGCGCGAGCGTGACGGGAGATGGATTCAACCGCAATCGTGAGAACGTGAAACGCGAGCGTGGTGAAATATGGACTCGACCGCAAGCATGAGAGTGTGGAATCCCAAAGTGGCGGGAGGTAGAGACGGGCGAATCGCTGTGCGGGATTTTACGAGCGAGCAAGGGTCCTAGACTCGACTCCACAATTTGCTAGCATCCTGGCAAGCGAATTGGCATGCGAGGGTTTATGAGCAGGCAAGGGCCCTAGACTCGACCCAGTAATTCGCTGACACTCCGAGTTTGTTGATGGAGATTGGGAGATGATTTATGAGTATGCTTGGGTTGGAGTCCTAATCTCGAGACTCGACCTCGTGGTGAATCGACGTGCAGGGGTTTAGGAGCAGATAAGGGCCCTAGACTCGACCATGCGATTTGCTGACACTCTGAGTTTGTTGACGGAGATGAGGATAGGATTTATGAGTATGTTCAGGCTGGGGCCCTAGCCTCGAGTCTTAACCTTGTGGCGAATCGAGGTGCGAGGTTTACGAGTGGGGACGGACCCAAGACTTGACCCCGCAATTCTCAATTGTTCTGTGTGTGACGAGAGCGCGGAGCTCGTTCCATCGCTGGAGATGTGCTGGCAATCCGCGTATGACGAGAGCACAGAGTTCATTCCGTCGTGAGGAAGGTGTTGTCACTTCGCGCTACAGAAAATAATTTCGTTAGTAGAAAAATAAATTCACATGCAGTGAGGGATACCGTCCAGAGGTCTTAAATTGCCACAGTTGATTCTCTTGAACTTGGGGTTGTTGCATCCGAGGCTAAGCATGTTGAGTCCGAGTTGAGTGTGTTGCTAGCCTGAATCCGTGCATGCGTAGTTGGGGCATAAAATTTGTCGAAACCAAGACCATCGTGTTCCCGAGTTTGAGTGCACAATACTTTGGTGAGGGTGGCAAGCTAGTGTGCTTCCCACTCGGGTCACACGCAAGGGTGCTTCCCAAGTGTGCAGGGCGAGGGTGGCAAGCTAGTGTACGTTCTGTGAGTAAGGTGAGGGTGTTTCCCTAGTGTGGGTGAGAGTGGCGTCCTAAACGTGTGACCCGAGTGGGTGAATCACGGTTGGCAAGTATCAAGTGACTTTCCCATGTATCCTTCCCTGAGTGTGTGAGGTGAGTCCATGTGTAATTCAAGTGGTAAGTTGTGTGTATGGCAAGTGTCCCAAGCTGCTCCCTCATGTGTGCATGGCGAAGGAGTGTCTCTTGAGCGGTGAGTTCATATTATCGAGAGGGTGGTTGTCAAGTGGGAAGTAAGCTAAATGTGGGGACTCCGAGCGTGGTTTGCCCGATACCCATCTCAGGGGCACTGGGCAAGCACCCATCGGTGGCGACAAACGCTTATCCCTAGAGGGCTGGCGACGTTCCAATGGAGTCAGACAGAGTCGGTGACCTCTGTGGTGGCAGCTGGCAGCCCATTCATGCAATGGATGGTAAGAGTCATGCATTCTCATCGTGGGTGAGACGTAGCTGGGGTGGATTCGTTTCTGGCGAAGTTACCGGCCGACTACCACTGTGGTGGGTGCCAGTGTCTCTTTCCTCCCCTTTTTTGGCGCAATGGAGTCCTGTGAAGGTGAGCTCCCGAGTCCCTTGGTGTGAGCATCCCCGGTGGAACGACTGGCTGGTCGTTGGTCCACCAGGGACAAAAACTGCCAGCGGTCAAGGTAGTGAGGCAAACGGCCTACGGGGGGTGGCACACTTTTGTGCTTCAAGATGTGTATGGGAGTATGCTTATACCACTGTTCATGGGTCCACTGTGGTGGCGGGGCTAGAAAACGTCGACGGGGCAGCAGGACTTACGGCGGTGCGCTGCGAGTCTCTAGGCGCACGCCCAAGGACCACTGGTCATGGCACCTTGTCGTGCCCGTGCATTGTGCATGGCATGGTGCTTGCCATGCACAATGATCGTGGGCTGCACTGTGCACTTAAGTGCACAATGCTTTCCTTCCTCTTATTTCGAGCAAGGGGCATTGTGTGTGGTACTATGCACTTAAGTGCACAATACTTTGGTGTTAACGCTTGTGCTCGAGAGGGAGCTATGTGACCCATGTAATAGCCTTATTTTTTAGTGGGGAGGGTGTTAATGCTTCGTCCCTTTCCCGAACATGAGAAAACCTTAATATTTCTTCAACGTCTATGCACTATTACGAATGCAAAAATTCAAGAAAATGTGGAGGGTACTCATCTGGGGGCACCCATTGCTTGTCTGGTGAATTGCCCAGGGTGCTAAGAAATTATCCTTCGTCCATTTTCGGCTTAAAAGGTATTCAGATCCCACAGACGGCGCCACTGTTGATGTCAAAAAAATCGATCAACAAGCTAGAGCAAAAGAATGAGTCATTCTCGACCCATCGGTGTGATTTGGACTTTGTTCGGAATCGTTTGGTGCCCTCGACGAGGTTTCAGTGCAGCTGGCGTGTACATTAATAACAGATAAAATAATAGGAATATACATCAGATTTACGTGGTTCGGTATGAGGCTTACTTCCAAGGACGTTTGTGGAAAGGAATTCACTATAATGGGTATTTTTATAATCTCTCATATCTTACTATACAGGCTAAAATATAGACATCAATGGGGGAAGTTTCTTTGGTTGGGCACCCGAATGCTTTTCGAGATGAAGGGAAAATTGAAGAAGAGGTGCTGCCGAGGAGAAGGTCCGAGAGCCCTTTGCCATCTGGTTGTTGCTTTTATTAGGGGTGGGCAGCAGGTACCCGCACCCGTTGTCCCACCTCGCACCGCTGTGCGGGGACGGAGTCACCCGTCCGGTAGGCGAGGGGCGGGGTCTCCCCGCCCGCTTTCTACACATAAGGTGGGGGCGGTATAGGGTTCCTTCCACCCCGCTTTTATCCCGCCCCCGCCCCTGCCCCCACCCCCACCCCCACATTTCCTTATTATATATATTAACAAATCATCAATATTATGTAAAATAATTTTGTTAGTTTAGAATTTAGATTCTTAGAAAGTTAGAAGTTAGAAGTAGTATTTGTAAATTGTAATGTTAATAATTAATAACACAATTTATAATTTTGTAGGATTAATTTGTATTATTATAAATTTGTAATAACTTAGTCTTTATTTTAAGTTTTACTATTTGAGTGATTTTTTTAAATGACTTTAGACTTTAGTAATGAAATATCGAATCTTTTTTAATATATATATTTGTGTGTTTAAATCAGGTTTGATGGTGTTTTAGGTAAAAAATGACTTGGGAACTTGATCTGGGTAGAAAATAGTCTAGGCCCTATAAGGGTGGGGGCGGGGGGAGGGCGGATGGACCCACATCCCCACTACCCTGCTGTGGGACGGGATACCTCGCCCCCGTGTAGGCGGGGGCAGAGTGCAAAATTGAATTCCCGCCCCCCGTCCAGGCGAGGGCGGGGAATGGAAGTAGGGGTACCCCACCCCCGCCTGGGCGAGGATCACCCCTAGCTTTTATAGAATTTCTTGGTTTTGCATGTGTCAGTCAATCTACTTTTTTTTCCTCTCTTTATTTTATGTTTTTCCTTATCCGCGTGCCCATGCCCTGCTTTGCTTTATCCCATGAGCATGCCACCCTATCTCCCACATCACTTCACCTGCCAACCCTGCTTTTTCATGACCCCATGCCTTCTAATCCTATCATACACTTTTATATTCTTGTCACTAGTGCACTACATAATAGACTTGGGCTTTACTCTTCTTCCCCTCACAAGTTTTATTGGATCTCTTATAGCATACTTGTACTCTCTCTCTATCTCTATCTCTCTCTCTTCCATTTGGTTTTGTTCTAACATTTTAAGGTATTCTCATCTTACGACAAAAATTGAATTTCATTTTGAAAAAAAGAAAAAACGGAAGTTTGGCTTTTATATTCTTTATTCTTCATCATTCTTGTCTTAGCTCCTAGAAATTATGCAGAGAAAATCTCATATATTATAATTTGGCACTCCAATGGCCAATTTCTCTATGCAATCGAGATCATCCTTGTTCAAAGAGTAAGGAGAAGATTGAAAAAGACTATCAAAAATTTGTAATACACGAACTATGGCCTATTTGGGCAAAAGAAATCAACGGGAACTCATTATCGGGGAAATGAATTAATAAGTCGCCAGGTAATTAGACTGCATTACAATCATGTTTGCTAAAAAAATCCCTTCACTTTCGGTTTAAATTTTATGTGTATATTTCTTGGCATGAGTTGTAGGTGAGAGAAGAAAAAATTTGCTGAAAATGTATTGGCCTAACCTTGTGCGTGCATCACACAAATGACTTTGACTTCTAGAAATCCAAGTGGGATAAACATGGCAGTTACCTTGGTCTAGAGCCATCCATGTATTTCAATCAGGCAATTGGTCTTAGAACTAGATATCTCGAGGATCTTGGTTTAGGTCGACAAGCTAGTTCGTTTGTTTTATAATTTTTTATGTGTTGTGGTTACTTGAACAATTTGAAGGTAGTGAAAAAAATTAAGATTTGCTCTTCTCATATAAAAATGATTGGGAGTAGCCACACTCAATACACTCACTTTCGCATAAATAGTAATATGAACAGTAAATATTACTGTTCATGTGAGGATGAGTACTCTGAATGAGCCTGCTCCCTAGCAATACTCTTTCTCATATAACATTTAGTGAATTTTTTTATATTTATATAGTTAAACTTCTCTTTCCTCCTCCGCTGGTACTAGAATAGAGCAATATTAGAATTTGCATAAATGATGATTTGTTGTTTCGATTATTTTTTTTAATTACAAATGGGTATAGTAAATAAGGATATCCAAGTGAGTGACACTTGATTTTTCATACTAACTAATTTACAAGTTTTTTTCCACACTTGTAAGGAAGTACACCGAGTGCTAATCCATACAAACAGGAAAAATAATATTTGCTTTGACCGTCAAAACAGGATTGATTCCATCTCGGTACAACAGCCAATGTCGTAACAACGTTCTTTTTGCCAAGAGCAATTCCATGCGCCCAATTGAATTAAATGGTTTTTTTTTCACCTTTGTCGAGTTTTTTTCATTCCCCGACCATTTTCTTTATGAGTAATGTTATTTTATTTCTAAAATATTACCATATTTAGCGATACTTGTTGATTCTGTTGACTTTTTTGCTCCTTTGTAATCTCACATCGGTGGGATTTGTAAAATGGGGCAAGACTAAGGCCTATTTAAAAGGGCTTAGCCTCCTTGATTTATTATACCAGTCAGAAACTTATCTAGTAACTTTTGACTTTAGTAAAATTTTTCTGTGGTCCTTTTTTGTATGTAAAGAGGAAGAGAAGTGAAAGTTAAAATTTTACTAGTTGAGAAGTTTTTGTGGGTGTCGTTGGAGTGAGGAGAAAAATTGTGTGATTGTAACATTTTTCACATAGTGGATTTTCTTCTCTAGGCCTAGTAGTTTTTCTCCTATTTTTGGGAGTTTTCCAAGTAAATTTTTGTGTTGTGTTTATATCTTTATTATTTTTTTTTTTTGTATTTTGTCAAAAATAGATCCTAGTGGGAAGAATTTAGGAAGTCCAGATTCCCAACAAGTGGTATTAGAGCCACTAAATTCTTTTGGCGGGGTGGACCTTTTGTGTGCTAATGTGGATATGTACGGTCTAAAGAAGTTCTGTCTAAGAGATTGGAAATTTTAAGTGTGTCTGTCGTGATCCTCCAATCTTTTCTGAGAATCTTGAAATTATGTCTAGGAAATATCAGTTTTTCCTGAGAACTTACTTAGTGAGTACTATTCATTTCTACGGTAAAATTCATCGAAGTTATGTCAGGAGATAAGACTTCAAATCCTATCAAATTTAAAGTGGAGAAATTTGATGGGAGAATCAATTTTGGCTTGTGGCAAGTGCAAATCAAGGATATTTTGATTCAATCAGGATTATACAAGGTGTTGAAAGGCAGACTAGTTCCTAAAATCAATAGCGGTCCAAGCGCTACTAGTAAAACAAAAAGCAGATCTGGAATGAGCGATGAAGATTAGGAGGATCTGGATTTGAGAGTGGCAAGTGCGACTCGTCTGTGCCTAGCCAATAATGTTCTTGCAAATATGCATGGAATATTTACGACAAAAGAACTCTAGGAAAAGCTCAAAAAGTTGTATCAGATGAAGGGTGTCTCAAATAGAGTGTACTTGAAGGAGCAGTTTCATATACTGTGGATGAGTGAAGGTACGACTATTTTAGATCGTTTAAGTGTTTTCAATGGCGTTGTCTCTGAACTGAAATCTATTAGAGTTAAAATTGATGATGAGGATCAAGCCTTAAGGCTGATCTGGTCTCTTCCACCTTCTTATGAGCATATGAAGCCTATTTTGATGCATGGGGAGGAGAAAATAAATTTTTCAGAGGTTACCAGTAAACTTTTTTCTAAAAAAAGAAAGTTAAGTGGTGGAAGTAATGGTTCACCTGAAAACTTAGCAATGGTGACAGCTGGTGATTGGAAGAGGAAGAACTCCATGAAGAAGAAAGCAGTCTGCTGGGTGTGTGGACAATCTGGACAATTCAGAAAAAATTGTACAAGAGGTGAAACAGGTTCGACAAGAGACTCCAAGTCAAAAAATGGAGATACTGATGATGGAGCTAACATTGTATCTCTATTCACAGAAAACGATGTCTGTTAAAATAGACATGTACATCCTCATGGCATGTCGCTAATCCCAAAGTTACCATGATAGAGTGTTTGTTAATGTTATCTGTTCCACAAGTTTGCACACGGGCATTGGTTTGGCATTAATGTAGGGTGTGGTGGAAATTCATGTCGATGGCTGATGAACTTTCAGGAAAGCCAAACGTGGAAGTTTACACCATAATTTTTCAACAATGTGATTTTCGACATGGGTCGAAGTGAAATGCTTGTAATTAGTTTATTCTGAGTGAGTATGTTTTTATAATGGAGCATGATAGCAAAAACTATGAAAATCTTCATTGCGGTCGAGCGTGACTGTGGGACCAGTCAAAGTCATAAGGTGGAGATTGTTTACTTTTTTGCTCATTTGTAATCTCACATTGGTGGGATTTATAAAATGGGGCAAGACTAAGACCTACTTAAGGGAGCTTAGCCTCCTTGATTTATTACACAAGTTAGAAACTTATCCAGTAATTTTTGACTTTAGCAAAATTCATCTGTGGTCCCTTTTTGTATGTAAAAAAGAAAAGATGTGAAAGTTAAAGTTTTACTAGTAGAGAAGTTTTTGTGGGTGTCGTTGAAGTGAGGAAAAAAATTATGTGATTGTAACAATTTTTCACATAATAGATTTTCTTCTCTAGGTCTGGTAGTTTTTCTCATATTTTTGAGAGTTTTCCACATAAATTCTTGTGTTGTGTTTATTTATCTATTTTTCTTGGTATTTTGTTAAAATTATATCCTAGTAGAGGAAATTTGGGAGGTCCTGATTCCCAACAAGTGGTATCAGAGCCACTAAGTTCTTGTGGCGGGGTAGGATTTTAGTGTGGTAATGTGGATACGTACGATCTAAGGAGGTTCTGTCTAGGAGATTGGAAATTTTAACTGTGTCCGTTGTAACCATCCAGCCTTTTCTAGATATCTTGAAATTCTGTCTAGGAAAGATCAGTTTTTTTCTGGGAACTTACTTAGTTGGTACTATTCATTTCTACGGTAAAAGTCATCGAAGCTATGTCAGAAGGTAGGGTTTCAAATGCTATCAGATTTAAAATAGAAAAATCTGATGGGATAATCAATTTTGGCCTGTAGCAAGTGCAAGTCAAGGATATCTTGATTCAATTAGGATTATACAAGGCGTTGAAAGGCAGACCAATCCCTGAAGTCAGTAGCGGTGCAAGCGCTACTGGTGAAACAAAGAGCAGATCTGAAATAAGCGATGAAGATTGGGAGGATCTGGATTTGAGAGCGGCAAATGCGATTCGTCCGTGCCTGGCCAAGAATGTTCTTGCAAATGTGCTTGAAATATTTACGGCAAAGGGACTTTGGGAAAAGCTCGAAAAGTTGTTTCAAACGAAGGGTATCTTAAACAGAGTGTACCTGAAGGAGCAGTTTCATACACTGCAGATGAGTGAAGGTACGACTATTTCAGATCATTTAAGTGTTCTTAATGGCATTGTCTCTGAACTGAAATCTATTGGAGTTAAAATTGGTGATGAGGATCAAGCCTTGAGGCTAATCTGGTTTCTTCTACCTTCCTATGAGCATATGAAGCCTATTTTGATGCATGAGAAAGAGAAAATAATTTTTTCAGAAATTACCAGTAAACTTTTTTCTGAAGAAAGAAGGCTAAGTGGTGGAAGTAATGGTTCATCTGAGAACTTAGCAATGGTGACAACTGGTGATTAGAAGAGGAAGAACTCCATGAAGAAGAAAGCAGTCTGCTGAGTGTATAGACAATCTGGGCACGTCAGAAAAAATTGTCCAAGAGGTGGAGCAGGTTCGGCAAGAGACTCCAAGTCAGTAAATGGAAATACTGATGATGAAGCTAACATTGTATCTCTATTCAAAGAAAACGATGTCTATTAAAAGAGACATGTACATTCTCATGGCATGCTACTAATCCTAAAGTTGTCATGATAGAGGATTTGTTAATGTTAGTTGTTCCACAAGTTTGCACATGGGCATTGGTTTGGCATTCATGCAGGGTGTGTGGTGAAATTCATGTCGATGACTGATGAACTTCTAGGAAAGCCAAACGTGAAAGTTTGCACCATAATGAGCACATATTCCCATTAATTTCCTGAGTGCTAAACATTCGGCCATAACTACTTTTAAACCAGGTTTTGATGGCAGACTTGCTGTGGCCATTATTTCTCCATGGTCATCTCTGAAGATGATGCCTATTCCAATTTTGTTTTGCTTATTACACATAGATACATCCCAATTTGCTTTAATAATATTGGGACTTTGGGGTTGCCATCTGATCTCTACTCTTATGGCATTTCCTACCATGTTCGATTCAGGTATTTTCCTAGGAAACTAAAAATGTCTATTTCATTTTTGGCCACTAAGATAACTTATATAGAGGTTTCTGGTTCCTTTCCATGTACAACAAAGTTTCTACTTGTCCATATCCTTCTCAAAAGAAAACATGACAATTGCAACATATCCATAGATAATTTCGTACATAGGCTCGACCATAACTCAAGGAAATCAGAAAAATAATTCAACCATTTATGCATTGGACACTATGAAGCAACCCAGATTGCACTTGCTGTTGGGCAGTTCCATAGAATACATGTCATAGATTCTACTTCCCTCTCACAAGTGTTTGAGTCCAAAACTTTTCTTTTCAATAAATTCTGTTTGGTAGGTGGTATGTTTTGGATTGCCTTCCATACAAAATGCTTGATCTTAGCTGGCAAATTAAGGGACCATAGATGCTTCCAATCAATCAATCAATTCAGACCTTCCTCTAGAACACTCTCCTTTAAGCTATCTATTGGAGGTTTGTTGTAGGTAACAGGCACTTCTCACTGTAAAATCCTAATTTCTTGAACAGTCCCAAATTAGTTTATCTTGTACTTGTCTTGTTGTCAGAGGGATCTTACATATGACCTCCACCACTTGCTCCTCAAAAATCTGAGCTAGTTCATTTGTTTTCAACAAGATTCTATTGAGTTGATGAGCTGAGAAACATAAGTCAGACTCCTTGATTCCGTTGAGGTAGCACGACGTTTTATAAGTACTGGATTGCAAACCCAAGAATCCTGCCAAATATTTATAGCATTTCCATCCCTTACTCTCCACATACTACATTTTTTAATTAAATTGAGAGAAGACCATAAGCTTTACCATATGAAAGAAGAGTTTGTACCTTTTTTGGAGTTTAACACAGTTGCATTTTTTAAATATTTTTGTTTCAAAATCTGAGCAACCAAGGAGTTGGAATTACTGTAAACTTTCCATGTCTGGTTTGCCATCATCGCTTTGTTGAAAGATTCCAAATCTCCAAAATCCAATCCCCCATTCTTTTGCACACCCCCATACTCTTCCAATCTTTCCAATGGTTCTTATTTTTGTCATTGGAGCTGCCCCACCAAAAATTACCCATCATGGAGTTTATTTCCTTAAGAAACTTTTTTAGGAGAAGGAAAACACTCACAGTGTAGGTGGAAATAGCTTGGATCATTGCTTTAAGCATGATTTCCTTGCTAGCCTGTGATAGAAAAGTGTTCTTCTAATTAGCCAATTTACTCCACACCTTTTCTTTAATCATTATGAAAGATTGATATTTTGATCTCCTAACCATTGGTGGAAGGCCCAAATAGTGATCATAATTGTTGCTAGCTGAAACTCCTACAGCATTCTCTAATTCTTCTTGTCGATCTGCAGCGGTATTAGAATTAAAAGAAACTATTGTTTTATCTTGGTTGAGACACTGTTGAGATGCCTTTTCATAAATTGATCGCAAGTCCTGACATTTTTTCCCATTCATTTATAGTTGCTCGACAAAATAAAAAACTATCATCAGTAAAAAATAAATGACTTACTCCTAAAACACTTCTCACTACTGCTACCCCTTGTATTTCCCCTATGTTTTCAGCTTTTTTTTTTTTTGTTTTTGAGAAAGTTTTCAGCTTTCTTAAGCATTGCACTTAAACCTTTGGCACAAAAGATAAATTAGTATGGAGATAGAGGATCTTCTTGATGTATTCCCCTTTCAAGTAAAAAATCTTTCCCATGTTTTTCATTTATCGAAATTGAGTATTTGACAGTAGTCATACATTCCATAACCAATTTTATCCATTTTTCTCCAAAGCCTGATTTCTTCATAATAGCTTCGACAAAAATCTATTCAATACGGTCATATGCTTTTGGCATGTCAAGTTTGATGGCCATTAAACTTGTTTTGCCTTTTTGTTTGGTCTTCATGGTATGTAAAGCTCATAAGCCGTGATGACATTGTCAGTTATGTGTCTATTAGGAATGAAAACACTTTAGTTTTTGGAGACAATGAAATGTAAGATCAAGCTAATTTATATTACACGTTACAAAGGCTAGTAGGTCTAAATTGGTTAACTAATGAGTAGTGAAGGATCCATTAGGAAAAAGATGGAATGTTGCCTGATTTCCTGCTTGGTTGTCAGCAATATTGTTTGGTTTCAGTTTTGGGTGCTGTTAGCATGCCACCTAGAGCTTACCACTCTAGATGACCACTAGGCAAAATTCATTTTGTTATTATTTTTTTCTCAATATTTTTCATTTTAAGATATTTTTAAAAAAATATAAAAAGAATACTAATAAATTAATAATTTCTTTCTTAATCATTAAAAAAATCATAAGATGTCAAAATTAGTGGGCCAAGTATACTTCCTTCAAAAACAGCAACTTTGGGAAATTTTTTGCAACTAAAACTGGGCCTGTGATCTGTGATATTCGGCCTTGCGATTAACATTGCGCTTCGTTTTGGGCAAAGCGGCAATTATCTAACTTGAACTCACTCAAGGCCCAAACGGGCCACATACCGAACATTACCTGCCCATATCCACGACTATCTCTGGCAGCATCTCTTGCATTTTGCTTTTCTTTGGGTTGGGCCTGAGATTTCATCAATGGAGGTCGGAACATCACGGCCTATTAAGTTTAAGCTCATGAATCTGTAATAAAACTCGACTAGTCTCTGTATAAATATAAAGAAATGCTTAAATCAAAAATAAATTTTATAAAAGTAATTTTGCAAATTGACTTGAATTGATTTCATATGTTACATTGTAAATTTATTTTTATTGTAAAATAAATCTAATATATTATATTAAGTCACGTCTCTTGTGAGTTCTCTTGTGGACATAGCATTTATCTATGTATAAACTTATTAGCTTGCTAAAAAATTCAAAAGTTAAATCTTTATTCAAATAATTGGTGTAAAAAAAATTTTGCCTCGCGCATTTCATATATTAACAAACAAGCTTGAAAATTGATTTACGTTGTAACCTAATTTGCATTAAGCAGGTTTAAGTAGGGGTTGATCGAAACATTCGAGCTGACTGCACAAGCGTGTGAGCAGGCAACCTGAGAACATGTCCTTGCAAGTGCGCGCGTGTCCCGTAGCCATCACTCATCTTTCGTGCACCCATTATCAAACCGTCCAAACTATGGAGAATTGCCTAATCTAATCTTCATCTGGTACAAATTCTGATTAGACCCAACACCAATGGATAAAATCTTCTTTTTTCTGCTAAAAATACTTAACTTTCATGTTCCCCAAACCAGACATGCTTAAAAATAAAGCAATAATTTCCCACTACCATTGGTTCTACTATAAGTTTGATTCACCATTCACCAACCTCCTCCCATTCCAAGTGTCAAAACACTTGGACTCAAATACTTGGCTACATAGCATTGATTTCGACTGCCATTTCTAACGCTAGGACATTAAAAGTCAATATTTCACATGGGTGATTTATTATGCTAAGGTTTCTTGTCATTTTCAGTCAGGATTTGTCTTTTATATATATGTGGTGGATGGACACAGTATCAATGTCATTCAACGTGAACATAAGATTTATGCAATGATGCTCAATTACTACACAATCGCTTATGCTGCCCCAGTGAAGCGCGAACAAAGGATTTGTGTTTCTTAATTTAAATGGAAAATGATCAATCTTTGCCTTTTACTTGATCATCATCAATACAATATGCTCTGGTGTAAATGAACCAATATTGAAATTAAGAGATTAAGAAACATTGGGTCTCCATTTTGAACCGTAGTTTTGCATGCCCTTCTTAAATCTCAGTAACAGTAAGCCGACTTTGATAAAGGGGCTTTATACATTATATTAATACTATTTGGATAATGAGATAAATTGAGATAATTTATAAATAGTAAAAAAATAATTTATTTTATACATTTAACAGAGGTGACTTTTGAACTCATACCTTCATTTTAGAGACTGAAGATTATGCTAATCAGGCTACAGGCTTTTGACAATAATGAAATTATTAGTTGAAATGAAATGAGATAAAATGATTTTATCCTACTTCTATATCCAAAAGGGCTATATAACTCTCTTGGAACCTGATTTGGGTCTAAAAATCAAACATTCAACCCCGTTTGGTTGTTGAAGTTAGATGAATTTAATTTAATTCAGTCTAATTTTAAGTTAAGTCTAACATCTAAATATCTTATTCTCAAATTATTAACATCAAAATCACTTTACACGTGAAATTCAATCTTTTTTAATATAATATTTTTTTCCAATTGAGATTAAATCTTTTGTAATTTTTTATAAATATATTTAAATTTATTTTGACATTTAAATATATTTATACTCATTTTAAATGAACTTTACAAAATTTATTTTATCTTTTCAATTTATTATTATTCAAAAAAAAAATTAAATTTTCTCAACTTAAATACCAAACGCACTTTAACGAAAGAGTGCAAGGTCTACAATAGAGTCAAAAGTTCATAATTTGGGTACAATAATAGCTGGCCGATCAGCTTGACTTCGTCCTCTATATATGGGCCCATCAGAAAGTTGCTGCTACCTGATTTACCATGATCTTTTTGAAGGACACGACAGATAAAATCGTAAAAAAGAAAGAGTAATTTTCTTGTTTCTACAGCTACTTTCCCTCATATTCCATCAAGAAAAATATATTACCACGGTTCTACTCATAAATACATTCCATGATCAGTACTCGTTTTTACCTCAACAACATCACTCACTGGCATTGTGTTTGGGTTTTTATATTTTTGAACATGCTATAATTTCAAGGTTTCATGACACATTATGGAGAAAAAATAATGGTTAAAGACAAAATTGAATCAGGTGAAACAGAGCAAATGGGAAACTTGTTTTGATTTCACGTGGGTTTGCGTGTCACCGTTTCACTATGAAGATGAACTTATTTTAACTTATTATTATATATTTTTTAATTTTTTTATAAAATATAATTTTTTAAAATTTTAATATAATTTTTTAAAATTTTAAAATAATAATAATATTAAAATATAAATTCAATTCAATTCAAGTCATCGAAGCTAACTTCCACAACGGCCTTCATGATTGAAGTATAAACAATTGAATCAATAAAAATAATATTCACAAAATTATTATAAAAAAAAAGGGCAATGGTACCAATTAAGTGATTAAGATTAGTTCGGAAGAAAGCATTACGGAGATAATGGAATGAATTTCTCTACAATATTTCCATTAATCAATCAATAAATCGTAGAATTTACATTAAAAGAGACCCAAATCTCTAATCATCACTTCCTTTTGCCTTGGATAAAAGTTAAAGTGCCTCCGGTCTTCTTTTAGTTACTGACCTTCACTCCGATTCGAACCCGGGACGACTCGGTGGATAACTCGCCCACCCGTTTGCCATCTCCTCCTTCATTCTCCGGAGCATTGTATGGTACACGCCTCACAAACCCAGCACCCAACAATATCATAGTAAAAATTGAAAAAGAGGAAAAAAAAAGAAAGTAAACCTCCTTGGTTAACTCGGTCGAGTCAAGTGCACAGTGTACTCGGCGACGACTCTCTTTACCCGTCGGCTGTCATTTGTTTGTGGACGGTGTCCCTAGAGGCTAGCCAACTCGGACTGAGTCAGACGCGGGTCAGAACCAAAAGCGGTTGTTTTATTTTATTTTTTATGTAAATCACCAACTGGATCAGCTGGCAGTGGTGTTTCTATTTTCACCAGATGCTTTTCTCGGTAAGTCCATGAAGCAACGGTCGCGATTCGGCCCAGAAATCAAGTTTGCTCCTGATGCCCACATGACAGTAGCTCTGGAAGTCCTCGAGGTTCACGAACCGGGCCGAGTTACCGGATTCCGGACGGGAGATGTGCCGGAGCACCTCCTCGAAGAGTGATTCCTCGCACGGGATCGCCAACGGGCCCTGGTTATTGAACCCGTACTCTTCTTCGGCTTGCACCAGGAGCTTCTTGAAGACGGGGTGGTTCAGGTACGTAGCGCGCACCACGAATCTCCTGCAACTATTGCCCACGCAGACCGCCACATGTCCGGCGGGTACGTCGGACGGAATCCGATTGGCTGACATGCGGGCCTTGCTGCGCCACCTACGCAGCATTTGGCGGAGCCTCACAATGTGGCGGATTTTGCTGCATTTTCCGAGTCCGGCTGACATTTTCTTGAGAAAGTGACGGAAAAACACAGTTCCTTCCCTGGTACTTGTAGCTTAGACTAGTGTTTTTCTTTTTGAGAAATTAAAGAGGGGTGAGAGAATACTGGGGGAATTGGCGTGTTGGGAAGGAGGAGGACTATATAGAGACGATGACCCGAAACTGCCATTAATGTTGGTGATAATTACGAGGTTCTGACGTTTTTGCAGCTGTCTTTTCTTTATTTTTGTTGATTCGTTTTTTCTGCTGTTGGATGACCGTAGATAGATTTATGTTCGGTAATACGATACTGTATCTTGGACGTATGATCAATGCAATCATTTAAGTGGCGGCCCGTATTTACAATATAGTTTTATGTGATTTTTTAATGTATACCTTTTTTTAATATAATTTTAGGCAACCGGACCAAGACCTATCATAATATTTTAGAATATATGAAGGACATATAGGGCATATTAAATGAGATAAAAATTTAAAGTTAAATAGGATATTATTAAGATATATTTTTTAATATTATTTTTATTTAAAATTTTAAAAAAATTGAATTACTTGTTTTATTTTATATAAAAAAATTTAAAAATTTAAAAATTAAATAAGATAAATTGAGATCAAATAAGAGTATATCTAGATGCTGAAAATTATATAGACTGTACTACCAAACTTGATTGAGTTTCAAAACCCAAATCCCCCTTTCCAATAAAACCAAGTTTGATCCATTGTGCATATGGAGTGTCTTTTTAAATTCTTTCTAACTAGGAAAATGATAGAGTTATAACATTTTTTACAATTAATTGTATAATTATATTTTAAATGAGGGATATTTTTATAAAATAATCTATAAAAATAACATTACTTTATATAAATATTCTCATTTTAATACATGGTTGTATAAATAGTTATAAAAATAATTATACATGTATCATTACTCTTTTAAATGTTGGCTTACAAATTAAGCGTTAATCGTTCCACAACTAGTAAGTACCTAAATTAGTTCATCCATAGCCGAAAAGGCTAAAAAATAGGGGAAGAAAAAAAAACTACTACTATTAAAGTATGTCATTTTGCATGAAAGATATTTTACAATTGATATAGGACAATCCAAATTACCCTTCCCAATAAAAACAAAAAAGCCCTCTTACCACTAGTTTAATATAGGACAATTCGAACAATCTCATACATGAAGTTTTAGGTTGGGGTAGTGACAAACAGTTATTTTTGTAAACTATTGAATCGAAGACTTTTGATAAACCTTTGTTTTGATATAAATGTTGGAAAGTTTTGAACATCTCTTAACTTCAAAATTTAGTTTAAAAAGTAAAGTTTTCTCAAGACTTATAAATGGGTGATGTTACTGGTTTTGACTTGAGATTTCGATAGGTTTTTATTATTCCATGATTTGTTTAATATCTTACAATATTTTTTTAAAATAAAAAGAAATCAAACATTATTTAAAACATTTACTTACTTATGAAGTTAAAAATAAATAAATAAAACAAAACAATCGGGATCTCATCAAAATCCCAAAATGGGGACAATAACATTTTTCTTTATAAATTGATCATCAACACTTTTCGTTACCGCTGCAACATCAACAATACACTTCACTATATCACTCCGACGTATCAAATAATTAGCTAGGCCAAATAAAACATTTCATAAAGTGTTGAATGTAATGTTTTGAATATCATATTAATAGATATAACAGTTAAAATATTAGAATGAAATATTTTAATATTAATATTATTTTGTGTAATGTTTTAAAATATTTTATAAATAAATCAATTATATATATAAATTATATTTTAAAATAATAATTAATATATAAATAAATTATATATAAATATATATGTGTAATTAATCTAATACAAATTTAAATAAAAAGAAGTTTATAAGAAATGAATAAAAAAAAATTAATGACCAAAATCTGGTACAAGACCAGTACAAATCATAATGTTAATCTATCCCTGATTAACTGGCTGGTACGATATATTATATCGTACCAGTCTGTACGATAAAACACTGGTGGGATGGAGGATGGATCCGTGGTTCAGTGCTATAGGTTAGGCGAAATAGCGTTGCTCATTTTAACTTATTAAACCGCCGTCACATCTCGACTTCTGGTGCTGTAAACTGTAAGTTTGAACTTTCTAGATACCAAATCTCGAAATGGTAATCTCATGTACGTTTGTTCGACCTTGATTATCCACTACTCTACCGCCGCTGCCAAGAGACAAACAAAAGTGTCGTGTAAAATAATGCTTGAGCTGTCCTTGTGGGCTGCTTTTGGCGCACCCAGTCAAAAGAAAAGTGAAACTCCCAACCCACCACGATCATACTTGGAAGATATAAAGAAATGAGAAGTGATAGATATAGATAAAAATTTGGTGACGTACAGTTATTTTAAAAAAAATATATATATATATATATATAAGATTTATGTAAAAAAAATTAATTTTTTTAAAAATGATTGTATACCGTTCATAATTTCATGACTATACGTAATATTATTTATAATTAAATTATTTTATTATAAAATAAATTTAATAAATATTATAAAGTTATATTAATTTATAATTTTTATTTTATATAATCTATTTATATTTATAGTAATTCTCAAAAATAAAAAAATTATCTAAACTCTCTCTATCTATACAAATATAAACTGTAGTTAAACCCAGCTAAAATTCTCATTTGTTGCTCACCAAAAACATGAAACATTACAAAGTTATTTTATTTTGGTAGATCACATCATCCACTTTACTTGAAGTTAATTCATAATATTAAATATTAGATTTATTTTTCAACTTAAATTATATCATGTAACCACTTATTATATGTATTCTATACATCATCTTGATAATATAGTTTTTTAACATTAATAATTAGTATTTCAAGAAAGCGCCAATATATATGCATATATATATATATATATTTATATTATATATATAATTGTGTTCTCCAAATCTGACCATGTCCCATGTGCAGGGAGGCTCCACCCTCCCCCATTTCTTTATACTACCACAAACAAACGGCCAAACTATTTCCTCCTAATACGCTCCTTTCACACCCTGACACCCAAATTATATTATTAGCATCTTACCCAATCAAATTTTAGCCTCTTAAAAAAAATTAAAATAAACACAATGATAATCCTTCGATGTGCATGGGACTTGAAAAGTGTCAATTAAGATCAATCAGTTTCATTATTCGCCCCCACCTCTATGATTTTTGAAGGTCTAGACTCTAAACCACCCATTAACTAGATGTCTTAAGGAAATTAGGATCTCTAAATGAGGCAATAGGGATCCGTGGATCCACTTGCATGTTTTGGCTTGGGTATGATACATCCCCTCAAAATTTCCAATTACTAAAGATAGTACCCCACTTGTTAGGATTTAAGGATCATAGCATTTATTTTCATTGTTCTTACACCCGATCCCTACAAACTTAAAAAACCACATTTGAGCGACATAAACCTATAAAAATCCTATAATCGAATCATGTTACGTTCATTAATTTCTTTTTGTTTGTTTTCTTCTTACAATTAATTTTCATGTTCCCTGTTTCTTTTCAGACAACAATTTGTGGGCAGATTTGAGGGAATATTTGCAGAATTTATGGGAAGAAGGATAATCCGAAATTATAAGATGCAACCAATTGGCTCATTTTTTCTACTTCAATCTTTTTTGAAGAGAAATAATAATTGTTGGCGTGAGTGATTAAATATTGTATAATTATTTTAAAAAATAAAAAATTTATATAATTTATATAAAAATAATTAAATTTTTAATAATATTTTTTTAAAAAATAACTATACAATGTTTATATATTTTATAATTATATATAATATTTTTTTTTTTCGGCAGCACGGTACTCTAGGAATTGAAAATGGTAAAAGGCCGTCCAGTTTCGGAGCTGCTTAGTTGTACTGGACTGAGTCACGGATCTCACGGCCCTACCGCCCGTCGTCTACTGCTCGTACGGGCAGTCGCCATTTACAACTCTAAAGTTGAAAAGTTAAAAGCTTTTTTTATCGCCAATATTCCAGTTTCCACTGACAAACAAACACAACCTCCTCTCTTCTCTTCCTGTTCATATCTTATTCAATTTTATAATTTATCATCGTTTAAAGATCGTATTTTCGTCTTGTAAATGTAATCAAAAACTCCAAATGAGTTTTTTTTTTTTGGACAAAAAAATAATAGGATTTATATCTGCTGTATTAATTTGTTTCAGCATCGCTTTATCCTTTGTCATCCTCTAGGCTTTTTTTTTTTTTTTTTTTTCGGATAACCATCTTCTAGGCTTTATGGTAATTATTCTTTGGTGGCACATGCTAAGCTAGCTTAGACAGTAGTACATAGTAAATTATAAACATTCATGAATTTAACTTATCTTATAAAATTAATTTAATGAAAGAGATTTGTACATTATTTATAATTATATCAAAGACTTTATCTATAGTTAATGTGGAATTTATTCCTCAACACCCTCCTTCACGTGTAGGTCAGTAATTTTTTTGATCCTTATCACGGGATAAATAATGTGAGCCTACATTCGTTCTGTGGCAGATTCTAATATTATATAAGAAGTTTATACATTATTTAAAAATATATCTAAAAATTTATTCATAAATAATATAAAATTTATTCTTCAATATAAATTAAGAAAAAAATACACACATATATATATATATATATCTGGCATATTAAAAAAGGGACGTCTTATCAACTTTATCAATTGAGATTGTGCTTTTCATTTTCATCTCACCCACTTTCGGTGCGTATGCAATGCGGCTGCTGTACACTGCCACGTCGTCTCTGGGTAACGGTATAAATACCGTTTGGAATTCGAATTTCTGCACTTATATTTTCTTAATTAAAGCTATCAGATTAAAAAAACTTATTTCGAATTATATATTGAGATCCATTTGTAGGAAACTCTTAGCATAAGATTTATGTACATGTTTGAATGCATGTAAATAGATATTTCATTGTGATATACAAAGGTAAAGTAGATAGATTTGGATGAATCTGAAAGCACGTGTAACAGAGTAGAGTGCAAATGAGGCCCTAGTAGTCCGGCATTTTATTTGCTCACGAGCTTGACTGACATCCACAAGTTTTATTAATTTGCTCAAGATTTGCGTCACCATTTCTGTCAGAACATAATGCAACAGTACCACATGCATGCATGCCCCCATGTATATATAGATCAACGAGACTCAGTTCAATCGGTTAAAATTACACGTGCTAATTGATATTTATATATATATATATATATATTGAAGGAGGCCAATTAAGATGAAGAACTGATCAATATATTAAAGGATTATTTATTAAATCACGTGCCTTCATAGTTGAATATTGCAAGACGTTTGACCCGCTGTTTTTGTTAATGTTTCTCCTTTGACCAGTGATCTTGTTCATTGAATTGAGATAATTATCAGTTGGTTTGTTTGAGTTTGAATGAGGCTACGTTCCAAGTATTGTTCAACTACGTACTGTAAAAGTGGGCCGGTTACATGATGGGTTGAATAAAATGTCCGTGACTTGAAAATGAAACCGAATTAAACAAACACAAACAGATAAGAGGAGGTAGTTTTGGACTGCTTGATTATGACTTGTAAAGGTTTTTTTATCATAAATAATTTTTTTTAATTATAATTAAAATATCATAAATATTATAATTAAAATATCACAAATCATTTTCTCCCTTAAATAAAATCGAAATCACATGGTGGCATGTGCCATTATTTGAAGTCTCTTTATAAATCAACATCCCTCACCAATATCATCATATCGTTAAAAAAATAACGATATAGACTAGATGGTGAGGGCGAATATAATTTTTTTAGAGAAAAATCTATTATAATGGAAATTTATAATTTCTCATTGCCTCATATTTCTCTCAATGCAACCGCGAAAATTAGAAAATTTAAGGTTGAATAGGAGACCATCCTTTTAAAGAGAGGAGATTGTGCAACTTTTATATACAGTGAACTCTATTCAAATCTAAAGAGATTCTCTCTTTTGTCGAGATCTTTTTTTAAAAAATAAAATAAAATTGAGCCATACTTGTTTTATAAAGGTTTTTTTTTTTTTTAAATAAAAATAAAAATTATCTATGGGCTTGATTGGTAACCTAAGGTTTAATTATTGGCTGTCTGACTTTATACCCAACATATGTAATAGCAGCAATCCTATCTTTAGAAATGATGTTATATCATTGTGTCCAACTAGGTATAGTCCTTTTAGTTTATATTTTTCTAATTTGAAAACTCCAAGTCTTCCAAAGTCTTTAAAACATTCATATTGAAGGCATAAGTCCTCTTTTTGTAATTGCAGTTGAAAAAGTGGATTTTTTTAATATAAATCATAGCAAAAATACACTTGAAGTCGAGACTAATAAGAATAGGGGAGAAGACAATTGAAAAGAGTAATGTACATTCTCGTTTCGCTTTATTTTTTATTATTAGATAATAAATAATTATATATTAATTGACACATTTATTATTATTAAAATGCCTAGCAGTTGCTTGGTGCCGCATACTGCAAATTAGGCACTGCCTAGATCTGCAGTACAGCCTTTAGTTACTTTGGTTGACGGTAATATTTCAGATGTCGAAAATGTGTCAATTACCTAATTATCAGTCACCAGGCAACTGACCTGGAGTACCAACGAGACGTAACTAATAAATCTTGTACTCCTAAAGCAAAAGATTCCTTCTAGACATCAACGTACGTACGATGAGTTCATATCAACGACGTTTTTCAAAACGACTAATGTGTGCTTCAATAATTGGCTTGGATCTGTACGTAAATACCTTTTTTTTCACATGGTCCATGCACGATTTGAACTGCTGAAACAGTATGGGGTGATTGGACTTTTAAATTTTAGTACTGTCCTTGCCCGTTTTCCCCCAACGTCGTCTCGTCATGTGTCTAACTTCAAATGATGTGAAAATTTTCTCCTTTTAAATACCTTTTTTATTTGTGGAAAAAATAAAGAAGATATTTACGTACAGATCAATGCCAGTTATTAAAGCACAAATGACACATCACTATCCATGCGTCGGCCTAAATGACTGTTCATTTTTATTTTTATTTTTTTTTAAAAAAAATCATCTTCATTCATCATTAAAAAATGACTCGAAAGATTGTAAAAGAAATTCTAACAACTTCCTAACTTTCACGAATCATTATTTTTTAATTTTTTATTAATTTTATTAATTTATTAATTTTGAATTTATTCTTTGTAAACTAATTTAATTTTTTTATTCATTATATATATTAAATCTTTGATATAAATAAAATTAAAAAAAATAAAGTTTGTGAAAGTTATGTGAATAGTAAGAAGTTGTATAGATTTTCTCAAATTGTAAATGGTGAAAAATTCCTCCAAATTTACTAAGTAGTCCTCAACATGCAAAGCATGTTTAGCTAAATTATGAGCTATCACATTACTCTCTATATATACATGCTTAACAACACAAACTTCAAAACAAGCTTAGATACAACTAATGTCTCTAATTAAAACTCTAAAATAACTTTCATCATGCTGTTGTTTTACAATGGACATGATTATCTTGTGTGAATCCCCTTTTAGTTCAATTATGTGCATACCCAATTAAAGACCAAATTTTGCTGCAAAGGAAGTTGTTGTAGCCTCAACTATGGCTAGGTTTCATATGAAAATTCCTCTTTTCCTCATTGTGGCAAGAAATTGTCCTCTATCATCCATGATAGCTACACCAATTCCAAGCTTTTTGTTCCTATTATCGATTGCCACATCCTAATTAATTTTACAAAAATTAGGGTGTGGACAATCCCAACTAATATGTTTGTTTCTGTTTGTATTAATTTGGAAGCCTTTTGTTGCTCTTGACATAAAAAAGTGTTCTTAATATTTGCTAAGTCTAATTTCATTTGATTAACTCTTGCAAATATTACATTACGGTCAACTTAGATATTCTGAAATACATATTCATTTATCCTTTTTCACAGATTCTAGAAAATCATTATTAGTTATTCCATTTCCTCTTCTATCAGCATTGTAAACATATATTCAATTAAGGACTTGAAACTGAAGCAAGAGAGCTTACTTTCTTGAATTCTTTTAGGACCATGCCCCAATATTTCTGAAGCTAAAGCACACTCCCAAAGGATAAGCTCTATCATCTCTGGCTCCATTGAACACATTGGACACATATGGTCAGAGATGACTTTCCTTTGGATGAGATTTACTCTGGTGGGTAAATTGTCTAAGCATGCTTTCCAAATAAAAATTTTTGTAGTTGGTGGGAGTCTCAATTTCCATATCTTTGTCCACCCATCTTGTTGCTAGTATGTTTGAGAATACTAGCCCTTTGTCTTTGCTTGCATGTCAGCTTGAATAAAATAGGTAGATCTCACTGTGAAGATACTAATTTTTGTGCCTCTTCAGATTAGTTTGTCCTGAATGTTTGTTTTTGGCAAAGGAATATGACAGATCAACTTAGCTTCTTCATAAGAAAATATATGTTTTAATACTTTAGTCTTCCACTACTTTGTTGTCTGATTAAGAAGTTCATTGACTCTAGAGTTTGCATTGGAATAAATCTGGCCACTTTGAGGGGAGAATGTAGTTGGATTTGGAAGCCACTTGTCAGCCAAATTCTGATAGAATGCCCACTCGAAACTCTCCAGATCAATCCTTCCATTAACAATGGTCTTGCATAGATGAAGCTTATCCAGATATAAGAAGGTTTATAGCCCACCTTTGCACTGAGAAAATTCGAGATGGGAAAATATTTATATTTCAGAACTAAAGAGGGTAAGGAATTAGGATCTTGAATTAACCTCCAGCATTGCTTTGTTAGAAAAGCTTTATTGAAAATTTTAAAATCTCTAAAACCTAAACTACCCTCATTTTTTTTATTTTCTCATTTGGTCCCAAGAGATCCAATGCTATTTTTTCTCCTGGTTTATTTGACCCCACCAAAAATTCTCATAATTTTGTCTAATTCCTCTACCAAACCATTAGGCAGCTTAAACAATCCCATAGAAGAAGTAGGAATGAATTGAATTATTGCTTTGACCAAAATCTCCTTGCCTGCTCTTGAGAGAAATTTCATTTTCCAATTTTGTACTTTATTCCTCACTTTATCAAGGATATTATGAAAATCCTTGAATTTGATCTTCCAATGGCTACTGGCAGACCCAAATAAGTTTCACAGTTAGAAGTTGATCTCATTCTCACTTCTCACTTCTTCAAGGATGTCATTTTTGGTGGTTGCCTTTGTATTTCTACTAAAGAAAATAACAGATTTCTCATTATTTAACCTCTGACCAGAAGCATGTTCATATGTAATGATTAATTGCAACATACATCTCCACTGACTCAAAGAAGCTTGGCAAAAAATAAAACTATCATATGCAAAGAACAGATGATTTATTGAGATTATGATTGTATAGAACAAAAAAATATCTAATATCACTTTGGATTAGCCAAAGTCAAACTTTATTTTTAATTAATATGTGATAAATTTAATTTTAACTATTACATTCACGTTAAATTTTTATATTGAAATATTTATTTTTTTATTATACAATAATAAGATAATATACGATCAATTTAGTTTTGATTATTTTATTTACATCAAGTTTGTATATTAGATTATTCATTTATTTATTATATAATAACAAAATAATATTATTTAAAAAATATTTATTTTTTATTTTTTAATTTACTTAATTTTATCATTCTAGTAATAGTAAACAAATTTTTTATATATATAGTACAGCATTCTAGTAATATTCATTTTTAATATTTTTATCATTTATTCAATATATAGTAAACTAATATTCATTATTTTTTTAATTATTAATTTATTTAATTTTAATTCTCGAAGTGCGAAGGAAACAATAGTAATAGTAAACAATTGATCTCAGTACAGAGAAATTTCAGTATAAAGAGAAATGAAGCAAAAGACTAGAGGAAAAAATAATAGATTTAAGTAGAAAGAGAAAAGGCTAGAGGAAATAGATGAAATAATAGTAAACATGAATTGATTTGGTAGTGCTACCATACACATCCAAATATGACTAGAAGTTTAGATTTACTGAAGTCTATCTTAAATGAATGGGTAGTGCTACATATAAGCAGTCTCACGTAACCATTGTGCAAATATCAATAATTTTTTTTTTTTAAAGGAAATGATTGTCATTCATATCAATAATGAAGTTTACAGTTGAAACTAATAAGGCGGGTAAAATCTGTATTACAAGCCTATCTAAACACCTATCTGTAGCATCCCTACACACAAAACTGGTGTGCTTTATCTTAATTTCTAATCTCTCGAGAGACAAACCAACCCTAAAGTTGATTCGTCTGAGTGATCGTGACGATAAACAAACCTCCATCCTCCGAACAGGATGAGAGCTCACCACCTCCATTCTCCACAGGAGAAGGAGGAAATTTCACCACCGTCCTCCAAAGGAGGAGCGGGGGACAAAAGGAATAAACATATTCCGATTTATTAAACCAACACAACCAACAAAGCAGAGAACAAAAAAACAACAACATAAATGAAAGCCGAAACCCAGAAACACAGAAATAGGCTCGGCAAAACAGACACTGCAGCTCTGCGGCGGGAGGCACGTGATGGACACGCGCCACCGGGAGACGTCCGGCTGGTCGATCCTTGAGCCACCTAGGTCCCTAGGTCTAGCACCACCGCACATGGACGATGTAGACCTCTCCATGTGCGGCGTTTAGCTGAGCCATGCGAGACCGGTTGCCCACACGTGTAGTGAAACACCGACTCTTCCGGATTGGAGCTTCGGCAGCTAGAGGGGTCGGTGGCAGGGGAACCTCCCTGTGGGACGCGTGTTGGTGGACGGCCACCGGAAAACTACGAACCTCCACCAAAGCTAGGTGCCAAAAATAGAGGGGAAAAAAGCCGCGCCTGGGAGAAAAGACGGGACACAAAGGGAGGGGGGAGGAGGAGTAGATCGAAGGGAGGGGAGGGGGAGGAGATCGGAGGGAGGGAGGGCATCGAGGCGACTCCCCCCCCTCCCCTCCCCTCCCCTCCCCTCCCGAATTGGACGGCGGCTAGGATTTCTGTCTTGGTTGAGAGCTTCTCGGCGAGGGGGGGGGGAGAGAGAGAGAGAGAGAGAGAGAGAGAGAGAGTCTACTTCAATAATTCAACGCCTTGCCAGCTTCTTGCAAGCATCAATAAATTGACGAAGAGAATTTGAAGTGCTAAACACTTGAAACAAAACACATTGCCAATCCTGCCTTTTAATGGTACATGTGTATTAAAGTGAGAATCACACCGCCAACTAAATAAAATATAATTGAAAAAAAAAAAAAAAAACATTTCAAATTTTTCTTTGCCGAACTCTATTTAAAACTGGTTCGTCTTCTTCGTTGTTACCTGTTCTGTTACTCATGTTTGGTTTTTGAGAAAAGTAGAAGAAAATAAGCTGAACGAAACAACAAAGAAACTAAAAACTTCTTTTCTTTACTCTTTCATATTCTTCTTTCTTTACTCTTCCATATTCTTCATTTTTCTTAAAAAAAGATATATTTGGTTGGAATTTGTTAGTTGCAGCGAAACTGGTACGATGAAGGAGCTTGAAGCTGAAATCTAGCCCCCCTTTTTTTTTGTTTAATTTTGCTTGGGAACGTTACGAATTGTGAAATGAAAAATGAAAAAAAAAAAGAACACGTTCTACTTTTTCAGAATGCATTCATGATATTTTAAAAAATGGGATAATGTGTTCCAACTATGATTTTTGGTTGCAGCTATATGAACAAGAGGAGAAGGATGAAGGAGCAGGGAAGGGAAAGGGGAAGAAGAATCTTGCGAGAAGGAAGGAGAAGGGGAAGGGGAAGAGAGGAGTTAAGGTTTTTTTTTCCACTAATATCAAATGCACCGTTCCATTAAAGTGATTTAGCCAGGATGCTTGCACAATGGTTGCACATATATGCTTGCAAGCAGAGTTTTCCTAAATGAATTTGCCTAATTTCAATATAGCATATTTTCATGTCCTATTAGCCATATGAGTATTTTATTGAATTTGACTAATCCATAGTGCTCTCAGGGTTGGAAACCCGAACCACACATAGATATCATTAATATTAATATAAAACTAAGCTCTCTGGTCCATCAAAGTACCTTATGTTTTATCAAATATTAAAATGAGATTTGGATAATAAATTGAGATGAGATGAAAAAAATAAAAGTTAAAAGTTAAATAAAATATTAAAAAAAATTAAGATTTTAAAATTGAATTATTTATTAGATTTTGTATGAAAATTTGTAATAATTGATATAAATTTAGATGAATTGAGATCAATTATATATCAATGGGTTCCTAGGATTTTAAGGAGCATTATGGTAGGTATAGGCATAAACCACCATGATTACAAACCCATTACAAAATATCAGTATATTCAAGCTTCATCTTGATATAAGAAATGTTTCATCTCATATTATCTTAAGCATTTTATCTCATAATTATATTCAAGTCCCATTTTAATCAAGGATATGGACATCTATCTTGGCTATCTAGCTATGACTAAAAATCTGTCGTCTGGCTCCTTCCACGCAAGATGACTAGGATCAAAAGCATAATTCACTTGGCTCTCTTGCTCACCTTCACGTCTGCATGGGCATGATGTCTTTATTTAAGATGGCCTCTCGTCTTGTTAATCACAATCAATTCTTCAAGGCTTCTTTACAAGATTAGAAGAAGAAACTAACACAAACTAAGGCTGCATACTACTTTTTTTTTGTCTTTTTTAAAGAATTCTTGCAGTAAGTTTGTATAAAAAAAGAGCATGAATATAATGCTAAGATCCTTTTTTTAGGAAAATACCGAGTTTCATTTCAGTCATAACAAATTAGCAACTCAACTTGGAATAGATTCCAAGTGGATACATTCATTTGCTAATCCTAGGACATTCTGGGCTAGATAGTAGGGCCACGGAGTTTGCCAATCTAGGAACATGTAATATGGACCAGCCCTTAACATGGGCTAAGAGGTTTCTAATGTCTAGAGTAATTAGGCCCGCTAAGCTCCATGAGTTTTCCTGCGGTTGACAGCCTTCACCACCAATAGCGAGTTCCCTTCTAGGATAAGATTGAAGCTTATCCCAATCTCTATACAAAAGGTAATGGCACTGAGTGTCGTGACAGTTTCTCCCAATAGAGGGTTTGGAAACAAAGTTTTTGAAGCTTACAAGGTAGCCAAAACTCTTCCTTGGCTGTCTCTTATTATCACAGAAGTTCCTAGTCTGCAGTTGATTCTGTTGATAGAGGCGTCCCAATTGACTTTACGATGCTATAGAGATGGTTGACACTAGCAGGTGGCCACTGTGTTTGATAGAGGCTTTGTGTTAAGGCACTGCTTTCCTTCTAGAAACACTTCCAAGTTTGTTAGGCTAGTTTGTACTTGGTGCATTATATGCTGTGGGAGTTAAACGTGGATTAAAAAACCATATTGTTCCTTCTCTGCCAGAAGAATTTGATGGTATAAGAGGCTTCAAAAATGATGATCTCTGAGTTGGAGGAGAAGATGCGTTCTAAAATCTTTGTGAATGGGCAATCAGCTAAGGTGGTCTTATGAAGTTTTCTTAAGAAATTACACCAAATATCATGTGCTGCTTTGCACGACCATAGTGCGTGGATAACTGTTTAGGATGTAGCATACATATTATGCACTCAGGTGTGTCAATTACCATCTTTTTGATGAGGTTTGCTTTGGTAGGGAGTAGATCTCTTGTTGCTTTCTAAAGAAAGGTTCGAATGGAGTGAGGCAATTGCAGCTTTCATAGAGTGTTTCAAAGAGTTGACTAAGGTGATGGATTAGATAATTGGCCAATTTTGCTTGTTGTCAAGGATCCTTGGAGATGGTAGGCTGATGTTAGCAAGAACTTTCCATCAGTTGTGCATCGCCAAGTTAACTAGTCAGGGCTACCACATATGCTTAGTGGGATTTGTAGGATTGTCTATACTTTTTTAGCACAAAAGGTCATTGAGAGGAGCTTATGGTTCCACTACCTAGTTGTTGAGTCAATTAATGCAGATACCAGCATTTTGGGATGCAGAGTTGAATGAGGGGTTTGGATCCTGAAAGAAGTAAGGGTAGGCACCCATTTATCTCGCTATATTTGAACTAAGTTTCCATTACCTATCCTCCATATTAGGGGTGATCCCCGCCCAGGCGGGGGCAAGGTACCCCTACCTCCGCCTCTGCCCCCACCCCCGCATGGGCGGGGGGCGGGATTTCCTTCCCGCACTCCACCCCCGCTTGCACGGGGCGGGGTACCCCGTCCCTTAGTGGGGTAGCGAGGGATGGATTCCATCCGCCCCTATGGTCCTTGGCCCATTTCATATTTTTGGGTCCTTTTCGCCCCAGATCAACTTTCTTGGTAATTTTTTACTCAAAAAATCATTCAACCTGATTTAATCACACATTAAAAGCTATTAATCTATTAAATACTAAATAATAATTATTACTATTTACTAAAATCTAAAGTCATTTAAAAAAAATACTAAAAGTCTAAAACAGTAAAACTTAAAATAATAAACTAAGCTTAGTAAGCTATTACAAATTTACAATAATACAAATTAATCCTACAAAATTACAAATTGTGCTATTAAGTTATTAACTATTAACAATTTAACATTACAATATCATAAGATTAAAGATTTAACATTGGCGATTAGAGTCATTCAATGGACTTTGCATTTGAACTGTGACGAGTTGTTGTGAACTTGGGTCATTGGAAATACTTTGATTGCTATGAGAATGAAGTATGAATTGATAAAACATTAACCCGCAAATCTGCAATAATAATTAATAATTAAGTTTAAAAAAAGTTATAAGTTATAAACATTAAAAAAATAATATATCCAAAATATTAAGTTACTAACCAATATTAAATTAGGTCATTCGGTTAGAAGATGGGCATTGGAGGATTTAAGTCTTGACAATTGACAATTTGACATACATATTGATATTATCATACACAATGAAAATATAAAAGTTAGAAAATGTCAAAACTTATAAAAAAAGTTACAAAATAATTAAATGTAAATTCAATACCACTTAATTTTATAAAATTATAAACATTTCAAACAACAATTAAGAGAGAAAATGTATAAGGTGCAAACCATGGTGATAGTGAGTCATAGTCATACTACAACGGAGGTAGTTGTTGACGTTGTTCCAGGTGTTAACGTCGACGTCGCAGTCGCTACAAGTTATAACAATTAAATGTAAAATTAAATATAATTAATTTTAATTATATAAATACAAAATAATATAAATTGATTTCAAGTTACAATTTACCTAATCCAGGTTGATCAGCACCCTCGTCCTTGGCCTCGACCAGATTATAATCAAGAACCTCCTAAATATGAATTTCAGCACCCATGATCCAATTCTGTAATAAAATCTAATGAGCTTCGGAAAGGATCCATTACGCTTTCTCCAGTACTGAAGGCCGACTCTGAGGCTACTGTACTGATCGGCATGACCAAAATGTTGTGGGCAATCTTTGAAAGTACGAGGTATTTGGGGACATTCACCTTCCACCAAGCTAATATATCAAAATCTTGTACAAAGGGATGAAGATCCAATGCCAAATATTTGTCGACCTCTGACTGATCTATAGTGGAACGTGTCACGGCTAATGGGGTCATCTTCATCTTGTCACCCCAATCTCGTTTATGTTTTTTCCTATGCCTGGCATCTGCAGATGGTTGGGGAGTACCTGTAGGTGCTGCAACACTAGTACTACCACCTCCCATGATAGTGAACTCATCAAATAATCTAATTAGTAGTTCTCGAGCTCGAGATCCAACAGACTCAGCGCAAACTTTGCTAATGGCATCAGTCAACCCAAATACCATGCCATCCACCTTAAATCGTGGGTCAAGGACAACGGCTACATATAACAATGTATTGGCTTTATCAAATTCTTCCCCCCAATACTTGTCAAATTTTTCCATCATCATCCTATACATCTCCCGCAATGTCGTGTTACTACCCGCTATAATATCATCTAATTCTTCTTTTATGTTGGCAATTTGTTAACAAAATTGATGTGCCGTAGGAAATAAAGAACCAAATAAAACCTTTGTAACATCGTAAAAAATCCTCAATAATAGACTACAAAAATATATACAACCTCCTAATCATCAAATAAATGGTGCCCCAGGTCTTGATCAAAATACTTGACATATTGGATGTCTTCATTACCCAATATATCAAATGACCAACTTATACTCTTGGGCCGCTTCCAACATTAAAAAGGTTGAGTTCCACCGTGTAGACAAATCAATACAAAGACCATTTTACATATTATGCTCGCAGTCTTTGCAGCAACTTTAAACTTCTCTAATCTAGAAGGAGAAGATCTCACCCACCTCACAGCAGTCCTAACCCGAGAAACCGAGTCATTAAGTTTTCCCAAACCATCACGCACAATCAAATTAAGAATATGGGCCGCACGTGCAAATAATCTCCACCCAAAATCGTTTTACTCACATTATTCAGGAAAATTTTAAGATGTCCCATTGTGACATCATTAGCCCCAGCATTATCAACTGTACAAGTTAAAACCTGAGTCAACCCCCACTCTTTTACAACGGCCTCTAAGGCCTTCCCTATTGTCTCACCTTTGTGATAAGTGGTTTGACAAAATTTGAGGATCTTCTTATGCAATGTCCAACCCCATCAACCTAATGCACAGTCATACACGTAAAATTAAGATTATTATAAGAAGTTCAACAATCAGTTGTAAGACAAACAGTCTCCCCCGCCAATAAACCCTCAACTTCTCTTTTTCTGAGTGGTAAAGTTTTCTAATATCTCTTACCATCGTATAGTGAGAAGGAATATTGAATCTTGGTTCCAAGTACCTAGAATAGGTTTGGAACCCTTTCCCATCTACCACTTGAAAAGGCATCTCATCCATAACAATCATGCGAGCTAGGTGTGTCCTAACCTCGTCAGGATCCCACTTTGTGTACCCCTTTAATGCCAACTCACCACTACTCACCTCACCCATTTTTTTGAAGCCAACTTTAAGACTAGATTGGCTCTTCTCTACCAATGATTTCAAAATTGGAGATTTCTTACATTATTCTTCTAGGTGCAACTTTATTTAGGAAGTGCCGTATCTCTTATAGTGGCAACCATAAATTTTGCCACAATAGTTGCCCTTGACTTTTGGGTCATTCAGGTCACTATCTTCTATTTTTGTGATATGAGCTCAAATTATGGATGAGACTTTCTTGCTAGGCTTGGGGGCGGGGCAAGTAATAGGTTCAATTGTAGGGATAGTGGTAGGGTTCTCAACCGAAGGATTCTCGACCGGAGCAGGAGTAGGGCTATAGGTAGTGGTAGTGGTAGCCCTGGTTGGGGACCTAGGGGTAGGGGTAGGGTTAGGGTTAGGGTTAGGGTTGGAGGTACTGAAGGCCCCTTCTGGGGAACTTGCAATAGAATCCACTGGACTTTCCATTTACAACAAATATGAAATTATTCAAATAAAATTCATATCGTTAATCAAATCAAGAAACTTAGAAAAGCATGATGATTGTAGACACTTAAATGTATTAACAAAAGCATCCAAAGTGAAAAAATATTATCCAATATCAAGTCAATAACAATAAATTTAGAAAATGAGTATTTTTGTAATAAGTTGACATTGAGAGCATTAATACCGTCTCCTAATTGAAAGATTATAAAATAATATAAAAACATGCATTTATGTTCATTCTCCTAAATGCTTAAAACATAAGCTATCTCATGAAATAAGTAATTTACACCATCCATACCATATAATTTGTTTAATTTGTAATCTTTAAATTTTAAAATTTAACTTTAAAATTAATTATATCGATGCATTAATGTGTTAAAATATTTTAGGAATAATTATGTTCTTTCCATTTATGTTAGCATTAGCTGTGTATATATGTTCATCACGTATGGCAGTATGCATTATGCAATACAAAGGTGTGACAGTTTTTTACAAAACACACAACTATCTAAATCTTTAAATTAAATACATAATAAAAACACATAATCAAATATTCAAAACATAGACATTGAATCACAATCACAGTCCACACTCACAGATTCATCATTCATAAATCACACACATGCATAAACAATCTTCATTCTCCACAGCACACAATTCACAATCCCTTCAATCATTCTCCATTAATTATCTCATCCACCATTCCTAATTTATAGAAAATTAGAAATTTAAAAAATGAAAAAAATGGGGGATTCGGTGAATCGGTGTTACCTTCGATTTTGGAGCCTTAGGCTGCGCAGCTGCAGTGGAGTCGTGGACTGTGGTCCACTGGTGATGGTGGCACGCCGAGGACGAGAAAGGAATGAGGAAAATCCGGTCTACCTACTACCTAGGGATTCGAAGTGGGGAGAAATCAGTATAGTGAAATTGAATCACATCAAATTGAGAGAGAAAAGAGTGTTGGAGGGGCCAGACGGTGGTGAGGTGGTGGGTGGTGCGATTCTTGGCACGGAGGAGGGGGAACGGGAATGAGAGAGAGCAGAGGAGAGACGGGAATGGCAATTGGGGATCGGGGGAGGCGATGGGTTATTAACCCATAGCCAAAATAGTGTCGTTTTGAGTCTTTGGGTTATTAGTTATATATATACTTAGGCACAAAACAACATCATTTTGTGCCTAGGTATGTTTTTTTTTAAATATATTATTCTAATCTATATATATTTATATTAATTATTTATTTTATATGCGGGGGCAGGGCGGGGTAATATGCGATACAGGAATAATCTATCACCGCCTCCGCCCCCGCCCCCGCCCCCGCCCCCGCTTTTGGCCCTATAAGCGGGCGGGGGTACCCCGCTCCCCGCCTGCTGGACGGGTTACACCACCCCCGTAATGCGGGGCGGTGTGGAATGCGGGCGGGGCAGCAGGTGCGGGTACCCGCTGCCTAGACCTTCCATATCAGACCCTCACACAGTAAAAGTCATGCAACTATCAAGCTTTGCCATATTTTGCATGGAGCACTTGAGAGGCCAGCGAGGTAGGATTTTGTACCTGCCGCCATCCTTGGTTAGCGAGGAGTGCAAGGTTGAAATTTTCAAAATATCTAAAATCGAGGCCTCTATACTGTTTTGCCACACCAAGCCTTTCCAACTCATCCAATGGAACTTGGACTTTTGGTCTTTTTGATTGCACCAAAAAGAATGGCATTAATTTGTTCAATTTTTCAATGATGGTCTTGGGAATCTTTAGAATTCTCATGCTATATGTGGGGATTGCTGGATCGCGGATTTAAGGAGAATTTCTTTGCCGGCTTGTGAGAGAAAATTTATTTTGCAATTGCTCATTTGGGTTTTTAATTCTCTCAAGGATAGGATTGAATGCTCTTGATTTGTGCTTGCCAACGAAAGAGGGTAGCTCGAGATATCTTTCAAAGGGATCTATTGCACGTATGTATGCTTTATTTAGAGTGGTTTGTTGGGTCTCGGCCTTTGTGTTTTTGCGAAACATGATAGAAGTTTTTTCTAGATTGAGTCTTTGTCCCGAAGCTTTCTCATAGGAGTTGATGATGCTGGATAACCTATTCCATTCCATAGGGTGTGTTTTGCAAAAAATAAGACTATCATCAACAAAAACAAATAATTCATAGTGATAAAACCTCGGGCCATAGGAATACCCGAGATGGAGCCATTATATTCAGCTTTAATTAGAGCTTGACAAAGCATTTCAGAGCATAAAATGAATAGATAAGGGGAGAGAGAGTCTCCCTATCTAATTCCTCTGGTTGGTTGGAAGTAGACTTGAGACACTCCATTTATGAGGATGGAGTAGGACACTATTTCAATACACTGCTGGATGAGGTCGATGAAGTCACTATCAAATCCCATTTTGGCCATTGCCACCTGTAAGAAGATCCACTCCACACTAATGTATACCTTACTCATGTCGAGTTTCAAAGTTATATAAGCCTCATTTTAACTTCTAAGCCTATTTTGCATGGAATGAAGAAACTCATATGCCACAAGAATATTGTCTGATATTAATCTACCCGATACAAAGGCGCTTTGAGTGGGTGAAACAAGTTGTGGGGGATTTGTTTAAGCCTATTTGCAATGACTTTTGAAATGATCTTGTAAAACATATTGTAAAGGCAAATACGCCTGAAGTCCGAGACAAGGCGAGTGGAGGATTTCTTTGGACTTAAGGTGATGTACGTTTGGTAAATGGAGCTGAAACTATTCCTTGTGTGTAGAAAACCTAGCAATGTTGCTATTACACTCTCCCCCACAGTCGACCAATGATCTTGGTAGAATAAAACTGGTAGCCCATCGGGGCCAGGAGACCCAAGGGAATTCATATCAGAAATGGCAGCTTCCACCTCCTTTCAACAATAAGGCTTAGAATTATGTTGATTCATTTTCACGATGACTGTTAAAGAGATGTTTCTAATTACTTGTCCAGATCTGAGGGCCTAGTAATAGTAAACAATTGATCTCATTATAAAGAGAAACAAAGAAGAGAAAAAACTAGAGGGAAAAGTAATAGATTTCAATAGATAGAGAAAAGGCTAGAGGAAAGAGATGAAATAATGGTAAACATGAATTAATTTGGTAGTGCTACAGTGCACATCCAAATATGATCAGAAGTTTAGATTTACTGTAGCTGAAGTCTATCTTAAATGAATTTGCCTAATCCAATGTAACATATTTTCATGTCTTATTAGCCATTTGAGTATTTTATTGAATTTGACTAATATATTGACAGTGCTCTCAGGATTGGAAACCACACATAGATATCATTAATATTAATATAAAAAACAGCTCCCTGGTCCATCAAAGTACCTTTTGCTTATCAAATATTAAAATGAAAGTTGGATAATAAATTGAAATTAGCTAAATGAAATAAAAGTTAAAAGTTAAATAAAATATTAAATAAAATTCAGATTTTAAAATTGAATTATTTTTTTAGATTTTTTGTGTGAAAATTTAAAAAATTTAATAATTAAATGATATAAAATTAGACAGATTGAGATCAATTTTGTATCAATGGGTTCTTAGGGTTTCAAGGAGCATTATGGTAGGTATAGACATAAACCACCATGATTACGAACCCACTCTACAAAATATCAACATTAATGGGCTCTTATATATGGACGCGAAGTCCTCCACATGCGGTGGTTCTGGATCCCGCGCCGTCGGTAGTTGCTGGGATGACAGTTCTATACACCCAGGGTGGCGCGTTCCTCACGCGCCACATATGTTTCTCTGCCCTACCTTTTGTTCCGAACCGAATCTAGTTTATCTGTGTTTTGATTTATTTGTATTGTTGTTTTTCTTTTATTTCCTGTTTTATTTGAGTGTTTGCTATAATAAATAGAAATAGACTTACTTGTTGAGCTCCACTCCTCCTATAGAGGATGTGGCTGATTTTTCTCCTTTTCCTTAAAGAATGGAGGTGGTGATCTCCTCCCCTTTTTGAGAAGTGAGAGTTTGGTTGTCCCATAACTCTCTCAGACAAATCACATTTATGTGGACATGTTTTTCGAGAGATTAGAAGTTAAGACAAAGTCCGCCATTTTGTGCGCGAGAATGTTACAGATCAGCGTTTAGTTAGACTTGTAATATGGGTCTTCTTGTATTTATTAATTTCAACTGTAAACTTTATTTTATGAAATGAATTGTGTTCTTTCTTTTTAATATATATATATATATATATATATATATATATAAATGGAGGCGAAGTGGAATCTGGATGGAAAGGCAAAACTATATATAATTATAAATAACTATTAGACTATTAGTGGCGAGGATGCATAAGCTGAAAAATATTTTTTTTTCTAATACCATATTAAATCATGGATAAAGATAGGTGACCCGGAGTCCCCTTTTTGTGCACGGTAGTATTTTTTTTTTCTTATGTTTTTAACTTAATAATTAAAAAAATATATTATTTAATAATATTGTGATTTTTTTAAAAATATTTAAGAGTGAAAAAAATGATGTAAAACAAAAACTAAGAGTGAAAAAAATGATGTAAAACAAAAACTAACTAACGCGGCAAGCACCGCCCCAAATCATTATTATTCTAAACAACTTAAACAAAATAGATATATAAAGTAAATTTACTTAATGCAACTTATATTTGAAACAAAAAAAAACTTAATTCTACATTCACATTTATACATTATCTTATACATATAAATCTCAATACTGCCCATATTAATCGATCCTAAACTAGTAATAGTTGGGGACTATGATAATTATATAGTCTAGCTGTCCCACGAAAAAAGGATAAGCACGTCCGTGCTGCTAAAGGAGGACACAATACAAATGGTGGAGTCGCCTCCTAACGTGCACGTACAAAACTGATCTGTTATTTTTTGGGAAATAAGTTTATCATTAAACTATAAACTTGAGTTTACAATTGTAACTTATAAATATTGAACAAACTTAGTTTACAAGTCATTTAGCATGCAACTGGGACATAAACTCTATATCTCTTAGACAAAACGTCTGAAAACCCAAAAATACCTTTAAATGAGGTAGTTATTAAGAATCTCTTCTCCTCTAGAGGAGAGAACTAAAACTTCACAGACCAAAGGTCCGGAAGACCATTTTTCATTATAGAATTTTTCTATACAAATATAACACAAATACAAAACCACAACACAGACACAACAACATAGACACAAAAACAATAATAAAAGACTCAGTTGTGGTGGCACGTGAACAACATGTGCCACAGTAGGAGTGCTCCACCACAAGGTTGAAAATGACAGTAGCTCTAGATCTGCAAGGAAAGCGGTAGGATCTCTCCCAAAAAGCGAGGTGCGTCGAAGAAGGACCCAACGCATTCGAAACACGTGCCGCTCTGTTCAACAAAAGCTCCAGTCGACTTCAAGATCAGTGGACAACGAGAATGACAGTGGGGCACGTAGTGGGCTTGGGCTACTGGAACTCCAACAACCAGCAACAAGTTGAAACCACTCACAAAAACCCGAAAACCACCTCCAACTGTACACAACAGTGGCCGGGAAACTAGATAGAGAAGAGAAGGGAGAGAACGAAGGGGGAAAACTGATTTGTTATTAGGAAAATGCTAAGGTCTGATTTGTTTTCAAAAATGAGATTGAAATAAGATGAGATAAGTTGAGATTAAAGTTAAAAGTTAAAAAATAAAAAATAAAAATATTGTTATAATATATTTTTTTAATATGATTTTTGTATTGAAATTTGAAAAAATTGAATTGTTTATATTATTGTGTATTGGGATTTGAAAAATGTGTAATGATTAGATGAGATAAAATTAGATGAAAAATATGCGTGTCTTGTAAGCAAACCAAACTTAAGTTTCCCACTCTTGCGTTCTTGATGAGATTTTTATTTTTTTTTTACTTTTTTTACATGATTTCTACTACGTAAATATTTTTAAATAATATTATAATTTTTTGTATTTTTAAAAAATATTTTAAGATGTTAAAAAATTCATACAAAAAATCTAAAGTTAAAAAAAAAAAATCCAATTGGGACCCAAGAATGGGATATCTAACATCTGCCTTTGTTATTAATCATCTTTATTAGGACAGTACAAAAAAAATCCACCAACTAGAATTGTGAGAAACTGACTACCAATATTAGAATTGGCCGCTAAACCGGTTGAGAGGTGGTGGTCATTTTATATAAACTAAATGGAGTCGGTTCGGTATTGGTTCTACCATGTCTCAAACCAGTCACGGACCGATTATATATATATATATATATTTATATTTATGTAAAAAAAAGCCATTTTGTTTAAGTTAAATGAGTAAAACGACGTCCTTTTTGCCAACATATGTGAAAAAATTAAATATATATATATATATATATGAAGCGTCCTATTTGGCTTAAAGTCCAAGCAGCATCGTCTCGAAGTTACTTTAATTAAACAATCCCATTTTTCTTTCTTTTCATTGTCGGTGCTGTTGATGTCACAAAAATCTCAATAGGCCAGGCAGGAAAATAAATCATTCCCAGCTCCACTGGAGCGAGTTGGGCTTCGATGGGTGTCATTTGAGACCCCCGGTGAGACTCCGGTGCGGCCATACGTACACGAATAGCAGATAAATAAATATAGAAACACAGTATTTACCTGGTTCGGCGTAAGGCCTACGTCCACGGAATTTTGGGGAAGGGAATCCACTATAATGAATATTTTTACAGTCTCTCAGGCCTTTCACTGTACGTGAATAAAATACATGATTCGGTATGATTTATTGGGTTCATCTGAAAAGATGAAGTAGGCGATCCAAGAGAATAGAGGAATTGTTATACAGCCAATCATCCAGTTCTTGATCGAGAGAGAGAGAGAGAGAGAGAGAGAGAGCCTTGATATTCTGATGGTTGCCTTTATATAGAGGTTTTGGTCTGGATATTATTTCTTGCGTGTGTCAGTTTACATTCTTTATGTCTTGTCCCCCATGTGATCTGGTCCACTCAACTCTTCTTCACTCTTGTCTTCTAGTGCACTAAATAATAGGCATGGGCCCTACTTGGGATATTTCATCCTCACAATCCTCACAACCCCATGAATTCTTACTAAAGACACTTTAGTGGGAATTTTAAAGTATCTGAAAATCGAGAAGGTGGTAGTTTGTCTTCCGAGCCTGAGGTAATAAAAACATGCAATATATATATGTTATCAAGAAAATGCCGTAAGGTGTGAGGGTTTACGACCCCGCAATCCACAAGCGGTCATTGGTGGGAAACCAGGTGTGCGAGGGTTTACGTGCAAGCCTGGGCCCGAGATTCAATCTCGCGATTTGTAAGCATCCAAGATGAGACTTGTAAAGTGTGCTTGGTGGGCGGATCGCAAGCCTCGAGCCTATCATGGATGTAAGGACTTGACGAGTGAACTTTGGTGCTGGACCTCTAGCCTCGAGCCCTTGATGAACGAATCATTGGGCTGGTCATGGGTGGCCGGACGACCCCGTGACTAAACCTGATCCCATATGACGAGCATGGAGCTAGTGTCACCGTGGAATGAGTGCGTCAACTTTGCGCTGCAAAACAATTTTGTTAAATAGAAATATGAATTTTCATGCCACTAAGTCCGAGTGTTGAGTCCAAATTTGCATGTGCATTCGAAGTATAAAATTTGGCGAAAATTGATTCCGTAGTATTGCAGCATTTTTAATCCCCATAATCTGAGGTGACGAGTGACCTCTAAAAATAAAATAGAAAATAGGCGAGTCATATGAGCTAGGAACACAGCCTATACATGTCAGGCGAACATGCATGGTGAGTCCCTACTATCGCAAGGGAGATGGGCGAGACGAGTTGGTGAGTAATAATATTTTTTTTTTAAACGAGCATGATTGGCGAGCTAGCGGGAGTGTGATGAGCTGGCGAACATGGTGTCCGTGGGTGTTGTGGACGTGTCGGGTGTGCTCAAGCTATTCTGGGCGAGCCAGGAGGTGTTCAAGTGAAGTCAGATGGTCATGTTTTGGGCGAACTTCGTGAGCTTGGCGAGAGGGCGAGCTAGTGAGAAGGCAGGTTGTTTGAGGATGGTCTGGGCGAGCATGATGGCCGCCAATAGATTGGGCGATCATGGTGGTCTATGGCAAACGCCAGATAAATGGTAGGCTCTCATCTGTGTTGGGCGAGTTGTGAGTGTGCTGTGATGGCGAGCACGGTGTATGGTGAGCTAGGTTGGCGAGCTTGCACGGCAAGCTGGTTCGGCATGGCGAGATGATTCAGCGAGCATGCATGGCGAACTGGTTCGGCATGGCGAGACGATTCGGCTAGCATGCATGGCGAGCTCGTCGAGCTGGGTTTGGTAGTCTGTTGGCGAGCGGGTAGCATGGCAAGCAGTTTCGGCGAGCTGAGCCCTGTGTTCCCGAGAAGTAGTTCGGGCTGTCGTGGTGCACCATGGACGGGACGTGAGAGGTGGGCGAGCGCCCGAGAAGTAGCGGGTGTGTGGCGAGACCGTAGGCGAGCTGAGTGGGTTGATGATGATGGTTTAGGTGAACGAACGCCTTGAGGTTGGCGAGGGGTACCGGAGACAACCTTCACGTTGACATGCATGCACGGGCATGCCTCCGACAGGTGGATGCCCTGTCGGAGACAGACAACTCCGGCAGTCACGGAGGTGACCGCCGGATGGTGGCCCGAGCTCACGACGCAACGCCGTGAGCTTTGAGCTCGATCCCCCGACGTGCATGCACGTGAGTGTATGCACTGGCGTGTCTCCGGCGGGTTGATGCTCCGTCGGAGACAGAAAACTCCGGCAGTCACGGTGGTGACCGCCGGCAGCTACCCCGTGGAGGGCCCACGGGACTAAGCCCAATCCCGTGGGGTACGCTGGGCGGGCATGCAGGGCATGCATGCCCGTGCTCTGGGTCGTGGGCCCGCCATGATGGCGGGCCCAGAAAATTCCGGCGGTCCCAATGGGCCCGCCCACGAACTGGGCACGGCACCCTGCCGTGCCCGTGCGCTGTGCATGGCACTGCACAGTGCCATGCACATGCGACCGCACTGTGCACTTAAGTGCACAGTGCTTTCCACGTCCAGTGCACGTGATCTGCCTGTATGTACTGTGCTGTGAATGTGTTCGCCTGGGTTTTATCTGGCAAGCTTGTAGACATGTGCTATTTTTGGAAGATAAAAATAATAATAGGCGAGTGTACTGTCCGTGAGAGAATATCATCATATTCTCTATAAAAAAGAGACGAGAGGCAGGTCTCTTCTAGGCAAGATATTCTCTCGCCTTTGTTTGATATTATATAAAAATAACAAATTTAAAATACTTATCTGGAGACATCGTTTGCATGTCTGAGAAGTCGCCCAGTGTCCCAGAAAATCATCATTTTCTCACCTCTGGTCTAACAATCCCACATACGGCGCCAATGTTGATGTCACAAAAATCTCAACAGGCCAGGGCAGGAAAATAAATCATTCCCAGCCCACTGGAGCGAGTTGGGCTTCGATGGGTGTCATTTGAGGCCCCCGGTGAGATTCCGGTGTGGCCATACGTACACGGATAGCAGATAAATAAATATAGAAATACAGTATTTATGTGGTTCGGCGTAAGGCCTACGTCCACGGGATTTTGGGGAAAGGAATCCACTATAATGATTATTTTTACAGTCTCTCAGGGCTCTCACTGTACGTGAATAAAATACATGATTCTACTAGTATGATTTATTGAGTTCATCTGAGAATATGAAGTATGCGATCCGAGAGAATAGAGGAATTGTTGTACAGCCAGTCATCCAGTTCTTGATCGAGAGAGAGAGAGAGAGAAAGAGAGCCTTGATATTCTGATGGTTGTCTTTATATAGAGGTTTTTGTCTGAATATTATTTCTTGCGTGTGTCAGTCTACATTCTTTATGTCTTGTCCCACATGTGATCTGGTACACTCAACTCTTCTTCACTCTTATCTTCTAGTACACTAAATAATAGGCTTGGGCCCTACTTAGAATATTTCATCCTCACAATCCTCACAAGTGTAGCTTCTTCCCAACAATTCTCGCGATGCCACTTCTCTCCTCCTTCATAGAAGAGGTCGACGGCATGCCAATGACCGCACTTACTCAATTTGAGATCAATATAAGCAATTTTCTCTTTCTAATTTATTGGAATTGGCCAATGGTGAGCTCTCATGACAGATATCGATTGAGTCTCGATTTGATGTCAAAACTATCATTGTACATCCCTAATCCTTACACATATCTATTAGTCCCATATTTAATAATAATAATAATTAAAATTAAAAAGTTTTATGTAATATAAAGAAATAGTAAACTTTTCTGTACAAAATTAATATCAGCAATTTTTATTTTTTTATATTTTTCGAATAAAATTAATAATGCTCATGTACGTTCGAACATTTGCATTGGATTGGCTAATTTTTTTTTTCAGAAAATATAAATTTTCACACATATCAAAAATATCTTGTCATATTTGATAAAAAATAAAGGTAGAAAAAATTTTAAAAAAAATTCGAAAAAAAATTTGAATTTATTATTCACTTTTAAAGAGTAAAAATATTTTTATTCAATTTTTTTTTTTATCAAATATAATAAAAAAAAATTAATATGTGTACAAATATATATATTATTTTTTTTTTAAAAAATTAATCACTCTAATTCTAATGATCTTAACCGCTCTTGTTATCTTTAAATCTATAGGGAACATTTCTCAAAAAAAAAATCAAGGAACAAAGTACAACTGTACAAGCTAACACAGTACAACTGTACAAGCTAACACGCTTGCTTTATTTTATATTTTTTAATGATATGATGTCAACGCACGCTCAAACCAATATGCTTTCGAGTGCTTGCAGCCTTTCAGACTATAATTGTGGACGGTGCAGAGAAGAATCTTACTCCGAAAATACGTAGACTCTGATTGGTACAACTACAAGCCCACAGATTCTAATACACGACTAACAGAGACGGAGAAGAGGAAATGTCCGAAATTCGTACCTCAAGATTAATAAACTCCTTCTCTTCTCTCTTTCTTTCTTTTTTTTTTTTTTTTTTGGGGTGTGTTAGGGAGTATACATTTTCAAGATACTTTCCATATGAGAGGAAGTATTCTGAATATAAATACTCTCCATCATTTTTTTTTTTTTTGAGGGGCAAAAATTAGATTCGTTTACTTTCTCAAATGTTTTAATTTTATCTCATCTTATTATAATAATTAAAATTATTATACATAATAAAATAAATATTTTAAATTTTTAAATTTTACAAATATATAATTTTTTTATAATATTTTTTTTAATTTTTAATTTTTATTTTAATATATCTCTTCTTATCTTATTTTATTTTATAACTAAAAACAAACTAGGCATCTGCGGTGGTGTTTTCTTTTAGGCAAAGGCCAGTGCGATAGCCAGCCCATATCAAGATAAGATTATTGTATTTTTTTCAAAATTTATTTTTTAAGATTATTTTATCAAGATAATATTATGGTCGTTTCAAAGAATCGTTACTCATGTAGGGAGCCCATACCTTAAACAGCTGCCCACTTTTTTAGTTTACTTTATCTACCACGTTTATGACATACTTTATCTCCTTTATCTTCTACATTTGTAATGATTTTGCTTTACCAACGTATTGTATTTTTTTTAGTGTCATAGTATATATGTTTCTCATACGAAAAGAGATATAATTATTTTTGCATTCATATATAAAATTATGCTTTAAATGATAAATAATTTTGTAAAATAATTCATAAAAATAATACTATCATTATAAGAAAATAGATTTTTTGCGACGTTATATTTCATCGCAAAAAGTAAAAAAAAATATTACAAAAAATTATTTCTAACAAAAATAATCATTTTGAATATAACAGATTGATTATTTCTGCCTATATTTTTTCTAATTGTAGTGTGTTTTACATAGATATCTACATTTTAAAATATGATTATAAAAATAATTATGTGTGCATTTTTACTCACTAGAAAACGTATAATGTGCAAATCGTATTATCGTAATGGAATTAAATTTCTCTCTCTCTCTCAATGACGAGTAACATGAGGAAATCAAGTATGATAATCAATGATCTCATTGACATGGGAAGAAGTTTTTTAAGTGCTTGAAAAAGCTTTGGCAGGTGGGACGTTGGGTGTTTAATCATTTGTTAACTGTATATAAATGATAATTTAATGAAAATATATCATTGAAAATGATTGGCATAACTTAGCAAATAGATATGCAGAGTCTCACTTATGACTTGACGAGCAGATTCCTGCCCTTAACCTCTCAAATATTACTATCTTAATCTTTTGTTTAATTCTCCACCTTTTTTCTAATGCTTTATAAACCGAGAAACATGCATGTCACGAATTATAACATGAAAGAATGGAATGTGAATATAGAAGCTATCTAGCTTGTTAGGGTGTCGCTCAATAATGACCGTTAGAAGTATATTTTAGATGAAATTTATTTCTTTTTCATATTTTAATGTTTAAAAATATTTAAAAACTTAAAAAATTAAGGATTCCTTCTTAATCAATAATAAATTGTTTTTCTAAAAACTTAAAAAATTAAAAAAATAAATAGTTAAAATAAAGAAACAAAATGAGAAAGGATACTTGCATGCATTCTTCGTGAATATATTGTGACTGCTGTCTTTTTCCAGTATATTCGAATCCAGAAAAGATTTCAGCAATCCTTTCCTAACAGGCTAACATGCTCCAAGTGTCATTCGTAGAGGAGGTAACAATTAACAAACCCAATATATAACCCATCAAGGAGAGAGAGAGAGGAGAGATCAGAGAGGTGACGTTTCTGAATTCTGATAATTTCCAAATTTCCATACAAGACAGTACGGGACATGTTACACTGCCGGATTATACGGGAAACTCTGTCAAGACCTTTTCCTATGATTAAAATAGGAGTTGGTCACATGGGAGCCGGTTGATGGAAAGAAGAATCATTCACCAACTGAGAACTCAGAACACCCTATATATCTTTCCCACTCGTCGCTTTCACCCCAAACACATCTAGCTAATAACCTTTTAATATTTCATTACTAGACAATATATAAACAGACCTTTATAAGTTCTATACTTTGTTTTTATTTATTTATTAATTAATGGATTTATGCGAGAACCCTAGAGCTGTTATGGTGGTTGTTCTGATAGAGGCCCCGTACCTGATGATGATTTACAAAATATTCCATTTACACCTACACATACATCTGTCTGACATATATTTATATAATTTCTAATTAATAGATTAGCTAAGCTGAAGCAGATATTCAGCTGTGATGGCTATAACAAAGTACAGGGTTGAAATTAAATGTACCTTGCACTCCCCCATATGTATCTAAAAAAAAAATTATTGATGAACAAAATCTCGAGCATGTTTCTTGGGTTATTAACTTATTGACATCTGTCCAATCTATCTGGCAAGCATCAGGTTGAGTGAGTGACCATGTGCTACCTCATATTAAACGGATCCTCCAGACGTGCCCCTGAAACATAAACACAAATGTTTCAGGAATGGACTTGGGTGGCTATTTTGGGCCATTTGGGCTCTGGTTCGACACTGAAAAACAAACATAGAACATAGTAATTAAGTAAGGAAAATGAATGTAGCCTTATCATCTCTTTATAACTTCTTTATTATTATTTTTAATTTTTTTTTATCTTACTTAATGATAGCCTTACAATCTATTTACACAAATGTTTCAGAAATGGATTTGGGGTGGCTATTTCTTTTAATGAATAAGCAAGTGATTATTAATAAAAATGAATATTTTAAAAAAAAAATTCTTAATAATTAAAAAATGTTAAAAAAATATTTAAAAGAAAATAAAATATATATATACATAGAGATTTTTCCAGCTGTTTTTCCATCAAATATTACTCATCAACTAGATAATAAAGATCGTTCACCCCCCCAAAAAACAAAAAAAAAATCCAATTAATTCAACTCACCAAGTAACCATGTTCTATTATAAAGAATAAACTCATAATATGGATTCATACGTAATATATATTATATATATATATAATAAAAAAATTCCAAATTGGCATCTGATACCCTCAAACACTTCATTACAAGGCTAGGTAAGGGTGCTACCTACCCTTATTCTCCACCACTGTCTCTTCCTCCAACTCTTATTCTCCATCAATCAATCCAATGAATCTATCTACCATTTTAAAAAATAAAACAAAAAAAAGAGAAAAACTGGACTTACCTTTGGCGTCGAGAAATGAGAATACCACTTCCGTCGATTCGAAGAAATGACGACGAGAAACGGACGGTGAGACAGTGGCGAAAATGAACGGAGTTTAGCAGCGACACTAACGCAGTAGGGTTCTGATGTGATTTGAGATTAGGGTTTTTCATTGCTCGAATTGGAAAAAATGCGAGAGTTAGAGACGAGAGAAAGTGCAAACGAGGGAGATGATGGGAGGGTTGTTTTAACTTAAAACAAAACAACTTGTTTAATAAATATCCCAATTACAAAACGACATGTTGTTTTGTATATATATATATATATGGTTTTTTTAGATATACAAATAATAATATTTAATATAATATATTTATTATTTTTATATGCGGGAGAGGATATGTGCGAGACGGAGATCCCCTCATACTGCCCCACCCAACGGGGGCAGGACAGAAGCCGAGCGGGCAGCAGGTCCCGCTACCCACTCCTAAGGCTAGGATTACAAACAGAATTTCATTTGTGTAGAGATATCATATATAACTTAATAACACCCTACAAAACCCTTACAACCGAGAGGGCTTGGGCTCAACCTTCAGGCTCTTCTTTTGCGTATCACTTTAGGCGTGGAATCGATGGTTTTGCTAAAAAATATTTATCGTTTACGGGCTTAAGGGCTCCTGAGATTTTGGGCGTGCCATAAAACGATGAAGGCAAGGGGATCGACTTTGTTTGGGCTCTTTTGTCCTAATTGGTCTTCTGACATACTGGTTTATTACAAAAGAGAAAAAATTGAGTGGGCTTCTCTCCTATCACCCGAAAAGAAAAGAAAAAATGTGCTGTTTCCTGGTTTGGTACCTTTGTAAACCTTCCTCGACCAATCTTTTATTTTTCCATGTCGCATAATATTTTTGAATTAACAATCTTTAGGTGAGATGGAATTAGGAGTACTTCTTAATATTTTAACATATATAATCAATTTTCAACGCAGTCACCTACTTCTTTTAGATCTTATAAAACCTTGATTAAATTTGTTATAAATCTTGCAACAATTTTTCTTTCGGGGATAAAATATTTAATTTTAAATTTTAAAAATATTATATTTAAATTCATCTACTTAAAATGAAATATTATGGAATTAGATTTTAACATAAAGTTAGTGAAAAGGTGTTTGTCTCTTTTTTCTTTATCAGAAGGTGTCTTAATCACATGTCATCATATATATATATATATATATTTGCATAAAACATGGACTCGAGGTAGTAGGTGACAATGCATGTCTTTCGTGGAGTTGTGATGCCAAATACATTTTAATGGTGTGACTTGGGGGGGCATATATGAGTGCATCAAATATTATAAATAATTTACGTCTTGCTATAACATTATATCAAAATGGATGAATATCTGTGGTAAATAAGGGTGTACTTTGGTAATTCAAACAGTAAACAGTAGAGGTAAACATGAGTTTGTAATGCTTGTGTACCCTTATTGGTAGCTCATGAATCACTGTAGCGAGAAGCTAGGCAATGTAATATAAAAATTGGGCTTTCGTCTCTTCTTTTCATCGGAAAGCCATGAAAGTAGCCTCGAATCTCGGTCCAATGCCACAAAGACCGAAGTATCATGAGAATGACTGCATGAATAGTATCAATCCTCTTTTTTTTAAAATAAAAATAATATCTCAGAAACCTTATATAAATATTTTTTTTGTTTTTTGAGTTTGAGTTTTATGGGGTTTGTCGAGGGGATAGATTCACTGGAAGACAAAATGGAGAGCTCTGTCTCGTCAGAAAGTTTGGGAAGCAAATGTCCCCTTGAATCCCTACAATATGCACTGCTTCCATGTTCCCCTCCTCACGCCACGCCCCCCTTTTTTGAGGTTCTGTCACTCTCAATTATCACTTGGGGACCCTCACACACACACTATTCATATTTTGTACTCATTCCTCCTCTAAAATTCTCTTCATTAATACTCTTGTTTTGACCCTAATAAAAGTTTTTCATCTCATCTCCATAATAATTTCAATCATTTGTTTCCTTCTGTAAAGTTTCACATTCACCTGAACTATCTTCCTCCAACAACATTTTCGTTGGATGGCTGAGATTGGACTGTTTTACATTTTTTTGACCGATGGGGGGGTTTTTTCCCCTTTTTAACTTTGTTGAACTTGAACCCATATATTTTCCACTTGTGATTAGGTGACGTTGGCACAGATAATCTGACGTTTACATACACAATTAACATAATGTAATGTGCATTCAACTGACAATATTAAATATTGCACAACTTTTTAAAAAAAAAATATCATAGTAATGATATTTCTTTTATCTTGAATTGTATTATAGTCAATTATCACAATTGACGTAATGCATTTTGAGCGGCTTCTTACCGCGCGTTAATCTCTTAAATAAAAATTCATTTAGACCAAGTGTCAAAATTATTGTATGCATTATGTTTTTTTCACTACAATAAATAAATAGGAGCAATCCCGTTTTAAATTCTAGGTCCTTTTGACACTTAAAATCTATATGTCTTTAGAACGGTTGTAAAATTGTTTATTTGTTTTTGTTGCTTGTTGTTCTATCTTAAATAGAGTTGGACTATCTTTTAAACGATATTCTAAAAAAATTTGCAGGTAAAATATGAATATATTAATTATTTTTAATACATTAAAGAGATACAGATTATCGTTTAATTTAACTTATAATATATTTTTAAAGTTTATTTATATTATTCGTTATTAATAAATAGAATGCAATTTACTTCTTTAAAAAAAAAAAAAATCTATCTCACACCTCCGGCCTGTAAAAGGAGAAAGAGACGCGTAAAGTGTAAAGTAGGCAGAGGACATTGCAGATTTGGCATGCTATGAAAATGAAATAATTAAATTTCTGTCCTTTCATCTTTTTCATTCTTTAGGTTGAGTCCATCGTTTATATTCCACCTGACCTTGATCACCACGGTGAGACGCGTTCCTCTTTTTATTTTATTGAGTTTAAGCGCATTGTCCAAAATTAATAATGACTGGGAAAGCAGATCAGAATGCGTATGGCATGAGGCATGGCATTGGGTATTCCGCACATTATTCGCAGGGGCCCAGCTCCCTTCATTCTTCATGCCCCTCCCTCTCTTCTGCTCCAATTCCTGCTATTCCACTTCTTTTACCCTATCACCGTTCAAAAATAACCGCACCATATGAATCTATGATTGCCCACTACCACTGTATCCCAACTTCACACTCTCTGTACATTCCCTTTCACTGCATGCATATATGTTACCATTCTTATTAAATATAATAAGATAATTGTTCTAGTTTTCTTTGCCGCGATAATCTATTGACTACTGATGTTTTTAAACAAAAATTTAAACTTGCCACAGATAATTAACTATGAGTGATTTTATATATAATCTTGAATTGAAGTACGTAAATATCACATAATCATTTAAAAAATAGTAAGATTTATTATTAATTTTTATATTAATTTTTTTCATATAAATCTCATATTTTATTCATTTTTTTCAAAATAATTACACGATAGTTATCCAATCTACGATTGCATAAATTATTTTCTCATTAACTATTGACTATTGAGTGATTCCTCAAAAGAAAATTCCCATTATAGAATATTAAAATTGATGACAAGCCTCAATAAATTCATGTGTCAGTCATGAGTTTATCCTACCAAAGAATCATCCGAGGTGAGCTAAATTCTGTTCGAGGAATGCTAAAACCTACGTTTTCATTAAACTTTTATATATCTTATTACGTAAATATCATACTTTTATCAATTATCACTCTGTAATGATTTTTTATTTTTTAAAAAAAAGAGGAAATATAAAAGTTGATGGGCAATATCAACTCATCACAATGGGATAAAAGAATGAGATGGTGTGATTTATAGAATTTTAGATTATGAATATCGAATGGTGTTTAGAAAATAATGACCAAACCAAAGATAAAAAAATAATAATAATAATTTTATCCCATCTATGATAGATTTTGCTCTCTTTTTTTTTTCTTTTCTTGGGTCTTATATGCTAAATCAACGCACGTAATAATATGTTTTTTCAGACCCGTCTCGTTAGTATAGTCTAGATGTTATAATTCCAATTACATTTCTGTAAGGTATTCTGATGACAAAAAAGGGTTGAAGCACCACAGTCAAGCCTGCAATAAACTGGCTGGATTGGCCGAGAAAATACGAGGAGATAAGTCTCAAGCCCATTGAACAGCCGACAGCGTGCAGCAGTTGAAAGAAAGAGTTTCCAAAATCCGCATGCCGCTTATAATTCGGTGTCGGGTTCTAACCGTCCGATCATGTTCTCACTTCCACATGAATGAATTCGCGAGGGACAATACTTATCGTGACGTGCGGATAACACGTGGCACTAATTAATTGGTGGGGGCGTAGATTTATGATTATGGTGATTATCTTCATAGTTTTACTATATGAAAAATGATACACTTACATCTCTTCTATAACTTCTTTATTATTTATTTTATTTTTCTAATTTTTTAAAAAAATTTCTTTTAGTTAATGATTAAGAAAGTGATGATTAATAAAGTTATATATTTTTTAAAAAAAATTTAATAATTAAAGATATTAAAAAAAATACTTAAGATTTTTTTAAATTTTAAATTCTTATTTTAAATCTCCTGCAAATATCATTTTTCTTATTTTCAATATTTTTTGGGCTTCTAATTTTTTTTTTTTTTTGCAAAAAATAATTAACTAATGAAAATTATGTGATGCGTGGATTTATCTATAGCAAAACTCTTAAGATTATATTGGTCGATGTAAATATATTTGATTAAATTAAACGTGTCGAACTTATAAATTAATTCTAACTCAATTCATTTGAATAAATAATCCGTTTAAACCAATACAATTTATTAAAATATTTTTTGTTTTATGTAAATGATTTGAACTAAAATGCATAACTCAATTGACTTAATTAATATAACTTTACATAATAATTAAAATATATATTGATTAAAAAATTCACTATCTTAAAAAATATATCCATATTTTTCAGATTTTAACATGGAATAAAATCAATATTAGAAATTATACAATAATAAATATGAGCATATGTCTAAAATATGAGCATATGTCTAAAATTACAATCATCACAATAAATAGATATACTGAGAAATATCATTATTATAACTTCACAATAATAAGATTTTAATTTTGAAATAAATTTTAAACAGATCAAAATAAGTTAATTTCATATTTAACAGGTTAACCCATTTATAAATCGTCTCAACAGGTCGACTATTTTTTATCCAAACATGTTAACAAACTCAATCCCTCTAATTTCATGCGGTGTTCATGTTGAGTGTATAACACATTACCATTCCTATTTTTATATATTGGTATGGAATTATATAAAAAAAAGTTAAGTATAAATTTTAAGTTTAAAATATTGCGTATCTCTTTTTTAAAAATAATAAATTTTTATATCTCTATGGTTTGGTCTATTTTTATAAAGAGTATATGTAAGATTTATATAATTGGAATTTGTATGAATTATTACTTTATGAAGATCTACATAAATTATAAAAAGTGACTTTTTTATTTTCTGACGAACCTATTAAAAGATATCTCCGCATTAAACTAGCTATTGTTTCTTCAATACTTAAAATATAATTTCCTCTCCACATCTTCGAACAAATAGACATTATTTGAAACTTTTAGAACATACCATTATAAGCAATAGAATTGCTATTAAATGTAAGATTAGCCAACTTTTAGATTAAATGATGCACATAAATTTTAACCATTACTGCTTATAAGTCTTAAATATACTTTCTTTTTTTTTTTACATATTCATCATAAAAAATTGAATTTCACTACAACTTTGTAAAAATATTTTTTATGACAGTCTATTTTTTTTTTAATTATTTATTATTTTCACACACTGCGCACCACACAATACTATAAGAAAGCCCGCCCCACTAGCTAACATAGAAATCTACTCTGGATACTTTCTTTTAATATATTTTTATGACTGAGTCTATTTTTATAATATATATATATTCATCATTCCCATACATTATATATCATATAATATACTTTTTTAATTATTTTTTCTTATCAAATTTGTAATACATAGATTATAAGTAGATGAATTCAATACGTTTCAAAAAAATATATTTTAAAACATTTTTAAAAATTAAAAATATATGATATATGATACGAGAAAATGACGAGTGCAAAACTATTTTTATAATAAAGTAGTGCAAAATTTATCTACTTTAAGATTTGTACTAATTATCCCTATTGGCTGTATATATTTTTACTTACTACCTGTTTTAGGAGATTGGCTGATATTATTAGGATTCTATTTAGATTCTTTAAAATAATTTGAGTTAAGTTTATTTTTTAAAATTATTATTATTTTAAAATTTAAAAAAAGTGACTTGAGAATTAAAAAACCTATATTAAAATTTAAAAACAATTGAATTAGAATTTTTTTATATAAAAATATGAAAAATTATAATGATGAATGTAAGACGAGTTGAGACGAGATCGTTTCGTCTTCGAATACAAACAAGACTTAAAATATTAGCATTGGATTAACTAAAAATTTTTATAATTTCATTTTTTTTATTATTAAATATGATCAAAATTTTTAATATATATATAAATTTATATTTAAAAAAATAATTAATCCGTTAGTAATACTCTTGCGTCTCAAGACAGAAGAAACATGAAAGATCCTAACATGTGGGGCCAAACAAGAAATCTTGCGATGGTTATGTTACATAAGTGGTCCCACGTGGCACCATCTAGTGTGGTGTGTCTGGATCCTGATGGAGTAGGCTGTAAGATAGACTTTTTAAGTTTGTTTGTATGTTATTGTTTTAAGAATAATTCTTTACCACTTCCAACTTTCTTCATATATTATATTTTTTTAATTTTTAATTTTTATTAAATATGTGATATATAAATAAGGAATAAAAAATATTAATTAATTTTAAAAAATTAATTCAAAAAAATAATATATATATATAATGTATAGAAGAAATTGGAGATTATGTAAAACTTTCGTTATTTTAATATGGCGATAGTTTTAATTAGAGGAATAATAATATACATATATCTCATTTATCATTAATTTACTATTTTTAAAAAAAAAATTTAAAATATTTATCTAATGATTAAAAAAGTGATTTAATAATTTTTAATGATTAAAAACATTTAAAAAATACTTATAAGAAAATAACAAAAAAATAAATACACTTTAAATAATAAATTAATGATAAATAAAATATAAATGTATCACTATTCTAAAAAGATATAGGGGTGCGTGCGCTACGCTTTTGCGTATAGAAGCATGCAACACTAGTTGTATAGTAAAATTTGACAAATTCTTTAAATATAAAAGATTACTATTCACCTTTTAAATAATTTATTTAATATATTTTATTTCTGTTACATCTTTCCCTCTTTTTTATTTTATTTTTATTTTCTCTATATAATGAATGTGTTTATATTTTTTAATTCTAATTTTATTAAAAATTGTTAAAAATAATAATTTAATTATTAAATTAAATTATTAATATACATATGGTTAGTATAATTATAAAATATTGAATAAAATTAAAAAATATTTTTTTAAAATATTATTGTATTATTATTTTGATGAGTCTAATAACAAATTCAATGTTGAATTATGGTAAGTATGGTGTGTGCATCTCATCAAACTTATACTTCTCATCAAATTTTGATTATTTTTTTAGTAAGACTAATGTGAATGCTCTAATCATGTACTCCGCCTGAGCCTTCGAATTATGCAAACCTCACATGTTTTGCTCTATGTTCTATTAAGACTTTGTTTGTTTTTATAGATAAGATAAGATAAGAATTAAAAAATTAAAAAATATTATTAAATTTTTTTTTAATATTAGTTTTATTTTAGAATTTGAAAAAAGTATTTGAAATTTTAAAAAAATAAATTTGTTATTATATTTTATATGAGAATTTAAAAAAATATAATGATTAGTTTGATGTATGCTTTAAATTTTTGGTTTCATCCCTCTAAGTAAATTGGGCCTAAATTCTCATGTTCCTAGGCAACCCAGCCAAGCTCTCTTAGAGTACTAGCATTAGCTTAGCCAAATGATAGTACTTTTCAAAATTTGAAGAAAATTAATGAAAATGTCTCTATATTGAATTGGTCATCCACTTTTTAAATTTTGAAAAGCCTACAATTACTTCATTTTATTTTTCATATATGAAGAGAACTATTCACATCTCCATCTATTGAAAATAATTATATACGTAATTATTTGGTTGAAAAAAATAATTTTTAACAAAAAATAATTATTTAAGTATCAAATTAAATTATTAAAATATATGTGGTTAGTATAATTACAAAATATGACAAAATATTTAAATATATTCTTATTAAAAAAATGAATATGAATATGATTATTAAGGATTATGAAAATAAAATAAAATAAAATAAAATTAATAAAATTAATAATTAATATAAATATTTTATTATTATAAAGAATATAATAGCTAATCCAATTTAGACTTCATTCTTTGAGTAATTAACTAAAAAATAAAAAAATTGTATATTCTTCAAATTTTAAAGATGAAGATGGTCAATTCAATGCTAATGCTCTTATAATATTTTCTTATTTTATCCTTTCGACCATTTTATCTCCCGGTACAAAGAAGTATATCACGATTGAGAAATGATATTTATAATTATGAGTGTAATTATTACGTAATTATTTTTAAAATAAATAAATAAAAATAATAATTATATAAAAATAATTAATTTTTTTTAATAGTAGACCTTACTACTTTTTAAAGCAATTTTATAATATTTATATATTTCACAATTATATATAATATTATTATATCATGGGACGGTGTTGTTCTACAATCACTCCAAAACACGTATTGTAACTAGGAATTTAAGGTTTAATTTGTTTTTATAGATAAGATGAGATAATATAAAATAATAGTTAAAAATTGAATAAGATATTATTATAAGATATTTTTTAATATTAATTCAAAATATTATTTTAGAATTTGAAAAAGTTGAAATGTTTATTTTATTTTTTATAAAATTTTAAAATAATAATAATAATAAAATGAGACAAGTTGAGATTATTTATAAAAATAAATCACCATAAAATTGCGGAATTGTGGGATTAAATTAATTAATATGTATATATATATGTTTTTTTTTTAGGAGAAACGATATTCCATTCATTAATAACGGTGATTACAAATGAACTTAAAATATACATTACAAGTTAACTAAATAACGATTTGTAACTCCCCAATACACTAAAAGTTACTGATATTTTTTAGTTTTAGCTACCAAACTCTCCAGAAAAAAATCAGAAAGACAGCACTAACTATATTCTAAGACAGAGTGACAACCAACCAAAAACCAAACTCCACTTTCGTATTAAGACGAACTAGGGGACAAACTTTAAGGACCACAAGTTTCAGAGACTAATATTTTTGGTTTTTATTTAAACTAATAAACAGAAACTAAAACTAAATGGAAAAACCAAAACCTAACGATCTGATTTTTAATCTTGGATAAATTTAACAACAACAAAGAAATAATCGTTATTGTCAGTGGCGCATGATCCCCCACGCACCACCTATAGAATAGTAGGCGGGCAGAGAAGACAAGCTGGTTGTTCAGGATCTTTCTGCGTCGCACATGACAGCCAGACGCCCCTCCAATGGTGGCGCATGGAGAGCAAAGTCTCACACTGTGATGGGCGCATCACGCGTGGGAAGAACGAGCGGTGCCAATCGACCCGAATCTGTCGCGTCTGAAAATCGACACCCTAGGAGCCCACTGGCGGGGCGGGTGTGGTGATCCGCACGAAGGAGAGTTACGAGCTGCCAACCTCGATGCTATTCCAACCACTCCCAATCAGCCTGCGATTCTTACGAAACTTAGTACCAAAAATCCAAATAAAAGAAGAAGGAGAAGAAGAAGCAGCGGGAGGAAAAAGAGATTGGGGAGGAAGGCACAATGAAAGACACAAAATAAAATAAAAAAAAAAAAAAGGAAAGGAATGGGAGATGAGGGGAGAGGCACAGCTCACACTCCCACCCCTAGCAAGACGGGTCTGGTGTTTATATACGTATTGATGGGCATTGGGGGGAAGGTTTTTTTCTATAGAAAATTCTCTATAAAATACATCTGAACCTTTTTACTGGTTTAGAAAATCGTGTTGAGATGATAGTTGATGAAGATGTCAGATCTCACATCTTACACTTATCGGATATGGCAGATGGATAAAATTATTTTATTAACGTAATTTTAGTTATTTAAAATAATATAATTTAAATTATGTTTAAATGTATGATTTAAGCCTCTATGAGTGAAACGGAGAATAGCTCAGAGATCTTACAAATCGAGCTTTTCTAATACCTGAACAAGAAACGTATAAAATAAACAAACAACAAAAAAAGTATTAAAGTATGTTGCAACTTGCATATGTGTGATAGCGCATGCATGAGAGTCTGCATGTGTGAATCACATTAATTCGAGTCCGCAAAGATTTTCCTACGAAATACACAACAAAAAGTTCAAAGACATGTTAAACAAAAAAACAAATGAAGGAGAGGAGTTGGTCGGAAACTAATATTTATGGTGGAGACTGGAGAGGATATTAGGCAGAGTCGGATGAGCTCATCTCTCTGCCACGGTGGTACTATTCCTTCTTTCTTAAGGACATGGGTGGGGTGGGCAGGTTTTTATGGGGTTGGAGTCCCTTTTTCTAATTTTCATTCAATTATCTTTCAAACCGTCCCCAGCTTTTTTAATTATAATGATAATAATAAAACCATAGCGCCATATTAGCCTTTAATTCATGATTTTAGAATCTAGGAATTTATTTACAATCAAGTGAATGATACAATCTTTACATTATTAATAGAACTATGAGAACCTTCCTACCCTTCTACAATCTCTTTAGTATTGTTTTTATTTTTTATTTTTTTATTTAATAATTAAGAAAGTAATTATTATCGAGATTTTTATATTTTAATTTTTTTTAATGATTGAGAATGTTAAAAAAATGAATACTACTACATCTACAAATAAATTATATAAAAATAATTTTACAAATTGATGTGGCTTTATTTGATCTATTAGATCAATTTTATAATAAAAATAATTTTATAATTTGATAAATGATATTAAGACACATCAGTTTATGTGATTTTTTTTGTATAATTCTTTTTTGGCTAGAGCATTATTCTAAAAATAAAAATAAAAATCTCAAATACATTAAGAATAATAAATAAGTAGTAGTGAGATAGAATTAGGGTACCATTACCCTAATATCTTAGAACACCAAAATTTCTAAAATTATAATTTGAAGTGTTACCCAATCAACTAATTTGATTTAATATTTTGAAGACGTTGAAATTAAGACCTCACGAGTCATGCATCACTCAACATATAAAAATTGAGATACATAACGTATACATATTTATTCTAATATAATAAATGGCTATCTAATAACTATTTAACGGATTTTATTATTTTAATTAAATTTATTATTTTTTTGTTAAATTTAACTCTATTTGTCCGTACATTTGAATTTTGAAATGATGCGATTCTTAAAATTTAGTCTCCTAATTTAAACTCTTAAATTAAACATTTCAAATTTAAATATAGTCAAATTTAAAACTCTTATCCTCCCAATAATTATTATCTAAAAATTTTCCTCAACTCGAATCCATTCAGACTATCTCTTAATTACGGTTTGAATAAATTTCTTATTTGAAACCAACACCTAATTTCAAACTCAACTCAATTTCCTTATAATTAACATTATTTTTTCTCCATCATTTATAAAACTCATCCAAGACTCAGACCAAACAACACAAACTATATAAATTATATATATAACATGTAAATTATAAATTACTAATATTTTATTAGTAATAAATTATATATCATGCAAATTATAATATAACATTATAATATTAATAAACCTACTTCACATTACAATTTATAATATAGCATTATTTTATATAAACTATAATTTATATTATATAGAAATTTATAAATATGATTTAAATTTTCTATTCATTCTTTATAAAAAAAATAGAAATGAAAAATAATTAACTTTATATGTTTGCTAACTATATTTGTGAATATAATTAATTGAATAAAATATTATTTATTTCTCAATTTAAATTCATTATGAAACTTTAAGTTCAAATAATAATATTTTATAAATAAAATTATAATAATTATTAAATAGTTATTTTTTATCACTTCACATCAATTTATAATTTACTTTTATATAATTATTTCATTGTTAATATATTTTTATTTTATTATCCATCAAATATTCGTTAGAATTTATATTTTTTTCTATATATTATATTATTGATTGAAATTATTTTTTTTATAAAAATCTTCTTTTTTAAAAATAATCACTTCACTAAATTAAAAAAACATATTTTACATGTTGTTGCTCCTTTATGTGTGTGTGTGTGTGTGTGTATATATATATTAGAAATCTAAATTGTATTTTAATTAATTGATTAATCTAGAGCTGACAATGTAGGACGCATACCTACCTACTCATCGAAAGGACTCAATAAACATTAGTTCAAAAATTGCTAGAAAAAGGCCAATAGTTATCACCAATAATTTGCTCATATTTAATGTTGCTATAAATTGCTATTAAAACAGCCACTATAATCTTATCTCTTTAAAAGCCAAAATGACATCCACCTAAGTTCCTAACATAAATTATATGCCTACTGTGACAGTATTTAGTCCAAGCTCAGATCTGCATAATTATAAGAATCTACGTACGTATGTACCAATTAAATAAAAGGACGAATGTAACCACAAAGTATACTACATTTGTTTCTAGCTGAAATTTCACATATTCTCCCAAGTTCTGTTTTGGGTTTAATATAGATGGAATACCGTAATATATACTCATTAATCTAATTCTTTTTTATTGATTTTATTATTATTTTCATCCTATTTGCTAGTATAAAACATTTTAATTAGTTTCATTAGTTAAGCCACTTAAATAAAATAAAAAAAATATTTAACAAATATTATTTTGTTAAGATTATAATATTTAAATGATGAAATTTCATAATTTTAAACGTGATGGTTATTAGAGTAATGATATACTTAGAACTCTCTTATAATTTATTTATTATATATTTCATGATTAAAAAGAATCTATATTAATTATTAGAAATTATATTTTAGTTCTATAAAATTATCTTTAAATTTAATATAAAATTATTAAAAAAATTTATGGATAGATATTATTAACCATTTTCCCTGTTGTTAGGGACAGCGGGGTATCGAGGGTCGTAAAAGCATGCAAACAGACGTGACGGAGGGATTCGGGTGACCTAAAGGAAACACAGAAACGACGTCGTGACCGCACAGTCAGTAATGAGACACGTTTCAGTTAATTTAACGTGCGACTCCTGGTTCTATTTTGTCGTGAACCGCACGCGTGCCGAACGGTCAAATATCAGACTCAAAGAGTTCAGAAAGAACCTTTTCTTTCTCTCTCTTTTTCTTTTTCTATACATATGCGTATATGTAGAGAAAATTGGCGGAGCAGGCGAAAGTAGAGAGAAAAGAAGAAGAGCCTGCAAATCACCGTAATCCACGTGCTAAAATGCGCCACCATGACATTCTTTCTTGTCCTACGAAAGCACCTCCAACTCCCACCCTTTTTTTCTTTCGCGCACACACACTCTCTCTATGATTCAGCCTTTCTTGTACTGTTTTCGTGTTCTCGTAGCGTTGTTCTGCTTTTTCCCATTTCTTTAATATTTAATTCTGCACTCTTTTTAAAAACTTCCTCACAGTTAAAGCTGCAACGGAATCACCCATATACAGAAAAGTGTGTGCGCAGGATAAGAGCTTGCACTCTTCCCCGTTTCAAACAAACAAATAAACATACCAAGAGAGAGAGACAGGAGGCCTTTTCTCTTTGGTGTTGTGGATTGGAGAGGGGAGGCAATGGAGAGAATCGGTGTCATGAGTGTGTGGGGGTGTTCATCGAAAGGTCGGTTTCTTTTGTAAGATAAAAACAAGCACTCGATTACAAAACAGAGAGAGGGCCACCTATGCTTTGGTCCGCGTGCTTTGATACAAACTGATGGCTTTGTTTCTTTTCTTCCCATTTCTCCTCCCTTATTTGGTTGTGCCACAAAGCCCCACCTCTTAAATTGCAGACCCTTTTCGCAGTTTTTGTTCCTTGATTTTTGGATTCTTTGGGGAGTGGGGGGTGGTCTCGGCTCTGCTTTTGTGCCCGATTGGATTGTTTGTTTTTCTCGGAGGATCTCTAATACTGAAACGAGAGTTGATTGAAATTACTAATTTCCCATCTTTCTCAAGTTATGAAGCCGCTGAAGAGCTAGGACTTGTTTTGGATGAGAAGTGAGACTTTCCTTCTTGGGACTAAGGGGAAAGTTGGAGTTCTCGATGTCTCACTGAAGATGTTTATGGGGCACACGTGATGGGTTGTGTTGAGGAGAAAGTCAAAGTTCGAGGGTTATTAAGTAGTGGGGCACGTACAAGTCTGCTCGAGGAGATGAAGTTCTTGAAGGAAATGCAGGATCAGTCCGGTCTGTTCTCTTTCGTGAAAATCTACTTTATTTCGAGTTTAAGAGTTTCGTTTTGGTTATGGCTGGAGCATATTCAATACTCTTCATAACGCGTTGATACCGCATTTTCTTTGTTAAACGAATGACTCATAAGTAGTTTAGTTTGAAGCATTTGTCTATTTCATAGAATATTTTCAAGATTGTATCTTAGGATTTGGACCCGTTGATTTCAGGTGCCAGGAAGGCTATAAACTCTGAGTTATGGCACGCTTGCGCCGGTCCCCTTGTTTCATTGCCGCAGGTGGGCAGCCTGGTGTACTACTTCCCTCAAGGTCATAGCGAGCAGGTTTGCTTTTGTTTCCCTTACTCCAGATTAAGATTAACCACTCTATTGCTGCAACTTCTTTTTGCTAAGCTTTCCATTTTTTCATTTCCAAAAATTTGCTCTGTGATTCGCTGTTATTCTCTTTAAGCTGCTGCTAGTAAGGTATAGTTAGTGACATGCGGGATTGGAAATCGCAACATATCAAAATGAAGTGATGAAGAATGAACTTTCATCATGTGTTCAGTTCCTTTTTTATATTTTTTTGTTTTCGTCGCTGCCGTTGAGTCCCCCACTGCATAAAATCTTGTTTTGGGGGGGGCCTTCAGTGTGGTCTTTATTGTGAAATAATAAAGCATTTCTGGTCATCTAGTGGTAGTAGATCTGGGATGGGAAATTAGAATAATGGGATTCGTTTCCTGGTTCAGTTGTCATTTTGTAATTTGCATTACATCCATTTTAAATATTTTTTGGTAACTATAAGATTACAAATTTGTAGCTTATACGAAGGCATATTGGGAGATTTATATCTTCATTGAGTACTTGTCATTCGGTGCCTTTTATTAGTGTGTGTACACACACACACATATATATATATATATATACATGGAAAAAATGCTATTGGTCCCCTTTTTGGGATCCCGTTGGAGTCCCGCTTCATTTTTTTAGTGTTTTTTTAAACTTCATAATTAAGTATTTTTATATAATGTTGTGATTTTTTTAAAATGTTTTATAATGTTATGTAAAAAAAACCAAAAAAAAAAAAAAGAAATTTTGCCTAACGGGATCCCGCATTGGTACCAATAGCATTTAATTAATTAATTTTTTTTTTAAAAAGATTTCGGAAAGAGACGAGTTATTTTTATATCCAGTATGTCAAACATGCATCTTTTTCCGTTCAATTGAAAGTTCAGGTTTTTGTGGCTTAACAGAATTAAATTGGTAAACAATGTACCGATTATAAAGGGAGGATTGTATATTATTGGGCTACCTGCATTCAATTGAATTACTGCATTTATAATCGAGCTAACTCATTTGGGCTAAAGAAGTAAAATATTTAATTAAATAAAGTAGAGTCACCTCTGCCATGATACTATGTGAAATCACTACTTATTATAAAAGTTTAAGTTTAGGAAGAAGAGATAACTTTGATTATTTATATTATATTTTTGAGATATTTATTAAAAGAAAAAACAAACAAGTTGTGCATTTTTAAATGAAGTTTGTTTACTTAGGATTGTTTCATAGAATACCAAAATAAAAATGGAGCTTTTTGGAAGTGATTTTTCTGGATATACGCACCGTTTCTATATTCAGTTTTACTATTTATGCCTTGATAATTGCTAATACCATTGTATTTTTCCATAAAAAAAAATGCTAAACACTATTGTGCTTCTACTTGAAACAGGTAGCTGCTTCCACTAAACGGACAGTTACTTCACAAATTCCCAATTATCCGAATCTCCCTTCTCAGCTGATGTGCCAAGTTCAAAATGTCACATTGCATGTATGTGTTTGTCCTGTAATCATGGATGCTATTGCATATATATAACTTTAGGCCATCTATGATTTCTCCTTTTCTTTGCATTTTTTGATAGGCAGACAAAGATACGGACGAAATTTATGCTCAAATGAGTCTTCAGCCTGTGACCTCTGTAAGTTTAGTTACCTTCATAAGTGTTCCAACAATTTTCCCTTTTTTTTTTTCCAATACAGAAATTGAAAGAATTAAAGAACAACACGAGTTCTTGGTGTAGGTTACTTACTTCCAATTACTAATTTATCATTATCTCCAGGAAAAAGATGTATTCCCTGTACCAGACTTTGGGCTGAAGCCCAGCAAACATCCGAACGAGTTTTTCTGCAAAACGTTAACTGCAAGTGATACAAGCACACATGGTGGCTTTTCTGTGCCGCGCAGAGCAGCAGAGAAGCTCTTTCCACCGTTGGTGAGGCTTTAAAATTCCTGTGTTTATATAGCTGTTCTTGTTAATAGGAGTAATGCAAGTAAAGCTCCAAATAGACAAGTTCTGCGTAGGTCTTTGGTGAAAATGTAAGTCCTACTACCAGGATTATTCAAGGTGAGATCATTTTTTTACAAAGGCCTGCGCAAGACTTGTTAATTAGAGGTTAAGGGGTGTTCTATGCATATTCACCTTCTAATGGAATACCTATGCCAGGATTATTCAATGCAACCACCAACTCAAGAACTTGTCGTCCGAGATTTGCATGGTAACACTTGGACATTTCGGCACATATACCGTGGTGAGTTTGCTGAGATTTCTCTATTTCTTGTGCTACTATATGACTTTTAGCGCGTAGAATTACTAGTTTTTTCTTCTCTATTAAGTGCTTGCCTCTTCTAGTAATCAGTAAAATTTCTTGTAGGCTTTTTTCATTCCGCATGGTTGTAGCTTGTTGTTTATATGTACTTGTCCTCAATGCATTAGATATGTACTATTGATTATGACCCTATTGTTTCTCCTTTATATAGGACAACCGAAGCGACATCTTCTCACAACTGGATGGAGTTTGTTTGTTGGTGCTAAAAGGCTTAAAGCAGGTGATTCTGTCCTTTTTATCAGGTAAATTGTAATCACCTACCTTGCTGTCTTATGATGCAATAGATATTGGTATCTTTTTTCACTTCCTTTCATGTTTGACAACTTTTGTTTGCTTCACAACTTCAAGGAAGTTTATTGGTTTCTGATTTGGGTCCCGTTATTACAATGTTTTTTGGAATGAACAAAACTGAATAACGGTGTCCTAAAACCACCGGCCTGGCAAGGCAAATGGTTAGCAATGCTAAGTGCTAATGAGACTTATGATTTGCAGTTCAGAAAGTCCCAATAATGTCCAAACAAAGTTAATCTAGGTTGTACTTTAATGTAGTGTTGAGATCTCCAAATCCAAGAACAATCAAAGCCATCCTAAAGTTTGGAGCTATATTTCTTGTCAATCCAATGTACTTTACTTGTAGTAGAAGTGATACCATTCTAAACTCCATTTTAAAAAATATAAATAAAACTCCCCGCCTGTTACACTATATGATATACTTCCCTCATTTGATTGTGCAATTCATGGTATTGTTTCAAGGGATGAAAAGTCACAGCTACTGGTTGGCGTGAGGCGTGCCAACCGTCAGCAAACAACATTACCATCATCTGTTCTATCTGCTGATAGCATGCACATTGGTGTCCTTGCTGCTGCAGCCCATGCTGCAGCTGACCGCTGCCCATTCACAATTTTCTACAACCCAAGGTTCACCCAATCTGCAACCTTTTACCTACTTGTGTTTTCTTTGTTCTTTTTGCCACCCCTTAACTTGTATATGCTTATTTACCCTATCATCTTTTTTCTTGTTTGTAGGGCATGCCCTTCAGAATTCGTCATTCATTTAACTAGATACCGCAAATCTGTCTATGGAACTCAACTGTCAGTTGGCATGAGATTTGGGATGATGTTTGAAACAGAGGAGTCGGGTAAGCGGAGGTAATTTTCTTAATGCCTGGACCTGCTTCATTTTTGTTCATAGCCTGCGGGTATTGTAATTAATTATTGGCCAATTAATGTCCATTTAGAATCTCGTTGACAAAAACACATTGATATCATGTTATCATGGTGAGTTCTTTGCTTGATAATTTTAGTGTACAAGGAAATACAGCCAGTTGTTTCTGCTTGACCAAAATATGCTGATGCGTTAATTAGCATGGGTTCATTGCCTGAGTACGCATATAAAAGTTTACTTTTTTTTTTAATCTCCTGCAGGTATATGGGTACAATAGTCGGTATTAGTGACTTTGATCCCCTGAGGTGGCCTGGTTCCAAGTGGAGAAATCTTCAGGTGGATTAAATGCCTATTATTTAAGGAACTAAACTATTTTTCCATTTATTTATTTTTTCCCCTCTGATGAAATTGCTTTGCCTTTTGATGTAATCAAACCTCATGTTTGTTCTCTTAACAGGTGGAGTGGGATGAGCCAGGGTGTTGCGATAAACAGAATAGGGTCAGTCCATGGGAAGTAGAGACTCCTGAAAGTATTTTCATTTTCCCTTCTTTGACTTCTGGTCTCAAACGACCATTGCACTCCAGTTTTTTTGGTAAGTCTGTCTTCTCAGTGGTTTTTTCTGATCGAGTTGATCATATATCTATCTTATGCCCATTTATTATGCTACTAGGAGCAGAAACTGAATGGGGACATTTGGTTAAAAGGCCCTCTGTACAGGTTCCTGAAAATGGAAACGGGAATCTGCCATACTCAATATCTAATATATGCTCAGAAAAACTGATCAACATGTTGCTGAAACCTCAGATTATTAACCATTCTGGAAACTTTTTTCCTACTACACAACAAGAATATGCTAAGGTAGAGCCCTTACAAGATGTGAAGACCATGCTAGTCACGATGAACCAAAAGTCACAGTCCATCTCATCTGAAGGTACATCCCCTGTTCCCCCTCAGTCATGCCTTGACCAACAAGATGTCGTGAACTCAAATTCATCATTGAAAGCAATTGCACCAGGAAAATTGAACCCTCTACCAAAACTTGAAAACCAAACGCTGGCTGGAGCCAATACAGAAAAGCCAAATTTTGAGCCTGAGATTTCAGCAGAGGAGTTAAGCCAGGTGACATCCACAGGTGAGTGCAATGAGCAAAAGATGGCTGCAGGACCTTTGATCCTACAAAACCCTGTAAACCAGCCAACATTCTTTAACCAGAGTCAGGAACCGATACAAGCACAAACTAGTCTGTGGCCTATGCAGCCGCAATTGGAATCATTGATCTACCATACCGAACAACTTGATGTACCCCAATCTGATTCTTCTAATCTAAATGGCTTTCTTCCATCCCCAGACCTTGATGAATGGAAATTTTATCCCTCATGCCAACCTCTTAGTGGGATGTTTAGATCACCTGGACCTCTATCTGTGTTTGGATTGCAAGACCCTTCACCATTGTTTCCTGAAGCAGTTAATCCTCCTCTACCTTCAATGGGACAGGAAATTTGGGATCATCAACTTAATAATTTAAATAGTTTATCCCAAGCAGAGCAGCTCTCTTCTTTTTCACAACAAGACCCATGTAACGTTAATTGTACGGCTAATTCAATTGTTTTAAGAGACATGTCAGATGAGAGCTACAACCAAAGTGGGATTTACAGTTGCCCTAACATTGATGTAAATAATGGTGGAAGTGCTGTGGTAGGTCCTTCTGTTTCAAGCACCATTGTGGATGACCTATGTATGCTAAAGAGTACAGATTTTCAGAATCCTCCTGATTATTTGTTAGGCAACTTCAGTTCTGGTCAAGATGTTCAATCACAGATTACCTCGGTGAGCCTAGGAGACTCTCAGGCTTTCTCTCGTAAGGACTTACCCGACAACTCAGGAGGTACGTCCTCGAGCAACATAGATTTTGATGAGGGCAGTCTTCTTCAGAATAACTCATGGCAGCAAGTAGTTCCGCCTGTGCGAACCTATACAAAGGTATGGATATTATTAAGTTTGTCATATTATTGCCCCACACTGTGAACTGGAAGTTTATTTGTATTGTGTGGCCATCTTAGCCTATCGATCTGAAAATATATGTGTCTATATATATATATATATATATATCCACAGTTTTGTCATTATGTTCGTGGAGTATATGATGCCCCAGCACATATTGCCAAATTGCCAAGACTGACGTACTGGCTGAATTGGATTAAGTTCCAATGAATCAATGATTCAGTGGATGCCAGAATATGGCATAAGCTCTTTATCCTGCACATTGTATGTTCTGGAGGCTCTACTTTTATATGAACTTGTCTGGGGGTGATGAATTTGTTTTTGGGCTTACAGGTCCAGAAAAAAGGATCTGTTGGGAGGTCCATTGATGTCACTGGTTTTAAAAACTACGATGAACTGTGTTCTGCAATTGAGTGCATGTTTGGACTCGAGGGGCTGCTCAATGACCCGAGAGGTTCAGGGTGGAAGCTAGTATATGTAGATTATGAGAATGATGTTCTACTCGTAGGAGATGATCCTTGGGAGTAAGTTTTTTTTCTTCTTTGTGATGGTTCATTTGTTGCTCTTCTTTTGTCTGCATAAATATTCAGGAGCTACTCTCTGTTGTCTGTGCAGGCAATTTGTTCGATGTGTCCGGTGTATCAAAATCTTATCACCTTCAGAGGTTCAGAAGATGAGTGAAGAGGGAATGAAGCTTCTAAACAGTGCTGCAATGCAAGTGGTCTAAGTGAGAGCATGCTGGACGTTAACTTGACTGCAATGATCCTCGAGATCAAATGAGTCTGATTTGTGGGGTTGATCTCAGTTTCTGGCCAGGAAGGAATTGCTGGATTTAACTTGCTAGCACGCACCTCGTTCAGGCTAGTTGATGCGGGTGAACGCTACTCTATTACTTGCTTTTGCCTTTGTAAAGCTGCAATGTGCTGTTTGACATTTGAGTCGCATTTGTACGAACATTAAATTCGACGTGGACCCCTTTTTAGTGTAATAGAGCTTATGATTGATAGGGAAGATTAATAATTAAGGACAATGCTAGGGGGGTGCTGCCAGCATATCCTGCTCCGCTTCCCCCTAGTGTATTTGAGATTTTTTTTTTAAATTTTTGTTAACATAATTTTATTAATAATCACTTCTTTAGTTATTAAATAAAATAAAATACTCAAGCACTAACTTGAGCGGTAACATTAAGGGAGTTCAAGTACCTTCAACAATTAAATCAATGCAGCTTGTGAAAGCTGTAATCTGGCCCGTGGCCGTAACTAGGCTTGATGATCAACAATTTCATGTGCCTGGGACTCGCCAATATTGGGCCTGATTTCCTGGGTGTTCGTGCGAGGCGAATGGGAGCGACAGCTTTAGATAACAAAGTTCGGATAATAAAAGCCATACACAAATTTCACTTTTAATATTAAATTGCAAATTTGGTATTTATCACATGTAGTAACTTCTTGTTTAGGGTTGTTTTAGATGAACCTCATGGGGGCTCCGAGGCTGGATAGGTTTTCCCCAATTTTTTATCAAAATTGCTGGAGTATGGTAGGAAATAAAGTCACTAAAGCGGTTTTAGAGATCCTGAAATGGGAGGATATTAGCTCCATAAATAAAACATATATCGTGCTTATCTCCAAGATTAAACAGTCTAAAACAGTGTCAAACTATAGGCCCATATACCTCTATAATGTCCTTTATAAGATTGTTTTTAAAGCTATCACTAATAGACTTAAGTTTTGGCTCCCCCAATTAATCTCCCTCACTCAATGTGCATTTATCCCGAGCAGACAAATTCAAGAGAATGTGATCATAGCCTTCGAAGCCCTTCATTCCATGAATAGTAGGTTAAATGGAAAACGAGGGTAAATGGCTGTTAAACTTAATATGTGAAAAGCTTATGATAGGGTTGAATGCGATTTTTTTAGGAGAGTCATGGAAAAGATGGAGTTTACTCAATCTTGGGTTAAGATGGTTATGCAGTGCATGACCACTAATAAGTACTTTCTCATGATTAACAGGTGTCCTCAAGAATTTTTGACTCTTACTAGGGGGATTAGACAGGGGGACCCGTTATCTCCCTATTTATTTATATTGGTGGCGGAAGTTCTGAGTTGTACGTTTAATCAGGCCGAGGCTTCTCAACTTGTTCATGGATTCAGGATTTGTAGAGATAACACAAGTCTAAATCAATTATTTTTTATAGACGATAATCTGTTGTTTTGTAAAACCACTGCCAGGGAATGAGCTAACTTAAACCAGATCCTTAGTGTTTATGAGTCAGCAAGTGAATAAAGCAAAAACTTCCATATTTTTTAGTGCCAACACAAAGAAAACCACCAAGAAGTATATCTTAAGTATTTCAGGTTCCAGTTCTAATGCCTCTTATGAAAATTACCTTTGTTTACCAGCTTTGGTGGGTAGATCAAGGAATAAAGCATTTAAAAACCTGCTGGATAGAATTAGTGGGAGAATTAGTAATTGAAAAACCAAGTTCCTTTTCCAAGCAGGGATGGAAATTCTTCTTGAGGCAGTAGTACAATCTATTCCCATATATATGATGGTTGTGTTTAAACTTCCCAAAGCCTTACTTAAGGAGATGAGTACGCTCATGAAAGATTTTTGGTGGAGTTTTATTAGCAAGGAGAAGAAGATTAATTGGATTGCGTGGGATAGGATGTGTCAATCTAAGCAGTTGGGGGGTCTCGACCTAAGGGATTTCAAAAGCTTCAATCTATCCTTATTGGCTAAACAAGGGTGGCACATTATTAATAACCCCGATTCCCTGGTATCTCAAACCCTGAAAAGAAAATACTTCCAATATACGGATTTTCTTAGTGCAAAAGTGGAGACAAGACCATCCTTGATTTGAATGAGCATTTGTGAAACCAGAAAATTGATAGCGAATGGTTCTATGTGGAGAATAAGGGATGGTAGGGATACTTTGATATGGAAAAGTAGATGAGTTTCGAGGCTGTCCAGTTTCAAAGTCCAGTCACAAGTACACGACCTGAATGAAAATGCTAGAGTGATGGAACTTATTGATTGGGAAAACAAAAGGTGGAATTCGGATCTGCTGAGTAATCTATTCCAAGAAGAGGAGAGAAATATTATTTCCAAAATTCCGATAAGCAACCATCCTAGGAAGGACAAGCTCTTTTGGTTGGGAAACAAGAATGGGAAGTTTACGGTCAAAAGCGCCTATCACAGGCAAATGGAAATGAATTGGAGTGTGAAAGACCAATCCTCGAAACAAGCAGATAATAGATTGAAATGGACTAAAATCTAGAAAATGAACATGCCTAATGTTACCAAGGTATTCATTTGGAGAGCTTGCTTAGAGGCTTTGGCTATAAAAGAAAACCTATTTAGAAGAAAGATGGTGGACTCTCCCTATGGTCTAATATGCAGAGAAGAAATGGAAACAATAGTAATGCCCTGTGGAATTGTGAGTCGGCTAGAGATGTATAGAGTCAGAGTCACATGAGTTTGCAGAAGAAATCTATTAATAGAGGTAGTTTTGCTGACCTTTATAATGAAATTAGTGAAAATTGCCCGTTGAAACTGTTGAGCACTTTGCTATGGTGGCTAGAGGGATTTGGTTAAGGTGGAACAAAGTGATTTTTGAATATATTTTTATGCATCATAATCAAATCATTTTTTCTGCCTATCAACAACTTGAAGATTTTAAAATAGCTCAAATTTGTCATCAACAGAGGGAGCAACAATGTGGGAACATTATTCCCAACTAGCAACCACCTCCAAGAGGAACCTTTAAAATCAACTGGGATGCGGCTACAAACAAGGTTCGGGGACAAATTGGGCTAGGGTTAATTGCCATAAATCATGCCGGGGAAACTATTGCAACTAAGAAGATGGCAGTCTCTACTTTCCAGGATCTAGCGCTGGCAGAAGTATTGGGGGCTAGGGAGACAGCATGCATGGCAAATGAGCTAAATATGCAGAAAGTCATCCTGGAAGGTGATAATTTCCAAATAGTGCAAGAGCTTAATAATAAGTCAATAAGTGTGATTGGATTGGTCTTGTAATAGATGATATTTTAATGGGTAATGTTATATACAATCGTGGAGTTACAAACGGTGTACAATCACTTTAAAAAAAAATTAATTTTTTTTATGTGGGTCTCATATATATTTACTTTTTTTTAAAGCAATTACACACCATTTGTTACTCCATGACTGCATCTATCATTTCTCTATTTTAATTTCTCTTTCTTTCTTGGACTGGAAAGTTAATCATGTAAAAAGGGAGGGAAATGGTAAAGCACATAGACTAGCTAAAAAAGCAAGTAGGCTAGGGGGGCGGGTGGTTCTTCAACCAGGGGTTATTCTCCCTTTGAACTCTTCTTTCATGTGAAAGTTGGAAGTGTATCATTCCACTTCCTTTCAATTCAATCGGATCACATGTAGTAACTTCATCTGCTGGCAACGTAATAAATATTGAAATTGATTAATCCTGAAACTATCATTTAATTTGAAACGATAAAAGATATTAAATGATTCTGTTTTTTGGATAACAAGACAGAAGATGGAGGTCCCGTCCTGAAGTTGTACCCGTAGGATCTGTTGGACGCGCACTTCGAGTCTGAAATTTCACAACACCCCCACGAGTTCAGCGTTGAAAAGTGGAGTTTTTCTTGCAAGAATAGTGCCTCTATACCTCTTCAATTTGCTCACTTCTACTCTTAATGCAATTTGCTTTTTTTTTTTTTTTTTGCTTTTTATTTCAAACATTTTTGAAACCTTTTTAAAAAATATAAAAAATTACCAATAGTCATTTTCTTAACTATTAAGCAAATAAATAAATAAACAAATTATATAAAATATATGGGCAGTCTAAATGAGTGAGCAAATTGAGGCGACATCATAGCATTTCTCCTTCTTGTAATTCTTGACCGACATAAGGGTGACCGAGAGAGTGGCGAAAACAATCTATGCAGCTAAGAAATGAAAACATTAATAGAAGACACCAAGTTCTTTAATACCAAGTGAAAGAAAAGAAGCCGAGAAGGAAAAGAAAAGGTGAAAGAAAAGAAAAAGGTAGTGGAGCATCCTTTCTAACTCATCATGAAAGATGAATTTAATATATCATACTATCATTCTACTGTATAAGATAGGATATAATTATTATCATTAAATAATCTTTTATTAGATAATTCTTAGTGAAAAATGTCACATCTTGCATAGTAGAATGAAAGTATAGTATCGTTACTCAATCTGAAAAGACCCAAAAATAAAAAGAAAGAAATATTGATGAAGACTGTCACCATGATTGATTGCACTACCAAGAAAAAGGCAGATAGATATCCAAGCTAAAGCTTAAAACGGCCCTTTACTTTTAAAGAGTCGGACCATGGTCGGTTAACTCATTCGCCTCCCACCCATATGCCATATGGGCTGCAGTGCCGAATATTTTGTTCCGGGTGGGGTCCGGTTCCTCGGTCACATAAGACTCAAGGGCCATGGTTCGTGGGCAAATCCCCCTGTTTGAGTTTATGGCCTCTCTGTAAAGAGCAATATTGATGGGTCTGCACTGAAGGTTACAGGTGTATTTGACTATTTGTAACTTTGATGTCAATATTGCGCTACAGTAAATAGCCTTTTTGAGACCTTGAACTTGATCAATATTTCACAGAACGAGCACTTCTTGCTTTTTTTTCAGTACTCCTACTATCCTCAATCAATATTTCAGAGTGAAAATTGGAGAAGGTAGCTGCATCCAGTACCAGTATGTGGTGAGAGAGGCCTAAGAAATCAAGGCTGCAATGCAGCAAGTGCCTACTTCATCAACCAAGAATTTAGGTCCCATAACTTAGAACTAAAGATGCAAGGTATGACAAACCCTTATTGCAATCATGTAGTATCTACAGGGGGGATGTCAAACTAATGATTGTGATAAACAGTCCCCATTTTCAATGCATCAGTGATGTTTTATTTTGGAAATTGGTGGTATCTACAGATCTCTAAATAAAATACCACGAATATCTATCTTATAACAGAGATTAGTGGACAGTAGCTGGGCAATATTGATCCAATGCAAAAAACTCATCCATTACTGCATGCAATAAGGTGATCTGAATTGACAGAATATCGTAATTTATGTCCTCTTGATGCAATGTCTAATTCATGCACAGATTACAATCGATCTAATGCAAAGGCAAACATTCCATAAAACACATGCACGAAAAGTCCTCTAACATGCAAATCACCATCTGAGTGGTTCCAGAATTTGCAATATATATAGTCATTCACTACAGATATTATTGGTAAGAAACATTTTAATATCCTAACCAAAAACTGGAATAGTGCTAATCGTTAGGATCTGAGTAAGGCGCATCTTGATTCAATTATAAACATTATTCATAGGGAAACATATTTCAGTGCTAAAAACTCAAAACTTGAATTCAAATACCTTAACAGAAGCAAAAATACACTATGATTTTTTCATTTCCTAACATTTGATTGTCCAAATAAATAAGATGGCTACTATCCCCTAAGCACAGGAGAAGAGATATAACAGCCTTAGAGCTACATAACATATAATCCTTCAATGCTGATTTGCAGTTGGCAAAAGAAACAATTGACACACTTATTCTGCTCTGTAAGGAATATCAGGAGGATGTTATAAGCAATGAATCACAGGATTTCTGTGTGAAAAGCTATAGATATAGCAATAAATATTTTACCTCTTGCAGTTTCCTAGTGAAGCTCCTGTCATACTCTTACAGGCTTCTGTAAAACGGCAGACAAATAAAGCTCTAATTTCCCTGACCCGGCTGCGTCTGCCTTCTCCCCCGCGACCCATTTCAGCTTTTTATATCCAAACCTTTCGATCAACCTTGTCAACTCCTTTTTCTTCTCTTCATTCGCACAGTAAAAATTATCCAACCAAAACAAGCCGCCAGCCCTCAGAATGCGATCAATATCAAACATTAGGAACTCCAATTTCTCAGGTTTTCCCCCTATATCCAATCCACTTGAAGCGCGAACCAAATCAAATACATTGTCATAAAAAGGGAACCGATGATCTAGACTCAAGAATAGAGGGAAAAGTCCTCTTGCAGCGATAAATTCGCTAAATGGGGCATCAATATTCAAGGTATTAGAGATCACAGTCACATTCTTCTCTGCCATTCTAGCAGCGAAAGTACCTGACCCACCTCCAATATCAAACCCAATTCTGATCCCTCCACCTCCCAAAGCTAAAACATCGTCAATAAGAAAATCATTTTTGCCTCTAGCCTTAACAAATCTCTGATTCTCATTCCCATTAACCAAATCAAAACAACCAACGCAATCCCTGCTCAATTTCTTGTTGGTCAAACACTCAAAACTTTTACACCCAAGCCCACTCCAAGTAACATTCTTATCACCAACAGGTTTCCAAAGAGAAGTAGGAAAGGGGTAGAGACCAACCTTGCGAACAGATTTGGAAAAGCACCTCCTTCTCGGCAAAGGCTCACATCCGCGTAAAATCAGCTTCTGGGCAAGGCTCCAGTCATCAGGGCAAGGTCCAGAGACCTTATAAACCATATACTGGGACAAAAGGTCCACGGATTTCTCACAGGAATGACCCACAGAAGCCACCATTTCAGTGATTCCAGTTTTTGAATCTTTCCCCAGTGGGAGCTGATGGGGCTGAAGATAGACTTTGAGCTCGTTAGCGAGGTTGGGTCTTGAAAGATCGAGGCTTTCATAGCCAAGGAGCTCCTTCTCCATCTTCGCCAGCTTTTTCTGCGAGACAGCGATCTCTCTGAGGATCAGAGAGACCTGCTCCGAGATGAGAGAGATGTTCTTGTGATTGCGGAGAAGTAAGTGGTTTTGGTGGTGCTTTGGGGAGGATGTGAAAGCGTAGAGAGCAAAAAGATTGGTGGTGAGCACGGAGAAAAGCATAAGAATGTTGACTGCTGAAGAGCACAGGGATGCTCTTCTGAATCTGGCTGTTCCATCCCCTATTTTAAGAGAGACCGAGCCCATCTTGTGTTTGCGGGTTCTACTTTGGACCAAAGGAAGAAGACAGTGAGTGAGAGGGTTCTGAGAGATCTAAATTTGTGAAGCGAAGCAGGTGGAAGAGTAGTCTGTAATTTAAGAGGGTATTATATCATACAGCACGCAGTCCAGTGGACAGTACCTTTGAGGCTGGGTGGTTGTCTGTTGTGCTTGTGATCAGGTCGGCTGAAACGATGTAAAGCGCATGTCTCGCGTTCAAGCTTAATTCGACGAAGAAATCAGTTTTATTATTTATGCAGCCTCCCTTATAGTTATTGGGAATGGGCGACACCGCCAATTTTATTGAAATTGGAGGGATTCGATGATTTCATTTTTATGATGGCGAATTTCAACGATGTTCGATGTATTTCTGACGGCCTTAAATTTAAAAATAGGTCTATATAGCAAGAATGAGATCACTATCTCCTTTCAATTTCGATAGGGTGGGCAGTGTCGCCCACCGTCATCGGCGATAGCAGAGATTGAGTGAGGCTAAATTTTTCTTAAAAATTCACCTTTATTTTATTTTTTTATTGTGTTTTTTATTATATTTTTTTCATTTTATTATTTTGTTATATTTTTTATTATGTTTTTTAATTTTTATTTTTTTATTGTATTTTTAAATATTTTATATTATATTTTTATATAAATTATAAGAAATTAAGAAGTTGGCTGCAAGGCACTCCACGGGACCGCATCACCACCTCACCCTTTATTTTATATTTTTTTAATAAAGAAGTTCAATGTTTTCAAAATAAAGTGTACAGTCAAGTGTCATATTACCGAACTCGCCATCAACAAATTTTTATCCAGTTGATCTAAATTATAAGTCGTCATATTTTGCATATATCTTCTTGTCTTTTTTTATAATTTTTTTATTGTTAATTAAAATAAAATAAAAAATTATTTTTTAAACACTTGTATGTAAAGATTAAATTATCTCTTTTTATAAAAAATAAGATTGAGTATTTATTTAAATAAAGAGTGTTAGTTCTTAAACGTTTATCTTTAGAAAGTAACAATAATAATGAAAATCAAATCAATCACACAAAAAAAAATAATGTACTAATAGAACTCTAAATACATTATTTTGATTTATAATAGAATAGTTATAATAGAAACATCCCATAATATGCCTAATCGTAGATGTAAATTTTTTTGATAAATAAATTATAACAATTTCCTTTCAAAAATAATAAATAAATATAGTGTAGATTGATTATTATATAAAATTATCATGCATTTCAAAAGTTTGTAAATATTTATATATTTTATATTTTAACAATTTACAATACCGTCATGTAAAATAGAAAAATGTTACATTTTCTTTTACAGGTAAAAAATATCATACACTACGATATCATTATATTCACATTTTTTATGTGTAGTATTTATAAATCTAAGATATATTTAAAAACAATAATAAAAATATTACATTAATACAATATGATAAGAAAATTGATAAATTTACGTTGAATTTATAACTATTTTATATTCTTCTTAAAATGACATATAACTATTTAAAATTGATTTTTTTTTTGTCATAATTATATTAATTAGTTAAAACTGAATTATTACATATTTAATATGGTAGTATAGTGTATAGCATATTTCAAAATCTTTATGCCATTATCTATTTGTTGTTTATGCATAAGTGAATTGTTGAGGTTGTGTTCTACGAGCCTGGTCAACTCTGCATCTCAAGTCCCACATTGTTTTTCAGTGTGCACAAAAGTGAGGAGGGTGGCTTGAAAAATCAAGATTCTTTTGATGCTAAAGTTAGCATATGAAAGAGATGTTATGTTACATTAAATAAAAAGTAGAGAATAAGAGACCAGATTTGCACTTGTGAAGTGCGAGGGTTAATCTATACTTGCGAGGAAGAAGGCCAGTCTGCTATCTAACGATGGCTCTTCGTACTGTGTCATGTTGTGTTTTTTTTACCATGTATTAAATGCGGCGTGATCTTCATTTAATATAGTGTGGCTACTCCAATATAGTTCATACCACTCGAGCCACCTTGGCGCAAGTACTCAAATGTTTGAGGCAATGTTTGGCAGGTTGGCCCAAGAGGCTTGCTTATTTCCACATGGCGTGCGAGTTTGACAACCTTGTTGGGTCCTTCCACCTGGGCCTTTGGTTGTAAGGAGACTTGACCCAAAATGGGGGAGGAGTAGAATACTTTTTTTGGAATTGTGGTGGTTGTTCCGGGTCGAAAAAGGCCAACCTAAAATCTTGACTCCCACAGAGTACCCCGTAAATTTCTATCATATGAGTATGGTAGAAATTTAACTCTCGAGCTTATGTCTTTATTTCTTTTTGTTTGGTTTGGACTTTTGCGTCAAGTCATTGGACCAGGCGTCTCTCCTAGGCTTGCCTCTTATTGTGAGTTCAAGGGGTCGAGGTCTTACCTCCCACACATGAATATTGTTACTTGTTGAATAAAATACAAAATAAAATAAGCTCAATTCTTCAGGAATTTGACCATTCAAATTTTAATTAGGTGCCCCGAAAATAATTCATTGCAAGCATGTCCCTACGGGCAAGGTTGATATATTGTCATAATTAGTTTATATTTTTCCTCAAAACAAATGCTAATAGGTTAATTATAGTTTTGTGGCGCAATCCATAAATATTTTGGAGACGACAACCCATGCATCCAACAAAATCTTAACAATATTCCTCGAAATAAAAAATTGATTCTAATAGGTGCAAAACCGTTGAAGTGAATAAAGATGATTAAAACAGCATAAATTTGTTACCACTTATGAAAACTTAATAATGCGTTATCATTTAGTGGCAAAAGAAAGGTAAAAAAAAGGTAACTATTGGACATTGTGTGCTGAGTTGGACACTTCTTATTTTTTAATATTTAAAAAATTAAAAATGAATAATATTATATATAATCATGAAATTACAAATGGCGTATAATTATTTTAAAAAAATTAATTTTTTTTATATAAGTCTTATATATATATATATTTTAAAATAATTATATACTACTTATAATTCTATAATTACATCTATTATTATTATTTTTTTTTATATCTATATTTTGTCGAGATCTTCATTCCTCGTAAGAGTACAGTCCGTCTATCTAGTATAAGCATCGCAGATAGGATGGGCCCAATAGCCCGAATCCTAAAATTTATCCTCGGTAAAGAACGTAAGGATCAAATGGTCCATTTACTGCATGTACCCCATCCCAAAGTCGAAGCCGAGAAATCCAACTCATACTCCCTCTCTCTCTTGAGTACTCGACTTTTCTATGATTCATTGAAATAGCGTTTTTCTTCATTGATTCCATCTCGCAGGGTGCCGATGTGGTTTTCTTTGATTGGGCAAGCAATTGAACGACGCTGTTTTAATGCTTCAACGTAAACCAACAATTTTTTAATGAGAAATAATATTTGTAAGGTAGAATGTCTAAATATTATATAATTATTTTGAAAATTTTAGTAAATGTCAAGAAAAAAAAATTAATTTTTTAATAATAGATATGTACTATGCTTTTTTAAATTAATTGTGCCATATTTATACATTTATAATTATATGTAATATTGTTGGTTATAATAAATAATACCAGAAAAGAGAATAGAGAGACGCCCAAAAGACTGGAAAGGGAGAAAAAGAGACGGTTGAACTTGTTTATGTGAAATCATAAGTTGATGATAGATGGCCAACATAGAAAAAGTTCATTTTTTTTTTTTAAAGAACATAGAAAAAGGTTAATAATTATAGTAATTATTTAGAAGCTTAAATTGGAAAATACGTAAGGAAAGTCTTGCAAAAGTATAATTAATTTGGTGCAAGGTACTCCGTTGATTACTGTCACTCAAGTTGATGATGTTGTCTTTTCTGATCCAGTTGGGGGTATGATGGCAAACATCATTGTTTTGTCTCTCACACGCATAGACTTTAGCGGTTGGTCTTTTCTGATGGGTCTGTTACAGATCTTTATTTCAATCCCTTCTCGTTGCACATGTTTACCAAGTTTACGAAGGGCTTGATGATGAGTTAAGATATATCTATATATATATATATATAATATATATTATATTATATAACTTAATCTTATTTTGACTCGTTAAATTTATCATATCAAAATTTTAAATTTTAACACAACTTATTAACATAATATATTGTATCGTGTTAACTCGTTTTAACCTATTAGTGAATATTACAAAATAAGTTAACATGACACAATACAATATATCAAAATACACATTGATTGTTTACGAAATAGGTAAACAATCAAAATATCAAAACTAAAATTCTAACAATTTTACATTTAGGTATAATAATATAATTTTAATTTTAATTTTAATTTTCTTAACGTGTGATAACGTGTTATAACAAATTAAAATGGGTTGACCCGCTATCAACTCTTTAATCAATCGTGTCTTAATGGGTCAACTCATTTTAATCTAAATTCTTTAAGATTAAACCCTAACGTGCTATTATTATATCGTGTTTGTATTGGATTAACGAATTGTATATCATATTGTCGCACTCATCTAAAACATTCCAAAAAATCTATCATGCATTATACCATAAACAACGTATATTTATGATTAAAGTTCTTTTACTCATCAATTTTATACCACACATCTGTTGGTGTTATTTTTTATTTTTTTATCTTCAACGAGTGTATGGTATAAGATTATTGAGTAAAATTATTCTTTGAGTCTATGCTCAATTCAAGCAAACCTTACAAAATTTGGTTTGACTTTTGAAGTCAATGATCATCTCAATTTCAAATCAAATAAATTGTATCTGTTCAATATAAATACGAGATATTTGGTTATTTTACTAATCAACTTAATGTTAAATGATCAAACCACAGTATATTTAAAACTAAATGAATATTATAAATTCAAAATGTAATTAAGAATTCAAGCAACGACAATGTAAGTATACCATATGATCAAATTTTCCCAAACTTTGTAGGTTCTAGTGAAAGGTTGATTTTATACATGGAGATCATGTGAGGATTTGAAAAGGAATTAATACATTCCAAGCGGTTTCTATTGAATTACTATATGCAAGAACAACTCCTATTACTGCTTCAATAGCTTTAGCGAGAATCTTTTGGAACATCAATAAGACTGAGTTATGTCAAATTCACTAAATAATGTTTAGACATGTATATGACATTAACATTGATGGATACTAATGAGGATATAGGAGTTTGGGGATAAATTTTAGGGGACAATTGAGAAAATAGGCCAGTTTAATTTCTATTGGGGATAAACCATATCGAATGATAAATTTGAAGTATCGCAGCAAAAATTAAAACATTAAAGAATATACGACAATCACACACAACACTAAATTTAAGTGGTGCAGCTCAATATGAGCCTGCGTCCATTGTTGGGATTGGTTGGAATAAATTCATTATAGCAAAGATGAAGTACAAGAGATGTTTCATAAATCTTTACAATTCCAAAGCCTTAATACACCCAATGTACTATCAGGATTATTAAAAAGATGAATCTCTCTCACATAAGTGTCTGGCTGCTCTCCAAAAGTGTCTCACACAAATTACAATAAGAAACATGCATTTATAGTGAAAATGGCACGAAACCCTAAAAAAGGCAGCTTGCTCGAGCAAAGTTAGGTCTCGTTCGAGAGATTACTAGGGTTTGCATCTCGCTCGAACTGGATGTTAAGCGAGAATCGAACGAACTCTCTATGCAAATCTCGCTCGAAATAGAATTCAAGCGAACTCATAGACCTGGACTCGCTCAAGTTCGATGTTGAGCGAGTGTCGAGGGAAGTCTCGGGTTGAGGCACTTATTCAACAATATTTAAGCTATACTTAATAAATCTCTACATTGGCTTGAATTCTATCAAGCCTCACAAAATTCATTCTTTACCGAAAACTGATCCCTTTCAAATTTCCTAAGGGAATTAAGATCATCGAACACCAATAAAGTCCAAACAAAGTTTGAACTTGTAAACTACAATTAAATTTCTCAACATGTTTGTTGGATTCTCAGCAGTGGCAATCTTTAAAATCTCAGGAACCCCTTCTGTAACAACCTCTCTGAGAAAATGATATCTGACATCAATATGGTTTGTCCTCTCGTGATACATTTGATTTTTGGTCAAATATATTATACTATGACTATCACAGAATACTGAAATTCCACCTTGTCGTAGTCCCAAGTCACCGATCAGACCTTTCAATCAAATGGTTTCCTTAACAGCCTCAACTACTGCTATATACTTTGCCTTAGTAGTTGATAAAATAACAATGAATTGTAATGTTGCTTTCCAATTAGTAGTAAAGCCATACAGTGTGAAAATGTACCCTGTCAATGATCTCATTTTATTTAAGTCTCTATCATAATCAGAATCAACATAGTCAACAATCCTAGAACTAAGATCAACATCTCTATAAAAAAAAAAAAAAACAGTCCATGATTCAAGGTTCCTCTCAATTACCTAAATATCCACATCACAACATGCTAGTGAGCTTTCCATGGATTAGCCATGTACCTGCTAGTAATACTCACTATCTGTTAAATGTCTGGATGGGTACAAACCATCATATACACAATACTACCAACTGCACTGGAATACGAAACACTCATCATAAATTGCTTATCTTCATCTATTTGGGAGATATGGAAGTTTAAAGTTTAAAGTGCAAAACAAGCGGTATATTTACTGATTTAGAATTGATCATTCCAAACTTCTTAAGGACTTAGAGACAAGAATAACTTCTCAGCTTTCCTATTCCTGTGGATATCCATTCCTAAAATATTTTTTGTAACACCTAGATCTTTCATTTTAAACTCATTACCAAGCTGATTTTTCAATAAATCAATATCAGACATGCCTTTAGCAACAATTAGTATATCATCAACATAAAGTAACAGATAAATAAAGATCCATCAGATAACTGCCTATGATAAACACAATTGTTATAACTACTTCTCACATAGCCATGATTAATCCTAAAAGAGTCAAAACATTTATATCATTGCCTAGGGTACTACTTCAAACTATACAAAGACTTCTTCAATCTGCAAACAAAATATTCCTTACACTCAACAATGAATCCCTCTGGCTGATGCATGTAAATGGTCTCATTGAGCTCTCCACATAGGAACATCGTTTTAACATCAAGTTGCTATAGCTCTAGATCATACAATGCCACCATAGCGAGTAACGCCAAGATTGAATTGTGTTTCACCACTGGAAAAGAAGACTTCATTGAAGTCGATACATTCTCTATGACTGTAGCCTTTAGCAACCAAACGTGCATTGTACTTTGCATCTATAATGCCTTGAATCCCTTCCTTCCTATTGAAAAACTCATTTTTAACCAACAATCTTCGTCTTTCTTGACAACTTAACCAAATCTCATGTTTGATTCTTATGAAGAAACTCAATCTCACCACTTATTGCAGCACATCATTGTGCAGATTCCTTACTCTTAACAGCTTTTGAATAACTGAAAGGTTCATGACTAATAATGTCATATGTCGTGGTAAGAGCATACATCACCATATATGCATGAGCATTATGAGAGGTGGCAAGACTTGCCTCCTCTGTCTATCAACTACTATGATGTAGCTTTACTCATCCTGTGCATTGTCATTAGAATCGAAATCATACTCATCAGCAATAACTTGATCTTGGGAGCCGGTTGACACCCTCTATAAAGCTTTAAGTTCTAGCTCCACATTCTTGCTATTATCTTGCTCATTTTCTGTAGACAGAGTAAATTCCTTTTTGGAATTAAGTATAGACCGTTCATTAAATAATACATCTCTGCTAACTATAAACGTAGGTGACTTAGGATCAGTATACCATATTTTGAATCCCTTCACTCCTTCGACATATCCAATGAATATGCCCTTATTTGCCTTTAGTTCTAATTTTCCCTCATTAACATGAAAATAAGTAGGGCAACAAAATATGTTCAAATCAAAATAATTAGCATGAGTATCAAATCAAACCTCATTTCAAATCTTTAAGTCTATTGCAGTGGCCGGTGAGCGGTTAACCAGATAGCAAGTTGTATTGATTGCTTCAGCCCAAAAATCATTAGACAAGCCGGCATTTGAAAGCATACTGTGGGCTATCTCTCTAGAAGAGTCTGGTTCATCCGCTTGGCTATTCCATTTTGCTATGGAGTATGCCTAATTGTGCGGTGTTGGACAATGTCTTATTCTTTGTAGAATTCATCAAATTCACTTCCGTAAAATTACATATCATTCTCAATCAAAGTCTTATACTATTTAAAGTTAGCAAAAATTTCACCATTCTTTTTCAAGAAATACACCCAAACTTTACGCAAGTAATCATCAATAAAAGTAAGCAAATACTGAGCTCAACCTTTCGATGGAATAGAAAAGAGACTCCAAAAATCAAAATGAATATAGTCCACAGTGCTTTTGGTACTGTGAACCCCAGTTGTGAGTTGAACTCTACATTGCTTTCCAAATACACAGTGTTCACAGAATTCAAATTTTTTTATTTTCTGATCACATAACAAACCTTACTTACTCAGAGTAGATATCAATTTCTCACTCATATGGCCTAAAAGCATGTTCCACAAACGGGTAATATCTAAGTTTGGATCATCTGAAACAGATACTGCGGTTGCACCTATCAATGTACTACCATGAAGTAAATAAAGATCATCTGTCTTATCTCCCATCATCATAATCATACAGCCCTTAATAACTCTTATAGGTGTAAGAATTCCAGTCCAGACTGGACCGACTGTCTCGAATCGAACTGGACTGGACCTGGGTGTGATATGGTCCGGTCCGGTCTATTTTTTTAAGGACCAAATTTTGTTGGTTCAGTCTCAGTCTAGAGGATTTCTCCCCCTGGACCTGACCGAACCGAGTACCACAATTAAAAAAATATATTATATATATGATATCCTATAAGTAATATTATATAATATTAATATTAATATATATTAAGAGTTGTAGTATAACATATTAATATATAATATATACTCTTATAATATTAACATATTATAATAGTTGTAATATAAAAATATAAATTATAATATAATTATATAAAACATTAGTAATAAGTTAATAATTTATAAGTAATAAGTATATTATTATTATTTAATATTTAATATATTATTATCAATTTATCACTATTCACTAACAACAAAACAAATTATAATATACTAATGTAATAGTATTTTTAGTTATAGTTAATCAATTTATGATGTATCACTAAATCGTTATTAACTAATTAGTAATTACTCTTCTTATGATTACACGTAGGCTTGTAGCAATTATAAATATTCATATATAGTTTTTCACTATATATGAATTATGATCATTAATATCATTGATTAATTGATATGACTCTTCTATTTAAAAATTGATTTTTTTTCCTACTTTTTTATTTAGATTATTTTTCTTTTATCATTTTTTTAAGAGTAAGTTTTTTAAATATTGTTTAGCTTAAATATATGATAAATACGTAAAATGGGCTAAAATAATTAAATTTGAACCAAAAAATAGATTTGATCATTGAAATATTTTGGGATAAATTTAGCCCATTAAACTATATTAAGTGCCTTTGGACCGAACCGTTTATACCTATACTAACTCTAATGGCTCCACTTTCACCGATATACCGAAAATCCAAAGTATCAGGACTGCCCCAAAAAATAAGGTTCTTCTTTAAATCTAAGATGTGTCGGACATTAGACAATATCCTAATAACCCTATCAAACATCTTAATTATCATTTAACCAACCTTAGCAATCTTATAAGCCATACCATTCCTCATAACAAAAAAACCCATCGCTAACTGGCTCATAGATAGCGAACTAGTCCCTCTTAGGACACATACAAAACGTACAAACTAAGTCCATAACCCACTTATCATTGAAATGATTGCTAAAATCGCTGATTGTTAGGACAATATCTGAGCCATTAGACTTTTCATCAGCAACGCTAACAACATTGGAGGAACTAAAGCCCTCTTCCTTACTTTTCAGTTTAGGACACTTATTTTTGTAATGGCTAAATTTGTAACAGTAATGGCAATTGACATTTTGTTATTATTACCCTTGAACTGTGAGGTGTGAACCCCCATTAGATTTTCCCTTACTTTTCTCTAAACCCTTCTCATCGGATTTGCCTTTACTAGAGGAACATTTAACAAACAAACCACTGACTTGATTTTCAATACCCTTTTCATTCAGTTTATTTCTCAATTCCATTGAATTTAAAGTAGATTTAACATCGGCTAAAGAAATTGTGTCTCTACCATAAATCGTGGTATTAACAAAATTATCGTACAACATGGGTAACGAATACAAAACAATTAAAGTTTGATCATCCTCGTCAAGTTTAATGTCAATATTCCTCAGATCCATAATAATATTATTAAATCCATTTAAGTGTTCAGAGATAAGAGTACCTTCATTTATTTTGAGCATGTATAATCATTGTTTCAAATAAAAATCGGTTGGTGAGCGATTTCGTCATAAACAGACTCTCAAGTTTGGTCCATAAGCCCTTGACTTTCTCCATATCGGCAACCTCCTTCAAAACTCTATCAAATAATGACAAAATAATAGTACATGTGCCTTCTTATCCTATTCCTTCTTAGGTGCGGGAGAGTCTGGCTTACTATCCAGCACCTTAGCCAATCCTTGTTGTCGGAGCATCGCTTTCATTTTGATGCGCCATAAACTGAAACTATTCTGACCGTTGAATTTCTATACTTCAAACTTTGTCATAGAGGCCATCCCTTATGGATCTAGCACAGGGCCTAAGCTTTGATACCAGCTTGTTAGGGATATATCGTATCGAATGGTAAGTTTGAAGTATCATAGTGGAAATTAAAATACAAAAGAATATACGACAATTACAAACAGAACACCAGATTTAAGTGGTCAAACTCAATGTGAGCCTACGTCCACTATTGGAGTCGGTCGGAATGAATTCACTTAACGAAAATGGAGTACAAGAGACGTTTCACAAATCCTTACAATCCCAAAGCCCCAATACACCCAATGTACTCTCAAGATTGTTAACAAGAAGAATCTCTCTCTCATAAGTGTCTGGCTGCTCTCCAAAAGTGTCTCACACAAATTACAATAAGAAACATGTATTTATAGTGAAAACGACACAAAACTCGAGGAAATAGCAGCTCACTCGAAACAAAGTTAGATCTCACTCGAACGACTACTAGGGTTTACATCTATCTCGAGCTAGATGTCGAGCGAACGCTCTTTGCAAATCTCGCTTGAGCTGAAAGTCAAGCGAGATTCAGCTCAAGCGAGATTCAAACGAACTCACGGACTTGGACTTTCTCGAGCTGGTTGTCGAGTGAGTGTCAAGCGAAATTTTGGGTTGAGGCGTTTATTCAACAATATTCAATCCATACTCAACAATTTCCATTATGAATTCAGCTAAAACTAGTAATCTATGTGGATTATGTTTTCCAAGTTGGCTATAAATTCCCAAGTTAGTGGCAGATTCAATTACTCTTTCCCCATAACGTTTCTTCATTGTAATTTTATTAGTGACTTATATTGTTGAGAAATAAACAAACCTCTACTTTTTTTGCATTGTCGAGAAACAAACATTTTATGGGGCTCTGCGGTTGGGGCTCCTTTGCGCTCTCGACTGATGTGTCACTTGTTGGTCTACTTGTTTTATTTAAAAAAGAAAAGAAAAGAAAAGAAAAATACAAAACGACCAATATTGTTTACCAGTGTTATCTAATACCTTGAGGTTTCCATCTTTTGCAATTTCAAAAGAATCAGTAAGGTCTGCCGGCAATGGTTTATCTCGGTTGGCAACCTATACAACTGTATTTGGGTCCCATTTATAAGCTCCAGTATTGCTCACTCCAAAATATTCGTCAGAATGTGCTATAAATGGTACCTAGATACAGTTGTATGGGTTGCCAACCGAGACGAACCATTGTCGGAGGACTTTACTGGTTCTTTTGGAATTGCAAAAGATGAAAATCTCGAGGTATTGGATAACACTGGTAAATAATATTGGTCATTCTTTGTTTTCTATTTTTTTTAATAAAATAAGCCGGTTGACATGGCAGGTCAGTTGGGGGCGCAAAAGGGTCCCAACGCAGGCCCCTTAGAATTTTTGGTCACAAAAATGCCCAAATGCTAAACGAGTAATCTAGATTACATATAATACCCAAAAACCTGTTAAAAAAGTAATAAATAAATAAAACCATGTTCAAAATCCAACATACCTCTACAATAATGATCTGTTTTTTGGTACCATATCAAAACCCACATTTAAAAATCCATAGTCATGCACCAAATTTGAGGTTTTAACTTGATCTTTGCCAAACTTTAGGACGAGATTATGTATCTAATGGTTTGGGATTTTGGATCACCTAGGCGGTTGCACCAATCCTACCTAGGTGATTAAAAATACGAAATTCAGAGTGGGGGGAATTAGAGCATAGAGGTCACTACTAATTGAGCACAAATAAAATACCTTCCAACACTTCCCTAGTTTCCCTTATGGGCCATTGCTTCTCTTTCCAAAAATAGAGTTATAGTACAAAGCCGATTGACTATTGAGCCTCTCTATTTATCATTTTGTGTGTCAAACATGTAAATTATAGTACAAACATGCAATTGACCATTGAGCCTAACTCCTATAGAATTCGGTCGATGCTTCCCCCCGAACATGGCTAGGAACAGATAGTTAAGTAATCTTTTAATCTTCTACTTAGGCATGATGTGTAACTTTGAACTGTTTTTTTTTTTTTTTTTGCCTTGTTGTCCATTAAAAAACACTTCATTTCTAAATTTATAAACAACCACAAACTCAAGCAGCTTCAATCAAATCATCTCGATACACCCAATGCCTTAATGGTTCAAAATCATGCAAGCGATACAAATATAAGCATAGTTCAAAATCATGTTTTGTGTCCTATTTTATTGCCAAAATGACATCCAATTACAATTGAGAGAATTTGACAACCATCCTTACCAATCTTGAGCAACACAAATCAGACAAGATTGAAGATAGAATTACTTTTTTTTTTCTTTGCTTTCCTTTTCTGAAAGAAACAGCATGTGGGTAGTATCATAATTTATGACATTATCAATTATTACAATTCTTGCAATAGATAAGTAGAAAGAGCAATGCTACTCATCATTTCATCTTTTATCATCCTCTCATCATCTTATGATATGACATTAAATGATTAGAAATTATTTATTATGTTTTACTTATTAGCCTATCATCTAATATCACATTATGTGATGGTGAGAAAAATGATGATGAATAGATTTATTCTAAACAGAATAGAAGTCAGCTCTATGGTAAATCGAAAGAGAGTTATATCTCATCTACAAAAACAGACACAACAATGCAAGTAAAAGAAACAAAAGACTATGTCTACTATCTAGGCTATGGTTGGATATTTAGCTGAGTTAAGTAGAGTTGAATTGTGTTCTTTATGAATAGTAGTTAATTGAGATGGTAGAATGAGTTTTGTGGAATCCGCCTAAAATGAATTTAGATGTATTTAAATATTTAAGATGAATTTAGATGTATTTATGAGAAGTTAAAAAAGATTGTGGGTCTTACGTGTAAAGAATTGTTACATTGAAAAATGTGTAGGTCCCACGTGTAGAGAGATTTTAAGTTGATATGAGTTTAGTAATTTGAGATTTAGATGTTTTGATGTTATACTTGTCTTAAAATTAGATTAAATTGAGTTTAACTTATATGAATTTAACAACCCAAATGGGCATAAAGTTATACACATGCTACAAACATGAGGGTGCATAACTATCAACCATAAACCACGCAAAAAAATAAAAATAAAAAATACTTAGTTTTAACAACTTCACTACTAGCATAGTAGCATTGAGAAATTTAAAATAATAAGATAGCAAAAAATAAAAACTGTAATTATTGAACCCAAAATCCATATAACAAAAAGATACAACATACATTATCTCTTATCATTGAAGCCACAATTCATATAACAAAAAGAAAAATGCTACAAAATGCATTACAGATTCAAACATACATACACTTGTAGAAACTTTGAGAGAGAAAAATGAGATGCAGCAATGGTTCTAGAAATTTCATAAATGAAAAGGAAATAGGCACTTGGATGAGACATATGGTCGAACAGTGTTCATGGAATACAACAGCCCCAAAATGACAAGCACTAAACAAAAAGAATTCAAATTGATCACCTAATGATAATAAAAAATTGAGAAATATGGGAAGATATGTTCCATAAAACAACCAATTTAGAACCCATCAATCTCTAGTTCGACCATATGCCTCAACCGCGCCCTAGAATATAAACCCCAATAAAAGACAACCCACAAATCCATGCATCAAGAGGGAACAAGTCTACCTTGATACCAGGTTCGTGTTGGTAGAGCTCCTCCTTAGGGATGGTAATGATCTAGGACTTGACAACTTCTTAGAACATTTGCTTGGTTTTGAGTAACTGACCCTCTTCAAGAATCATGTTCCTTATAGACTGGGCAGGGGTGGCTATTGCGTCGAAGACCTCTTCAACCAATTGATGAAAGTGACGGTGATCTAGGGCAAGTACTCGATGTTTGGGGTCTGACCTGGACTTGACAAGTAGGACTGGATTTTTTGGCCTTGCGTGCATTGCATTATGCTAAGAATTCCAGACACGAGGTTGTGCAGGGGTCTAAGACCTTGAACTTGATCCAAACCGCAATTACAATCTCTTTGTCTCCCTCACAATTTCTTCACTTTTAGCACGAAAGATTTGGAAGGGTTATCAAAGGTGAGAGTGGAAAAAAGAGACGCTCTTATCAATTAAGAAGAGTATACTAACATCGGATATTTGGCATTGGTCTAGTCAAGCCAAGTTCGACATTTTGTTAAAAATTAAAATTTTGACTAAAGCTAAAGCTATTGTATATTTGGGATTGCGATAAAAAAATATTGTTTTTAACTTAAGGTTTATAACTTAAACTTTAATTTAATAAGCTTTACTATTAAAATGCTAATTACTGTTTGGGATTCATATGTTTAAAGCGTTTTTAGAATTAGTTACGGTAGTTTTTTAAAAATATATAGTTGTATGCAGGAATTTTTTGATAAAAACTCCAAATTGGTGTTTTTTGAAGAAATTGATTTTCATTTTTTTTAACTGACTAAAATACTATTTATAAAGTTATCAAACATGTCATTTTTTTTAAAGTGTTTTTAACTAATTAAAATCATTTTTTAAACTTCAAAACGTAATACTAAACAGGCTATAAGAGTCTTTTAGGGATTGCGTTTTGAAACTTAAAAAAATATTTTTAAGTAGTTAAAAGCACTTTTAAAGAAAAATTGATATGTTTGGTAATTTTATCAAAAATACTTTAATCGGTTAAAAAATCTGAAAGCCAATTTTTTCAAAAAGTACTAAATTATAACTTTTATAAAAAAAAACTCATGCGGATAACGGTATATTTTGAAAAATTACTATAACTAACTTTAAAAGCGTTTTAAATATATGTTTATCAAATAGTAAACAACTTTTAAAGTATAAAACTTATTATTTAAGTTATAAGCTATAAGTTTTAAAGTTATAAACTATATTTTTCATCACAATTTCGAACATGTACTGAGAGCCTATTTGGAGTTGCGTTTCAAAGGTTAAAAAATAATATTAAGCAGTTAAAAACACTTTTAAAGAAAAAACGATATGTTTGATAATTTTATAAAAAATGTTTTAATTGGTTAAAAAAGTTGAAAATTAATTTTTTCAAAAAGCACCAATTAGAGTTTTTATTGAAAAACTCATGCAGATAACTATATATTTAAAAAAAAAGTACCGTAACTAACTTTAAAAGTGATTTAGATACATATTTACCAAACAATAAACAATTTTTAAAGTATAAAACTTGTTATTTTACTTATAAGCTATAAGCCCTAAAATTATAGACAATATTTTCTATCGCAATCCCCAATATGCACTAAAAACTTGTTTGTGATTACGTTTCAAAATTTAAAATGTATTTTTAAAGCAGTTAAAAACATTTTTAAAGAAAAAATAATCTGTTTGGTAACTTTATAATAAGTACTTTAGTCAATTAAAAAAACTAAAAGTCAAGTTTTTCAAATAATATCAAATTTGAACTTTTATCAAAAAATTCATTCAGATAACTGAATATTTAAAAAAAATTACTATAACTAACTTTAAAAGCACTTCATATAAATGTTTACCAAACATTAAATAATTTTTAAAGTATAAAGCTCATTATTTAAGTTATAAGTTATAAATTTGTTTGAGATTGCATTTCGAGATTTAAAAAGTGTTTTAAGCAGTTAAAAACATTTTAAAAAAAATGACATGTTTTGTAACTTTATAAAAAATATTTTAATAAGTTAAAAAAGCTGAAAAATCAATTTTTTTTCTAAAAACACCAAATTAAAGTTTTTATAAAAAAACTCCTGTAGATAATTATATATTTTTAAAAAACTACCGTAACTAATTCTAAAAGCACTTTAGATATATCGATTCCAAATAGTAACTAACTATAAATGATATTTTAGTAGTAAAACTTATTACATTAAGTTTTAAACTATAAGTCTTAAACTAAAAATAATATTTTCTATCGTAATCTTAAACATACTAAAGTTATAAGTTATATTTTCCACCAGAATCATAAATACGCACTAACTATCTTAAAGTTAAAATAATAATATAATATAATATATTTTAATAATAATGTGTTAATATTTCTTTAATTTCCTAATTTTTATTGTATTTTACAGTGTTAAAAGAAAATATAATTTGTTACAAATTTACAACACGACAAATAAGCACAATAAAATACATTATTTTTAATGTTTATTATTAACTATTTGAAAATAAAATATAAATTGACTGATGAACAATATCTCTCCAAATTTAGAGAGAACTTTAAAATTACTATAGCTCAAAATTTAAATTAGATACGAGTCCAATACAATTGCTCTTAGTTGTTAAGTATGATTTATGATAGCTGTTCTCTATGAAGATTGCAAGATTTACATAAATTAGACCTAAAATGGACTTGATTTTAAAGGCATCAATGTTACTTCAAACATATTGATTTCGCGTATTTTAAGAAGATAAATAAAACTTTTAAGACACGATTTGATAACGGGTCAAATCCGTTATGACCCGTTAATACACCTTAAAGAAATTTGAATTTACTTTTATACTCTTAGATACTTTTCTATCCCATTTCAATACTTATTAAAAAGTCATTAACGAGTTAATCCATTATTATTTAATATGTTTTGGTTGTAATTTTAATATTTTATAATGTGTGGATCATATTTGTGTGTTTATCATATTTTATAGTATACTACTTATTGAATTATAATTTTAAAATTGTAATTTGTAATTAATTTTTTATGTTTTAACTATTATTTAAGTTTTAATATTTGTATAAAATTAATTAGGTTAAATTCATACGGGTTACTAATGGGTTTGCGGGTAGAAACGTGTCAGATTATGTTGTATCGTGTTGTGTCATATAGTGTCAATGGTCTTAACGGGTCGTGTCGTGTCAACTCGTTATCTTAATAGGTCATGTTAGGGTTGAAGTTTTCGACACGAAACCCTTAACTGGCCGTGTTCGTGTTGACTATTTAAACATTATGTACATGTCTTGACACGTCACGAATACAACTCGTTGATACATTTTAACACCCCTATCTCTTCCCTCTCCCCTCTTCATCTCCTCCCTTTTCTCTTTATCCGATTTTGATTTTTAGGTATTTGGGGTTACAGGCGAAAGGGTCTGATTCATCGCAAGGCATCGAGTTGAAGACCTTGGATTTTGGTTTTTATGGCTGCGAATGGTGGTAATCCTGAAGCTCTTAGGTTTTCAGGCCAATGCGTCCCGCCACAAGGCTCATACGACACTGATCTCTCAGTTTGGTGTGGCCTCTCACCGTTTGTAGTAGTGCGTGGGGCGCACACGCTATCCGAAGAGGAGATTTGTTCTCCACGCGTCACCTCCCAAAGGCGGTTCTTGTCTCATGCGCGCTGCTGAAGAGATCTGAGCCTTAGGCAGCTTAGAACCAGCCCTTCCGCCACCATCTAAGGATGGTGTGTGACCCCCCCTACATGCCAATCGTTGAGGCGGTTCTTCTAGTTGCATTTTCAGTTTCCTTCAAGGTTGAAAACTAGACCCATGTTCATGTGTTTTGATTTCTCATGTATTTTTCTATTTTGTTTTAACTTAATAAAAAATAAAAAAATACGTGATCTCTAAGACTTATGGTTTAGAGAGTGTATCTCTTCAAACCGTCTTAGAGTAAATATAAGGTTTGTTTGCTTTGTTTGCTTTGTTTGGTAGTTGGTACTCTATCTTAGATAGAGTGAGCCTGCTTCTTAATCGGTATTTTAGAGAAATTGTATAATTAGAATTAGATCATGTCAGTTATTTTAGTATACTGAAAAATTATAGATAATTATTAATTTGACTTATAATGTATTTTTTAAATTCATTTGTAATGTTTGTTATTGATAAATATATTATGTTTTTCTCTAATTTTTTTTAAGAGTTTTCTTCAATGCGGGAGGAAAGGGTTGGGGTTGATATCTTCGAAGAGCTTTGACTAGGACAGTATCCCCTTGAGGGGAAAAAGAGGGAGGGAAAAAAAAACAAAAGAAGTCACAAGACAAGGTCTGAAAAATAAGTAAACAAAAGTGAAAGGTTATAACGTAAATAACAAAGCACCAGCAAATATCTAGTATCTACCCGCTGATACGCACTCGGATTTATTTATTTATCCTTTTCGGTTGAAATAATTTAAGGCTCCTATTCTCGGAAAAACCAAACGATCGCTTTTTCTTTTTCTTTCTCTTTCTCATTCCCCATTTTATATTTGTCCATTTCGATTAGGGTTTTTCTTTTTCATCTTCATCTCCTCTTGGTCTGTGAGATTACAAACCCTAATCTCCTCCCCTCTCGCCCACTCTCCGTCCGATCTCCTTTCACTAGCCGTTACACTCGGTTTCCCGCCAATTTCAACTTCATCTCATCCGTCTGTTTCTCTTGTTTGTTCTTTTTGAAAAACTAACCGTTAGATCTGCCATATCGGGAAATCGTTAGGTCTGTGTTCCCTTTTTTACCTCTCGGCATAACATTTTCTTGACCGTTGGGAATGTCTGCGGGGGAACCGGAGAAGACGGTAGACGTGGTGTCGGAGGAGGAGGAGAAATGGGGAGAGCTCTTGTTCTGCGGTGCCACTTCTTGGGATTCTGTTGGTCGCCGCAAAGGCCTCGAGGGCAACTTGGTCTCCCCGACTCGACTTCGCCCACTCGTCGGTGTTGACATTCGATTCGTCGCTTCGGGCTGCGGTAAGTTTCATTCTCCATCAAGAATTGGTTTTGCTTCGCTTTTAGCTTCTATTCGATTGCATTTCGCGGTTTTTAAATCGAATGCCTTGATCTTAACTGAACATTGCCGGTGTAGTTTTGGTATTTATTTTTTAATCTTTCTTTCATTATAACGAAGTGTATTCTGACCGTTTTATGGTATTGCATCGAATCGTAGCATCGTGTCATTGCGTGGCGTTGGATACTGAAGGGCGTTGCTATACATGGGGGCGCAATGAGGCACGAACCTGTATTTTGTTAGCAAGTTTGTACGTTTCTTCTTCTTTTTATGCTATTAATTCATAGTCTATTGATGTGCAGAAGGGCCAACTTGGCCACGGAGACACTATTCAGAGAGACAGGCCGACTGTAGTGTCTGAACTTCTCAAGTAAGTTGCAGGAGTCAGGCTTTGCTTGCTCAGTGTCTACTCCAAATCTTGGGAGTGGCTCCTGTCCAATAGGTTGTTGTAGAGTTCCTCTTTGATTTATGGATTCCCTTGAGCGAACAGGTGTTTTGAATAAATGCAGCTGGCTTGAGTTTGAACTTTAGGGATTAAAGTGTCTGAAACTGTAATTTAATGACTGCATATAGTGGTTATTGAATTGAATTAACGTAAATGCGGCTGGGAAAAAATAATTCGTAGAAAGTATTGGAAAAAATAGATGGATAGAACAAAACTATTTTGCAAAAGTTATTAGGCATTTTGTTTGTGCTTGGTTATCAAAGTTCCACCTTGTCGAGATGGTAGAGAATTTGATAGGCACATACCACCAAAAGTTCCACCTTGCTTTATCAAAGTTTCACCTTTTCAAGATGGTAGAGTACAGATGAATGATAGCGATGATGGTTTTGTTAAGGATTTGTATATTCTACTAATATCATATGACAAATGCTTGTATTGGTGATTTTCATAACCTATGGGAAATCCTGGATTTAAATGTCTTTATTAAATTCTAAAACCAGTAATTATTTATTTATTCATTTTGTTATTCGAGTTGTTACGGCTATCCTTTGAAGGTACAAAGTCATTAGAGCTGGAACGGGGAGAAGCCATACAGTAGTGGGTACTGAGGATGGAATTTCCCTCTCCTTTGGCTGGAACAAACATGGACAGCTGGGTTCAGGCTCGGTACGCAATGGTGGGTTTGTTTTTATAGATTTAATTCAATGAAATTTCTAGAAGCTTGCAATGCAAACTTATGGCAGATGCTTTTGATAGGCTGGACACTCTGACATTGCAGTGCCATTTATATATTATAAGGTTACTACATATGAGGCAGGGTACACAATATTTCCAAGTTTCTTTGTTTTTTGATAAGTTAAAAATTTATTCATCATAAAGAAAGGGGCGTAGCCCGTATACACATGGAGTATACAAAGGAAACACCTGATTACTACCCAAACTAAGAGAGTGAAGACAGGAATACATTGACTGCCCCCCATTAAGCAAAATAGCAGCAAACCAGCTAAGTAGAGTACTGTTAAAAAACTTCTAGATTTCATCTACATTACGTTTCCTATCATTATAACACCTATGATTTCTTTCCAACCAAATACACCACAAAATACACAAAGGAATCATCTTCCAAGTAGCTGCCACTTGGGGACAAGTAGAAAGGCTGGGCCAACTTGCTACTGAATCAACCACTTCTTTGGGCATGACCCAACTCAGACGAACTCGATCAAGCACTCCATCCCACAGCCCTTTTGCCACCTCACAATGTAAAAGAAGATGGTTCACGGATTCCGCTTCTTTCCTGCACATAAAAAATCAATCCATGACAATCATTCCACGCTTTCTCAAATTATCTATGGTCTGAATATTCCCTAATGTTGCTGTCCATACAAGAATGCCACCCTAGACAGAACCCAGGCCTTTCATATCCGCTTCCAAGGGAAGTAAGTATACTGCTGGTTTATCAACACCTTGTAATAAGATCGCACAGTAAACTTTTTAGAAGCTGTAAGACTCAACAAAGATGATCCCTGCACTGGTTTATCTCCACTGAGTATAGAAATCGGAAGAAATCAGTCACCTCCTCTACTTCCCAGTCTTGGACAGATCTGGAAAAGGTCACATTCCACAGCACCATTCCATTAGAATTGCCCATAAAATCTGAAACTGAACCTTGTTGATTGGTGGCCAATCTGAAGACAACTGGGTAGGCTCTACACAAAGCGAAATCTCCACACCATATGTTAGACCAGAATCTGATCTTGGACCCATCACCAACCTTGAAGTTGACATGTTTCAAGAAATAGCCCCAACCCTTCCTAATGTATTTCTATAAACTCACCCCATACGAACCCCGACATTCCTTAGAGCACTAATGTAATGTCCCAATGAAAGACCCAAACCACATAGCCTATATTTCAAAAGGACTAGTCAATGATACAATTGGAGCCCCACTGTAATTTTATAAAAAGTAAGAAGTTCTCATTCCCAAGCAATGTGGGATCCCATATACCACCCACCTTTATCCTCATCATATGGGGTATCACAATCTACCCCCCTTAAATGCCCGATGTCCTTGTCGGGCCTGTTCCTTGTAGGTGGCACGGCTCAAGTCCCACATTTCTGATTGGGATGGGCTCAGATACTATTTGTAACGTCTTAATGGAAGGCCCAAACCACATAACCTATACTTCAAAAAGACTAGTCAATGATACAATTGGAACTCCATTGGAATTTTATAAAGAGTAAGAACTTCTCCTTCTCAAAAAATGTGGGATCTCATACACCACCCACCTTTATTCTTATCATATGGGGTATCACAATCATCTCCAAACACTTCCATATTTTCGAGCAATCATCCCCCTCCACAATGCATCCTCTTCCCCATGGAATCTCCAAAGCTACTTCCCAACGACACCTTGTTAAAATTGCTCAGGCTATGAACACCCAGACCTCCATCAGCAATCGGACAAAACACATTTTTCCAGCTCACTAAGGGGGGTCTTTGACTCCTCTCCTAAACCACTCCACAAAAAAGCTCTATACAACTTTTCAATATGGTTAGTCACACTAGGTGGTAGAGGGAATAAAGACAGGAAACAAGGTTGAATATTAGAGTGTGTGTTTTAATAAGCGTAAGTCTACCCCCTTTACATAAATAAATTATTTTCCGTGCCGCCAACCTTTTTTCAATCTTCTCAACCACCCCTTCCAAATGTGCTTTGCCTTTAAAGATGCCCCTAATGGAAGCCCCATATATTTCAAGGGCAGATTGACCCCAAAAAATGTACCAAATGATGACTATTGTGAACATTACCCACCCGGACAATATTTACTATGTATTAAGAATGGCACTTGTAACCATAGTTTTAAATTCTGTTATGTTCCGGCCCGTAATTTTTCATTCCGGTGTAGTAACTTGTACGCTAGTCCTGTTTTGTTTTGTTCAATCCAAATTCCAGCCCATTTCAGCCATTCCGGCTGGAATTGATATTTCGGTCCCTATTTCGTTTTGGACTATTTTTGTAATTTTCTTGTGTTTGAATGGTATTTTTGTAAATTTCAAATCCATATAGTATTTAATTAATTATGGAATATAAAAATATATTTATATAATTTTAATTTTTTATGTAACTTTAAATATGTCTTCTCATTTTCTCTCTTTTTTTTTTAAATATTATTATTTTTAATAATTTCTCTATTCTTTTATTTTTTTTTCTTTGTTTTTGTCTCTCAACTTAAGTTTGTGATTTTTTCCACGGATATTCATTTTATAAATCTTCAATTCTTCCCTATATATACATAATACATGATACACAATTATATATATATGTATTTATTCCATTAGTTGTTAGTTTATATGTACATATACATATAAATATTTATATATAATATATAATTAATTCCGAAATGGTACACCAGAATACACCGGTATTGAAATATTCCATTCTAGTACTTAAATCAGAATGATCATTGGAATGGAATTTAAAACATTGCTTGTAACACATGAGATACCTATTTGATTTCATGCTGAAGTGGGTACTCCAAGGGTATCCTTGGAACCACGATGAGTACTAGTACTTTGTCACTCTATATGCGACATTATTGTGCAAAAACAGATAAAATAATCCAATTTTTAGTCCTTTTGTGTTACATTTTTTTGTTAGGTAACATCATTATATTTAAAATAACAAAATTTAACATTTTTATTTGATTTTAAAGTTTTTAATCCTTAGATTATATTAAAATAATCCAAGTTTGCCTTTGCAAATTACTGATAAAAAAAAAGTTTGCCTTAGCAAATTGAATTCAGATCACTAAGTCCATCATCCAGATTATGTTTGTATCTGGACCTGATTCCTGTACGTATTTATACAGTTGTGAACAAATAGCGTATGATATTACTTATTAATGCTTATAGAGTTTGTATATTTTTTATATCTCATCGTAAAACATGCATTAGTATCTGACAACAAGCTGCTTTACGTAGTCACTTTATCATTTGTAGAAATCGAGTTATCTCCTGTTCGCTGTCTGGTTTCTGAAGTAAAAAACACTGTCTGTGGGGCTGACTTCACCGTGTGGTTGACTTCTGTTGAAGGAGCTTCTATACTGTATGGTTTGTGGATACACTTGGGCTTTTGTTTTCATGGTTTTTCGGCCAATTTGTCATTTGGTTTTGTAGTTCACAGTTAAGTCAAATAACTTGCTGATTTGCAAAATGTTTCTTGGTTTCTAGGACTGCAGGGCTTCCTCAGTATGGACAACTTGGGCATGGGACAGACAATGAGGTCTGCTATTATGTTTTATGTGTTCATTTTTTATATTCTCCCCATGATCTTTTGCCAGGTTGCCAAGTTGTCTGTGTGTCATATTCATGGGATCCAAAGACTTTGCTGTTTTAACTTTGGTGATAGTGACATAGGTCCTTGTATTTCTATATTTCTTTTCCAACTTTCTATATATAGAAGCAATATGTTTGGGATACTTATTTTATCCGCCCGCGGCGCGGTGGGGGGGGGGTTGCATAGAACAATTGAGTACCACTAAAAGATAAATGGTAGAATTTAGAATTTGTTACATAGCACTGATCCAATATGAGTACAAATAATTATATATTTTTAAAAAACTACGGTAATTAACTCTAAAAGTGCTTTAGACATATGGATCCCAAACATTAAATGACTTTTTAGTAGTAGAGTTTATTACATTAAGCTTTAAGCTATAAGCAATATTTCTCACCGCAACTCTAAACATGCACTAAGAATATTGTATAGTTTTTTTCTTTTGAAATGCATCTTAACCCCCGCAGAAAGTATGAAGTTGATGCAATATGCTGGCTTCTTAATGAACGAAACAAGGTGACTCTGGAAATATTTATGCTGGACTATCATTGGATTTTGATTTTGGAAATATGCTTATAAAGAGGGATCAATTGGATAGTTTTCTTAGAGATCGTACCTCATTTCACATTCACATAAAAAAAGATTGTACCTCACTTAAAACCAGAGCATCTTGCTGCTTGATTGTTGGGATCCTTTGACATTTTCGACCTATTGAAAAAAGTACTTTGTTCAACCGCCTTCTTTTTGTCAAATATCCTTGAAACTACAATATGATGATTTTTTTTTTGACAAGTAAAAAATGATGAAAAGAAGTTCTTACAAAGGTGGTTACTTTATTTTTGATAAGTATAAAGGTGGTTACTTTTAGGTGTAATTGCAGTTTGCATTAATAGAATTCTATTCAACAAAATTATTCAAAACATATGATGATGTTAATATTTCAAAATCTCCCATGGCCGAATATGGACTTATTAAGGCACTTTAATCTGGTTTGTGGTGCTAACAATAAACGGATGATGAACTGTAGAATATTTTTGTAATTACCCCCCCCCTCTTGTGCCTCCCACTGCTTTCTGCTTCTCCCTCAGCTGGTGCAAAGTCCAATCAATTCATCAATTGCTTAATTTCATGCTTAGTTTCATGCTTCTGCTTGCTAGCAGCTCTCATCTTGAATTATGTTATGTCCTTTTATTTATATTCAATCTTCCTTTACACACCGTATATAGCCTCATGTATACCATTTTCATTAGACTGCATTTATCAAGAAGCCTCTTTGATGTTGTCATTACTTAGTTTGCTCTTGTCACTACCCTTGATAAAGTGTCATACAGTTTATATGTAGACACATAGACACAGGGCGCTGCATGATTTAACCACACATTTGTACATACAATTACAGATGTGAGACTTTTTTTTTTTTAATTTTTATTAAGCTTCACATAATTTAAGCTGCTGTGTGGCACTAGGATTAAATGGCTACTGACTGTAGAAGCCTCTTTGATTTGTCATTACCTTGTTTCCTCTAGTCGATACCCTTGATGAAATGTCAAAGTTTGTATAGAGACACAGAGACAGAGAGTTGCATGATTTAGACACATTTGTACATACACATACCGATATGGGGCCTTTTTTAGTGTGAAGCTTCACATGATTTTGGATGTGCCTGCAGTACAACACCAAGGACAGCTCAGTGAGACTTGCTTATGAAGCCCAACCACGCCCTAGAGCAATAGCTTCTCTTGCTGGGGAAAAGATTGTCAAAGTTGCATGTGGAACGAATCATACTGGTTGTTAATAGCTTCTGCTCTCTTCCTATATTTATGCATACGCATTTTCTTAGGTGTATTTATATATAACTATACGCATTGTAATCCCCCCCACTCCACCCCACCCCGCTTTACCTCTATGTAAATATAGCTGCATTGTTAACCCCTAGGGGCTGGCTCAAGTGGTAAATGCCTTGGAGTATACTCCCCCTAGGTCTAAGGTTCAAATCCCTTTGGGTGCAAACAATCTCTAGGGGCCATTGGACTGGGGGATTTTCTTTTTGAAATACCCGAGATGCACTTGCGGGAACTCCTTGCTGAGGGCCTGTGCTCCTCCGGGATCAGTTGGGACGATGTTCCTGACACTTGATGCCAGTAAAAAAAAAACATGCATTGTTGTTATGTTTGTTTCTTATGTTGGCTTTTGATCTTGACATACAGTGGCTGTGGATTCAAATGGATTTGTTTACACGTAAGTACTTCTTCATTTTACCTAGCATGAGATAGCATTCCACTTCTCTTTCCTCTTGCTGACTTGGAAATATCTTTTCCGGCTGACTATCTGCTGAGGAAATATGTTTAGGTGGGGATTTGGCGGTTATGGAAGGTAGGTTCTAGCTATTCAGACTGTGAATGGGCTTTCTTCATGGTGCTGTCTTTTTCTTATCCATGTAATTCCTGGAATGCTTATTTGTAGGCTCGGACATAGGGAGCAGAAGGATGAGTGGGCCCCTCGTCGTGTTGACATTTTTCAGAGGCACAATGTTCTACCTCCAGATGCAGTGATTTCAGCCGGTTCTGTTAACTCCGCCTGCACGGCAGGTATATATGAACTTGGTTTAAAGTGTAGATATTGTGATGCACGCACCCTCACCTATTATAGTATTATGTTCGAATACCTTTAATGCCAACTGGGACAATATGTAAAGGTATTCGAACAACATAATGCCATTTTGCGTGTGTCAATGTGGAACAATAGAATGTAAGCTGCTCTATAGATCTTAGCATATAAGTAGATGTAACAAATCATTTAGACAACCGTGTAATGAATGTGTGTAGATCATGACATGATAAAGATGTAGAAGGGCTGTGGGAAGATTGAATGTATGTTTTAGCTGTGTGGTTTACCCAATTAACCTACACCTCTTATTGATTTATTTGGCAGAGAGGTAAGTGTTATGGTTGGTGTCTAAAGGAAAATATAGAAGAAAAACTTTGTTATGGTGAAAAGATTGAATTTCAAATCAAGCATAAGAGTTTTAAGACTTGGTAATATGGGAGGTTTAACCTACACCTCCCGGTAGGACCTTTGCATATTTCTAATTTCTTATAAAAAAAAATATGGGAGTGAAACACTTCTTTATAAGGTTATTGAATTGGCTTTAGTTTTGCTTCCCATATCCTAGGACTGGGATGTCATATGGCATATGATATCCAATTAATTTGTCCATTGGTAATGTGGGAGTGCACATCTATTACTAGGCAATTGAATTGGCTTTAATTTGGCTTGCCATATCTTAGGACAAAGATATCGAGTTAAATTTAATTTATTTGTCCATATTTTTTTCTCCATGGGCCCCTGAATAAAGGACCAAATTATCAATTAAGCTTTAGTAGTAACCACTTGGCTCAGTGGCAATTAGCCAAGGTTAGTTGAAGTGAGGATCCTACCTTAGTGTTGTTAAGGGGCTTCAGGCAACCTCTACTTTTTTTTTTTAAAATTTTATTTTTATAGGTAAAAGTAAAATTTTATTGATATAGAAGGCAAGCATAGGGCTTTACTAACCATGCAAGTGAAATAATTTTACAAAAATGGCGTATGCAGGAAGGAATATGAAAACATTATTTTAATTGGAGAACTTTTTTTTGTTGCAAACCTTACCACTCCATAATTTTTAATTTTGTGTTCTATTTTTTGCACAGTATTTTTTTTTGGGTTTTTGCTAAAATTAATTTGTTTTCTAGGTGGAGGACAGTTGTATATGTGGGGCAAAATAAAGAATGCCGGTGATGATTGGATGTATCCTAAACCTCTCATGGATTTAAGGTTTGGATCTGCATCATGATTGTGTTATTTATACATTTTATTCTTTTTATTGGCACCTGGTGTTTGGGGGTGCACATTGCACAGGCCCTCTGTAGGGAGTTTTCCACAAGTGCACCTTGGGTAATTAAATGGGAAGTTCCCCGAATCCGATGGTCCCTAGATGGTGTGCATTCAAAATTAAAATTCATCTTTTACTTAAAGAAAAAAAAAAAGATAGTGTGCACCCAAAATGATTCAAACCTTAGACCTAGAGGGAACATACCACCAAAACCAAGACCCTTACCACTTTGAGCCAACCCCTAGGGGTTCGTTAAGTGTTATGAAGGATAAAAAGATGTGTTTCTTAGTACAGAGAACCAATACTTGAGATACACCCCGTGAAAAAAAAGCATAAAAATCCCGTATACTACAAAAAAAAAAAAAAAAGCTGAATGAGCAATCATCCAATGCGGTAAAGGGTTTTGAACAAGAATCCTTGAGTTCCACTGTCATTATTGTCACTCTAATTGCAACATAACAATTAGATGTAACAATCTTCCATAATGCTTGTTGTGAGACTGACAAAACGTTCCATTTAAATAGTCCAATTAGATCTATCACATAACAAGGCATTGCAATCTAATCCAAACATCCCAAAATAAAATTTCATCAACTTGTCTGTGGAAACTCTTCTGTGAATTGCATAAATGTTTATGTAACTTTGGATTAACTTTTTTGTTTTACGTCTCCAACAATTGTTTAGAAGTTTCATATTTTTTCATGCAAGTCGATCCCATTAATACCTTTGTCCTTCACTTTCTGCTTTTACAACTTCATATGTGGAACTTTTCAAAGTACCGGATAAAAGAGAAAAGTGAAATTGAAGTCTCAGCTCTTTACTGGAGGATTAGTTATGGGATGAGTAAAGGTTAGCATGAAAATTTTAGGAAATTGCATTTAGACTTGGGTCGAGTTACCCTTTCTCTCCGTACAATTTTTTATTTTCGTTACATTTCGCCATCTTCATCATATTTGACGATGGTTATGGGTTTGTAACAGTTTTCCAGTTAGTTCATTAGTTGTTTAGGTTGTGTGTTGCTGGTGTTTCGTGCTCAATGAAGCCGGTGGTTTCAGAATCTAAGGTGTTCGAAGTGAAGAGGGATGGACTCGAAGTGGTTCTAACAGAGAACGGACGGAAGGTAGTCCAAAGTTTTCGTCTGAGCTTAGACATCACTAAGTGGCTGTCAAGATCTTTGGAGGAAGGTTTCAGGGCGGGTGGTAAGGGCTACTACTTTGCCAACCGCGACGGGAGTTACACCTTTCAGCGATGTTTTAGTTTTCGTGGTCCTTACATGTCGTTGGTGGAGTATTGTGGGGATGGTCGTCGGAAATCCATCCTCATTCCGGGTGATATTAACGGAATGGCATGGATGAGACTAGCGGCGGTGTTGTTGGAGGTTGGCAGGGTTGCAATGCCGAGCTCTAGCGCTGCTACTGGGTTTAAAACTTACAGGGACGCCTTGGAGCATTCTCGAATTGGGTACAACTCTGAGCAGGCAGTGATGCTTTCGGCAGGGCAATGATGTACTGAACATGTAAGTAACGTGGGACGTGAAGGAAAGCTTGCTGTAGTGTACGACCGAGGTGACGTGGAGAAGGAAGTTGGGGGACTGTCACAAGGCAATCCAGTAGAAAGTGATCTGTCAAGGGCCTTTATTAGTCTGAGAGAGGAAGTGACAGGTATGAAGGAGAATTTGGTCATTTTCAGGCAGGAATTATGGGCATGGGCTGCTAAGTTAGTAGGTGATGTGGCATCGGGCTTGGGCCAAGGCCCGCCTAAGAAGGTGCAAGTCTTCAAGCCCCGTCGGGTTCCCAGGGGAAGAGGTCTGGGCCGAGATAGCCCAGTTCACATATCCTCTTTGAGATGGAGGCCTTCTCAGAGACCTCGTTTCGAAGTTGGATCGACCTCTGGGCTGCTGAAGAAGCCCATCGTGTCCAAGCCCGTCGCCGTAGCTCTGACACTCCGACCAAATGAGCCCATCCTTCAGGTGCCGATCGTTGACCCCGGTCGTGCTCCGATCGAAAGCCCTCAGACTATGGTTCTGACACCGATTCCATCGACAAGCCCCTCGCTGGTGTTTTCGAGTTTGGCCAACTACAGAACGTGTCGCTGGCAGCTTCTAGCCTTCTTCTTGCTCTCACGAATGGCGGTGGTTCCCGGAGTGGTTTCTGGCTCTCTTTTTTTAGAGTTTTGACGTCGGCCTTCCACAGACTGTGTCGCTGGCAGTTTCTGGTCTTCCTCTTTCTCTCATGACGACAGCAGTGGCTCCTGGGGTGTTTTCTGCTTCGTCTGGGTTATCGGGCAACGTTACAGAAAGGGAGGAAGGTGCTGTGGTTTTATCTGAGCCCGACAAGGATGGTGAGAACGACCCAACCCCCCTCAATTTTATCCATCCCAAAGAACTAGATTGGGTTGTCTAGACAGCTTGGAGTATCAAAAATATTGTAGGAATTGCCTACGTGGGTTTTGAGGCAGAATTTTTGGCACTTCTTATTGCCGTCGAGGCTGCGCATTCGCAGTCCAAATCTGATTACTCGGCAAAGAAGAAGGACCGTGAACTTAAAAGGCTTACTTGGGATATGAATGATGATGGAGGAGATAAGAGCTCTAGTCGAGAGCGTGTTAAAGGGAGGGGCAATTCAGTTGGTCCATGAAACCAAAAATAATTTCATGGGATGTAAGGGGGCTTCATGAAATTAACAAGCGGCTCCAAGTCAGGAATTTACTTAGATAATGGAATGGAGAAGTCATTTGTTTACAAGAAACCAAGCTGGAAGTTATGACTACTCAACTAGTGCGTAGTCTATGGAGAGGGCAACATGTTGGGTGGTCTTATCTCCCTGCGAGAGGTGCCTCTGGGGGTGTCTTATTAATGTATGACACAAGGGTGGTTGAAAGGGTGGAGGAGTGTGTGGGAGAGTACATGGTTGCATGTTCCTTTGTGAATGTGATTGATGGTTTTTAAGTGGGCTTTCCCTAGTGTCTATGGGCCTAATTTAGACATGGAAAGGAGACTTTTGTGGGATGAGTTGGCTGGTTTTCTTACCTGGTGGGAGCTACCTAGTTGTATAAGGGGGGACTTCAATACAACTCGCTTTCCAAGTGAAAGGTCGGGCATCTCCCATATCTCTAGGCCCATGGAGTTCTGACTTCATTGCAGAACAGGAACTTATGGACATCCCTTTAATGGGAGGTACATTCACGTGGTCCAATAACTGTGAATGCCCCTCTTGGTCACGGATTGACAGATTCCTGCTTTCCCCTGAGTGGGAAGCACACTATCCAGATGCAGTGCAAAAAAGATTAACCTGCTTATGCTCTGATCATTTTCCTATCATCCTAGACTGCAGAGGGATTCAAGGTGGTAGAAGGTATTTTAAATTTAAAAAAATGTGGCTTTGATGGTTTTGTTGACAGAGTTAGAACATGGTGGACCTCTTATAACTTTGAAGGACATCCTAGTTACATCATGGCAAAGAAACTGAAAGCTTTAAAGCAAGATTTGAAGCAATGGAATGAACAAGTTTTTGGCAATGTGTACCAACAGTGACGCTCTCTTGTGGAGGAACTCCAAGCTATGGAGGGTGAAGAGGAAGCTAGAACTCTGTTTGAAATAGAGATAACTCGCAAGAATCAGGTAGTTGCTGAACTCGAAAGAGTTACTTTGTTGGAGGAGATTTCTTGGCGTCAGAAATCAAGGGCGCTCTGGCTTAAAGAGGGGGATAAGTGCATAAAATTCTTCCATAGAGTGGCGAATTCTCACAAGAGGTACAATACCTTAGACGCTCTAGTGATAGATGGGGTAGCTTCAACGGATCAAACGGCTATCAAGATTCACTTGGAACAGTGTTATCAACAACTCTTATTTGAAGAGCATAGTTGGCGACCAAAGGTGGATGGTTTATCTTTCAAAGTTTTAGATCCTCAGACCGCAGGCTGGTTAGAAAGGCAATTTACTGAAGAGGAGGTGTGTAAAGTTATTAGTGGTATGACTAGCGACAAGGCTCCTAGACTAGACGGTTTTACTATGGGCTTCTTTCAAACTTGTTGGGAGGTGATCAAGGAGGACCTCGTGCTAGTCTTTCATGACTTTCATGCTAATTCTAGGTTTGAAAAGAGCATTAATTCTACATTCTTAGCCTTCATCCCTAAAAAGATGGGGTCTTTCGATATTAGGGATTATCGCCCCATTAGCCTTGTGAATGGTGTGTATAAGATCCTATCCAAAGTACTCGCAAGTAGGTTGAGTGTGGTGGTGGAAAAGCTAATCTCGAAGCCCCAAAATGCATTTGTTAAAGGTAGACAAATCTTAGATTCGGTTCTCATTGCCAACGAAATTGTGGATGGTCGCCTCAAGTCTTGGGAACTCGGCTTGATTTGCAAATTGGACATGGAAAAAGCCTATGACCACGTCAATTGGCGATTCTTGTTAGATCTTCTTTCAAGATGCGGCTTTGGGGACAAATGGTAGAAATGGATAGAATTCTGTATCTCTTCAGTTCGGTTCTCTATCTTGGTAAATGGCTCGCCGGTGGGTTTCTTCAATTCCTCCCGTGGTTTGAGACAAGGAGATCCTCTATCTCCGCTTCTTTTCTTATTTGTTATGGAAGCCCTTAGCAAGATGATCGAGAGATTGGTGGATGCGGGTTTACTTCATGGCTTTCCGGTTGGGAATGGGGTTCTTTCCATTTCTCACCTTTTATTTGCTGACGACACGCGCATTTTTTGTGGCGCACAACTAGGACACATTCAAGCCTGGAGGGGACTTCTACTTTGCTTTGAAGCGGCATCAGGGTTGAAAGTCAATCTTTCGAAGTCTACTTTAGTGCCAGTGGGGGTCATTCAGGATGCAGAATTTTTGGCTACTTTATTGGGATGTCAGGTATCCTTTTTACCCATCACCTACCTAGGTCTACCTTTTTTACCCATCACCTACCTAGGTCTACCATTGGGAGCCTCCTTTAAATCCGTAAGGATTTGGAATGGGGTGATCGAAAAGGTAGAGTGTAGTTTGGCCACTTGGAAAAGGTTATATTTATCTAAAGGGGGGAAGTTGACACTGATTAAAAGCACCCTCTCAAATCTTCCCACCTACTATTTGTCTATATTCTCGCTCCCCACAAAGGTAGCCAATCGCATTGAGAAGCTACAAAGAGACTTCTTATGGAGTGGAATGGGGGATAAGTTCAAATATCATTTAGTAAATTAGCCAACAGTATGCACTCCAATATCTGGAGGAGGCTTGGGGATTCGTCACTTGGTGAAATTCAACCAAGCGCTCTTGAGTAAATGGTTGTGGAGATACCAAAATGAAGGGGAGGCGCTTTGGAAGTCGGTAATAGATTTAAAATATGGTGTGTCCTGGGGGGGTTGGTGTTCTAATGTGGTCCAAGGCATACATGGGGTGAGTTTATGGAAGTTTATAAGGAAGCAATGAGAGTCTTTCAGGGATCAAGAATATCTTGTGGTAGGAGATGGTTCTCAGGTTAGATTCTGGCATGACATTTGGTGGGGAGGCACATCCAGCCTCAAAGCCTCCTTCCCTGTTATCTTTGATCTCGCTAGAGAAAAGGAAGCTTCAATCGCAGATCTTGTGGTCCTTTCAAATGGCACCCCTCAATGGAATATTGAGTTTGTGAGGGATGCCCAAGATTGGGAGATTGAGATTATTTTGGAGTTTTTTGCGACATTGTACTCATGCAACATCCTTGGTGGTATGGGGGATAAGTTGCAATGGCGACACTCTAAGAAAGGCATTTTCTCAGTTAGTTCTTACTAACATGTCCTTTCTTCCCCCGGATCCCCTAGATTCCCATGGAAGAGTATTTGGCATACGAAAGCGCCATCGAGAGCGGCTTTTTTTGTGTGGATAGCAACCTTGGACTAGATCCTTACTATAGACAACATGAGGAAACTCCATATAATTGTGATTGATTGGTGTTGTATTTGCAAAAAACAGGGAGAATCAGTAGATCATTTACTTCTTCATTGCGAGGTGGCGAAGAAGTTGTGGGATGAGTTTTTCACAAGACTTGGCTTATCATGGGTCATACCTCTCCACTTGGTGGATTTCCTAGCTAGCTGGAGAAGTCTCCGTGGCAACCCACAGGTGGCGACTATATGGAGTATGATTCTTATATGTATGTGTTGGTGTATATGGAGAGAGAGAAATGCAAGGAACTTCGAAAATTGTGAGAGATCTTTGGAGGAACTAAAACTTTTCTTCTATAGGACTTTGCTTTCTTGGATGGGATCTATTGCTTGTAACGGACTTAGTGTCCATGAACTTCTTTCTTCTTTGTAACACTTACTAAGTTTTCTCAAGTATACTTCTGGTATACTTGAGCTTAGCCTTTTTCTATTTATGAAATCCGTTTGATTACCTATAAAAAAAAAAAGGTTAGCATGAAAAGGGATTTCAAACCCAGGCTTGTAGTCATGCGAATGAAGGCTTTACTGCCAAGACTTAGGTGTTGTCTTTTGAGTTTTGGGAGTTAGATTATGAATTTTTATTTGTGGAAGTTTTTTTTACCGAATTAATAAAGTGAAAAATTATCTGTGGGATTTGATCCAAAGAACCTTGTCGGCTTGGCCTTTCTTTATCCAAGCATAATCATGCAATTGACAAGCGGTTTTGCAGAACCAATAGTGCTGTTAATATTCTGATTATTATAGCATTCCTATTGTAATTTGCGAAAATTTTGGGTTCATTTAGGAAATCTTGATTATTCAAATTGACTAGCCATCAAAACATATTAAAAAAAAATTCCTTTGTTTTTGAGATTTTGTATTCTCTTCAGCTTTACAAGTATCATGTCTCCTGGCCTTTATTGGCGGGGAAAGTCCAGAGCCTCTTTCAGTAATATAATATCCTGTCTGGCATCATGAAAAGTGTATTACTCTTTCCAACTCATGAAGTGATAATTTAGAGGTTTGCTGGTTGTAGTTTTTGTGTGACTGGTACTCAGCATAATTGCATAGATAACTTTCCTTTCTGATTTTTTACAGTGGCTGGAATCTACGTTGCATGGATTCAGGTAATATGCACCATTTTGTTGGTGCTGATTCCTCCTGCATAAGTTGGGGCCATGCACAGCATGGAGAGCTGGGATTTGGTCCAAATGGGCAGAAGTAAGGGTTTGTCACTTCTAAATCATAAATTTCCTTTCTTTTAAAGGCTTCCTTTTTTCTTTCTTTAAGGTTTGCTTTGTGTTTGTTCTGCTCCTTAGATCTTCTGCAATACCCAAAAAAGTTGATATTCTTGAGGGCATGCATGTCATCAGGTGCGTGTTAGTCTTTGCTTACCTTTTAATTTGTTTTCAACAATTCTACCCATAGTTTGTATTTTTTTTTTTCCTGTAGCGTTGCATGTGGTATGGGCCATTCAATGGTGGTGGTTGATAGAAAAGATGTGGGTGACCGACTTGATCAGGTGATCGCAGTATCTTGTTATTGGAATTTTGGGCGCTCTTGCATTTTTGGTGTTGCATCTTATCAGAATGTTGTCTAAGAACACTGTTGCCAGAAGAAATGTAGTTACCCTTAGCTTTCAGCGGTCATCAATTTTTCTTCGAGCATTTAACTGCCGCTTAGCTAGGGCATATAGTATTGTTCTCGTGTGTTGGCAGTACAATGATTTTGGAACAGTAATTGCGTTCTTTGATAAATGAGCTAGATGAAATAGGAATTTTTTTTAAACAGTGTCCTTGGAATGTTCGATTCGGAAGAATCTTAAACAGCAAGTGCTTTATCATTACAAAACGATTCTGCCATATCTAATGTTCAGCAGCAATTTTCTTTTCTTTTGGGAAGGGCATTTTATCTCCTATTTTTTAGTAACTGCTTTTCATTATGTTCCCTAAAAAATACAGATAAAGCTGTTAATAACCTTCGATAATTTTTTTGATATTTTTTTCCAGCTTGATATTTATGACGGCAAAGCTTCTGGTGAAGGTATGTCAAAGCATGTAATGTAAATGATTGGTCTGATTTGTTGTTGGAAGAACAAGAAACTCCCGTTATTACATGTTTTGGATGAAAGGAATATTTGTCGATTCAAGGCACAACTTTTGGCCAAGTGGACAATGTATAGAATATTTGCAGGTTTTTAGGGGCCAGACTTCTGGCTGGGCTACCCCATAGCCTGAAAGAGTTGAAATTAGCTTGGTTATCAACTTTGTATTGACGATTTGGGGGGTCTAGACTCTAAGCTCTGGTAAATTAATCAGAAAAATTCTTTCTGCAGGTAGTGAAGAGCCTGAGCTGAAAACTCCTGTTGTCAAGCCAACTGCTAAAAGGGGTACTGCTAAATCTTCAAGTAAGTCGAAGAAGAGGAAGAAGTCGAAAGATTCATCTGACTCGGAAGATGGAGATGATAGTGATGCGGACAGTGAAGATGGTGAAGAACAGGTCAATGGGCAGACAGAACAGAGAAAAGGTCGAGGTAAAGGTGCTAATAAATCCACGCGTGGGAAGGGTCGACCTCCATCAGCAAATAAAAGTTCACATTCTTCTCAAGGGAAAAGCGGTAAAAGAGGAAGGCCCCGGAAGACCTAATAACTTAACGGTTCCAAGATGGAAATTTTGTTATCTCTGTGTTTAGAGAGGGGTACGTGACTATCAATTGGCTACTGTACTTGGAGTTCTTTCTAATTCCCGAAAGTTTTTTTTCCTTTTTTAATTCTTCAGTTCCGCGAAAATGTACTTGTTTGATTGATAGAAACATTTCTCTTGTACTAACATTTCATTTTTTCAACTTATTGGAAAACTGAGAAAATGTTGTAGCACTTACCACATTTTCTATTTTAGAAAATCTCACCTTCTGTCAATTTTCTTACCGATATTTCATAACTTGATGGGCTCTCCCTCTATCCGTTTTATGCCATTAATAAGTAGCTGCCATACCATGGCATTTTGTGTGGCATCTATCATCTGGTTGGTCTGTAAACATTGTGTGGTTAACAGAAATCATCTATTACAATGCAATTGGGTCACGGATTCCGTTCAAAAACACCTTGTGTGGCTGACAGAAATAATCTAGTACCTTGGTTGGCCAGCTATATTAAAATACAAAAACTAATTTTACCTGTTGCATCATTTGGTATTACAAATAGAAAATGACACAAAACGGTTTTTGGATGGAGTTTGCGAAGAAAATGATTCTAAAACGATATAATTTATGGTTAACAAGCCGGACGTGCAGCCATATATTGACCAAGAGAATGAAATGGGTACATCAAAAAGTGACCAAAACTTCAATTTATTACGTATCTGAACAAAACCAACCAATTAAAAAAATGACCAGGTTCAATAAAATAAACGATTTTTATGTATTGATAGATTTATAGACGCTTATATACGATGGCACACAAGCTTTATTTCATAGTAAGACTTTCTTTTTCTATGAGCTAATATTTCAAAAGCTAGGACACCATGCAGTTTGAACAAACAGACAAGGTGAAGCGGCAACCTATGAGTTTGGCTCTTGCTCAGCAGCATCATCGTTCAGCAGCTGGGGCTGTAGTCCATTGTGATGAGGCTGTAGTTGTGACTGATGTTGCAGTACATGCTGCTGCTGCCGCAGCAAATGGTAAAGCTGTGTTTGCTGGGGATGCTGCAGCTGGAATGCCTGTTGATTAATGGAAAGCTGCTGAGCCATGCAGTCTGCAAGGTATCCCTCCCCGCCGCATTCTGCTGCAGCAAGCCTCAAATGCTGAACTTCTGCGGTCAAGGCCTCGTTTAAAGCTGGGAGTCAAGACAAAAGAGACAAATATATTAGCCCAAATGCAGCCCTAAAACTTATTTGGAAATTGGAACTAGGTACCATTGCAACAAATATCAAAAGATGATATATTAAACAACCTCATTAAAATCCTCAGGATGAGAGAAATTTAAGAGAGTACATATCAATAAATGCAAGGTGAGCAACAAACCGAACCAGTGCAACTTTAATGACACATATCGAACCCCATGTAATAGATATCCTCGTTTCAGACATACTGATGCAAAGTGAAAAAAAAAAAATCGGGAACTTCATCCGATTTATCTCTAGTAGAAGTTTCAATTGGCTTAGAAACATAAGCTAATGTAGCAATGACAAAAAAAAAAAAAAAAAAAAAAATCTTTATGTTGACGATTTGGGAGATGCAAAAGAATCTCCATTGCAGCACAAAAGTTCACAAGCCTGTGAACTGCTCGAACAGCATCTTAAAGTTGCATCAAGCTAATTTAATTAAGCAGTCGTGTATCCTGGATCCTAAGTGTAAAGCCAGGCATGAGCATGAGGGTGAGTGGAAATTATCATACTTGTACAGGGATAATAAAATAATTTGATACAAATTGTGCTTCATAATTAAATTGTAAAGTCAGGTGAAATTTTTCATGAGTTGGAATTAATCACTCAATCACACAACCTTTTTTTTATGAGAACTTCTAAGTTCAAAATCTAGTAACCGATTAGAAGGAAAACAGCTGCGTTAGACGTAGTAGAAACAGACTTAAAGGTTCCTCCTGCTTACTTAAAGTTTCAAGTTCATAATGCACTCTCTTCTCATGTAAAAACTACAAAGGAACAAAATAAAATAAAATAAAAACTATCGACTCTACAAGCAAAATCCAGCATGTTTGTTTCTGCCTTGAACTTTTATAAAAGAAAACACACCTTTTTGTTCTTAACTTTCTATGAAGCCTTACATGGGCATCAAGATGCTAGATTTGAGCCCCACTGAGATTTGAACGAAGTATTAATTTTTCCTAGAGAGGCACTTAAAAGCATTCCTAGGCACACTTTTACTGAAGCTGATCAAGAACTTGAGAAGCCTCTTAGATTGATTCCTGATTTATTTGTTTTCTGATTTATGCACAGATAGAAGGGCATCTTAACTTTAGGATTTATTTTCCTTCTCAGTGCCAAAAGCTTTAAGAAAATTATATATATTGAATTTATACCCCTTGTATATAAGAGTCCCGGTACAAAATGAAGCAACTAATCCGAATTTGCCTATGTTTATTTGAATCTAGGTCAATTATGTTTCCACTAGCATATATGTCAAGGCATGGTGCAACTGCCAAAATAATGCAACTGCCAAAATAATCAGTTAATATAGTTTCCAAGCAGCTTCAATACTGCCAAAATGGGAAATAGATCAATAGTAAAAATAACATCATCAGAGTTGGAAATTTTTGTAAACTTATGTGGTAAAAGGAGGGCTGGGCAAAGTGAAATGAGAAGCTAGGGTCAAGCAAGCACATTTCGTAACAGAAGAATTAGGCAGCTGTCAGCTAAATCAAAATATTAAGTTTTTGTTTTGGTTTCAGGGGGAGGTGGTGGAATTTCATTAAAATATCAATAACCTAAATTAGGAGAAAGGCAACAGAAGAAGCCTCTCTGCAACCTAGTCTAACATATCATAATTTCGAGAAGAGCCCCCACTAGAATTAGATGGCATATTCGCTAAACTCTAGTTAGGTTACTCATGTATACCCATGTACTTCTACGAATAAAACTTCTTGATCACTAATAAAAAAAAGAAGTAGAGGGAATATTTGCTGATAAATCATAGTTTGCTTCAGCTGACTAAATTACACGGAGCAAAAGAAAAAGTATGCATACCGTTTTTGAGCTTTGACTCCTGTTCCATGGCCTGAAGGCGGAATTTCAACTCATTGTTCTCACTCTTAAGCACGATAGACTCTCTCTAGATAATAAAATGGAAAATAAAACCAAGAGCACATAATGAATATCAATTATAAATTAAGTTCATTATTAGTTAATAACAAAATCTCATCAACCTAGATACCCACCTGTAACTTTGTAAGCTCATTAGACAATGTAGTGTTCTCTGTCTGTAGGGTTTGTGCCTTCTGTTCTAAGTCTGCAGTGTAACGCATCTTTCGCTCCTTGGAACGAGCAGCTGACAGCCGATTAGCCAAAACCCTGGATCAGAAAATCAGAAATGAGAAAATTCACTCAACCGCATAATGATTGCCAACAATACACAGATAAAAGGGTGAAAAACACCTCTTGGCACGCTTTGGGTCTGATAATGCAATCTCAGACAGTTTTGCATTTTCCCTAATCTTTTCCAGCTCAGCCTCACTGAAATGACCATTTCCAAACTCCACGCAGAACTTATTTGCATTCTCCTCAACGGTACTAATAGGTAAGTGTTGGCCCATTCTAGTTCCAATGGCTGGGAACTTTGGTGACTCATCCTCAAAATTCAAATTTCCCATATAACTATCCATTGAAACACTTCTATTGTGTCGAACAGTGGGCTTCGTGTCTCCACCAGCAATTCTCTTTCCTTCTCTATTCTCGTTAACAACACTAGAACTATTTGGGTAGCCATTTACACGACTTTCCACTTCATTGTCACTGCTATCACATCCATTTGTCTTTGAGCCACTGACTCTGCTATCCACATCCTTTTCCTCTGTACCAGATGAGTTCATTTTATCAATATTTTCCAGATTCATGATTTCATTAAACAAGTCATCAATGGTTTCTCCTTCAGACTTCCCTTCGGCTGTTCCATCAGCAATGTTATTGCCATCCCTATCCCTCTTCAACTCACCCTTCATCACCAACTGGATTGGCTTGTTGTCCACCCCTGAATTCTCTCTTACAGAAACGGACCGGTCCAAAACTCCCCGACTTCCAATGGGAATCAATTGAGGTGAAGACTGAATCATGGCTGAAAATCCTAACGGAATACTATCACTGTTGGAGCGCCGGTGCCCCCTACGAGGAGGAAGGCCCTCACCTACCCGAAATGCATTATGTCCGTTTACAGGCAAAGGAAGTGGCAGGGAATGAGAATTAACAGCACTTTCTTCCATAGGCAAATCAGTCGAGATTGGATCAGAGAGCGAGCTCATCGAGGGCTCACGGTAAGTCAAAGGGCTCAAAGGGGGCAACAAGTTATCAAGCGCAAAAAACGTGGGTTGAGATAAAGACCTAGAATGGGAAGGCCCCGGGCTTAAGCTCTGAGAACCCGGTTGTTGTCGTGAAGCGGGACGGGACCCCATAAACTGGGGAAACTGAGGCGACGAAGCGGTATTATTCCGATGCGAGGGTGGTATGCCAGATCTCTTATTACCATTCTCACTACCTCCAGGACTCGAATTCTGCGGTAGATGACGCACTGGAAACCCCATTTGAGACGCACTGAAATTGTGCACATCCAATTGATTATTTGATTTCAATCCAAATGCAGATTGAAGCCCCACTTGCATAGCACTTCCACTTTCATCAGCGCCACCCATCTCCCTCTCTGTTATGCTAAACCCTATTGAAAGTATAAAAAAACCCTAATACTACAGGATATGATAATGAAACAAACCTCTAAAACACACACCAACAAAAACTCGTACTAATCGACTGGAACCCAATGATCGGAAAAACAGGAAAAAGAACATGACTGCGTGATCATACACACGGTCATCATCGTTATAGTGATAGTCAAAACAGACCCTACCTCTTTCAGTGAAATAGACTCGACACAGACCTCAGTGCATGGCGGAAGACTAGCAAGAGAACCTCGAAAGCACGAGCAGACAGTTATCGAAGACCGCGACCGAGTTTATCGGCAACTGTGGTGGTGATATCCACAATCACGGGGAAGTATGCCTTGAGCTATCTATCCTTCGAAGAACTCAGAAATATTGCCGCTACGGACACAAGCTTTCTTGTCCTTGTTCTCTCTCTCTCTCTCTCTCTCTCTCGGACAACGTGAATAAATCCTTGTATGGACGGCTTTGTTTTCGGCCATTTTTATTATTATTTTTATGGGTAAATTAAAACGCGGTTTCATAATCATATGCTTTCGTGTCGATGACGCCGTTACGGTCTTCTTTCGTCCCTCTATCTCCGCCTTTAATCGCGAGGATAAGATTCTACGGCAAATTGACGATTCGCCGATTTACAATTTTTTATATTCACAAATAGCCGAGCCGCCCTTAGTCGGTGCACCGGTGCAAAGTGTTCAGACGGCCAGCTTGGCCTGCCACGTACATACTTGAGAATTTACTTAGCATATTCTGGTTTTATTTATTTACTTTAAAAAAAACTTTTTTATTTTTATTTCTATTTTTATTAATGAGCAGTCAGCAGATCCTTTTCCCTTTAATTTTTTATAAGTATTCCATCACAAGCCATGGACTTTCATATTTTGGTAACATATTTTATTAAAACGCGCTGGACTACCATATTTTGTGCATATGGTGATTTCATCGTGTGTTTTTCTTCTATTTGACTCTAATTATATATTTTAGGTTGAGAATCCATACATACATTTATTACCTTTCAACTCTTTAATACCTCGGTGTTAGATGGAAAGTGATTATTTAAAATCTCAATCAAACAAAAAGCTCATAAATAAATAAATAAATAATTCTAACATTTTTAACACAATCGTAATAATCACGTAAATATTTCGTAAAAATATATTTTTAAACTGATATAATTTTGTGTAATACTTTAAATATAATTTATATACAGATAATTTTATAATCTGAGATACCATATCAATATTAATTTATGGAGTTATTTTCTTAAAAATATTTTATAATTAAAATATTTCTATTTATTTATTCATTCTAGGATATCAGTAAGAAAAACATTTGGGACACTAAACATGGCACGATACCAATATTATATGTCAGTTCAGTTTTTTTTTTTTTTTTTCCTCACTTCTCCAACCCTAATCCAGTCCCACCCACTTATTATTTTCCTTTTCTAGAACATAGAGGGAGAGAGAGAACATGTCGCTGAGGGGTGACAATGACAACATCCTCATCTTGTGAGTAAAGGACAATGATGTGGTGTGAGACAGATGGTTGGATTGCGATGATATTAGGCTAGAGAGATGAAGTCTTTGAAAGTTTGAAAAGGAAGCGCAAGAAGGTGTGAGGACTGAGGAGGGGTGAGGGAAAATTAAGATTAAAAAAGAAAAAGAAAAAAAAAGATTAACGTGACACATTAATATCGCGTCATATTAATTTGTGAGATCCCTTAATATTTGTAACAGTCATATATCAGTAAATCATGCACCAAATATTCAGATTCGCAAAACTTGACGATGGGCTACCTTGATTGGGGCAGGTTTAAGTTATGGGCAAGCTGTTCGAATTTGAATCCGAGGCCCATTGACTATTGAGGCACCACACTGGTTTTGAAGTTTGCTTTCCAATCCCCTCTCTTTCTCAGCCCCAATTCATAAAAAAACCCAATGCTCTCCCCTGTTTTAATCTATAGGTCCATATATCCGAGCCCAAAGGGGGAATATCTCGGCCACAAAATGCTTCACCGACTAACAGGAGGTGTTATCACACTATTTGTCTGTGACAATTTTTCCATCACCCATCAAACTACTGAATCTATTTGACTCTAAAAGGGCTCCCGTTAAGTCACTTTATAAACGAAGCCTGCAAGCCACTCTAGCCGTCCCGAAAAACCCTAGCTAAAACTTCTCTAGTCTTCTATAAATTGCCGTCACCTTACCTTCTAACCCTGCCTCGCTTCCCTCTTCAGTTCTTCACCTTCTTCCGCTCATTCTGAAGCTTATATTTCGTCTCAGTGCTTAGATTTTTGTGTTCATATATGCACGCTTGGATATGATTATATTGGAGAGGGCAAATGACGAAGATTCTTGATTGTTTGAATGCTCGAACTTTGATTTTGGGTGTAATGATCCAACAATTTTGAATAGGAAGATCTGATGCCTCTTTCTCTAATATTTCTCTCCATTATCTTCCATTAATTTCTGGTGTTTTTAATGCTTTCCTTCTCTTTTTCCTATATGATATACGAGCAGGCAAACTTATGAGGCACACGGTTGTATTCATGAATTCCGAGCTCATAAAATAGTTGCTGGTCATACATTTATATTATATTTCCTTTTGTTACAGTTGTTCATATATAGCCAATGATGAAGATCTTAAAATCGACTGAAATGCAAGTTAATGGTAAACTTGTAAACATGTCGAAAATCATGAACTAGGACGGTCTGAGGCTCTTATTTTATTTTATTTTATTTTTTTCCATCCATTTGCATATCTGTGTCGAAGTTAAGAGAGTTTGTCCTTTTTTTTGAAGTGTTGAAATTCATTATCATAATTTGTTAGATAAATCGTATCTACAGTGTTGTGAATGATGAGGATATAATTTTTACAGTTATCCCTGTCTGATGCATTTGTGCTGACAGTTTGTAATCTGACACACACTGTAGGGCTCTATTTCCATAAATTTGCATGTCATATAATCCTTCTGTCCCTAATGATTCTATTCTTCAAACTAAAATATTTTGAATGATTTGTGGTTTTAATCATGTTTGGTCAGATTCTTGAATATGTTCTTCGTAAACATTCGCGGTTACGAATGCATCTTTACTTTTTAGCATAGAGTCTTGATACAATCACGGTGAAATCCACGGGATGCGGTGAAAATCTATCCCCTGAATTCCCCTTTTTCTCTCACCTTTGTCTAATCTCTTTGCTTTGATTTATTATAATTAGAGTTTTGTTTTGCCGTAATCTTATTCGGGCAGGCTGGTCTGTCGATCGATCGATCGAAATTCCGCCCTTGTTTCCTTTTATTATCAGAATTTGTTGTAATTAGAATCTGGGTGCTGTATAGCTGAAGCCAGTTGTGAATGTGTGGATCTTTAGAATGATGACCGACCGATCAATGCGAAAACTTTGGGCATTAAAGAAGGGATGATTACAGGGTTAAAATGGTTTCAGTGTTTCAATTCTTGAAAATGTGCACATATTATATGTTTCAATTGGTGAATGGTAGGGGAAGGATATCTGCGGTGCGATATGTGGGATTTCAAGGGAGACTCACATAAGCCTAACAATATCAAGACTTCCCACTTATTGAGCTCCAAGGTGGTGAATCTAGTGATTGTTAATTGAGATGTATTTCTCGAAAATATATTCTGTTATTGGCATTTGATTGGGAAATCAGCCAATGTTATTAGCCAAAGGAATACTACCCTCAGCGGATGAAAATTGGCTTCTATTTTTAAAAAGCGGAAATCTCTCTCTTAAATTTTGAATGTTGAGTTGAGATATTTAAAATGAGTTCGGATGAATTTAAATATTATTAGGAGTTTAGATATATTTATAGAAAGTTGAAAAATATTCAGTCGAATGTGATTAAGAGATATTAAATTAAAAAAAGAAAATTGAACTTTACGTGCAATGAGATTTTGAGTGAAATGATGTTTACCGATTTGCGAGTTATATTCAGATGTTGGGATGGGTCTTAAACAGAACTTGACTTTGAGCTGAGCTTATTCACTAATTCAAATGAAGCCTAACCTAGCCCACATTGTTTGAACTTATTATTAACTGTACATATTCCAAAACATAGCCATACGATAAAAGAAAAATAAACAAATAAGTTAAGACTGACGCTTTTCATTCAAGAGTTCAAGCTCCACAACAATCTAGACTGAACTCCAACAAATCACACGGGCGACTAATCCCTAGTCCTAAAACAAGGTAGTTTAAGCGAGGCATAGGAGGAAGATGAGGAGGCTCTCGGTCTTTATTGATGTGGACACAATAGACAATAGTTACATAGACGACAAGTTGAGAATGCTGATTTCCAACTGCCAACTGCCAATTATCAATTTCTATCTCTCACTCCACGGCTGAAAGGGAAAATTTAGATGGATACCTGCTCATCATTAGCTGTTTAACCATTATCCTATACCTCCATACCATTAAAACTTACTAGCCTACTTAATTGTTATGTAGCGATTTGTCCCATGTTTGGCCCAGTGGTCTTTCAGGTCAACGGGATTCGACAGATCGTGGCCTTGTGCTGCAAGGCGGCTGATAAGCTTGTTAAAGGCACTTCCGCTCATCTTTCGCCCACCAACTCGTGCATGCCGCTTGTTGGGCACAGCTGGTAGAGGATGCATTGACAGGGTTGTTGTGCAGCATGAAGATTGCCACCCCCCATTTCCCCATTTGTAACACTGCCTTAGGATTCCAGTGCAGGAGCATGCTGGTGCAGGCATGGTTGAGTCATCAAATGAAACCTGATTCAACCCCAGGTCCTGTCCCTTCCAATCAGACTTTGAAGCCCCGGACTGTCTGTTCAGATCATCACCTCCAACACCCATTTCAGGCCCACCCTTCCACTCTTGTGACTTTCCAAACATGATTTTATTCAAGTCATCACTCTCGCTCTTAATTTTCCTTGTTGGTTTTGGAGCCTTGCTTGCAGTTGTCATCCCCTTAGTCTCTTTTGTTCGTTTAGCTCGTCGTGACTTGGCAGTCTCAGACTCAACTTGTGATGTTGCAACTCCATCGCTTGTGTGCATATCCCTTGTATTGTTAGAAGCCTCACCCATGTGGGGTAAATGATGAACGTGCTGTTGGGGATGGTGGATGTGCTTCACCCCTCGTGAGATTTGGCATCCTGGTGGGCATGAGGACATATTGCCACTGCTCAAGGAGTTTTCCCGATATTGAAGGGTGGCAAAGGCATTGTCCCGTTCCAATAAGGCATTATTCCTTTCTGCTATTGCTGTATCTCGTTGCAAAATTGCCATGTCTCGTTCTGCAATAGCTGCCTTTTTTTCGGAAAGGGCCAAATTTCGCTCTTGAAGAGCTGCATCTCTTTCAGCTATAATGCCCATTATCTGCTTCATTGATGGCTGATGCTGCATCAACCACTGCAACAACAGCAGCATTTTGCATATCTATCACATCAGGAATTCAAAAAGAAAGATGTGCAATCTGTAGCAAATTCTTATTCATACCTGACCCTGAGCTGATTTATACTGGTCTGCCTTGTGTCTTCCATTTTCACGATGCCCTCCATCATCCATCTGAGCAGTAATTGCGATAAAAGTTTCAAACCTCCTTTGTAAGCACTCCTTTGTAAGCACCAAGTCCCAGTCAATCGAGCATGACCCTTGTCTGGGCTACAGATCCTCTATCTTGAAGCAATGAGATAAAATCGTTCATAGTTTATTTATAGGTTGCATGTCTGCAGATACACAGACACAACAAATTTGAACACACACACACACACAGAGATTTGAATTACAGAACAATAAGCAGGTGGACATAAGGAATAGAAATTAGAAACGCCTCAAGGAGGAAATATTATAAATCATGTATAAATCCAAAGCTTAAGACCCACAGGCATCCATCAAACCAATGATCCACAAGATGCAAGAAGCAAATAATGAATATAGACAAGACAATATTGATGATCGCCTATATACAAAGAATACTCGAAGATGGAAATGAGAAATCAGATGCACGAAAGCTCATTGAATAAAAATGATGCTGACATGGATCATAGCTAAAACAAGAAGCAAGCACAGATGTAAAGTTAAAAGTATAAATAAGTTACAACAGCCCTAAAGTGCATAAAAATATGCCAATTCGGATGCTGTGCATTCTCTCATGCGGATCCCTCGTTTCACCATGCTTCAGTTCAATATCTGACATGTTGTTTACTTATCAAATATATATATATATATATATATATATATATATATAACATGTTGTGCCTCCGATGAAAGAGTCGAGGATTGCCAACTTTGTAGTATGCTCTTACACTTCTAGGCCCTTGTGTTTAATTCTTAAAAACCAAATCAAATTGATCATGGCAATTGTCATGTAAAAAACTTCATTCCTTTTTGGGAACCAAAAAGACGATGGCAGTAAGAGCAGCCAACGAAACAATAGAAAGAATCATCACAGCATGTCCATAACAATTTAATCCCATTAAGTGTCACCCGTTCCAAGTTAATCCATAAGATCACCTACAGAGTACTACGTCCATGTTTGATCCTTAGGATTGCCTCAACAGCACGGACTTGTGAGCGATAATTAAAAGAAAATTGAAGATACTCTTTGATGTAATATATGCAGTAACATCACAACCAAGCAGAGTAAATAGAAAAAAACACCTCCTGAACCTAAAGCATCATTCGCACAGCTGAACATCGATTGCCACCAGCACAGGGAACAGAAATCACCAAAATTAGTGTCTACTGCTCGAAAAGTGTTACAGAAACACTAATTCAAGAAACAAACTGCACAAACTTGGCACTAGGTAACAGTAGAAACAGTATTAATAATCAGACGAAGAAATCAAATCGTTACAAGAATTAAAAAAACCGAGAAGCTTCACCTGAAGAAGTAAGACCAAGAGAATCGGAAGAAGACTTCGGGAACCTAAAAACCCAGAAAAGGTTGAAAAAATAGAGAAAAAAAATTGGTGAAGCCACAGTTGGGAAAGGGATGCAAAACCCACTTTTCCGTTGTGGGAGCCGTTTTACCTGTACCTCACGACATTTTTTCTTTGCAATGCTCTCTGTTTATTTTATATTTTTCCTGAGAGTACAATTTTCTTATTTTTCTGGCATAAATAAAGGAGATTGTTCCGTCATCACGTGCCTGAGATAGAATAGAAGACTATTTTTAAGGATTCCCTTAGCCATGTGCAACAAAATTAGGCAAGTATGTATTTAAATCATTCAGTATCATTTCCTATATATTCCTTTAAATTTCGTGAACTATGGAAGTTGTAGTGGTATTTAATTATGGAGGATGATACATTTATCATTCATTTACTATTTATTTATCATTCATTTACTACTTATTTATCATTTTTAGTAAATTTATTTTGTTATAATTTTTTTAAATATTTTTTTAACATCTTTAATTATTAAGAATTTTTTTTAATTATATAATTTTATTAATAATTACTTTCTTAATTATTAAATAAAAATAAATTTTAAAAATAAAAAATTAATAAAAATGTGATAGAAAGATGGTAAAACTATCATCCTTCTTTAATTGTTTAGATTTTTCAATAACAACTCATCTTTGAGCCGGTATTAAATTTAATAAGCAAGCAAGAGCAAGTAGCCGGTATTAAAAATAATAAACAATTTTTAAAATATAAAACTTATTATTTAAGTTATAAACTATAAACCTTAAAGTTATGAGTAGTGATATGGTTACAATCATTTTATCACTCATTTACAACTTTTAGAGTATTTAATTTTTTTCTTATCATTTTTTTAAAATATTTTTTTAACATTCTTAATCATTAATAAAAAATAAAAAAATATATATATAACTTTATTAATATTCACATTCTTAATCACTAAGTAAAATTAAAAATTAAATACAAATTAAATACAAAAAAAAGTTGTAAAATAATTATAGAATAATTATAAGTCTATCATTTTTCTAAAATTATAAGCTATATTTTCCACCGTAAATCCAAATATGCAAGTAATCTTTGGAAACTTTAGCAGCTAGCACTTACAAATGGAGGTCCATAACAATAAATTTGGAATGCGTACCAAAAAATTTAAATCTTTTCAAATTTTCAAATTTTGGTCATTAAATTAACAGTCTTGATATAGAGAACATCCGCGAAATTAAATTGAATCATCTTTGCTTATTTACATCTTATTTTGAAACATTGAGATATTGGCTTAGCCAGACGAGTTTTTACCATAGTATTTCAATATATATATATATATATATATATATATATATGTAAGAGATTGTAGTTGTAGGCAAACTTTATTTTATTTGGTTTTTCTCTCTACCTATTTTTATTTGTAAAATGATATTTTCATCGAGGGAACTCATTAACAAAAGTCACTGATTGTGTGTTTTTTCTTACTTAACAGTTAAGAAAGTATTTTTTAATAAGTTTGTGATTTTTTTAAATGTTTAAACGTTAAACATTTAAAAAAATGTTTTAAAAAAATTGCCACCCCGTTCAGTGGGAACTCTCAGTGGCTCCCCTCGGTGGGTGTAGAAGCACCCTTTTTTATTTTGATTTGCTTTTCTCTCCAAAAACATACACACTTGGGGCATAAAAATATAAATAATACTTGGTGGGTGGATGTTTGATTTTGTTGAGTTTTTTAAATGTTATAATCTACAAAAAAAAAAAACTCTATTCATCATTCTTGTACCACAAACCACACACAATTTTTTAAATTTTCTTGTATCAAATAAATGGTGTAAAAAATAATAAATAAAAGAATTCAATTAGTTTAATAAGAATAAATAAAAAATAATAATAAATAAAGAAATTTGATTTGTAGCTTGCAAGATGATAAATAACAAAGTTCAAAACCTCAAATCTTATTATTGTACAGATTGGTATGACCTTAGTGACACCGTGATATAATTTTAGTGACAATAGTCATATTGCATAAAATTGAAGCCTTTTTTAATGTCCGCCAGCTAACAATATGAAATATCTTGAGATGAATTCGTTTACATCCCATTTCTTCTGCACCCATGTATAACAGTATTAAAATCATCGTGGAACAACTAGAATAACTACAGTCTACCCAAAAATTAAAAAAAATAAAAAACAAATATTTTATTGTAAATTGACCAGAGAGCAAGTCTCCGGGATAGAATTCCACGCGGCGTTCTACCTAATATTTAAAGTCAAATCCTCCAGTCTTTGCCTATTCTGGCTTTTTTTTTATTTTATTTTCAATTTTTCACATATTGAGGTTGGGACCAGATTGAAACAAGAGTTTTTTTGGGGGACCGGTTGGACTGTTATATGCCCAAAACCAGCCCCACAATTATAATTAATAATGTGGGCTGACACCTAGCTAAGTGTACCAAACATTTTGAGGAATCAATCATACCAAATAAGTTCTTGTTTTCACACAAACTAGTCCGGCCATTCTTCTGTTTTCGTACAAACCAATCCGACATTTTTTGCACAAACCAATCCGGCCAAGCATTTCGCCACCCCTTCTGTCGCAGCCCAGCACCATCGCAACCCAGCATTTCGTTCGCACAAACCAGTTCGGCCTCATTTAGGAGCTACTTAGTCCAACCTAGACCTCACTTAATTTAGGAGCTGCTTAGTCCACAAACTGTCGTAGATGCTGATTCCAATGATATCCCTAAGATATTTTCATCTTTCAAGACTGCTCTATTAACTATTAAGTTTACTTGTTGTGACGTCCCCAATTTCCATGTATAAAAATACGAGAATCGAGGCGTCGAGATGATGACAATACGGATCACGCACCTCAACGATAAGTATTCAAGTGTGTGCAACACATAAAATATGTATAACAAAAATTACAATGGTTAATTAAAAGATATTTAAAAGATACACAGTTATGCAATATACCTGCAATACAAACAAAAAATATAATAATAAAAAAGGGGCATAATTCCCATTCTACGAGAAAGTGATTCCCTATTACTTCTCCGGCAGACTCGCATCCTCAGACTTTGTATCAAAATCTACGATACTAAAAATGATACCATAAGTAAGTAAAATCCAAACAAACCATAAGATAACAAATATATTCATACAACAACAAAGCACATGAACGTGATACCCTATGCATAAAACTCAAAAATCATCTTTCTCAAAATAAACAGTTTTCATTCACACCAAAATCTCATTTTGGCCCAACATAATCCATTAAAACAACTATCATTCTTTCAGAAAATGGTACACATAAATCCATTAATCAAAACTCGTCATTTTTCCAGAAAATGACCCACAAACCAATTGACACTGTAGGCAGGACTCTACTACCATCCCTGTTTATCATAATTCCTATCGCGTGCACCGTAGGAGGGAATCACAGGCGGGACTCTACTACCATCCCTGCTTACTACCATCCCTACAGTATCCCTCATTCAAAACTGTTGACCCACAAATCCAAATAATATTGTAGGCGGAAATCGCAGGCGGGACTCTACCACCATCCTTACCGCGTACATCGTAGGCGGGACTTTACCACCATCCATACCGCATGTATCATGGGCGGAAATCACAGGCGGGACTCTACCACCATCCTTACCGCGTGCACCGTAGGCGAGAATCACAGGCTGGATTCTACCACCATCCCTATAGTATGACTCATTCAAAATAGTTCAATCCAATCAATCCATCATACCAAAAATCATTTCTCACATGAAAGCCCAGTTTTCGAATATACACATGAACATGTATGCAAATATACAAAAATTGAGTTTTCCTTTACAAATATGAACATGTGTGCTCTATGCAATGCATACGACAATATACAAAAATATCCAACAACTAACAGATCCCAACATCAGCTAATCATAAAGATTTGTTATTGTAAAATATATTTAAATCTCAAGATTTATTTGAAAAATACTTACAGTGTTATAATATAATTTTCGAAGGATCACGAAGGTGCAAGCAACGATAACAAAGTAAAGTAACAGTGCAAAATGGATAACGGTCATAGTATTAAAAACCCAACTTATTAACAGGGACAAACGAGGACTAGAGATGGGTATGGAATGACTTCGAGGTATTGGTGAAACTATTGGTGGTGGTTGGAGGCCAAGGTGGCCATCGACGACCTTGAAAAATGGTGAAAACCCATTAAACTTATTTTCGGGTGTGAGGCCGTGTGAGGGAGGTGGGGCTGCCGTGAGGCACACCGACGGTGGGGAAGACTCGCCAGCGTGTGGAGGTGGTTGTGGACTGGGCAGTGTCAATAGGGGGTGGCGCAGCAAGGGAAGCCTCCAATTTAAACCCATTTAAACCCATTTCGGGTTAAAGGGAGGCGAGAAAGAAATGGGTGGTCGTTGGGGGTGGGTTCGCCAAGGGGAGCTTGCCGGCAGGTGGGGGTTCAGGTGGAGGGGGCGGTGACGGTGGCTGACCAGGCGCAGGGGTGGTGGTTGGGCTTGAAACCGACGGGAATGGGGGGGGTTTAATGTCGACCTGCAAAAGGAAAGAAGAAAAAAAATAAAAATAAAAAGGCCAAGGCTAAAACTACTTATGGGCTACACGTGGGCTGGGCTTCAATTTCGAATGGGCTAGGTCCAAAAACAAAGGAAAACCAACTAAAAACAAGCCCAAACCAAAAATAGAGAGGCCAACCAAGAAAAGTCAATAAAATAAATAAAAGTCAAATAAAAACACTACAACTCAATATTAATAAAATAAAATATTTATAATCCAACAATAAAATAAATTAAAGCAAAGAGCAACTTAAATACAAAACAATAATTAATATCAAGATAGTGCATTATTTAAATTTCACAACTTAAAAAAAATCATTAAACAATGCAATGAAAAACATATTTAATTTAAAATAAAAGAACCATTAATTATAATAATTCAAATAATCATTCAATAAAAATATACATAAATACGAGATATTACACTTGTTAACTACCTGGTTGTTTGTGTTGTTATTAATGAGCTTGTTTGTTCCGCCTATATAAGTACCATTTAATAGTCAGTTAATATATTTAATTAGCAGAGGTAAATGTAATAAAATATATGGCATGATTGTTGCTGGGTTCAAGAATTTTTCGTGCATGTCGTTTGCTTTTCAACAAGTTAGGATTTGCGTTGTTGCCTATGTATTATAATACCATTTTTTCTGAATAAAAAAGGGACTATGAAATTCATCAATTGCTCAAAGCCCACCTCAAACTAATAAGGTTCTTAGAACTACATGGAATTGTGAGAACTGCAAACAACAGACATGAGAGGTAGTTAAAACTCCAAAATTTATTGAGTAGCATATTAGAACTTCGATCATATGGCAACGATATTCTCCTCCAATTCAAACTCCCCAATAGTTGGCACAAACTTTCATCTCCTTCAATGTTATAGCAACCATGAATTCTTTAAATGCTTCTTTAAAAATAAACTTTAACACAATGGTAATAAGCTTCTCGCTCAAATTTGTGTTCTAAAATGTAGAAGATACAGATGGTGCAAAACTTCGAAGTTGGAACCAATTGTAAATGTTATCTTCTCATGACATAAATAACCAACCCACCTATCATATGACCATTGACTTGTTCTTTAATGTACCTAACTATGTCGTCATTCTCAAGAGTCTCACCACACCGAGTCACAGACCATGAAAAATTTAACCATACCAAAAAAAAAAATATCATATGGACTCAACTAAAACTTCAGCGAGAAATTTTATTGTAGAATACTTTAAAATCTTAATCTCTCTTTGAGGATACTTTGTTTGGTATCTATCGTCTCCCATCACCCTTAATCATAAGTTTTTGTTTAACCACACACCATATAGATCTGCATATGCTATGTCAGATTTTCTTTCCCCATCAAGAGTTCTATTTTTATGGATGTTTTTTTTTTTTTTTTTAATCTTTTCCCTATATATTAATATATGTTCATATATTCTAATAAATATACAGATCAGTACATTTGGGCATTAAATTCTTTGTTTTAAATAGAGGATTGGATATCTGAAAGGATTGAAACTTGACAAAATTAATTTCATAAATAGCAGATGTGATGAGAAATGACACATGCTACAAAAAATCAAGAACAAACTAGACTCAATTGCCTTTCTGCAATTGTCTTCATAAATAGGTTCTGAGTTTATATTTCCCGAATTAAAGTCTATAGTTCACCCCAATAACTCATTTTATTGATGGGTTTTGTAAACTCGACTTGTTGCATGATTTCAATAAAAAGCAATTTAGACAAATTGATTAATGAGAGGTGGAAATTGTAGAGAAAATCCAATGATGGATGATGGAAGACACCATCTAATCTAATCTTTTGTTAAAAGAATGACTATAAATATTGCTTGCCTGCTTTCATGATCAGGAAGCTATCTTCTTTTTGCTTGACTTAAAAGATTTCTTTTATTTAATTTTTTTAATTTATTCAATTTTTTTTTTCTTGTGGCAGGTACCAATTTATAATCTTAATAATGACGAAGATCAGGTTGAAAGTGACATTCAATGTGACTTGAATGTCGATGATGAAGTGAATGTCGATGATGCGGTTAATATCAATGATGAGGTTCTTGTTGACGATGGAGTCAATGTCAAAACTGGAGTGAATATGATTCCCTTATCTAGTAGCGGTCTGCCTGAACCATTCAGTGGTATGGAATTTGAGGCGGTCGAAGTTGCCCAAGTATTTTACAAGGCATATTCAAGGCGAACAAGAGTTTCAATTCGGACTAATCATACCCGAAAGTCGAAAGAAGACAAAAGTCTTTGTATAGTAGACTATGTTTGCTCAAGACAAGGCCACCGGCAGGTAAGAGTAAATGCCGAAGATTGAGTAAGGCAAGAAGCTAATGAGACAAAAATCAGATGTAAAGCAATAATGAGAATAAAGAAAAATGGTGAAAAGTGGATAGTTAACAAATTTTGTGCTGGACATAACCATGTATTATTTAGCCTTAAAAGTACTAGCCTTCTCTGTGGACATAGAGGAGTTACTAAAGTTTTAAAAAAAAAAAACTTGATTTTGACTTTGAATGAATCTGGTATACCAACAAGGAAAATAATGTCGGTATTGAAAAAAGATTCAGGTGGTACCTTTAGTGTCAGTTGTATTGGTAAGGATGTAGAAAATCTTGTGGGAAGCAAACGGAAAGATATTTGAAGAAGAGAGGGATGCACAAAGATTATATAATTATTTTCAAGAGCGACAACACAACGAGCCTGGTTTTGTGTTTTCCATGCAAGTTGGTAATGACAGATCTGTGTGCAATTATTTTTGGGTTGATGCTCGTGCAAGAGCTGCGTTCCAATGTTTTGGGGATATTGTTACGTTCGATGCCATTTACCTGACCAATGTTTATAAGCTGCCATTTGTGTCATTTTCTGGAATTAATCACCACCATCAGACAATTTTGTTTGGGTGTACTTTGTTGATTAATGAAATGATAAAATCATATACATGGTTGTTGAGAACCTGACAAATAGCAATGCTTGGGCATGCCCCTTCGACGATAATTACGGATGATGACAAGACAATGGCGAAGGCAATTGTAGAGGTCCTTTCAAATACAATTCATAGGTTGTGCTTGTGGCACATTTTACAAAAAAATTTCGGACTTTGGGAACGAGTTTAATCATTGCATCTATAAAACACTTACTACGGATGAGTTCGAGCAATAATGGGCATGAGTTATGATGAAATATGAGCTTGTTGAAAATATTTGGCTACAAAATCTTTATGAACGAAGATATAAGTGGGTGCGTGCCTTCTTTCGTACTACATTTGTGTTGGCATGTCAACAATTCCGAGGAGTGAAAGTATTAATAAATTTTTCAAAAATTATGTTCGGCCAAGCACAATGATCAACAACTTTGTGCATCAGTACAAAAAAGTCATAGATGCACGTTATTTGAAATAGAAGTTTAAGGATATTCAGACGGGTTCAACACAACCAATTATGAAAACACATTTGAAATCGAAGAGGAGGTAGCATCCATTTATACTAGGAAGTCTTTCAAGAAATTCTAAGATGAGCTGTTCAGTAGTCTACAGTACCATGCAAAAAAACTGTATGCAAATGATGAGGCAAAAACTTATGGAGTGATAGCTAATGACAGAGAGACACCTCATTACCATATGACAGTGAATGGTGATGATATTACATGTGCATGTCATATGTGAGAGTTTATGGGGATTCTCTGTAGGCATATCTTCCATGTTTTAGGCAAAAAAGTGAGATTAAATAAATTTCCACAACATTATATTTTAGAGATGTGGACTATTTATGCTAAAAGTTAACCTATTCTCGAGATACCATTTCCCGATTGGCTAGTGAGGGACATGCAAAATGAGGTGTCCATCAGAAAAGGCAAGTCAATGATACAGTTGCATGACATTGTCGAACTTGCAGCACAATCAGAAGAAAAGCACAAGCATTTCACATGTGCATGGGAGATCGTTTACAAAGAATTGCTTGAAATGGATGCACGTGCCCAACGTTTACAAGGAATTGGGCCAGCCCGTGAAGGTGATCAGCCAAGAAGCCAAGTTCAGTCGAATTTGACTCAAACAGTGCATGATCCTCCAATAGTACCCACAAAAGGACGCCCAAAGTCGAAAAGATCACAAAATCTAAAAGAGAGCCAACCAACCAAAAAAAGACATTGTGCCATTTGTAAAAATGAAAGGCATGATAGGAACCACTGTCCTTCAGTGAGGTATTGTAGGTTTGATTTTTTTTTTTTTTGATCAAAGTGTTTGTGTTTTTTTATTGTATTTGCGGCATGTTAATGTAGGAATATTGAGGATATTAATATTGTGGCACCTAAACAGTCTGAGGTCCAACGCACTAACTTGTAGGTTTTTAATTTTTTTTTTAATTTTTTTTAAATTTTTTTATTATTATCAAAGTCTAATTGTGTTTTTATTGTTCAATATTTATGTAGGAACATTGTGGGTATATCTAAGACACCTTTACAACATGCGTCGCCTGAGGTCCAGCGAACTAACTTGTAGGTTTTTAAATTTTTTTAATGTTATTTTTTTATTATTATTTATTATTATTAATGTGTTGTTGTGTTTTTATTATTCAGTGTTTATGTAGGAACATTGGGGGAACATCTAATACACATGTTGAACTTGCACCACCTACGCACTAATTTAGAGAATTGATGGAGGTTTGCTTTGGACAATATTAAAAAATACTTTTAGAATCTATGTGTTTGAAATACTTCTTGTAAGCTAAGCATATTTTTTTCTCATATTTCAGAATGGTTGGGAAGCTTTTGAAGTTTGTTTAGAAGGAATGACGCACAATTACACTAAAATAAATTTATGGTTGATACTTTTTTAACCCCAATAATTATTGTAATAGTGAATAGCAAAAATATTGTTCATTATAAAAGTGCATTTTTGTAACATGGCAGTTCATATCATATATATGATTTTTTTGTCCAATAGTTATAAATAGTGATGAAGATAACTCTTTTATATAAGTGCATTTTTTTGAATGACTGATTTAAACAAGAAAAAAATACTCAATTATTTGTATTAAATAGAAAATAAGAGATCAAAATTTTAAATGTTGAAAATTTATTATCATGGAAATTTAATATTTAAGCTAAAAATATAATATTATAATTTTAAAAGTGATTATAATTTTAACTATAAAAGTGATCTTTAAAAAAAAAAAATTAAAAGTGATCTTTTTTTAAACTATAGTTAATATAATTTTTAAATATAATTTTTAAATAGCTATAAATTTAATTTATAAATTTAATATCATTTAATAGTTATAATATAAATAATCCATAGTTATAAATATAATTTAACTATAGTTAATAGCTATAAATATAATTTAATTATAATAGTAGTATATAGTAATATAATATTTAATAATTAATTTAATTACACTAGTGGTATTTAGTAATGTAGGAATTTGATTTCATATTTTAGGGGCCAAACCATGTCAATCTCCTTCAGGGAGTTGTAGTCTCCTTAAGGGAATTGTAGAAAAGCTTTAGGGTGCTAGGGAGTCACAGTTCAATATTTAGTTAACTTGTTTTCAAGTCTAAGTGTCATGCTCTATATGAATGCAAACAGATTATCTTTATAAAAAAAAAAGGTACTATAATATTAATATAATATAGTGTATATACTAGTACTATATACTATAATTAATAGCTATAAATAAAAGTTAACTATAAAATACTATTATAACTAATTTAATGGTAAGAGTTTACTATACTATATAGTACTAGTTAATAGAGTGGTACTATACTATATACTATATACTATATACTAATATAATTACGTTAATTTAACTAATACTAATACTATAATATAGTAGTATATATACTAATACTATAGTATAACATTAATCATTATTTTAATTAGAATAGTACTATATACTATTCTAATATAGTATTAATTAATACTATATTAGAATCTAGTACTATATATTATAATAAACATTAATCATAAATTTAATTATAATAGTATAATATAGTAAGTATTATATAGTTATTAATTAGTACTAATTATATATACTAGTAATATATATTATAGTTAATAGCTACACATTAACTTACTTATAGTAATACTAAAAAGTACTATAGTACCACATAGTGCTATAGTTATAGTAATATAATATATTTCATAGCTATACATTAATTTAATTATATAGTTCCATATTAATATTAGTTATTACTAATATATATACTAGTATGATATACTATAGTAAACATTATTCATTTATTTAATTTATAGTACTAATAGTACTATATATTAATATAGTTAAAGTACTAATATAATTAATACTATAAACTAATAGTTAGTAGTAATATATATACTAGCACTATATACTATAGTTAATAGCTATAAAAATAATTTAACTATAATAGTAATAGCTATAAATGGTCGTATATATTAATATAATATAGTACTATATATTAATATAACTAATTTAACTATATAGTAATATATAGTAATATATAATATAATTAACTTAACTATATAGTAATATATATAATAGTACTATAAACTATAGTTATAGTAGTACTATATATTATAGTAGTTAGTATCAATAGTCCAATACTATGACTATTAAATAATACGTATAGTCCATAATTAATCTATATGTTATAGTAGTACTATAAGTTATAACTATTATATATTATACTAGTACTATAAGTTATAGTAGTACTATAGTCCGATACTATAACTATTAAGTAATACGTATAGTCCATAGAATCTATACTAGTATTCATAATATATTATGAATATAGTAGATGTTGTTATTTTAATATTAATAAACTAATTTAACTATACTATAAGTTATAACTAATATAATAAAGTATTTAATATATTAATATATATGTTAATATAACTTTTATTAATGTATACTAATACTAACATTATGGTTAATAATTGAAAAAATCTTCAGAGCATCTATTATTTGGGAGTATCCATTGTGCTCATGATGTGATTTAAACAAATTGACTATTTTATCATTAAATAAATGATCATGAGTGCAATGGATACTCCCATTATTTAATAATTATACATCAAATAATATAATAATATTTTGATACTAAATAAGAAGTCAATAATTAATATTTATATTATATATATAATTATAGTTAATTAATTTATACAACTATAATTATATTTTTATAAATGCAATATGAAAAGTATATATAATAAATATTATATTTTTATTTCTAAATAATAAATGCAACTATAATCATTTATTATATATATAATAAATAAAGATATACAACTATAATAATATGTAGGTATTATTGTTGCGAATGCCAATTTTTTATCTTTTATTTTTTATTTTTTTTATAAATTAAAAATAAGTTTTATTAAACTTAGTTAGTTCTGTCATTGAGACAACATCCATTACTCACATAATGATCGAAGTGGCCAATATACATTATACCAAAATACATTACATTACAAATATCATAATAAAAGTACACCACCTTATATTAAAGTCTTATAAAAGGTATAACATATTATATGAGACGTAACACTGTTTGTAATACATAACCATTTTTTATATACATAAAAATTACACCACAAACTATTATAAAAAAAACTCATGACAAGAATAACATTTTTAAGGCTCCTTTGTACTTCTTCTCCATTACTTTAAATTTAGATTCTTCGATGCGTTGTACCTTTTCGAATCTCCGTTCAGCTAACTCCAATGTCTACTTACAATAGTTGTTTTGCACACTTTGAAAATTAATCAACTCAAAAAACTTACATTGAATATCGTTGGGACAGTTATAAAATCTCTTACCTCAACTATGAGATTTATTAGAAATTCAAAATTTCGTTTGGTAACCACAATAATAAAGTGGTCTCCCCAAACTAAGTCTATCTACTCCACTTGCAGTGCAAGAACTTGAATCAAAATTTGAACTCGAATTTTTTATTTCCTGGCATCATTTTGAAAAATCATCCATAAGTATAATGTTTTATTAAAAATAAGAAAATAAGATATAATAGATTATTATATTCTATTTATGAAAGTAAAATACTTTTATAATTATATCATGAAATCAAGTCAAGCAGTAAAACCAACATAATTATGGGAATTTGTTAGAAACTTATACATGTAATGGACGAGATTGAAGGGACGGCTGCCGCTCTCTGTCCCACCACCAAAATTATGTGAATGATCCCACTACTATTATTTTAAATCTTGCATAGTGACTTGCATAGTAACTTGTATAGTAATTTCAAGACCTATAAATATGAGATTCAGTTGTTATAAAATTCATAAGAAAATATAGAGAGAATAAAATTTCAGTTATTAAGAGTTCTTAAAGAGTTTCTTATATATTTCTCTCTTGCAATAGTAGATTCTTCTTTAGTTTTATAATACGTTATCAGTACAACGGTTCTACCAATTCTGAAGCTAGTGGTCTTATTCCTCTATAAGTTTTTCAATATATTTTATTCATGATTATTATTTAAAATCTGTGTGAATTTATAAATATATTTTCTGAGATACACATATTTATTTCATTATTTATATGTGTAGAAAATGATAAATCTTACAAAATTAAAATTTGTTACTCTTGACATATCTGGAAAAAAATTATTTATCCTGGATACTTGATGCTAAAATCCATCTTGATGCGATGAACCTGGGTGAAACCATTAAAAAGGAAATCAAGCTTCTCTGCAGGACCGTGCTAAATCAATGATTTTCTTTCGCCATCATCTTCATGAAGAATTAAAATATAAGTATCTTACAATAAAAGATCCATTTATTTTGTGGAATAATTTAAGGGAGAGGCATGAATACCAAAAGATTGTCATCCTCCCAATAGCTCGTTTTGAATGGTTGCAAGATTATAAAAGTGTTAGTGAGTATAATTCCGCACTTTTTAAAATAAGCTCAGTACTAAAATTATGTGGTGAGAAAATCACCGATGATGATATGTTAGAGAAGACTTATACTACATTTCATGCCTCGAATGTGCTCCTGCAGTAGCAGTATCGAGAGAGAAAGTTCATGAAATATTCTGAACTTATATAATGTCTTCTAATAGCTGAGTAGAACAATGAGCTCTTATTGAAAAATCACCTGTCATGCCCTACTGGTTCAATATCATTCCCTGAAATAAATGATACTAGATTTACATCATTCTCAGAAGTGAATGGTGCATCCTTTCGAAGGAATCAATGGCATAGACATGGTAAGAAAATTATAGAAATGTTGGTCCTAGAAGTGACAACATTAAAATGGAAAATATGATACCGTATCACCAGAAGTGGTATAACTCAGAAATGGATAAAAGCGCACAGAATAATTTTTCAAAAAAAGGTAAAGATGTGTGCCATAGATGTGGTATGATTGGATATTGGATACGTACATATCATACGACCAGACACTTAGTAGATTTATATCAAGAATCAATAAAAGGAAAAAATAAAAAGATTGAAACAAATTTAGTAAAACTATCAGATGATTTATTAGATTCAGTAGATATAGATATCACTCATCTTGATATTTCTGATTTCTTTGAAAATCCTGATGGTAGAATTGATCACCTAATTAGAGATGGAAGTATTCCACTCAATTAATATATTTTCTTTATTATTTGTAATAAAAGTTTTGTATATTTTGTAGAATCATGGATCACATTGATGAATGTTTTATCTCTGAGTTGAATGATAAAAATGTATGTCTGGCTGACAGTACTATAACTCACACAATTCTTAAAAAAAAAAAAAATTTTCAAAATCTAACACTAAGTAAAGCCTATGTCCATACCATATCAGGCTCATCAGATTTAATTGAAAGCTCTGGAAGAGCTTATATTGTGTTGCCTAATGACACCAAATTTTGTATTGATGATACTTTATTCTCTTCACAATCCAGAAGAAATTTATTGAGTTTCAAAGATATACGTCGTAATGATTACAATATTGAAACGACAAATATAGGTAGTAAAGAACATATTTTTATTACTAAAACAATATCGGGCCAGAAGCTCGTATTAGAAAAACTGTCTGCTCTGTATTCTGGATTGTATTATATAAAGATGAGAACAATTGAATCATAAGTGGTAATGTACTTGAAGTGCATTGACCCAAAGTATTTATGACTTGGCATGATCGCCTTGGACATTCAGGATCTATAATGATGAGACGAATTATTGAAAATTCGCATGGACATCCCTTAAAGAATTAAAAGATATTTCTACCCAATGAATCTCCGTACTCTGCATGTTCTCAAGGTAAGTTGATTATCATACAATCTCCCTCAAAAGTCATTGTTGAATCTCTATCATTTTTACAAAGGATTCACAAAGATATATGTGGGCCTATTCATCCATCTAGTGGACCATTTAAATACTTTATGGTTTTGATCGATGCATCTAGTCGATGATCACATGTTTGTCTGCTTTTCACTAGAAATGTTGCATTTGCTAAACTTCTTGCTCAGATAATCAAATTACGAGCATAATTTCCTGAGTATCCAATTAAGATCATTCGATTGGATAATGCAGGTGAATTTTCATCTCAAGCTTTTGATGATTATTGCATGTCAATAGGAATAGATATTGAACATTATGTTGCCCATACACACACAGAAAACAGTTTAGCTGAATTTTTGATTAAAAGACTTCAACTAATCGCTAGACATTTACTTATAAAATTAAGACTACCTGTTTCTGCTTGGAGACATTCTATACTTCATGCAACATCTTTAATTCGCATTAGACCATCTGCATATCATAAATATTCTCCATTACAGTTTGCATTTGGTCAACAACCAAATATTTCTCATATTCGTACTTTTGGATGTGCTGTATATGTTCCAATTGCACCCCCACAACGTACAAAAATGGGCCCTCAACATAGACTTGGGATATATGTTGGTTTTGATTCTCCATCTATTATTAGATACCTTGAACTCCTTACAGAGGATATGTTTAAAGCACGTTTTGAGAATTGTCACTTTGACGAATCCACTTTTCCATTAATGGGTAAAGAAAAGTCGGTGCCTGAAGCACGACAAGAAATTACTTGGGATAATAGGACCCTGTCGCAATTCGATCATCCTACAAATGAATGTAAATTAGAAGTTCAGAGGATTATTCATTTGTAAAGAGTTGCAAATCAATTACCGGATGTATATACTGACACTAAAGGTGTAGTAAAATCATATATTTCTGCTGTTAATGCTCCAGCAAGGATTGAAATTCCTGAAGGACAAATTGTCAAAATAGCAATAGGTGTATCTAAAACACGCCTGAAGCGTGGAAGACCTATTGGTTCAAAAGACAAAATTCCAAAAGGAAAAAAATACAAAATGAATATGGTGTTGTGGAAGAACCCATACCCACAATACAGGCTATAAATATATTTAATGCTTCTGAAAAGATCAAATCTTCTATTCCAGAACCTCCTGAAGAGGATACTCCTGAAGAGTATAAATCTCCTGGAAAGAAACTTCCTGAAGATGTGTTTCATGAAATATTTTCCCTTGAAGAGGAACATGTACCTGAAAATAATGAGATCTCAATACATTTCATGAATACTGGAGAGATTCTGGATAGAAATAAAACTGTTTTTGATAACATATTTTCATATAAAATAACCCTTGACATTATCAGAAATAATGAAGAAAGTGAGCCAAGAACTGTCGAAAAATGTCGATGTAGAAATGATTGGCCAAAATGGAAAACAGCTATTGAAGCTGAATTAAATTCGCTAGCAAAACGAGAAGTATTTGGACCTGTTGTCAAAATATCAAATGGTGTAATGCTTGTTGGATATAAGTGGGTATTTGTATGAAAACGTAATGAGAAAAATAAAATTGTGCGGTACAAAGCACAGCTTGTCGTACAAGGTTTTCTGCAGAAACCCGTGATTGATTATGAAGAAACATATTCTCCCGTTATGGATGCAATCACATTTAGATTTTTGATTAGTCTGATTGTTACAAAAGGATTAGAAATGCGGTTGATGGATGTAGTCACTGCATATTTATATGGATCCTTAGACCATGACATATATGAAAATCCCTGAAAAATATAAAATGTCTGAAGCATCTATAAGTATATCTAGAAATATGTACTCTATCAGACTACAAAAATTTTTATATGGGTTGAAGCGATCCGAACGCATATGGTATAATCGCTTAAACGAAAATCTATTGAAAGAAGAATTTGAGAGTAATCCTATATGCCCATGTGTTTTTATTAAGAAATCAGAATCTTGATTTGCTATTATTGCGGTTTATGTTGTTGATTTAAATATTGTGGAAACTCCTGAAAAGATCTTAAAAACCGCTATATATTTAAAGAATGAATTTGAAATGAAAGATCTTGGCAAAACAAAACTTTGTCTTAGCTTGCAGCTCAAGCACTTGCCAAATGAAATTTTTATTCATCAGTTTATGTATACATAGAAAGTCCTGAAGTATTTTTATATGGACAAAACTCATCCCCTGAGTACTCCAATGATTGTTTAAACACTTGATGTGAAGAATGATCCATTCCGTCCTTATGATGAAAATGAAGAAATTCTTGGTCCTGAAGTACTATATCTCAGTGCAATTGGAACTCTGATGTATCTTGCAAATTGCACTCGACCTGATATTATATTCTCAGTTAATCTACTTGCAAGATATAGTTCTACACCAACTCAAAGGCATTGGAATGACATTAAACATGTCCTTCATTACCTTCATGGTACGGTTGATATGAGATTATTTTATCAACGTGGATCAAGTCCACAATTGATTGGGTATGCAGATGCAGGTTATCTTTCAGATCTATACAGAGGTAGATCTCAAACTGGATCTTTATTTACTTATAGAGATACTGCCATATTATGAAGATCTATCAAGCATACACTATCTGCAACATTTTCAAATCACTCAGAGATCATTGTAATTCATGAAGCAAGTAGAGAGTGTATTTGGCTGAGATCAGTAATCCAACATATCTAAGAAAAGTGTGGTCTCTTCATGATCAATGAAAGCCTAACAATTTTATATGAAGATAATACTGCTTGTATCATTCAAATCAGAGGAGAATATATCAAAAGTGACAGAACCAAACATATTTCCCCTAAATTCTTTTATACTCACGACTGCAAGAGAAATGTGAAATTGATGTCAAGTAAATACGATCAAGTGATAATCTGACAGATTTATTCACAAAGGCATTACCAACTGCGACATTCAAGAAGATTGTGCATAATATTGGAATGCAAAAACTCAAAGATCTATCGTCATGCACTTTTCAGGGAGAGTAAATGTTATGAAGACTTGTGCTGATTAAACTCTTTTTCCTTCACTGAGGTTTTGTCCCACTGGGTTTTCCACTGCAAGGTTTTAATGAGACAATCTTAAAACGCTTGTGGATACATAAGAAGACTACTATTTTTCCTTCGCCATTAGTTTTTCTTTCCACAGGATTTTTCTTTGGCAAAGTTTTAACGAGGCAAATTCTGTATAGGTAGTCATTCAAAGAAGAGTGTAATGAACGAGATTGGAGGGACGACTGCCGTCCCCTGTCTCACCACCAAAATTATGTGAATGACCTTACTACTATTATTTTAAATCTTGCATAGTAATTTCAAGACCTATAAATATGAGTTTCAATTGTTATGAAATTCATAAGAAAATATAGAGAGAGAAGAAAGTTTCAGTTATTAAGAGTTCTTAAAGAATTTCTTATATATTTTTATTTTGCAATAGTAATTTCTTTTTTAATTTTATAATAATACGTGTTATGTATTACTTTGGAGGTTACTGTAAGCATACATGGACATCAAGCATACATGGACTCAATTCTTTTTCATTGAATAATGCTCAACAATTTGTTTTACTATTTAACATTGCCGCTTATTAAAACATTGCAGACTTATTTATAATCCTGCTAGAAACAAACAACTGTTTTCATTTTGTAATTCTGCTACTGCTAGTAGATGAAATATTAGCATTAAATCCCACAAATAACTATCACAAGTCAAACCAATATTGTACAACTGTACTTAATAGAAAAAAAAAAATGGCAATCCTACTTCATTGCTCCACGTTTGGCTACATGAAACCTACAAATTTATGTTACAGTGAATCAAGGAAAATGCAAGATTTAAAGCAACCTTCAGACTTTAGGCAAATGCAAAAAACTAAAAAGAAATTTATACGCTTATTCGTTTACGTTCATCTTCCTAAAATGACTTTTGCTTTTAGTTCCCCTTTCTTCTTTAAAGAGATTAAGCTCACGATCCAATAGAAACTAGAACATTTAGATGATGAAACTCCCAAGCATTCACATGATTAAACTAAAACATTTATATACTTCTATCAGCAACTTACCTAAACATTATATTTTCTAACCTAAGCATTAAATCCCAGCTTTTAATCATATAAAATCCCATTATTAAATCCCAACTTTTAATCATAACAAATTTGAAAACCTGCCTGAACAAACTGGTGCACGAACAAAATGCCTCATTCCAAACTTTTCTCTCTCCAAATTCACTTTGTTAATCAAGGCAAAATATCCTCTTTTAAAACCACAAAAATCCCTACAATAAAACATTCAGATTTTTCATTTGTCAACATTGTTCTTAAAATAAGAACTCCCAAAAAATAAGGAGTAGAAATGCTGTAAAAAATAAAAGCTTCGATTTTGATAAGCCATTCTCAAGCTATCTAAATTGGCAATTCGTGCGAGACAACCTAGGATTTTCAAAAATCAGAAATTCGTGCAAGACCTAGAATTTCTAGACTATAAATTATAAAACCAAACAAAAACAAAGAGGGATGTTACCGCGGGGCTTGCGACGGCTGCGAAAGTGGCTTCAAAAGGCTGCAAGGGAGTCTTGAGACTGCTGCGAAAGTGACACACCGAGAAGGGCTTGAGAGTTGTGAGTCGAACGAAATCGGGGGGAGAATGGGAGGGGGTGGGTCGAAGAAGAGAAGAGAAGATCAAAGGAGAGAAGGGAAGATGAAGGGAAGACCGAAGAAGAGAAGTGACGAAAACGGAGGAGAAGGGGAGTATCGAAAAAGGGAAGAAGGCTTACAAATTGGTGGGGGAGAAAGGGGGAACAGGGGAAGAGGAATGACAGGATTGAAGAAGAGGAGAAATGAAAGATCAGATGTGGGCAACTTTATAATTTTCTCTTGAGCTCAATTCGTGTCATTCTATAATTGGTACATTGCTTTTATAATTGGTAGCAGCCGGACCGACCTCTAACGTCACTCTGTCCTTTATGTGCCTCCTATTACAAATTGTACTTTTTTTACTTTTTATTTTAAATATTTTTTAAACGAGTTTAAGCATTTTTAAAAGATAAAAATATATGTCAATATATTAATAATCATTTTCTTAACCATTAAGTAATTTTTTTTAAATAAGTACATGAACGGTCAAAATGAGACTAACATAATAATATTTCCCTTAATCAAAAGACTATTGTTTCAAGTGACCAGAATAAACTGAAACGTGAATCACACCACCCAGAAATTGAAACAAGATTTGGGGGAAACCAGAATAGGCTTAGCACAATATATCGTTTCAAGTTCGAACAAATCACCCATCCAAGTGATATTTTATGAAAGAAAAGTACCATTACCTCATCGCATCTAATTCTAAGCAAGAAAAATGGAGAGATTTAATTGTACAAATCTAAAAATTAACAAGACCTAACAGTCTCACAATGATCAACTTATAACAAAGAACCCAAGATAAGAAATAATCTGATTGGTCCCTGGCCGATACGTACATCCCATTCCAATAAGAAAAACAATTAGTCCACAAAGAGATTCAATAAAAACTACAATGTGGTATGATATGGTATTTTAGATTATAAAATTTATTTATTGTAAAACAAATATGATGTATCATATTACGACATATCAATTAGTGAGATAGTTTTTTGTGAATCTCTCTTTGTAAAAGTAGCAATTCTATTCCAATAATGAGCCGCAGAAATTAAAAAAACCTTCACCGTGAAATTTATCATCAAACTTTCACAGGAAAACTGGAACCTTCACCTGTGCCTAGGGAGCAAAGAAAGGATAGGAAAAACCGTGGGATGAGCCTGAAATGAGAACCTTTCCAACAAGTCACTTGCATGTACATGTTTTTACAAACATAAATGATTGTTTTTTGCAACAAATTCAACATAGAATGCATAGTTACACGAGAAACGTAATGCCAACAAGAAGAGTAAAGTGTAATTGCAGGGTCAATGTTTGAACCTCTAGTCTATGCTTTCCTTCTTCTCAATACTTGACCTGCTGAGTACAAGTACGCCAATTATGATGAGCAGGGCACCTGCAAACCACTACCAGACAACTTTTCATCAGAACATGAACAATTTAAGCGCCTTAGGCCTGCTAAATCCAAATTATATCCCTTAGTGTTGCACTTGTTCTTCAAAAGAATAAACCAAATAAGAAGAATAATCAATATAAATTGACAATAACTAATTAATATTATTAATCCCAATCAGAGAAAAGCAACTATTAGCTAGAGTTAGCAAGTCCACATTTCAGCAATGGTTCCAAAACTGCAACAAGCTGACAACTCGGCTATCTTAGGGGAGGTTTGGATACAAAAAGGCTTTTAACTCATCTCATTTAATAATCACAACCTTTCTAAATTTTCACACAAAATACAATAAATAACTTAACCTTTTCAAATCCCAAAATAATAATAATATTTTATTTAGCTTTCATCTCAACTCATCAACTTTCATCTCAATTCATTTCATCTCAACTTACTATCTCAACTTTCAGGTAATCATCAATCACCACAGTAATGTGATTTTGGACTGTTTGGCCAAAATGCCAAGCGCCATCCAGGCATAACATGAGAGAACCCCAAATGGGGTGAACACCAAGGTCTCTAGCAGCATGATATTGTAGAAAGAGAATATTAAAATAACCGATTGCCTTAAATGCATGCTCATATGATAACTGTTCATTGACAATACTGGCTGTCACCTCTTTTTGAATGGGAAATCGATATGTGGCAACTACATAGATACCTAAGGCAATCCAGCCTTTCTCCTGGTCTAGGAGCTCTGTTCTTCATTAGTTCTCTTTCGTCTAGCTACTCTGAATCGTGATGCTAGACGACTACTCTGGTTTTCACAAATAAGAAGCTCAGGTACCTACTTTCCTTGCACCAGGACTTTTTTTTCCCTTTAGGCATCAGGACTGTTTTTGCTTTCAGAAACTAGCACTGGAGATGTATATCAACTTAAAGCATGGGCAAGATATCGATTAAACCTTTTTTTATAAGAGATATCGATTAAACTTAAGGAACTAAAATAGAAACCCAGGGACTCTTTGAAAACCAATTTTTTATCAGGGCGGCCATAATTCATATTTTCTTTCATATTTAATAGATTTACCTGAAATGACAATGCCTCCTCGAACAAGAAAAATCCAGCTAGACCAGAAGAGAGGAAGTTGGTAGCAAAGTTTATTACCGTAGCTTGTAGAGAAGAGAGAGCTTTAAGGCTGTTGACATAACAACCCCACATAGTCGCATTGAATAATATGACCATGCAAAATCTAACAAACTGTACGGAAATAAGAAATGGGTTAGATATGAGATATAAGTGGAAGAATGAAAAAATCAGAAGAAAGAAAAGGCGCAAAATTAATTGTTATATGATATCAGCATCAACATTGGGTAATATTATTTTGTAACTAATGTTTGCAAGAATTATTGCAAGCGAAAGTTTGCAAGAATTAAATCCTTAGGGGTTGACGCAAGTGGTAAAGTTCTTGGACTTGGGGTATGCTCCCCTTAGTTCTAAGATCCAAATCCTCTTGGGTGCAAATAAACTCTAAAGACTATCCGACTGAAAGGGTTTTTTCCTTGAATTAACTGAGGTGAACTTGCAAAAAACTCCTTGCCGAGTGCCTCTGCAGTGTGCACCCCGGATTAATCGAGGCCCCGTTTGGACACCCCGTGCCAATAAAACAAAATAAGAAGAAGAAGCAAGAATTAGTTTGACAGAGAAAACCCGTTCTTCTTTGTGTAATATTGGTGAGTGCCACACTCACGGGTATTAATTTTTTACAATTGTGAGTGGTCTTCAAGAGGAATATTCTCAGTAATGGAAGATGAAATGAACATGTCTATATTATGCAGGCGGCCTGGGAGAAATGTAAAGTGTTTGAGCTAACCCTGTGTGTTCTAAAAGGTGAATTTGGCCCTCGTCTTTGGCATTCTGTTGCTGTTACTGCCCAATTTGTGTTTGTTGATTTGTCTCCCTTATTTTCCCACGGGGTTTGCTAGTCTAAACAATTCGGCAAATGAGCTCAAACATAAAATTGGCACTGCAAGGAATGAGGAAATACTGGATGGAAAACGTACTATATGGTATAAACAGCCAGAATGATGAATGAACGCACCTGAGAGGTGAAGAGCTTTGCGGAAATGGCAGCAAGAGCAGCCGTAACTCCGGCTGAGATTGCCCAGGCGTAGCCCTTTCTCTCTCTAGCTTCCATCACAGTATCAGATTCAGACCTTCGGCCCAACGTGAGCAGGGAGGTAGTCTTCTTTCTTCAAACCTCCCTCGTCCGATCTTGGCAAAGGTGGATCCCTGGCTCGCAACTGCCGGTTATTCTTTCCCGACCATTTTTTTTTGGGGTTGGGAACTTGGGGGTTCATAGATTTTTTATTTTTTCTGAAGTCATATTTTTTTTCTTATTTATTTCTGATAATATTATATATAGTCAACAAAATTACAAACGATATGCAATTATTTTGATAAAAAAACACTTATTTATTAAAAATGTTTAATTTCTTTAAATGGATTTCATATATATTTATTTTCTTTTAAATTGATTGTATGCCACTTACAAATTTATGTTTATATCTATTATTTTAAAAAAAAAAAATTTTAAAATTTTTTTGTCAACCTATTGTTCGGATTCTCGACTAATTTTAAATGAGAAATTTTAAACATACTGAAAGGGGGTCCAACCTGCCCGGGCCCGAGCCCACAAGGTTATCAGGCCCAAGGCCCGTTATCCGCACCCATCTCGACACAGCGTCCGAATTCAACTGGGGAGACCGAAACCGGGGACGAGCCAAGTCCCTGGTTACCCCGATCTGAGCGGGAGATGGTTAAATCGGCCTTAAGAATACGCTAAGGACAGAACGGCGGCCCGCGTACCGATATATCTCCTGGACCCATCGCCTATCAAGACACTCCCTCATTTATGAACGACAGACAGCCGCCGGTCTACAGACCCCCCCCTTTTTAATGCGGAGACGCTACAAACGTACACCATTAATTGCTAAATTGACAAAAGATACAGCTGCATTTAATGCCCCTGTCCAAAAGGGTCTAATTGAGCATTAATTGGAGGGATACTCAATTAATGCGATGAGACCGACCGAATCAGACCAGGTTTCTTTATCGAGGATGACGGACGGGTGATGTCCCGATTTCCGGCACTCTCATCACCCAGACCCCCCAGGGGGACACCTATAAATAGCACCTAACCAATGACGGAAAGACGGTACGCTCACGGATTCTCTTACTCCCTCTATCATATATTTCTCCCCTATGCTAACTTGATCGTCGGAGCGGTCCCCGACCCCGACCCCTCTTGTCCTTGTTTTTGCAGGTTACCATCACCCGGGATCCGGTAGACAAGATAGCAGGATACGTCCTTAACAGTGGCGCCGTCTGTGGGATTCGATTGTTTCTGATCAACGTACTTTCTGCATGTCTACTCTACCGTTGTCCCAAACGACCAAGTACGCCGCCATTGCAGAAGAGGTGGACAGACTCCTGACCGCTGGCCTCATCCGAGAGGCTCACTACCCGGAATGGCTGTCTAACGTAGTACTGGTAAAGAAGACCAGCGGGAAATGGCGTATGTGCGTGGATTTCACCGATTTGAACAAAACCTGCCCTAAAGATAGTTTCCCTCTACCGCGCATCGACCTCATTGTGGACTCAACTGCTGGGCACTCTCTCCTCAGCTTCATGGACGCCTATTCGGGCTACAATCAGATCAGAATTAGCACAGACGACGAGGAAAAAACGGCGTTCATTACAGACCGCGGACTCTATTGTTACACTGTCATGCCGTTTGGACTCAAGAACGCGGGGGCCACTTATCAACGGTTGGTTAACCGTATGTTCAAAAAGTAAATCGGGAGAAACATGGAGGTTTACGTCGATGACCTCCTGGTCAAGAGCCGCTCCCCTAACGATCATGTGACGGACCTGAGAGAGGCCTTTTCTATCCTGCGACATTATCAGATGAAGCTCAACCCCGCCAAGTGCACCTTCGGGGTCGAGTCCGGCAAGTTCTTAGGGTACATGGTCTCTGAACGAGGAATCGAGGCCAACCCCGAAAAGATACATGCTATCCTCAATATGGCACCCCCGAGGAACCTGAATGAAGTCCAGCGATTAGCTGGTCGAATTGCTGCTCTCAGCCGGTTCATAGCAAGGTCGACCGATCGGTGCCTTCCCTTTTTCCAAGTCCTCCGAAAAGCACGCGAGTGGGACACATCGTGGGAGCAGGCATTCGAACAACTCAAAGATTACCTAACGTGTCCCCCGTTACTTAGCCAGACAGCTCCCGGAGAGACCCTTGTGGCTTATTTGGCAGTCTCGCCCCATGCAACATCTGCAGTTTTAGTGAGAGAAACCGATCAGGGTCAGAAGCCTGTGTACTATGTCAGCAGGGCACTTCAAGGAGCAGAGGCTAGGTGTTGCCCAGATGACTAACACAAGAGGGGGGGTGAATTGAGTTGTATTAAAAAATTAACAATTATAAATCAAGTATATAAAATAAAATATAAAATATGAAACAGTAATAAATATAAAGAGTAAAGGTAAGAGAGAAGCAAACTCAGTATGTTAACGAGGTTCGGCCCCACTGCCTACGTCCTCGCCTCAAGCTACCCCTTGAGGATCCCAAAATCCACTATTCAATCTCCTTTAGGTGGAGATAGAAACCTATTACACCTTTGAGCAGCACCGCTCCAAAGAATCCGTGTAGAACACCCTCTACACTTCCAATCACCTCACACTTGGTGATTTAACTATTCCCCGTGTAGAACACCTTCTACACTTCCAATCACCTCACACTTGATGATTTAACTATTCCCCGTGTAGAACACCTTCTACACACACAAGGGTTATACACACCCTTTTACTGATACAAGAATTGATAGTGGGTAGGCTATCAGAAAACACTCCTCAACGAGTGAAATAAAAACAATACAGCACAAACTATATCTCTCAAAATAAACAAGGGTTAAGGCTCAATGCTTAGAGAAGAGAGAATGAAAGCTTTGAATGAATGTTGTATGCTCTTGGTGTTGTGAATGTGAAGCTCTCAAATGATCTATTTATAGGCATATGAGACTTCATATTCAAATTTAAAAAGATTCACATGTCAAAGACATCATCATTCACTTTTCAAAAATTTCAAATCAAATCTTTTTACTTTTTGCATGTGACAAAAGGAGCACACTTTACTTTTCAAAAATTTCAAACCTAATCTTATACTTTTTGCATATGACAAAATGAGCACACTTTACTTTTCAAAATTTTCAAACAAAGACATCTACCTTTTGCATAAGTCAAGAAAAGCATCCACCACTTTTGAAAATATTCAAATAAAACATGCACATGTGAAAGATGACAATCAATCATCTTAATATTTTCAAAGTTCAAACCTTTAATCATATCATGCACATGTGAAAGATGACAATCAATCATCTTAATATTTTCAAAGTTCAAACCTTTAATCATGTCATGCACATGTGAAAGATGACAATCAATCATCTTTCAAAATTTTCAAATTTAATTTTCAAAATATTCATGCACATGTGGAAAATGTATTTTAATGCTTTATGATAAAATATTTATTTTGAGCCTTAATCCTAATTTCGAATTTTTTAAGAGATTTACAAAATTACTCTATGATTTTAATGTGAACTTGTTCCCTTCTTGCTCATGCTTGGTTCCTTGATGTGCTTGATTGTATTGTGTAGACAACTTGAGTTTGAGACTCCTTTATTCTTTGAATTCATTTGTTATCATCAAAATCCATGTGTAGATTTACATGAACCTTGAAACCTTGAGTTCAACAATCTCCCCCTTTTTGATGATGACAAATACTTGATAGAACTTGAAACCTGTATGAATACTTAAGCTCCCCCTGAGAATGTGCGTTAGTTTTTCAAGCAAAAATATAAATATAATTCCAAGCATATATAACAAGTTTAGCAAATTAAACAATGTTAATATTCTAGTCTAAAACTTCTCCCCCTTTTGGCATCATTAAAAAGGAATCATAATTAGCTCAATAAAATATATTCCTACAATAACCAATAGACAAATAAAACGCTGCGTTAGTAGAGACTGTAGAGAATTCGGTGCGTAGCCACACGTGTTCGACAAAACCTGCAAAGGCTGGAGGCCTAGTTTCGGTAATTCGGTGCGGAAGGAAATTTTGTAAAGAGCTGAATAATTGAAACCACCCGTGCCCGACAAAACCTGCAAAGGCTGGAGGCGTAGCTCTGGCAATTTGGTGCAGAGATTTGATCCGCTTGATGTTGCTGAAAATTGAGATATCATCATGATTTATAAGTTTGTCTTGTTCTTATTTCCGTTTCTATAAGAGCAATCCTTAGCTTTATCTATTTCGCATCAAGCTTTCTTCTCATCTTTGCAATTTGCTTGCATTCTCATTCTACAATTTTTCAATGGCTCGTAGAATTCCCTTCAGTGCTTCTCTTGATCAAGATTTGAGGTATCCTTCACCTCAGTCTCAATCTATTTCTGCATCTGTCGTGGGTGCCATGAAGCAACAAGAGACTGATTTAGCTAATAAATCAGATCATGACGCCATTTACGAGCTTGTGGGTCTCGGAACTCGATACTCATCATCTATCGTCGCGTTTTCTGCTCGGTTGCAGTCCAAAACTCGCGAAATTGAGAAGCTTAACGAGACTGTATCTGTACTTCAACGACTTGTTTATGAGTCAAACAAAAAAATAGTAGAGTTAAAGCAACAGAATAAGGATTTGAAATCCTTGCTTACCTCTTCATTTCGATTGCCTAATCCTTTAGACAAGGATGGCATGATGATTTATGAGGAGCAAATGCATTTGAATGATGAGGCTAAACGTCTCAAGTTTCTGTAGGTCATTTAAGATAATGAAATAAAAGTATCTAGCAGATATCCATGGCATGCATCATTCCTATTTCTCTTCTAATTATGCATAGTCTATCTTCTGGTAGGGGTTTTGTGAAAATGTCTGCCAATTGATCATGTGTACTAGTGAATTCTAATACAATATCGCCCTTTTGCACATGATCTCTAAGAAAATGATATCTAATTTCAATATGTTTGGTCCGAGAATGTTGTATTGGATTCTTTGAAAGATTTATAGCACTTGTATTATCACATTTGATTGGAATGTGATTGTACATAAGTTTAAAATCCTCAAGTTGTTGCTTCATGTAAAGAACTTGAGCACAACAACTACCCGCAGCAACATATTCTGCCTCAGCAGTAGATAGTGCAACAGAATTTTGTTTTTTACTAAACCAGGAAACTAGTGCACGACCTAAGAAGTGACATGCTCCACTAGTACTTTTTCGATCTATTTTACAGCCAGCATAATCTGCATCTGTGTAGCTGATTAGATCGAAAGATGTGTGCTTAGGGTACCATAACCCTAAGTTAATTGTACCACTAAGATATCTAAGAATGCGCTTAACTGCAATTAAATGTGATTCTTTTGGAGATGATTGAAAGCGTGCACATAAGCACACACTAAACATAATATCTGGTCTACTGGCTGTCAAATATAATAAGCTACCAATCATACCTCGATATACCTTCGAGTCAACTGGTTTACCGGTTTCATCTTTATCAAGTTTAGTGGATGGGCTCATTGGTGTTCCAGTTTCCTTAGCACCTTCCATCCCAAATTTCTTCAGCAATTCCTTAATATATTTCGATTGATTGATGAATGTCCCACTTTTTGCTTGCTTAATTTGCAATCCGAGAAAGAATGTAAGCTCTCCCATCATGCTCATTTCAAATTCTTCCTGCATAGTCTTAGCAAAAACTTGGCACATATTTTCATTAGTAGCACCGAATATTATATCATCAACATAAATTTGAATCAAAAGAATATCATCATTTTCGTATTTAATGAAAAGAGTTGTATCAATTTTTCCTCTTGAAAAGCCTTTTTCAATCAAGAAACCACTAAGTCTCTCGTACCACGCTCTAGGAGCTTGTTTGAGTCCATATAGTGCTTTTGTGAGTTTGAAAACATGATTTGGAGAAATATGATTTTCAAAACCTGGAGGTTGCTCAACATATACCTCTTCATTTATAGAACCGTTTAAGAAAGCACTTTTAACATCCATTTGAAAAAGTTTGAAATCTTTATAACAAGCATATGCAAGTAGCATTCGAATAGCTTCTAATCTTGCGACTGGTGCATATGTCTCATCATAATCGATTCCTTCTTCTTGATTGAAACCTTGGGCTACAAGTCGAGCCTTATTTCTAGTAATGACTCCGGACTCATCTTTCTTGTTTCTAAAAACCCATTTTGTTCCAATAATAGTATGATTTTTGGGTCTAGGAACAAGTGTCCAAACATCATTTCTTTCAAATTGATTAAGCTCTTCTTGCATAGCTAGAATCCAAGATTCATCAAGAAGTGCTTCATCAATATTTTTAGGTTCAATCTGAGATAGAAAAGCAGTATGATTGCAAATATTTCTAAGAGATGATCGAGTGCTTATACCTCGTGAAGGTTCCCCCAGAATTTGTTCCACTGGATGATCTTTCACAAATTTCCACTGTTTGGTTGCATCTTGTATTAAATTTTGATGATCTTTCCTGATATCTCCATGTTGGACTTCCTCTTTGTTGAGATTGAGACTTTCCGTATTATTTATACCTCCTGTTTCTTCATCAATAGATTTCTTGGAGAGTAGAGAATTAGATTCATCAAATACTACATGCATAGATTCTTGTACAGTCAAAGTCTTTTTATTGAATACTCTATAAGCTTTACTATTAGTAGAATATCCGAGAAAGATACCTTCATCAGATTTTGCATCAAACTTGCCTAAATTATCCCTGTCATTTAAAATAAAACATTTGCATCCAAATACATGAAAGTAACCAATGTTGGGCTTTTTCTCATTCCAAAGCTCATAGGGGGTTTTATCTAATTTAGACCTTAGCATAACTCTATTTATAACATAACATGCAGTACTTACCGCTTCAGCCCAAAAATAACTAGGCAAGTTATTCTCATTGAGCATTGTTCTTGCCATCTCTTGAAGAGATCTATTTTTCCTCTCTACTACCCCATTTTGTTGAGGAGTTCGAGGAGCAGAAAAATTATGCACAAAACCATTTTCATCACAAAATGTTTCAATATTTTTATTAACAAACTCTTTTCCCCTATCACTTCGGATACTTGAAATAGTATAACCCTTTTCATTTTGAATTCTCTTGCATAACTTGGTAAAGGCATTATGTGCCTCATCTTTATGAGCAAGAAAGATGACCCAAGTATATCTAGAGAAATCATCAACAATAACAAATGCATAATATTTTCCTCCTAAACTTGCAACTCTATTTGGTCCAAAAAGATCCATGTGTATCAGTTGCAGTGGTCTAGTAGTGGAAATATGTTTCTTGGTTTTAAAAGAAGTTTTTGTTTGTTTACCAAATTGGCATGCATCACAAATTTTGTCTTTAAGAAAATTTGCCTTTGGTAAACCTCTCACAAGATCATTTTTTGAAAGTTTGGAAATAAGTTCCATGTTGGCATGACCTAGTCTTCTATGCCATAACCAATTAGTTTCATTTTGAGCTGAAAAACAAATCGCATCTTGTGAGGTGATTTCTTCAAAATCAATTGTATAAACATTGTTACTTCTAAAAGCAATAAAACAAATATTACAATTATAATCATTTAATATAATGCACTTATCCATTTTGAAAGTAACTGTAAATCCTTTATCACATAATTGACTTATGCTTAAAAGATTATGTTTTAAACCTTCAACAAGTAGAACATCTTCAATTATAAGAGAAGACTCATTACCAATTTTACCTATTCCCACGATCTTCCCTTTCGAGTTGTCTCCAAATGTCACGTGTCCTTCTTCTTTAGATCTAAGATCAAAGAATTTAGTCTTGTCTCCCGTCATGTGTCTTGAACATCCACTATCTAAAAACCATTTATTTTTGTTTGTGGAGGACTTCATGCATACCTATAAAAACAATTAAAATGATTTTTCTTGGTACCCAAGTTCTTTGGGTCCTTTATTTATTAGTATTAGAAGAAACAAGATTTTTAGGTACCCATATGGCCCTAATTGTCATTGTATGTTTTCTTCTAATAGGACAAGCATGATAATTATGACCATTTCTATTACAAAAATTGTAAATAGCATGTGACATATATGAAGAACTTGAGTGATTATAATAGTATCCTTTTTTAACAAAATTATTTTTATGAAAAGAATTTTGAATATTGGACTTTGATGTAGAAGGATTATTAAAGAAGTTTTTATAAGGTTTGTATTTTTGTTTAGGCATATATCCCAAGCCTGCCTTGTCAAAAACACATCTTTGACTACCAAGAAGTTTTTCAAAATTTCTTTTTCCATTTGTAAAGTTTTCAATAATATTTTCTAAATCAGTTTTCTTTTTCTTCAACTCAAGATTTTCATCTTTCAAAACAATATTTTCTTTTCTTAAAATATCAATTTCGTTTGTTAAAGAAGAATTTTTCTTTTTCAAGGCAGTATACTTGATACCCAATTTTTCAAATTCCTCATATACCTCTTCTAAAACATTTTGCAATTCTTCATATGAAGGATTTTCAATATTATCAAGATTTGTTACCTCAATGTCATCTTTAGCCATAAGACAAAGATTTGCTGATTCTCCATTGCTTGCTTCACTATCTGAGCTACTTGAATCATCATCCCATGTAGCTTTCATTGCTTTTTTGCCTTTGTTTCGATCTTTCTTTAGCAGAGGACAATCTGACTTGATATGACCAGGCTTATTGCATTTATAACAAATTAAAGTGTCATTTTTACCTGAATCTTTCTTGGAAAACTTTTTGAAGGATTTCCTTGGATGAGTTTTATTTTTCTTTAAGAACCTCTGAATTCTTCTTGTTATCATCGCAACTTCTTCATCTTTGTCGTCATTTTCCTCATCTTCATCACTTTCACTTTCATGTGGAACAGCTTTAAGTGCCAAGCTCTTCTTTGGCTTTCCTTCGTCTTCTCCTCTTTTCAATGTGTACTCATGGGTGATAAGTGACCCGATGAGTTCATTCACTTCGAGCTTCTTGAGGTCTCTAGCTTCAAGAATCGCTGTCACTTTTGATTCCCAACGCTTTGGTAGAGAGTTGAGAATTTTTCTTACTATTTCCACTTTGGAATAAACTTTGCCAAGAGCTGTCAAGCTGTTTATGATGTTAGTAAAACGAGTGTGCATACTAGAAATAGATTCATCATCATTCATCTTAAACATTTCATATTCATGAGTAAGAATATAAATTTTTGATTCCTTGACTTGAGAAGTTCCTTCATAAGTAACTTCCAAGTTATCCCAAATTTCCTTTGCTGTAGTGCAAGTCATTACTCTATTAAACTCATTACCATTTAGAGCATTAAATAATAAATTCATAGCAGTTAAATTCAAAGTATAAAGTCTATCGTCTTCACGATCAAACTCTTCTTCTTCTTTTTTGACCTTTACTCCATCAACTACTTTTGTTGGAATATAAGGTCCATTTACAATGCATTTCCAGATTTCTCGACCTTGAGCCTGAAGGAATATTCTCATTCTAACTTTCCAGAATGAGTAATTGTCTCCGCAAAAGAGTGGAGGCCGACTGCTAGATTGACCTTCACCAAATGAAGCTGCAATGTTAGCCATAAGATCTTAACTCAAAAGATAGTTAATCTTATAATAGAGCTCTAGCTCTGATACCAATTGTTGCCCAGATGACTAACACAAGAGGGGGGGTGAATTGAGTTGTATTAAAAAATTAACAATTATAAATCAAGTATATAAAATAAAATATAAAATATGAAACAGTAATAAATATAAAGAGTAAAGGTAAGAGAGAAGCAAACTCAGTATGTTAACGAGGTTCGGCCCCACTGCCTACGTCCTCGCCTCAAGCTACCCCTTGAGGATCCCAAAATCCACTATTCAATCTCCTTTAGGTGGAGATAGAAACCTATTACACCTTTGAGCAGCACCGCTCCAAAGAATCCGTGTAGAACACCCTCTACACTTCCAATCACCTCACACTTGGTGATTTAACTATTCCCCGTGTAGAACACCTTCTACACTTCCAATCACCTCACACTTGATGATTTAACTATTCCCCGTGTAGAACACCTTCTACACACACAAGGGTTATACACACCCTTTTACTGATACAAGAATTGATAGTGGGTAGGCTATCAGAAAACACTCCTCAACGAGTGAAATAAAAACAATACAGCACAAACTATATCTCTCAAAATAAACAAGGGTTAAGGCTCAATGCTTAGAGAAGAGAGAATGAAAGCTTTGAATGAATGTTGTATGCTCTTGGTGTTGTGAATGTGAAGCTCTCAAATGATCTATTTATAGGCATATGAGACTTCATATTCAAATTTAAAAAGATTCACATGTCAAAGACATCATCATTCACTTTTCAAAAATTTCAAATCAAATCTTTTTACTTTTTGCATGTGACAAAAGGAGCACACTTTACTTTTCAAAAATTTCAAACCTAATCTTATACTTTTTGCATATGACAAAATGAGCACACTTTACTTTTCAAAATTTTCAAACAAAGACATCTACCTTTTGCATAAGTCAAGAAAAGCATCCACCACTTTTGAAAATATTCAAATAAAACATGCACATGTGAAAGATGACAATCAATCATCTTAATATTTTCAAAGTTCAAACCTTTAATCATATCATGCACATGTGAAAGATGACAATCAATCATCTTAATATTTTCAAAGTTCAAACCTTTAATCATGTCATGCACATGTGAAAGATGACAATCAATCATCTTTCAAAATTTTCAAATTTAATTTTCAAAATATTCATGCACATGTGGAAAATGTATTTTAATGCTTTATGATAAAATATTTATTTTGAGCCTTAATCCTAATTTCGAATTTTTTAAGAGATTTACAAAATTACTCTATGATTTTAATGTGAACTTGTTCCCTTCTTGCTCATGCTTGGTTCCTTGATGTGCTTGATTGTATTGTGTAGACAACTTGAGTTTGAGACTCCTTTATTCTTTGAATTCATTTGTTATCATCAAAATCCATGTGTAGATTTACATGAACCTTGAAACCTTGAGTTCAACACTAGGTACCCCCGTACAGAGATGATAGTATTCGCCTTACTAACGGCTGCGTGTCGGCTGCATCCATACTTCCAAGCCCACACATAAGGGTAATGACTGATCAGCCCCTCGGAACCATCCTCCAGAAGCCCGATACGTCCGGTCGGTTAGCCAAATGGGCAATCGAGCTGAGTGAGTTTGATCTAACGTTCCAGCCCCGAACAGCGATGAAAGCACAAACACTGGCAGATTTTGTTGCAGAGTACACCGGGTTTCCGGAAGAGATCCCCAGTGAACCTCGGGGGCAGACGTGGCAGCTGTACGTTGACGGGTCCTCATGCCGAGCCGGGGGGGGAGCAGGTGTGCACATCGTCACCGACCAGGGCATCCAACACAACTACGGTATAGGCCTGACCTTCAAGGTAACCAACAATGAGGCGGAATACGAGGCCCTCATAGCCGGAATGACAATTGCTAGGGTCCTCGGGGCGACTGAGCTGGAAGCCCGAACTGATTCTCAAATAGTTTTTCATCAAGTACTCGGCCAATGCGTCACCAAGAGCGAAAAATTGAAAAAATATCTGGAGCTCGTATGCATCGAGAGAGATCGATTCAGTTACTTCCGGTTACTGCGAATCCCAAGGGAAGAAAATCATATAGCGGATCGACTGGCGAAGATTGCATCGGGAAAAGATGAACATCCGCCCCCAGAGAACACCGAGATCAGGACAATAGATACTCCCTCCACGGGCAGCGAAGTCAGAGTAGTGGCTGTTGCAGATCCCGACTGGGCAACCGATATCACAGCATACCTCCGGACAGGCACATTACCTCCCGACCCGGGCCAGGCCCGCAAGATAAAGAATAGATCGTCCAGATTCATACTGATTGACGGATCGCTGTACAGAAAGGGTTTCTCTGAACCATTGCTCAAGTGTGTAACAAAGGAGGAAGGGCAATACATACTGGCCGAGATCCATGAAGGAATCTGCGGGGCTCACACGGGGTCTAAAACGCTAGCCGCTCGCACCACCCGTGCAGGGTACTACTGGCCGTGTCTGTTCCAGGAAGCAAAAGAATTCGTTAAAAGATGCCCGAAGTGCCAAGAGTACAGCCCAGTATTACACTCCCCATCGGAGGAACTCACTTCGATAACATCCCCCTGCCCCTTTGATCAATGGGGACTAGACCTTATAGGACCATTCCCGGTAGGGAGGGGTGGGACTAAATTCATAATAGTGGCAGTGGATTATTTTACGAAGTGGGTAGAGGCCGAAGCCCTTGTCAGTATAACTTCTCAAGCCATCACAAAGTTCTTGTGGAAGTCAATTGTTTGCCGATTCGGGATACCTCAGAGCTTCATATCAGACAACGGAAAGCAGTTCGATTGCAGTCATTACCGAGAATGGTGCTCCGAGTTGAAAATCAAGGTGAAGTACTCTTCTCCCGGCCACCCGCAGGCTAACGGACAAGCCGAGGCAACCAACAAAACCATCCTCAATGCGCTAAAGAAAAGACTCGGAATGCACAAAGGGGCTTGGGCCGATGAACTTCCAGGGGTCCTGTGGGCATATCGCACAACGGTCCGAACCCCCACGGGTGAAACACCGTTTGCCCTGACCTATGGCTGCGAGGCGGTAATTCCAGTCGAGGTCGGGATGCCCACCCTACGAATCCAGCACTATGACACTGCTTCCAATGATGCCAAGATGATGGAACGCTTAGACTCCTTAGAAGAACACAGGGAAGAAGCCGGCATCCGACTTGCCAACAACAAACGCAAAGCAGAACAATACTTCAACAAAAGAGTAAAGCCGCGCCGCTTCAAAGTCGGGGACTTAGTGCTAAGACAAACGGGCGTCACGACTCCAGCACAAGGAAAACTGGGACCGAAATGGGAAGGGCCTTACGTGGTGACGGCAACGAACAGACCTGGGTCTTACCGACTCAAAGACAGCTCCGGAGCCGACCTACCCCACCCCTGGAACAGTGAGAAGCTTAAGAGGTACTATGCGTAACAATTACTGATGTAATTTACTTCCGCTGATGTAATTTGCTCCTTGAAACTATAAAAAGACCGATGTTATTCATACCCAATGCACTGTAAAATTCTCGACAAACGCCTTCGGAGTCCCGCGGGGTCGGTCAATCCACCCACGCGATGTATCCGCCTCGGAATCCCGCGGGGTCGGTCAATCCACCCACGCGACGCATCCGCCTCGGAGTCCCGCGGGGTCGGTCAATCCACCCACGCGACGCATCCGCCTCGGAGTCCCGCGGGGTCGGTCAATCCACCCACGCGACGCATCCGCCTCGGAGTCCCGCGGGGTCGGTCAATCCACCCACGCGACGCATCTGCCTCGGAGCCCCGCGAGGTCGGTCAATCCACGCGAAGCAATTTGCAACTCCTGAACCCCGATCTTAAGCACATCGACCAAGTACGCTTGAGAAAAATTTTTCTTAAGTTTACACTTAACCAAAAAATTTCGCTGGGTAAAGACAGAATGAAATTATGGACAAAGCACCAGAGGAAGATCAAGCTCGATTCATATATATATTGTCGGTCATACAAACTCGCTCGAATCAAGGTCAAGCCTCATTACAAAAAAAAAAAAAAAAAAAAAAGAAGAAGAAGAAGAAAGCAACACAACAAAAACTTGTACATCAACCAGGTCAAGCCTCAGGAGGGGGCGGAGGAGGATTCAGGTCGTCAAAGGGAGGGTAGCCGCGCTTCCCGATCTTCTTGACGAATCTCTTCGCAGCCCGGTCTGGACGAAGAGACTTCACGTTTATCCTCCGTGGATCGAGCTGGGGATCCACCAAGAGCTGGGATCCTAGTCGCCGAAGGCCCTCGGCATAACCGTGCCCCCAGGCGGAATTACGAATCGCCACCACTCGGGATATCTGCTGCTCGTGATCAGCAATCCTCGAGTGAGCCTCTTCTAGAGCACTCCGAGCCCCCACGAGCTCGGACTCCCGAGCAGCCCGGATCTCCTCAGACCGCGCCAACTCCGCTTGCAGGATCTCCCGGGCGCGCCTCGAACCGACCAGTTCCTCCTCCCGAGCAATCCGAGCCTGCTCGGACATGGCTAACTCCTCTTCCCTCAGTGATAGAATCTGGGAAGAAGCAGCCAGCTCTGCTGTCCGAGCGGTTAGCTCGGACTGAAGAAGGATCTTGTCTTGCTCGGTGGCCAATCTTGTGTCCACGAGGCGGGCATTCCTCCGATGGGCCACCGCCAGCGATTCCCGGGCTGCCTCCAATTCGGCTCGAAGAGAAGAGTTGGCTCTCTCCAGCCTGCTCTTTTCCGCCCCTAGCTCCTCAACCGATTTTATCAGCCCCCTGCAGGTTTCCTGCGACTGCTCGAACTGGTCCCGTGCCTGCTGCAGCTTGTAAAGCCCGAACTTGCAGACGGTTCCGAGCTCGCTGTTGAATTCGGCGAGCTCGGCCAACTCGGATCCCACTGACCGGGATATCTCCATGGCGACCTAAAACACCGAACAAACAAAAAAGAGAAAGAAAAACTTAGCAACTTGAAAAGAGAAGACCGTCCAAAATTCAACAAAGTCTACCGAACAAACCTGAGTCAGTAGAGGCTCCAGCATCGAGGCCACTCGGGCGGAAGCATCTGCCTTTGCTTGATCGAATCGGGAAGGCCGCTCTGAACCGGCTTCACCGGCCTGACGAGCCCCTTCCTCTGAATCCGACCCGAAGAGCTGACCAAGCACAGCGACCCCGCTTCGAAGCCGAAAAGGAGATGGGGGTCGGGGAGGAGCTTCCGAGCCCGGAGATGGGCATGCGTCCTCGAAGTGAACCCCCGAGGTCGACCCCCTCTCGAAAGTCGGGGGCGGACGCTCAGGAGACTCATCGGACTCAGCGGCCGGTCGACCGCTCTCGTCTGCGGCCTCCATATGGCTCCCTTCCGTGGGAAGGTCGGACCCCCTCGACCTCTCGGGGGTGGCCTCGTCCCGATTTTCCTGGTCCGGAGCCCCTTGCTGCTCGGCTCCCTCGCAAGCACCCTCGGAATTGGCCTCCTCGCCATGTACCTCATCTTCCCCCTCGGAGGCGTCTGAGTGGCGCTCGGAAGACGAAGGGGGAGGGGTGGGCAACTGACTCGCCCTGACAGCTTGCTCCTCCGACTCCTGTCGGAAGACCTGCGCGAATGGCATCTCCCCCGGAGTCAAATCGGCGGCATGTTCCAGAGCCTCCTGGAAGGCGCGCTCTATCTCCTCTCCGTCTGAGGAGTCGACCCCGGCCCGGTCGGACGCCTCGATCTGGGCTTCCATGACCGTCCTCCCGGCCTCAGCCCTCATTCCCTTGGTCTCCAAGAACCGGAGCTCGTCCGAGGACGACGACGAGGAAGTCGGCTCGGGACGTCGTGCGGGAGGGTCCGTGGGGGGAACACCTCCGTCCGGACCCTCGGCCTGTGGGCCCTTCCCCTTCCTCTGCTTTTTGGGTCGGGCACCACGGCTCGAAGTGGCCTCGCCGGCCCGACTCTTGGTGCGCCTCTCTTGTTCTACCTCCCGATCAGAGGCTCGCTTGCGAGAGGTGGTAGGAGGCTCTTCCGGGACAGTGAAGAAGTTTTGACCCTCGGCGTAGGACCGGTCTGGTCGGGTCAAGAACTCCTCGATGTTCTCCTCGGTGAGGAGATTATCGGACCATAGCCGATCGGGATCCTCTGCCCCCCAGGAAAGGACCGCCTTCACCCTCTCAGCCTCCTGGGCCGAGAGGGTAACCTCCATATGTGTCTGAGAGGGGAGGAAGCCCCAGTCTTTCTGAACGGGAAAATCACTCCCCTCTCCCTCCGGGAACTCCCACTCCCTGCCCGAGACGAAGAAGAATCTCTTGTGGTAGTCCCGGGCACTCGAATGCCTCTCCTCCATTCTGATCAGCCTACACCTCGGCTTTATCTGGAAGCCGGCAACATTCCCGTCCCGACGGAGGAGCCGGTACAGTGAAAAGAACTCTCGAGCGGTCAGGTCGGGGTAGGGATCGTTTTTCCCGGACAGAACGATCCTAAACGCCACGCAGGTGGCCAGCAGGATACGCCACCCGTTCGGCATGAGTTGGGCAGGGGCCAAACCCAAGAAGTGTAGGACTTCCCGAACGGGCCGAATGAAGGGAAGGCGTAGTCCCTTCGAAAGCATGAGGGAGAAGAGCACGACCTTCTGAGCCCTCCCATCGCGCTCGCAGGCCCTAACTCCATCCCCCGGGGCCTCCAAGGTGTGCCGCCAGGAAACGCGGTGCTTCTTCCTAAGCGTGTCCACATCAGCGGATTGCATTGTGGACATCTAGCTGTTGCCGGCGAAGAAAGGGCATGGGTCAGAAGAGGCCATGGGGGCAAAAGCAAGGGATGGCAAGAAAGCAACAGAGAAGGAACGGGGAAGACGGCGAAGAGCAAAGGCAAGGAAGAAGGACAGCGGAATGACAAGAAAGCAAATAACAAAGCAAGGACAGTGACAAGACCGCTGGGTAATTTATACCCAGAAGCAAAAATTTAATGCGACCGGGAAACGAGGCTACGCCGAAACCATCACCTCAGACGTGGCTCTTGGGAACAGAAAGCACGCCCTGAACTGACCAATCAAAGGTGAGAAGCGTGCGCCGAAATGACAAGTCAGTTAATGATGGTCACGCGCGTGCGCCTCACCATTTAATAACGGATCACTGACAGTTCAGGAATCGGAACGACGGCACAATTAAATTTCAAACTGCATTAAATGCCTGACACGGAATATGACGGGTCACGATTCGGCATTAATTGACCAGAATTCAAATCGTCCCTCTGAAGTCCGGTTGGTAAATGAAACGACATGTCAGCAGGGATCACCCGAATACGCCCAACCTCGTGTTCCCGCTCGGAAGGGGAAATAAAGGAACACTGCCCAGTATCGAAGGACAGTACAATCAAAGGAAAGGAAGACCCCAGCTCTAAAACGTTCGGAATTTCCATCGAAGTGCCTTCGGTGAAAACTCGCGGGATACTGAAAGGGGGTCCAACCTGCCCGGGCCCGAGCCCACAAGGTTATCAGGCCCAAGGCCCGTTATCCGCACCCATCTCGACACAACGTCCGAATTCAACTGGGGAGACCGAAACCGGGGACGAGCCAAGTCCCTGGTTACCCCGATCTGAGCGGGAGATGGTTAAATCGGCCTCAAGAACACGCTAAGGACAGAACGGCGGCCCACGTACCGATATATCTCCTGGACCCATCGCCTATCAAGACACTCCCTCATTTATGAACGACAGACAGCCGCCGGTCTACAGACCCCCCCCTTTTTAATGTGGAGACGCTACAAACGTACACCATTAATTGCTAAATTGACAAAAGATGCAGCTGCATTTAATGCCCATGTCCAAAAGGGTCTAATTGAGCATTAATTGGAGGGATACTCAATTAATGCGATGAGACCGACCGAATCAGACCAGGTTTCTTTATCGAGGATGACGGACGGGTGATGTCCCGATTTCCGGCACTCTCATCACCCAGACCCCCCAGGGGGACACCTATAAATAGCACCTAACCAATGACGGAAAGACGGTACGCTCACGGATTCTCTTACTCCCTCTATCATATATTTCTCCCCTATGCTAACTTGATCGTCGGAGCGGTCCCCGACCCCGACCCCGATTGTCCTTGTTTTTGCAGGTTACCATCACCCGGGATCCGGTAGACAAGATAGCAGGATACGTCCTTAACACATACATCACCATATCACATATTATATGTATTTTTTTTTTAATTTTATTTTATAAAATATTTATAATATGAATAATGAGTAAAATAAATTAATTATTTAAGAAAAATAAATCTAAGAAAATTTGAAAAAAATTAAAAAAAAAAATATGATGTATAGTGTGATGATGTATGTATAAAAGTCCTCATTTTAAAATACTTCATTTTATAATTAAATTAAATCATAATTAAGATATAAGAGCACTTTTAATTGATCATCTATTTTATCTTTTTAAAATATATTATTAAAATTCACTTTTTCTATATTATCTAATAACTTTACAATATACCATATATCATCTTATATATTTTTCTTTTATATCATTTAAATATAATACTTTTTAATTTTTTGTATTCATTTAAATATTGTGCCGATCAGCGTCTCTTCTTTTCCGTTCGAAAACTTTTAACCCTAGCTCCATTTCATCTTCAACTCTATCCCAGAGGACACCAAAGCCAGCGAATAAATGACGAGTTCAAAGCCAACAATGACAACGACTGCAACGCGTTCGAAGCCAACGCCATCTCTCTCGCCACATCCAACAACGAGATGACTGCGACCGCTTCTTTCCTTCCTTCACAGTCCCATACGACAAGTGGCGAATGCGTGGAAGAGAACTGGCCAAGCTCCAATCATTCGACAATCTTGCATGGGAATGACGATCTCCACAGAGGAAATAAAAACAATAAAATATATTTTAAGTGATGGACAGGATCCATTACGGTCCCGTTTGTATTCGAAGATGAGTTTAACTCATCTCAATTTATCTTCATTTTATCATTATATTTTTATAATTTTTTATATAAAATACAAATTCCTATACACCTTTTTCAAATCTCAATACACATTTTTTAAATTCCAACACACATTTTTCAAATCTCAAAATAATAATAATATTAAAAAATAAACTAAACTCATCTCATCTCCGAATCCAAACATGACCTACATGTAGCAGAATTACTGTAATAAAATATATTTTATTTATATTTTTCATGATCCAATAGAGCCCGGTTTTGAGAGATTTTTTTTTTTTTGTATTTGAAAAGAATATGTATTTAGAGTCTCCATTAGAAGTCCTTTGAATGGACATCACAAATAAAAACTTCATAAATAATTAAGATTGAGTAATGACAATGTCAAAGTTAAAGTGTCCTACTTTCAACTCTAATTCAATTCTAATTTTGATTTCAGCAGAGTTAGTGTAGACTTTTATTTCTAAGCCCATTTAAAATTCTAGTTTGATAATCTCGAACTCTCAATAATCGGATTTAGAGTTTTAGATTTCAATTTTTTAAAATAATATTTTTTTAATATCAATTTTATTAAAATATACCAAAAATTAAAAAAGTAAATTATTGTACAAAATTATTGTTTTTATATATTAGTATTACATGTTATTATAGGTTGGTGTTTATACATTAGTTGTTAATAGTGCGTTGTTTACATATATTAAATTATTATTAGTGAATTCAGTTGATTTATATCATGGTATAAGTATATATATATATTTTTATAATAATTTATCCATACCAATATATTATTGAATTTAATTAACCACATAAGTTATAGTTATATAAAATATAATGATTAATATATAAAAATATATATAAAATCTCAAAGTTGAAAGCGAACAATTGGGGTTGGAGTTGATGTATTGCTACCTCTAACCAACTCTGTGGATTAAAATAATTTTGACATCAAAATCGAAGCAGAGGCAAAGTCAAAGTTGGATTTTTGAATTTTACTCAATCTTATAAATAAGTTAATAACTATATTGAGAATATGTTTGATTGATGAACCAAATTCAATTCATCTCAAACTAATTATTAACAATATCTATTATTTTTTTAACTTCACAAATAAAAATTAAACTCGTATCAACATATTTCATATATTTTAGTTTAAAAAGTTACTCATTTCAACATCAAAAATTAAACTCATCTTAATTATATTTATTACTTTACCATAAAGTTGATGATTTAGCTTCATTATTTTTTTGGAGCAGTTTTTGATTTAGCTTGATATAAATCTAACCATTGAGATTATTTTTTAGCAATGGAAGACATCTTTATACGTATAAATTTATGTTTGAAGATAGAATACTTTTATAAAATAATAGTTTTATTATATGCACACGCTGGAAATCCTCATCTAACAAAGGGAACCAAGTACAGACAAGCTTGCACACTAGGGACCAATCAGAGTGTATCACACGGATCGACGTCTTCTGCCCGTTGGAGACTTGAAGTTCACGTTCCCCCCCTAAACCGCTCATATAAAACATCGTGCTTGTTCGCATCCATCACAAAACCCAGAGCCCATCTAATCTTATTGTTTATGTGCTACTGATAGATACGAAGTGCGAACCCTAGTTCTCCTTGTCGTCCTCCACCTCCTTTCGTGAATCGTGATCTAGATATTTCTTTCTGGTTTTTGTGTTCAAGTTTATTTCTACTGGAATCTTAATTTATCGGCTTTAAATAGAGCCTTTCGTTTTTAAAATACGCAAAACTATTTTTGTTCCGTTCCTCCCATCTGAAGAGTTATGGCTCGTACGAAGCAGACTGCTCGCAAATCCACCGGTGGAAAGGCTCCGAGGAAGCAGCTCGCCACAAAGGTTTGTTTCTCCGAACCGACAATATTTGAAACTGAACGAAATTTTGTTTCCGGAAAGCTATATTTTTCCATTATTTTGGAGTCCATTTCTAAACTTCTCTTCGGTTGATTATGTCAAGGCTGCAAGGAAATCGGCTCCCACTACCGGTGGCGTCAAGAAACCTCACCGTTATCGCCCCGGAACTGTTGCCCTTCGGTAATTAGTTATATGAACCCGTAGTTTTATTTTATTTTCTTAAATTTATGATTTGATGTTATTTATTATATTTACGAACCTTGATATATCATTATCATATATATTGAAAAACAGTGAAATTCGTAAGTACCAGAAGAGTACCGAGCTTTTAATCCGAAAACTGCCCTTTCAACGCCTCGTTCGTGAAATTGCTCAAGACTTCAAGGTTCGTAACATGATTGGCTCCCAAGAAACTTCTGGGATGTCACTTTTATTTTCTTCTGATCTCTTGAAGGAAATTGAGAAATCGGTTTTTGTGAATTTGTATTCCACAGACGGACTTGAGGTTCCAGAGTCATGCGGTTCTGGCGCTTCAAGAGGCTGCAGAGGCTTACCTGGTGGGTCTCTTCGAGGACACCAACCTGTGCGCCATCCATGCTAAGAGGGTGACCATCATGCCTAAGGATATCCAGCTCGCAAGGAGGATCCGTGGCGAGCGTGCTTAATTGGATTTGGAGCTCGATGTTTTCGTATTAGATTTTCCATTTTATTTGGCGGTGTTTACTTCTTTTGATATTATACAGTAGTCACAGATTATTGGCCATTGCCTTAGACCACAATAGTACAGTACTATATGAATTTGGTTTCTTGAACTTTTCTTTGCGGTGCCTCCCTTTGTGGTTCGTGTGAAGTCTTTTCATCACTTGCCCGATCTTTCTTTGCGGTCACAGATTAAGGCATGGCTTGCGGTTGATAGCTTTGCGTTTTTGTGTTTACTCAGCGATCAATAAGTCGTTATTTCTTGTTATGGGGTTATACTTTTACCTAGATACCTCTATGAACATTGCTTTCACGCCAAGTCCCATTATAATCCAATGTCGATGCTTGCCGGCGCAACTTGGTTTGGGTATTTGTCCTCTTTTCAGTTGGCGTGTTTTGGCTGTGATGCGTTTTGATTTGTTTGTTGTGAAGTTTAATCGCGAAGGAGAAGGAATTCGGTAAAGAGAGCTGCTACGGAGAAGCCTATTATATCGCACGAAATGCATGAAAAGTGCCAAGTGGATAAGAAATAAATATAATGTGAAATGATAAAAAAAATTCATATTTAAGGGTATACAAACGGTATTATATTACTGTTTATAGCACTGTTTATATGAATGTACACTGCACTCATTAGTGCGGCTCATTTTTCAAAAAGAATATATTAAAACTGAAAGCCTCTTTTCGCTTTTCTCCTTCCTCTGTTCCTCTCGCCCCTTCTCGCTTTTCTCCTTCCTTTTTCCTCTTGCCCAACTTTTTTTCTCCTCACAGCAACAATTCGTCCATCCTCCCAGCCGCACAACAACGCCCAACTTTTTTCTCTTCTCCTGAGTAAAATATTTGCGTGGCTATGTTTAGATATATTTAGATTAGAGATAAATGAATTTAGTTTATTTTTAAATATTATTATTATTTTAAAATTTTTAAAAAATATATTAAGATTTGAAAAATATGTATTAAAATTTATATTTTATATAGAAAATTAAAAAATATATAATGATGAAATGAAAATGAATTAAGATGAATTGGATACACTTTTACAATCCAAACCGGGCATAGTGATCTGTAAAATACAGGTACAACGAACTCCACTAAGCCTGAGCATCTAGGCACTCTTCCAAGTTCCAACCATACAATTTCTTCAACAAAATTAAAACAAGCTAAATTAGCTTTAGCTTTGCTAAAGTGTGAGCAGCTTTGTTCCCAGATCTGGGGTATGTACTGAATCCTCCACCAACGTAAGAGCATCACCTTTAAAAATAGCCTGATAAAGTCCCAATTTAGCACAACTCAATACCTCTCTCAAGAGCTAATACTTGAGCTTGCATTGGATTGTTGACATAACCCTTTGACCAACCAGCAGCAGCAATTAAGGCCCCGTTTGTATTCGGAGGTGAGTTCAGCTCATCTCAACTCATCTCAATTCATCTTCATTTCATTATTATATTTTTATAATTTTTTATATAAAACACAAATTCCTATACACCTTTTTCAATTTCCAATACACCTTTTTCAATTCCCAATACACCTTTTTCAATTTCCAATACCTCCCCCCATTGTTCTTCTTTCCTCATTGTAGGCCGCATCCCAGTTCAGTTTGAACCAATGCTCTATTTATTGGTTTAAGCCATCTGTTAATATTGCCTCCCCTTGATGCTTCACTAACCGCCTTATTGGTCTCCTATCACTTTGAAAATTCTCGATTTCCAGTTTAATCATTAGCCATACCTTCTTTGGATTGTCCACCATACCTTCAAAGATCACTCTATTTCTTCTAAGCTAGATTTGCCGAAAGACACAAGCTGCCTCTTCTTTGGAATGTTAATTATAATCTTATTTCATTTTTATCCTACTTAAGCAAATTGGATTGGTTTATCTATATATGCAAATACAAAATCACATATGTTTTGGAGATTGTGTTTGCCATTCAAGAAAAAATTATGCATCTTTGAGTCAAAATGATAATAAAATATCTTGTTTATCATTTTTAATTTCTTTAATATATTTTACAATTAGTATCCACGACAAAGATGTTGAAAGTAAAGTGGGAGGAATGAAAAATAAAACTAATAAAATACATATATTAGAGAGAGAATGAATAATGCATCTGCAAATATGTATTGGTCCTATAACTGTTAATAGCTATTGAAATATCTACATACACATAATCCAATATAGTCAATTTAATGATTTAGTTATGCAAATATGTGTACATGTAGATAAACTAAGCATTGATATTGGTTTATCATAGCCATTTTCAAAAGAGTGGCACTAGAGCCACTTCTGGGGGATCTTATTCGGGATCTCGCCCAGGCAAAACTTTTTTTATTTTTTTCTTTCATTTTTTAAGGTAGTTTTCATATTTTATTTTTTAAAAATAAATTCACAATATTATTAAAAAACACTTAATCATAAGTAAAAAAAAAGAAATCTTTTTTTAACGAGGTGATTTTTGTTTGTAACTTTAACATTTCTCTTTTCAAAATGTTGCTAAAAGTACATTTTTAGCATAAAGTCAAAACCATCGAAGTCATAATTTCATTGGATTAGTCAAAATAATAATATAATATAAATTTCTAATAATAACTTTTTAAAATTTTTTCATATTTTGCAATCACACTAGTTATTGTTAATTAATCATTTAATTTTACTTAAATTATTACTTTCTAACTAATTTTAAACTGTAATTCATGTGGACAAAATCAAGAGAAAGCCAAATTTATTTGCTGCCTTGAATTCATGTTGGCACCTGGATGAGAAATACATTATAGGACCAGAAATGTGATGTTAAAAATAATTAGTACCCCCTCCCCATTTCTATAAAGTTAATTGGGATGCTGCTGTTGATAGGATTAATTGTAGGGAGGGAATCTGGATAATAGTGAGGGGCTTGGATGATAAAGTAGTGGCTGCCTTGAGGTCACAATTGTCGATGTTTCCAGACCCGTACTTGGCCGAGGCTTGTGCTGCCCTCAAAGCAGTTATACTTCAACAGCTTGGAGTCTCCTGCATAATGTTGGAGGGGGATGCTCAGAAAGTGATGAATGACATTAATGGCCATAACGATCAATGCTTGTGCAAGATATTAGAAATATGCTGCCTTCCTTCCAGAGGTGGTCTATTTCTTTTATTCCCAAAGTTTCTAATTATATCTCATACTCTTGCAAAAGATGCACTGAAACTCTCTAAGGAGAGCATAGTTTTGGAGGGAGTCCCTCTTTGTATCTGTCACTTGTTGTAAACTGATGAATGAATATGAAAATTTTCTTCTAAAAAAAATAAATAGTAGAATATAATAATGTCATTTTTGGAATAAACTATCACTCCAGCTGGTCTGATATTTTAAAATAAAATATTATTTTTAAGATGAACAGTTCAGCTCTAAATATAAAGATAGACTTGGATACATTTAGCTCAAATTTAGAGTGTCTACTATTTGACTAATCTAATATACATAATTTTATTTATATTCTTTTAAAATTTGAAGATGCACTGCTATTTTGGCTATGTTAATGCTAATGAAAAATGATTGAGATAAACCACACTCAGCACATCCTATCTCACGTGTTACTGTTCACATGAACAGTAACACGTGAGATAGGATGTGCTGAGTGTGGTTTATCCCTAGCATCCCTCAATGCTAATACTCTACTAAATGTTGCACAGCACAGTTACACTTTTCACTTTTTAATATTTTTTTAATGTTTTAAAAGAAAATTCTAAAGCTGGTGGATGATGATATCTTATTCTATTAGGATAAGAATGTGATATTCAACATTCTTTTTCGATTATATTTCGAATTTGAAAACTTTTAATAATTCTAAGAGTACTGGTATTGGACTCACCAAATGCTAGTCAAGTCCAAATTTTGACTTAATTTTTTCAAAATTAGCTACATTAAACTAGCCAAACCACTTCAACTCAAATTTTGAGTTATAAAAATCAAAGTCAAATTTATGAAATGAATACTTACATTTGTTGAGAACAAAAAGGGGGCGAGGGGACATTTTTCGGTGTTCTCTATGCTTGTGCTTCAGGGGATCATTAAGGGGAAAAAAAAAAAAGAGAGGAGGGAAAGTGAATGGAACAGCTCTATTCTCAAGCATCTTTTGCACACAAGGCCCAAACTATGGCAACTGAATGGAAGCTACATAAATTGGATTGTATTAGGGATTTAATTGTCGCATGTTATAATTAGATACTTGGACTTGTATTAAGGATACAGCCCATTGGTATACCTCCTCTGGTTATGAGAGCACTAAGAAGCCCTGATGCTTCAGAGTTCAGACTCACATTTGTAATTATGGGCTCCAGCCCAAATTCCATGCAATAACAATTTGGGAAGTGAAAGACACGTACGCGTGATCTTGTTCTTTCAAAAAATTCTATTTGTAATTTTGAATGAGAGGTTGCATGTGCAATTTTATTATTATATAAAAATAAAAGAGAAAAAAGTATTATTTTAAAAATGATAATATTATATTTTCTTAAAAAATAAATATAATTATATGTACTTACATGAATTATAAATTATTTTCATTTGAGAACTGCATGCTTAATCCAAACATCAATAGTACGATTTCCAGCATCATCTTTTCCCCTTGATCCAAACACCAATAGCATTTGCGTTTTTCGTAACGTCTCGTTGGGGAGACTCCGGCGTTCGGCCAATTGGTGTTTGACATTCTCGTGGAATTGTTGATCGGCCAGGTTTGGATGGCAAGAATTCTCCAACATTCTCCAACATTCATGATTACTATTTTTTATTTTATTATTATTTTTTACATATTATTTTTTACTATTAATTATTTTTTTATTATTATCTAATATTTTATTATTATTTTTCACCTACTTTTTATTAATATTTACAAATATTTTTAGACACTCTTAACATTCAAATGCAACTTAGTCATAAGTACTGCTCCTCGGAATTTGCTTGCGCATGGTCTCCGACTCTCCAATGTTGCTTCATATATATATATATATATATATATATATGATATGGCTGAAATAAAGGGCAAGACACAATATTCAGTTCAATGGAATGAGAGAGAGAGAGATATATATATATATATCTCTCTCTCTCTCATTCCATTGAACTGAATATTGTGTCTTGCCCTTTATTTTAGCCATATCATAATGCATGGTACTGCCCTATCTGTCTGGCGATACACATTAAAGTCTCTGTTTTTCCCTGATTCTTCCAGATATCTAGTCTGCAGCAACACTTCCGAAAGCTTTCTGATATATATAAAAATATAAAACAGGCTTTTTCCCAATGGCCTTTCGGTCTCATGTCATTTGCCAGCCAAGGAACAAGCTTGTCATTCACTGGGACCATGTCATTTATGCCCCGGCTTGAGTGAGATCTAATTTTTGGTACTATTTTTTCGTGATGTATTCCTTATTATCTTCATCATTATCTTTTTATCGCTACATTTACTGCTCCCCATAACCACCCAATACCGCTTGACAATGAACATGCAAGCTTTTAATTCAAATTTCAAATGTACCATGTCATTTATGTCTTGCCTTGGGTACTACCATTCTCCGTAATGCATGTTATCGTCATTTACTCACATTTATTCCGTCCAAAAGAACATTGTCTAGTTTAAAAGATAAAAATCAAAGATTTCCTAGATTTTTTTTTTCAAATATTTTTTACAATTTGGAGATAAATAAACATGTGGATTCTATTACATTAAATTTAAATATTGTCTGTAACTACTACATTGAGACTTACATGTTGTGTCTACACTACAAGATATAAGGCTATTTGCCAAGAGTACTTTTTGTAGCTAAAAGCATGCTATTAGCGGGAAATGAGTATTTGCCACAAACTTCATCTGTGGGATGCTCGTGGCATATGCTCCGCGGCAAATACTACTTATTGCCACGAGTAGGCATTTCCGTGGCAAGTAACTACTTATTGCCACCACTAGGTTCGTGGTTAAAAGACATATTGGTAGTGGCAAAAAAGTCTAGAAATGTATTACCTTTTGTGGGAAATGCTTATTTTTCACAAAATGTTTTCGTGACTATTAACTATTTGCCACATGAAGGTCTAGAAAGGAATCAATGTTTACTATCAATCGCATAGTTATAGTTTGCACCAATAAGTTTTTTACCACCAAGTCCAATCCTGTGCATTACTTTATTCACAGGAACATATTCCTCCCTAAAAGTATATGTATTCATGGTTAATAATATGTTATTTACCACCACTCCAACTTGAGACAAATGCTTTTTGTCCAGGATTTCGTACATTGGCTACAAAACTTTGGAGTACCATTTGGTATTTGATAATAACAATTTACAATAACAATGGTTTCATCAATTTGACATCCACGTGTATATATATATATATATATATGTGCAAGTAGCTAGTCATTCATCAAGTTATAGAATAAACGTACATAGACATTGTCCATTTAACATCAGCCTAAATCATTACTATTTACCAAAAAGATAATTCTCCAAGCTCCCCCTCTGCATGTACTCATACACAAGTAGTACCTCTTTTGCTCCCAACAATATGCCAGTAGCTTGGTCAGGTTGGGATGGGATAGTCTTTCTAAAAATATTACTTCTAACTGCATAATCAGATTGAAACATAAAAATAAAAAAAGATATTAGTAAGCAATACATTCAAAACTAATGCTGAAAAAGTACTTTTTTGCATCCAACTTAGTGCACCATGACTAAGTGAAGCATAATAATAAAAAAAGATATTAGTAAGCAGTATATTTCAGTATAGCAGTACTGTTTAAACAACTAGTTAGTGCACCATGACTATTTCTTCTTAATTAATGTTGTACAAAATAAGCAGCTAATAAGAAGCTACTTAGTCAATACCTAGCCCATATATAAGAAATCTTTATCTTCTACATGTGCCAAGTAGCTAATACAATAGCATTGTCATACTAGTAAAAGCTTTAAAAGTATCCCATGATAAAACTGCTATTTCACAACCCAAGCAGCGTATTACAATGATTGGAGAGTTTACAAGCAAAAGCAGTACCAAACAAAATCGATACTACCTTAATAGAGCATTTTCTAACCTTCAATATTTCATAAGTAAATAAAGATCGACATTCAGCTTCAAATTGGATGACATTCAGCTTGCCTTACAAGAACACTCCCATGCAGTATTCAGCAAATACGGCAGCAAAATGATTCTCAATATTTGAATATATATTGCCAGCCAAGATACTTGAAAAAATAAAGCAGGTTCATGATCAATGCCAGCCAATATATACGTTTGCATCAAGTCAATCCTTCACAATTGGTGTCTCCTAATTGTGAAGTGTGAACCAAGGTAATTTTTTTTTTCTCCTTGTTTACTTTATCTTAATGTGAAAAAAAAGTAGACTAGTACACCATGCATGAAAAATTTTGAGAAATTTATAACTTTATCTTAAAGTGACACGTTATTACAAAAAGAAAATGTATAAAACATGTATATAATTTAGACTTTATACCCAACATAACTTGTTCTTCTATTTGTTTCTCAAAATAATAAATAAAAAATCTCAAGATCAGATATAATTCCCATAGTACATTCACTTTTAAACGCTGCGGAAAATGTAAAGATTAATAAGATCATAGGAACTTAGCTAGGAAGGGTACGGTGCAAAAGGCAAGAAAAAGTAAGTTGAAAAATCTCTGTACTAAAGATCAATATATGCAAGTAGAACTACCATCTAGGGTTTGAAGGGAGGACTAAGAACACTACATGCTGTGAAGGTGTAGAGTAGAAGAATCAAATATATTACTATAGCAATAAAACCTGCGATTAGTGCTCTGGTGGCGTGGTCGCAGAACATAGGAACTTCTTCACAGATAGGCAGCCAGCCGGCATGGCTGTTCCCTTTCTTGCCCACATGAGCTATTGCCAACTCCACCGAGACACTCAAGGTCAGTAGCACCATTAATACCTAAACATACAGAAAGCAATTTATTTCTATTTATCATGATAAACCATGAAGAACATGTAACAATGCCAAGATAAGAGCCACTTATGCCATTCTAGGAAAAGCAGGGGGCAGATAATATATATATATATATTTTTTATAGGTAATCAAAAGAGATCCAGGATGTAAAAAATAAATAGTAATCTACATATTCCACTTTCTCTCATGCAATCAAAGCCCCATTACTTCCCATGACACACAGAATATGACAAAGACATGGTAAAAGAGTACCTTATTGTAGGTACTATGCTCTCGGGACGTAACAAAACATGGAAACGAGATCCAGAAACTTCTCATGGATTTCATATAGTTTCTTAAGTTCTTCATCTGTCCATTATTTTTTTATGTTGTCATGATTCTTTATTTCCCTGTTTTTTCCACCAAAAAATTTGGATGAGTTAAAAAAAGAAGGATATATTTTAACTAAGCAGCAAAACAAAGGTCATAAAAGATCAAATACAAAACTTCATTTCTTACTTTATCAAATCATCTTGTGCTCTGTAAATTTCATCAAGAACCTATGCATTTCACTATCTCAACGTGCAGGTATATGAACTATAACAATGTTATCACAAATAGTTAGTAGTACTGGCAGGGAAAACTAAATTACCAATTCTACTTGATAAAGTAGCACTAGGCAGAATTCTTGCACATTATTCAAGAACAAGGGGATGACCAGCAAGAGTATTCACAAATGACTAATGTAAAAAATACAATCTTAGAGCTATATAGAATCGGATTTCAATTTTTTTTCTTTTCTTGGACAAAAATTGTTGAACCCTTGAATCTACATATAAGTATTGTAAACAAAATGTTGAAAGGAACCATAAAACCTGGTCTCTTCTAGGCTAAACCTGCAAAAAAACACAGATAAAATGTGTTACTCTGCTTTTATATCAGTAGGCAACACAGAACAAAACTTACCAACATAAAAAGCCCCACATTTCCCAAAACCATACTGACTATAGAGATAGTATACATAAGGACCCTGCAACCAATTCCCGGCTATTGCCATACAAAAAAAAATCATTAGGCAAATGATTACAACTATCACTGCTAACCTCAATATAGACAGCTTTTGTCATTTCCAACATCAATTGGAATAAATACTCAGAAAGTAAGTTTCGAAAGAAACTACAGTACAAAACCAAAGCTACAAAACAGAGAAACCTTGAGCAAGAAATCAAAGCTACAAAATAGAGCAAACTCGAGCAACTTGGAAATTCTTCCCCCTTCTCAATCCATCGTCAATATTGAATATTCAAAGCTACAAAACCAAATCATTAAAATCTCAAACCCTAACCAAATCAAAGCTGCAAAACCAGTCCTAGAAGGCTAGAAGAGCAACTTACAAAATCAATAAATAGAAAGCCTAACCTTTTGAGTGTGTGGACGAGTCAGCGAAGACGAAGAAGTTAGGAGCTTGGGAGAACCAAGAATGCCTTTGAGTGGGAACTGAGAAAACGAAGAAGGGAGCTTCGGAGAAGAGAGGTATGTCGGCGAAGATGAAGAAGGGAGAAGAGAGGGTTGTCGGCGAAAAAGAAGAAATGAGCCTCGGAGAAGAGAGGTATGTCGGCGAAGACGAAGAAGGGAGAAGAGAGGGTTGTCGGCGTGAGAGAGAGAGAGAGAGAGAGAGAGAGAGAGACAAAGAGAGAGAGAGACAAAGAGAGAGAGAGAGATATGGGAACAAGATTTTATTTGCGGGCATTGTATCGTGGCAAAAAGCTTATTTTTCCCACAAACACTTTTTGTGTCATCAGCTTATTATTTGCCACGATTGTATATGGTGGAAAAAGAACTCGTGGCAAAAACCCATATTTCTTGTAGTGCTATCTCTCTCTAAATTATAGAAAAATTCTACATAAAAAGAAGGGAACTGTTACAAATACAAAACAAAAAATTATACAAAAGTAAACTTATAAACTGACTTAATTTCATGTGATACATTAGATCTACTCTATTAAAAATTATTCTTTTTACAATCTCACATCTATAATACTCTTAGGTTTTAGAAAGGGAATGAACCAGAGAGCAAAAACACACGAAGAAATTGAGAATATCGAGTATTCCTTTGATTGAATTAATGATTTGCACGGTACACTTATGGCCTAAATATACACGTTGGGCATAACAAACTAATTGCCTCAATTCCAAAAATGGTAATTAACGAAAAATAATAAAAGAATATGTTGGGAATAAAAGATATATGGAATATACAATTAATTATGTACAGACTTGTGACTTGATGCAAACGACTTGTAGCTGCTATGGTAAATAAACGGCCTGTAGTTTGGATATCTTCATTGTATAATAGCCCCCCTCAAGATAGAGAATAGAGATTAATTATTCACATTTTGGACAAGTGTTGCCGAAGTAAATAAAATGGTAAAGCCTTAGTAAAAATGTTAGCTAGCTGGTTGTTTAATGCAATATGTGCAGTTATAATGCTTCCTCTTGAATCTAGTCCTTGATTAAATGACAATCTAACTCGATGTGCTTGATTCTTTCGTGAAAAACTATATTGACAGCGATGTGAAGAGCTACTTGATTGTCATAGTGAAGTAATGTAGGCTATGGGTGAGGGACTCGAAGGTCATTGAGCATATGTTTGAGCGAAGTAATTTTAGAACATGTAGAGGCCATAGAGCATACTTAGTTTTAGCGAAGGAACGAGAAATCACAGATTGTTTCTTTGACTTCCAAGCAACAAGAGAAGACCCAAGAAGTACACAATAACCCGTGACACTCCTACAAGTGTCAGGGCATGAGTCCCAATCAGAATCACAATATGCTTTGAGTTGAAGTGAAGAAGAAGAGAGAAGTAAGATGCCATGACCAGGAGCAGCTTTAATGTACCAAAGAATCTTATCTGTTGTGGCCAAATGTGAAGTGGTTGGATGATCCATAAATTGACTTAAAAGCCGGACAGTGTAACAAATGTCAAGCCTCGTAATCGTTAGATACAACAAGCGGCCAATGAGGCGTCTATAGGTGCTTAGGTCAGGTAGGAGAACACCAAAAACTTTGCTGAGTTTGAAATTCTGCTCAAGTGAAAGCTTAAGGGGTTTGCTGCAAGTTTACCCGAGTCAACCAAAATGTTTAAGGCATACTTCCTCTAGCACAAATGAATTTCTTTTAAAGAGCGTGTAACTTCCAAGCCAAGTAAATAGCGCAAACAACCAAGATCCTTGATCTTAAATTGAGTGTTAAGAAAGTATTTAAGTGAAGCAATGAAAGATGAACAATTTCCAACAACAATGATAACGACGGGGCATATTGAGTAAATCGGGGACCAAGATAATGGCAAGAATATTGTCGTTGTCTAAGCGAAATGGGTTGCTAGAGTCTAAAAAATTTAGGTAACGGGCTAGGGTTTTGGCATTGTAAGTGCTTGATGGTTTTTTGGAATGAACAAAGGAAGAAAAACTGTCGAAACTGTTGAGCGAGTCCTCCATGGATAGAGCTCTTGAGGCTCTAGATACCATATTAGGTTTTAGAAGGGAAATGAACGAGAGAGCAAAAACACACGAAGAAATAGAGAATAATGGGTATTCCTCTGATTAAATTGATGATTTGCACTATACACTTATGGCCTAAATATACACATTAGACATAACAAACTAACTGTCTCCATACTAGAAATGATAATTAACAAAAAATAATAAAAGAATAAGCTCGGAATAAAAGATACATGGAATATACAATTAACTATGTCTAGACTTGTGACTTGATGCAAATGACCTGTAGCTGGTGTGGTAAATAAACGACCTATAACTTGGATATCTTCATTGTGTAATAAGTACTATCTCAATTAGCCACATCAATTTATGAATTTATTTTTGTATTAATTTTTTTACAGCTAAAGTATTAATCTATTATATATAAGGAGTCATATTCATTCTATTAAATTATTTAATAATTCTTTTTTACTATCGTCTTTTTTGAAAATCAGAATCGTGCAAAAAAGATACAAGTAAAGTAATTTAGGAGGATTATGTGATTAGTTGATATAAAAAATTTATTGTAAAAAATTTATCATTTTTGCATTCTATTTAAATATATATTTATACATCATTATAATCATGATGACGGAGCTAGAAATCCAAATATACAATTAATTAAGAGAAAGTAGTACTTCAAAGAAATATGAGTTCTTTTAACATGAGTTCATGATGATTAGTGACTTTGAGGTGGCCACATAAAATGACAAAAGGTTATCAACTCGTGACAAAAGGGAGTCGTTGATTAGTCACTTAGTGATCATGAGGATCGTACATACGTAGGATCAATAGGGAAGATGATAGCCATTGACCACTGCAACTGCATGCTAGCGAGCAAACCCATCCATGTATATATGTGTACAAGATAAGCCCGTGAACCCAATTTCTAACTAGGGTTCCATAGTTAACCCGTGACATACAGATCACTGCTGCCATCTTTTCGGCGGATCAAACTATTTGCCACCCTTTTCAAGACAAATTAAGTTATAATTTTTGTTTTTTTGGTAAATGCGAAACATATATATATATATATATATATATGTAAGTCAGTACTATGCCGCCATTTATATAGATTTTACTAATCACATGGATATAATATCATATGTATATATGATAAATCACCTCTCTCTCTCTCTCTTCCTAATTAATTTATAGATAGCACTTTTGTGATCATCTACTATTTAATACGAGATTTTGTACAGATGTGAATGCATCCGTTTATTCTCATGAATGGCATAAATTCCTTTGTTTCTATGCTTGCTTCAACTTAAAAAAAAAAAAAGATTATTAATGCAATTTTTTCGCATTCTGTGGGGCAGACAATATTGATTTTAAGTTCGAAGTAAAGTATATACCCTCTGTTATTCTTTTATATTCTTTTTCTTTCTCAATTTCGCGCTCTTAATTTATAAAAAAGATAAAAAGAGATTAAATGGAATTAGGAAATTGTCTTTGATTTACTACGACGTCGCATTCTTCTTTTTGGTCACGTAAGGAAGATTTTGGACCACATGCACTTGTAAACATAAGTTTTTGCTGACAAAATATCATTTCGATCGATCATCTTTGACGTTTGAACCACGCCCTTCTTTGCACGGAGCGATATCTTATAGTCCCATGTGAGGGATCGATATTCAGAGCCACAGCTTGTAGATTGAGACTTTGTTTCTGTCATGCTGATCACATATATATTATATATATATATATATGAAATAATAATATTATATATAATTATAAAATGTATAACTCTTGCACGTACACTTGGTTTAATAAAAATAAGATTTATTATAAAAAAATGTACCAAAATCGTAAAATTGTACAAATCATTTTCCTATATAAAACATGTAAAACAGTATTATCATTATGAAACCTACCTTTTAACTATTTTTGATCATGCACTTGCTTGTTATCAAAAGAATAATTATTTATTTGTAGTCAATTAATTTTAATAAAATAATTATTTATAGTCAAAATTAATTATAAATAGTCTTTTTATCATAATTAATTAATCACAAAACTATAATTTTATTTTTGTAGTGTGAATTTGTACGACATGATATATACCATGTGTGTGTGTGTGTGTGTGGAATTTTTTGGAAGAAAGCGAGGCATCAAGATTTAATTTATAAAAAAACGTGCAGCGACAAAATATTAATTATAAGTTGTCAACTTGAAAGTATAGATCATGAACTATTATATATATAATTGGAAAAATTATTAACTTTGGAATATATTGGAGAAACCAACAACGAAGCTAGCTAGCTAGTAATGTGACGTTTATGGAGAAATCAGTCGATCCCAAGTATACTGGAAAACGATTGATCAACTAACCGCTAATTAGCTTGATCAACTAACTGCTAGTTAGCTTGTTCATATTTAATTAAAAATAAGAAGAAGAGAATACTTTTTTTTAAAAACTTTTAAATAATAATTCTTTAAAAGTATACCAAATTTTTTTGATATATATAAATTTATACTTTTTAAAAAAATATTTGATGAATTCATTGTTAATGTTCTAAGCGGGCCATTTCCATCATTTTGCTGATATTGGAGCCGACACAGCTTTTAAGAACTTGAAGGAAACGTACGTAGCTCAATTTGCTCTATAATGCATGAGAAGGGACGTGACCACGCACACTGCATTATGAGCATTTAAGCTCCTACATGCATGCATTTTAATTAGGGGCGGCATAATATATTTTATGATTTTAGACGATAGTTAGGACGGTATAAAATGCCCGAAACCCGACCCGATACAACCAGATACGTCGAACCGCTTCCGACCCGATAACCCGACCCCAAATCGGTTAAATCGGTAACGGGTAAATACCCGTTACCGATACCCATTTATATTTTATCCCTCGAGCTCGATCGATATGCGTAACCCTCTCTCTCTCTCTCTCTCTCTCTCTCTCTCTCCACGCGACCACCTAAAATCTCCGGCTTCCAGCTCCACCATCTGCACGCGATTTTCCACCTCTACCACGACGGGGATTCTTCCCAAAAAAGGTCGGATGCATGTCTACTGCCGTTTGTGATGACAAGAGCTCCTTAGCGGTGGTCATTGATGATAGATCCGACGACGAACAGGACGGCGATTGAGAAAGTATGGTCAATACTGCCGACTGTGATGGGTAGGGTTTGTGCGATTTTGGTGGGTTAGGGTTTGTACGATTTTGTTTTATGATGTGTTAGGGTTTCTATGATTTTGTTTTCTAATGCCGGAGTCGGCGTTTGTTTTTTGATGCCTGAGGTTTTTTTGATGCCGGAGTTTTTCTAATGTGTGATTTTGTTGCGACAGTATAGATATCCCACATCGATGATAGTTCGTATTTTTGTTGTGCGATTTTTGCTTTTTTTTCTGCTTGAGTTTTTGTTTTTGTGCGATTATTTCCTTCAAGTTTGTGGATTCTGGAATGGTCTAAAGAACTGACAAAAAAAGGCAGCAGCAGCAGAAGAAGAAGAAGAAGAAGTATAAGAAGATATCGAAAAATCGGTTATCGGAAGGAACGTAAGGAAAGCTAATGGAGTCGGGTCGGAAGTGTGCGATTTCAGGTCGGGTCGGGTCGGTGTGCAGCCCTAACGATAGTTAAATCTCTTACATCGTCCACGCCCTCGATTTCTTCTAAAGGATGCACCATTCACTTTTGGGAATGATGCAAACTTATTACCATTAACTTCAAAGAATGATATTGAGCCAGTAGAGCGTAACTGGTGGTTTGCTAATAAGAGCTCATTGTTCTGCTCAGCTACTAGAAGACATGATATAAGTTCAGAATATTTCTTGAACTTTCTCTCTCGATACTGCTACTACAGGAGCACATTCGAGACATAAAATGTAGTATAAGTCTTCTTTAGCATATCATCATCGGTGATTTTTTCACCGCATAATTTTAGTATTGAGCTTATTTTAAAAAGTGCGAAATTATACTCACTAACACTTTTATAATCTTGCAACTTCAGGTGCAACCAATCAAAACGAGCTCTTGGGAGGATGACAGTCTTCTGGTGTTCATACCTCTCCCTTAAACTGTTCCAAAAAATATAGGGATCTTTTACTGTAAGATATTCAGTTTTCAATTCTTCGTGAAGATGGTGGCGAAGGAAAATCATTACTTTAGCACGATCCTGCATGGACGTTTGATTTCCTTCTTTAATCATTTTACCCAGGTTCATCGCATCAAGATGAATTTCAGTATCAAGTATCCAGGATAAATAATTTTTCCCAGATATGTCAAGAGTAACAAATTCCAATTTTGTAAGATTTGCCATTTTCTACATATATAAATAATAAAATAAATATGTGTATCTTAGAAAATATATTTATAAATTCATACAGATAATCATCAATAAAATATATCAAAAACTGTAAATAATATATTGAAAAACTTACAGAGGAATAAGGCCACTTGCTTCAGAATTAGTAGAACCGTCGTGCTGATAACGTGTTATAAAACTAAAGAAAGAAAACTACTATTGCAAGAGAGAAATAAGAAACTCTTTAAAACTCTTAAGAACTGAAACTTTCTTCTCTCTCTATATTTTCTTATAAATTTTATTACAACTGAAACCTCTGTTTATAAGTCTTGAAATTATTATGTAAGTTACTATGCAAGATTTAAAATAATAGTAATGAGGTCATTCATATAATTTTAATGATAGAATAAGGGGTGACAGCCGTCCCACCACTCTGCGCGCGTTCGTTCACGTTCATTTCATTACACTTTGGAATATATTGGAGAAACCAACAACGAAGTTAGCTAGATAGTAAAGTGACGTTTATGGAGAAATCAGTCGATCCCAAGTATACGTAAAGTGACGTTTATGGAGAAATCAGTCGATCCCAAGTATACTGGAAAACGTTTGATCAACTAACTGCTAGTTAGCTTGTTCATATTTAATTAAAAATAAGAAGAAGATAATAATTTTTTTTTTAAACTTTTAAATAATAATTCTTTAAAAGTATACCAAAATTTTTTGATATATATAAATTTATACTTAAAAAAAAAAATTGATGAATTCATTGTTAATGTTCTAAGAACTTGGAGGAAACGTACGTAGCTCAATTTGCTCTATAATGCATGAGAAGGGACGTGACCACGCACACTGCATTATGAGCATTTAAGCTCCTACATGCATGCATTTTAATTAGGCGATAGTTAAATATATTATATTTTAAGTTAAAAATATAATAGTATCATTTAAATATTAAATAATAAAATATTATTTTAAGATTTTGAGATGCAAATATGATATACTTTTTTATAAATTAAATACTTACTTTTATTTTGAGTAATATATATTTTTTTTTAATACTTAATTTTGAAAATAATTAAGGTCATTAACATCAAAATACACATCATTTTATTACTTTTATTTTATTTTTACTATTGTTTAAAAATTTTGTACATTTTAAATAAAATCTTTTTAAATAAAAATTTATATTTATTTATTTTAATCAAAGTTTTCATCATTTAGACAAAATTTAGAGGCCTATTTGAGATGGGGGGCCTTAGACGGTAGCTTAATTGGCTACTCCTTTGAGCCGGCCCTGATTTTAATAAATGCTATATATAAAATAATTTGTGCACCAATACATTTTTATTAACTGTTTTTATCTTTTATTTTAAATATATATTTGATTAAAATCAATCTACTTACTTTAACATTGATATGCATGTGCAAAATTGTTTGTATTTAGAATTTTTCTTTAATCAAATTGATTAAATGTTTCATCATAAGCATGTGGACGACCGACCGAGTCCCGGATATTCAGGTATTTCTAGATATATAGCAAGAGCTTGAGTTTCATGCATGTTAATTATCATGTAAACAACTCTATCAATATAATTTTGACAATATCTCGATCGATCCCTTTCGTTCAGATTTAAACAAATCAAACCATCTCCCCCGCCCAAAAAAAAAAAGAAAAAAAGGAGAAAAGAAGAACAAATCCTTAACCAGAGTGATTTGTTATACTCTAATTATTTATAATTGAAAAAATTGGTTCTACTTACATTAATCGTCGTCCATGATCATGAGCTAGCAGCTAGATAGCTCTTTCGTCGTAGGACGTGTCATCTTCCTCGTGCATTCGCAATGTTTAAAAATTATCACAAAGCATGTCTAATTTGATGTCGTCGATAAAAGGAAATTAAATAGATCATAATGTTATCTTTTAATAATCAGTACTCCTAGTATTAAGTATTAGTTATAAATACTGTCGGCAACTAATTAGAACAAACGTCGTACGCTTGTTTAAACTAATTATTTGTAGTTCTTCGCGCGACCATCAGTAAATGAATTTCCGGGCAACCGATCGACTCGTTTCTTTAATTGGGATTTGGGAGAATTTGTCATTGCTTATAGTTTAATATATATTATATATTGCATTAACAGAGAAATATATTATACTACTTGCATGATCATGATCATGATCATGATGATGATCAGTTGAGTGATAATTCCATATATACCATACAAATAACACTGCTAACAAGCATATATTATTAAATTGTTGATTGATTTACCGCAATCTAAGACTTTTCTTTAATTTTTATATAATTATACCCAACGTGGAAATATTTAATTAAGGGTCTAAAGTAAATGATGTCCAAATGAATAAGGATGAGGAGGATCGTACGTACGTACAAGATAAGTGATATCAGCTGCAACTTATGTCAACTTACGAATGCGTTGGCTATTGATTATCATCCAAATGTTAATTAATATGACGAGAAAACTGGATGTGTCGTGGAATCGAGGATGAAGGCTACGTCCATTTACTGTGACGCATGATTCTTACGGCGATTCCGTAGAAGATGAGGAGGAGACCACGAAGATGATCAAGATGGACCGTGTCAAGTGTGAAACAGCAGGAGGCTAATTTGAATTTAGAGGGTTGATTACTACGTACCATAATTCCCGAAAGCAGCTTATACCTTTAAAAAAAAAAAAATTTATATAATGATGTTGAGGAATAATTTGATCATATTATTTGTAAATAGAATTTTAGATATATTTATAAAGAACGAAGAATCTTCTCTTATTAAACTTATTTTACAAGATGAATTAATAGTCCTATTATAAATTTCTTCAGCTGAGACTATAACGTCTCTGTTGTGGCCCCACCTTTAGAAACATAAATTACTGTTTTTTACTGAATTATAATGGTGTATTAATGTAGACACATAAATAATATACATATATATATATATATATATGTAGTTAGTGCGGGATATAATTAATATCATGCACGTGTATGCTGAGTATGCATGATACGACTGCCGGCCTTATAAAATATTACAGCATGGATAATTCAGCAAAAATATTGAAAAAAGACATCAAATTATAACTGATCAATGACTTTATTCACGAATTCTATATATTACAAGTTACAACCTGCAATTCAAAAAAATGGGTTGGATTTTTGAATTGGGAATATTATAGTACACTAATTATTACTCAATGACTTATTCATGATGATCTATATATTACAAGTGACAACCTACAATTCAAAAAAATTTGTTGGATTTTTGAATTGGGAATATTACACTTTTTCTAGTACACTTATTTTATGATCAATCTAAACCCACCAAAAAATGAATTTTTTCAAAAACAAATAATAGTTTTAATTTTTATCACTAAATCTGGACCCAAATTCCCTGGCTAGGAATATCTTGATGAACCACAAAGAGAAGATAATATCCAGACGGGGCAAGATAAGCCGACCTGGGTGTCGTAACCAGAACCTCGTACCTAGAATTCCCAAGAGTTGTCACCTTCTCGGCACCAAGTTCCAGCAACCTGTGATTCATGGAGAAGGAGTGGGTGGTAAAAGAAGGTGCCACCATGGTTACCGATACCAGATTTTGTGCTAGCTTTCCCGCCACTGAAAATCTAACTCCTAATTTCTGGCCATGATTAAGCTTAGCTTGGGAAGTAGGGGACAGGATTTGTGGACGCAAATTCGAGAATTGCGTATCCAAATAAGATGGATAAAATGCCTCTAATCTTAATTCGGTAGGGAAAAGTACGTTACCGAATTCGTAACCTATGTGAGGATTGCTACCGCCGACGAGTACCCGACCATCCCGAAGCAAAATTGCCGTTGAATGGTACATCCGGGGAATAGTTGTCGGGTTTTGTAACTCGAACCGTGAACCCAGTTTGCTGTTGGGCCGGTAAATAACAGGATTCAAGACCGGGTTTCGCCCGTTTTCCCATCCAGCTGTCCCCGCCGCTGCGCCGTTGATAATCAAGACGTTGCCGTTTGGAAGTAAAATCATGTCACCCATGACTCTGGCCCGAGGCATTGTCTCCATCACCCACTGTGGATTCTTGTCGGTAATCTTGATGCGTGCACAAGTATTCAATGCGCCGACGAAGTTTCCTTTTACAGCCTGGGTAAAAGACCCTTTGGGAGCTCCACCACAAACTAAAACTTCAGCTTCAACAAATTGCGATTGCAGATTCTTGAGTGGAAGCAACACTGCGGAGCCTGTGCTTGGATAACATCTCGGGTCGCCGCCCGGTATTGCCGGGTACGTCTTCACGATCTTGTTACTTGCATAGTCTAATAAAATAGCTCGATTATTTGAGAAGATGAATAAATTCCCATCAGTGTTAAGAAAAACAAATGGGTAGAGATTGTTCTCTATGTTTGCGTCGTTGGTTTGCTCTAGAAATGGCAGACTATATGTATTTGATGCGCTGCCGGTCTTGGGATAAAATTCATAGTTGAACTGCCTTCTCCCGCCGATGACAATCTGGCGTCCATCTGGCAGAATATGATTAGTGGCGTACCAACGCCGAGCTGCTAGGCCGTTGCCTATCTCTTCCCAGTCACAGCCACTGCAGGGCTTGAATATTCTAACTTTACGTTCGCCGTCATTGAATCCGCCGGTTTGGATCAGACGGCCATCGGGCGAGACAGAGCCAGAGGAGCACCAAACGTCTGTTTGGACGAAAAGTGCTCGAAAAGAATTGGAGGCGACGTCGTATTCAGCCGAGTGTGCAGTGCAGTCTATTTTCAGCGTCGTTTCATCCGGGTCGTTGCGGCATTTGCCGTTGGGTAATGGCAGATTAGACTTACCGAAGTCGGTGCGGTCGAAGATGACCACGCGATCGTTGTTGAGGAGTTGCATGTGCATGGCTGTAATACCAATGTTCCTTTGCAAGAGCTGCCACCGGCCACCGGCGGCGTCGATAAGATATGGTACTCTGGCAGAAAGGAGGACCAGATGCCATAAGAAGAAGGAAAGTATCCCACCTAGTTTCATCACAGCTGGTGACTGATCAGGATGCTCTTACTTTAAACTAATATTCGAACTGGAGGTGAGAGAGAGAGAGGTGCAGACTCTGCGAATGGTGTCTCAGAATGTCTTGATTTTAGATCCTCGTGGAGGAGAAAGAGAGAGAGGTGCTGTTGCGGACTGTCCAGTACTGGGTGTCTCATGTCTTGCTTTTAAATCCTCGCGGAGGAGAGGGAGAGAGAGAGAGAGAGAGATCAGAGGTTCGATCTTACACGCATGTCTACGTGTGGGGTCGGACTCGGGTATTTTTTTCCCTTTATGAAAAAGACTATATTTTAGTCTTTACTGTATTTTTTTCCCTTTTTGTGTTGGTAATTTTTATTTTTGGACCGCAGCTATATATCTTCAATAACCTACCCCGGTCGGCTGTAGTTTTTTCACAGACGGAAGTTAAGGTTTTCTAAAGGTCACTGATACACATACAATAAATTTGTATAATATATTTCACAACAATGTTACAAAATGAGGACATTTTTATAAAGTAACATTACTTTTATAAACCGTTTTATAAAATTACCTTCTATTTAACTCATTGTTATAAAATTTCTTGTGAAAAATATTGTGTAAATATCATTTTCCTTTCTAAAAAGCACAAACTGTGGGTCAAAATGCATGTTATTTGATCACTAAGTAATTTGCAATGGAGATCGAAAGAGTTGGTAAAGTACAGCTTGTCAGTTGTCAGCTTCTTTCGTTTCCATTTTGGTCAATAAGTAATATATAATATGGCCAACGGAACGGACTTAGAATTATTAGTTGTGCAGCTCGTGTCAAATGTAAGCTATTAGTCTCTCAACAGTCGTCTTCTTAACCATTAAGATAAGAATTCAATTAACCATTTCATCAAACATAAATATTAAGAGCCATGATATTTTTTTAAAGCTACTATCTTCTAATTATGGATTCGGGTCATATTTGGTGGGACGACTAATTAATTAGCCATTGCTAGCTCCTTCCATTATCTATTCAAAATGGTTAACTAAAATCTAATATAATTTAATAGAGATTTTCCCATTATATGGTTTAAGTGTCGGTGCCAATATTAGATCTTGTTTATACCATCGCTATAAGAAAAACGAGCATTAATTAATTGTGATGAAAATATTATTTATAATTATTTTTAACTATAAATAATTATTTTACTAAAATTAATTTACTATAAATAAATAATTTTCTTTTATTAAATAATGCATAATACATGCATGGCAGCATGTTTAAGTGGTAAGCCAATGCGTTAATGTATATATATGCAGTCAGGAGTCAGAAATTTCACTTCGCATATATAACAATCTCTTTGTTGCTATCTCAAGGACTTAAAGTACGTGGTACAAAGTTAGATTATTTGTGATTATGAAGATTAAATATGTGCAAGCTTGGAACCAATTCGAACAAAATTTTGGATACCCTTGTCACAAAAAGAAGAAGTATAAACATTAATATTATGTCTAAAATTATTAAATACCTATCACAATATTAAGTTTTTGTGAGTCAATTAAAGAATGATGAATTTAGAATATAAAAAGAGGCAACTTGGAAAATGGTAGCTAGCTCATGCATGAGCAATCTACGATTAATTTCGCTGCTAGTTATGGGTGGCAAGAGTTCCAGCTAGCAACACACCGCCCACAGAATAAAATTAGCTTTCATGATATGAAAAGAGAAAGGTTAGCTGGTAACTGGGTTATGGTCTTTCTCTTTCCTTTAATGAGCATTTTCCTTAAATAGAAGAGAAATACTAGTTTAATAATAAATAGATTACATAAAAGTAATCACAATAATTGATATAATTTGATATAATTTATCTATTTATAAAATTATTTTTATTATAAAATAAAATAATTTAACTAGATTATGATCCTCTCTCTTTTATTTAATGAATATTTTCCTTAAATAGAAGAGAAATACTTTAACTATGCCCCACATACTGCTTGTAAGTTTAAAATCAGTTGAATTGAGTTTAAATTTAAGTTTAGTCCGATATTTAAATACACAACTCTAAAAGTACTAAACATTACTTAACTCAATGTCAACTTACACTTGAAACACACATCATTTTTCAACTCAATACTTCTTTACACGTTAAACTTATAGCAATTTTCAACTTCTTAGGAATATATCGAGCTGGTGCCGTTTGGATATAGAGTTCCCTAAAGGCTAAAACCAGCCGAGCTGGGAGGTCCGTCTTGGTCGTAGCCGATTCGAAAGTTCCTCTGCGCACTTAAATAACCAGGATTCTGAATTTTTAAAGCTTGATTGATTGAGGCCAAGTGCGAGAAAAAGGGTCTGACTCTGAGCATTCAGAGACATGCTGCTAGCAGAGAGACCCAATCTCCAAACTCGAATGGTATCTAAAAAATTAAAAATGGCCTTTTTCATCTCTCTCTTTCTCTATTAATTCTACATTATGTGTTTTGTATACTGTATAGTCGGTGAACCTTTTTTTAGTGCAATTAAATATTGTTACAACTTTTAAGTTTGAGCACAACAGGTTAAAAGATTATATGTGCTAGCTAGGAGTTATATATGTCGTTGTTTCGTTGGTGTGTTTGGAGGTGGTCGTTGTGCTGATCTTCATGTGTCTGGTTATGGATGCACTTGTAACTTATGCTTTAATTTCTTTTGGCAGTGCTTTTGATATGAGTTGCTTTCTTTTCATCATGGGCTAAGACTTGCCCGATCAGTTACCCTAATCTGGCTGAAGGTCGACAAATGGTTAATTTTTATAAACATGATGTTCTTTTAATAAATTACTTATTGTTGTCATATTATATGGCCAGTTTATTTTATTTCTTTGTGTTTTTCTCCTGCAGCATCAGGAGAGAGAGAGAGAGAGAGAGAGAGAGAGAGAGAGAGAGAGAGAGAGAGAGAGAGAGAGAGAGAGAGAGAGAGAGAGAGAGAGAGTTGAAATGGTAAAAACAATAATAATAAGAGTGGTGATGCCTCCTCTGAGGGGATGTAGTCGAAGATCTCTCGAAACACAGCAAATTTATTTATTTATTTATTTAGATTTATTTTTAATGATTTTTTTAATAGTTTAAAATAATTTTAAAAAAAATCATATTATTATTAAAAAACATTTTTTTAATCATTTAGAAAAAAAAACTAAAAATAAAATAACAATTAGGGAGAAATCTATTTCACCCGAATTCGGTGGTGACCCGATTATGTTTCCCCTCTAATAATAATAATAATCTTTCCCCTCTTGAAATATTGTTTCTATATTAAATTAGGTGGTGGGCCCGATTATGTCAGTTCCTTAACGGAATTGTATAATGTGGACCAACCTTGATCTAGTCATCGGTGATTGGAGCATCCAACAACAAATTCGACCTTGAGGCCCCATCATCCTTTTCATTTCAATGTAAATAAATGATAATATACAACCCGAAGAGAAGGTTGGTGGGATAAACAGAAAAATGTTATAAATGATTTTTTTTTCTCTGTATAAAGAAAAATCAATAAGTAAATCATTAATGATGCATTGAATTTGTTAGGCATACATTCTATTGACTCGTTCAAATTATTTATTTTTCAGAAAAAACTATTCATTAATGCAAATAAATAGAAAAGGCAATTTGGATATAAAAAATACTAAAGCCACATATCTAAATTTTCAATTGGGAATCTCCATTGTAATTTTAGAATTTTTTTTAATTTTTTAATATAATAATTAAATATGTGTTTTATAATTATCACTACAAAAAAAATCAGTATTCTTGACGGACTATTTGCTGCGAATATGACTATTTATTGCAAAAATTGATAGAGAATAGTCATTTTAACAGGAAATAGTTGGTCATAGAAAGTCAAATTTCTTGTAGTGGATATTGTGATTTTAATTTTTTTTAAATCTTAAAAATATTAAAAAATATTAAAAAAAAATTATATATACAGACGGGATCCCAATCTGTAAATGAAGGACTCTTTGCATATTACTTATTAAACAGATCAGAGAGAAAACTTGGTTATTAATTGACGCGCATTCTTTTGGCTTGTTCAATTATTAATGAACGACTTGGTAATTATAATTCGTGAATGTGTGAGAATGTATGTATGTATATATATATATATATATATATATATATGGCTCGTCCATTATATATTTACATGATACACTAGTCGGTGATAGTTCTTTCAGTAACCTTGCAAGTTTGACTGTTCCATTTCGTCACTCGATCGGATAATATAAATTATATAATAGAAACTTAGTTTATGGTTTTGATTGCTTTTGTGTTATATATGGATAATGACTTACATTAGATTGTGTGACTGAAAATGACAAAACTTAAAATAAAGAGTAGCATTACTCTATATTACTGCTGAATAATCTTCATTAATAATATCAAAACGGTTTCGTAAGTAATATAATTTGTTTGAACACATAATTAATTAGATGTTGACAACATGATAATTAACTTGATTTTTTCACGTTACTTATATATGATTGACACACAAAGGTCACATCTTTTGAAAACAATTTTTTTTTTTTTTTGAGAAATTGAAAATCAATTATCATTAGGTTGTGGAGAGTGACGTGTGTGGAATCCATTAGATTCCAAGCAAATATTTACATACGTGGCTCAACTCTGAATTAGCTACGATCTCAATTATAAAAATGTGTAAAATATATCAAGAGGAGGGCTGGGCAGCCGGACTGCAAAAATAATCTTTTATAAAAACAGTAATTTTATTGTTTACATAATTAATAAAAGAAAAATTATGGGGAGTATCCACACTCAGGATACTCCCCCTCACATGAACAGTGCATGACACTGTTTATGCACTGTTCATGTGAGGGGGAGTATCCTGAGTATGGATACTCCCTAGCACATCTCTTAATAAAATTATTGTTCATATGAAAAGATGTTGCAACAATCAGATTATTGCCAATATTTTTTCATATATCAAAAGAAACACGTGTGAGTAGGGGAGAATATTATTGATCAGCTATAGGGGCATTAATTACTTGGTATATTATAATTTTTTTTTTTTTTTAAATACCCCAACTAATTAATTAGTTTGGTCAAAGTCTCATTTGGTTACGCCACAATATTTTATTCTGCACGTCCTCATAAGAATCCATATGGCTATTTGTACTAAAGTTCACGATTAGGTGATGAAACCCTATAGATGATAAACTCCAATCAAAATCGAATATTATTTGAATTAGGGAGTTCAAATAAGATACGCCAGTGCATGAAGATTCAAGATATAATATACATGATCAGGCGCTTGATGATGAGGCCAGTTCCGATAGATAAGTTGTAACCACTATGCATGACGATAATTTTAATGAGTAATATTATATATAGTTATGGAGTTATAAATAATGTATAATTACTTTAAAAGAAGTGAAATTCATTGTTAAAAAATATAACTTTTTTTTCATGTAAATCTCATATATATTTTTATTTTTTTTAAAAGTAATTATACATCATTTATAAATTCACGATTACATTTATTATTTTTTAATTTTATTTTATTGGACTAGTCATGCACCCTTGATTTGCACCAATCTTCAAAGGAAAAGCAAAGAATGATGACAACTACTATCTTCTACGTGGCAGGTTTGATTTTGTCAAGGAATCAAGGCGTGTATGTTAGCTGGCCGGAGAGATCAACGTACGTCTCTGTTTGTCAAAAAGTAGCAGGCCGGCGGCCTTGAAGTTCAGACTAGTAAAAGACATATATGCATCATGCATGAACGAGCTAGCTAGCTAGAAGAAGCTGATCGCTATTGATATATTATTACTTCTAGTCCCGATAGTGTTCACTTTTCAAGATGCATGAGATTGATTTACACCTCTTAATTTTTCTCTTGTTTATATATGAGACTATTTCAAAAATCTCAATTCGGAATGACAAGACTGATATCTGTCCTCATTTTGTTTGATTTATTGATGTGGCAAGCTGTGATCATCGATCATCAATTGTAGGGTACTACTCTTGACTCTTTAATTTATATATTAATCCCACCAATCATATTAACGGTCGTCATCCATTATATTTAATGTATTATATATATTTCTTCTTCTAGCTATCTAGCTAAATTTTTTTTAATATTAATATTACGGTTGAGGAATCATCCGGCTAGCGATATGGTCGTCGGTCTAATCTGTTTAATTGACGCGTTAGCCCCTAAGAATATCACTCAATTAATTAATACAAAGTGCATATGAAAAATAAATAAATGTTATTTAATTATATTGGTTAAGATTACCTCATATTAGTGCCTTAAGATCTTTGTATATATATATATATATATATATAAGAAGTCAAACTTATATACAAATAACAACATGATCAGTAATAATGTATAGTAATAGATCGAATGTTTTCGAAATATTGTGGTCTGTTTAATAATTTTATTATACACGCGGTTATACATACATGTCGCGTTTTCAATATGTAGTTAGCTCCAATTATTAAAAGAGCAAAGGTCTTCAACAATATTAATATAATTTATTGGATGGCGTGCCATCACATCTAATTGCATTATTTATAGACATTTCAAAGCAAAGCTAGCCGATAAGGTTCAAATTAGCATATTATTGAGGAATAACATATAACCCATGCAGGACTCTCACCTACGAGAATATATTCCATGCACCTACCATATATTGTACTATATAATAATTAATCCAACCCTTATTAAACTTATTTAATATACGATTGGCGTCATTAAATATATATATATATATATATGTATTTATGTGTATGAGTTATTTCGCCATTTACGTGTCTAATGTATATTAACACGTGATCAGTAGTACTCCTTATAATTGTGAGATCTAGTTCGGCACTGGTGTATTATGGATGCATTAATTTGATAATTGATGGAAAATATGGGAGGCCGGCAAGCCTAGCTTCTTTTAATTTTCTCATACGTAGTTTCTTCTTGAATTGTTTCGCAATTCGCCAGCTTTCCGATTTCTAGCCTTTCTTCGAAGTTAAGTCATTCATATATATATATATATATGCCAGCCAGATGTACGTACGTACGTGAATACAAAAGAGAGATGCTTTTTATTTAAAGAGAGAGAGAATTTGTACGCGTACGCATAGCTGACTACTACTTATTTTCTTGCTTTAATTTGCCGCCCATGAATATAAAGCATATATCATGTACACGCATCATGAGGCCGGGTCCTTTTGATTGATTAATTGCTGTATTGAATATAACAGCTTAAGAATTCTGGTACTGTTAGAGCTGGTCGGTAATGAAAGTGATTGGAGATAAACTATGAATTACTTTCAAATTAATGACTTTTGTTTCTTTGAGATTGAGTTCCGAATGATCATTTCCTTTGTCTTTCAGTACTCGAGAGAATTGAATCTGATCAATATTGAAATAAAGAGACAACAAATACTGGCCTTGGAAAGCATATTCGATCAAAAGCACATGCATGCATGCATGCAGGGGATCTAGTATTGCGATTGCTACCAGCCAAACGTATAAAGTTGATATGTCTGTACTGTACCTAAGCCATGTTGCTGTGGGCGTTAATCTTTGGCCAAAACCATCGAAGCCATTAGACCTGTTCATCTGGGTCGGGCTTAACCCGGCTCGGCGCTGATTTTTTTTTAAATTTTTTTTATTAATTTTGATATTTTCACTTAAGAAATTTTAAAATATTACTTATCATTCAAACTCGAATTTCCAAATTTGGAATCTAAATAAACATACCTAGAAGCCATGCAATTTGTCTGGCACAGAAAAAACGTGCATGCAAGCAAGCTAATTCAAACGAGCTTCAATTGGAACAGATAATAATACTCATGTACAACAACATTAAATATGCTCATATATTAAATAGTATAAGATCCTTCAATCTCCAGTATAAAGATGCTAGCTAAAATTAAGGTCATGAATTCTAGATAATTATCCTAATCCCCTAACGTCCATCTTCCAAATTCTTAACATCCAAATCATTATATAGTTTCATATCAATTAAATTCTTATAAATGTGTTAATTTTCTTTTTGGTGATCTATATACTAAACATTAAATTCTCAATCTAATAAGATCTCTTGAATTTAAAAGCCTTATAGTCTATAACTAGATGGGAAATCCCTATTTATACAATCTTAGAGTATGTAAGTTGCATCATGCGTTTCATCTGAAAAGGTGGATAACTTTGAGATCCACGTGAAAGAGATCACTTTTTAATGGTGGATCATACTTTTTTTCAGGATTATTACACAAAGCTTGCACACAGAAAATTATTGTATCTAGCAATATTATTATATAATAAAAAAAAAATCTATAGCTTCTAATTAATTCATAAACATCAAATATTAATACATCGAATTGATAATAGAAAAAAATTACTTGTTTAGAGTCATACTAATAATACTATGTCAATGGGATTGCGTTTGGCAGTGAGATAATCTCAAATATTTTGTGAATAATAGTAAAAAAATAATAATAAAATATAATAAAATATTAAATAATAAAAAATAATAATAATATGTAAGTAAAAAAATAATAAATAATAGTCACTACTATCTAAACTAGCTCTAGTACTCTCAAGAAACATATTATAGTCTTAGCTAAAAACTTGCGTTCTTTTGATCAGATGTTGTCAAATGAGGTTGCTGTTGAAACTGGCAGCTAGCTAGGTGCCTTCTAGGAAAGAAAAAGATTGAGCTAAATAGTCATATGTAGTAAACATCATAAAACTCACATTCACGCAATTAACATGAGAAATCTCAGATGTTAATCCATATCATGATGACCGTCTAAAAAGGACGATCAATTTGTCAAACTCTCCCTACGTGAACGAGAAGTAACTACAAGTAGTCCTGGTCGAAAACCAAACAATATTATTAATGTCTTGTAGGCATTTTTCTTTCTGCACCACTAGATTAGTTAACTTCTAGAGAGAGCGCTTTTTTCAAGTTTTTGTCTCATCTCCTTGTCTGACTGGGAATATTGCGAACTAGCGAAGAAATCGTGTTGCATGTGGGCCGAGAAATCAAAACAAATCATCGGAGTAAAAATTATAGGCTGACCCTCAGATCTTAACTCGCACTATAAGAAAAAAAAAATAGAAATAATTAATGAGAGACAACAGATTAGTTATTTATGTTCCTTTTAATTACAGTAGATTAGTTATTTTTGTCAATTTTTCTTATAGTGTCGGAGCTTGACTGATCATTAACTTTTGATGATCAGCCGCCAATAATGAAACCCATCATAAATTAAAGAGTAAGTGCATGTTTGGGATTACGATAATAAATATAGTTTATATCTTTGAGGATTATAGCTTAAATAATAAAATTTATATTTCAAAAGTTGTTTACTGTTTGATAAACATGTATTTAAAGTGTTTTTAAAGTTAGTTACAATAATTATTTTAAAATATATAGTTATCCGCATAAGTTTTTTATAAAAGTTATAATTTAATGTTTTTTGAAAAATCTAACTTTTAGCTTTTTTAACTAATTAAAATATTTTTATGAAGTTATAAAAAGGGTGACGTTGGGGTGTGGTCGGGCTACACTCCAGCGTATTGCAGCCTACCCCCTAAACCCCTATAATTGTTATAAAAATACAAAAAAAAATATTAAAAAATACAAAAAAAAAATTAAAAACATAATAAAAAACACAATAAAAAATAATAAAATGAAAATGAATTTTTAAGGAATTTCGGCCTCAGCCCAGCCCCCGCCATTGTTGGTGGCAGTGGGTGACACCGCCCATCCCATCGGGATCGGAGGGAGCCGGCGACCCATTTTCGGGTTTAAAGCCGCCGAGGCACACAGGAGGTCGCCGGGACTCGCCGGCTCCCTCCGGTCCCGATTGGATGGGTAGTGTCTCCCACCGCCGGCGGGGACGGCTGGGTCTATAATGAGAGGTTCGGTCGAACCAAACCCCAAAATTTTCTTTATTAAAATGTTATTTTTTTCATTAAAAATGTTTTTAAGTACTGCTTAAAAATAATTTTTAAATTTGGAAACGCAATCTCAAACAGACTTTAAATCTACTCTTGCATATTGTTGGGTCCGATTGGATCTCGATAATTTTTTTATTTAATAATTAATTTTTTTAAAAATTAATTATTAAATAAATATTTAAAGCTACTAAAAATGAATGAAAAAGTAAAAAGTGCTCTTATCACGAGGACCCATCCACTATCTAGTGCAACCTGCTTTAAATTAAATCATATAATCAACAATTGCATTTATATATGTTGACTCTGGAATGAAAGAGAGAGTCATTCCCGACCTTCTAAGACTATTTGGGCATCGATTAATGTTGTATGGAGCTCCCAACATGTCTTTCTAAGCCTTTGTTGAAGGAGGAATCAATCGAAATCTTATGACAATGGTCGGGTATGGCTGCACGGTATTCGTACTTATTTTTATAGTTATATACAGATTTACGTGATTTAGCACTTGACTTACGTGATCTATAGAATGTTTGGAAATTCAAATCTACTATAATATAAATATTTACAATTTTTTATTATCGCTCGTTCTTGCTGTACAATAAAAATCAAAAGTACTCTATCTAATTCGAGGAAGATCTCCTCGATAAATTTTTGTTGTGAGGTTAAAGAAGTTGAAGAACAAGAAGCTGAAGTCCAGCTAAAAGTCATTTACAAGCTCATTTTTATCCACCGTTATTTTCTTTCTTGTTTTATGTATCATCTTCTCTCTTTTACATCACATTTATACTTTTTCGCCTGACATCTCTTTGTTCATTTGTTCATTTTCTCTTTTTTTCTTCATGATGAAGCTCCTCATGATATTGGACTGGGCTTGTATACCGTATGAGATATTTTATCCCGCAATAAATGAGGGAAAAGAATTATGCACAGATTGAGATCACACAGGGGACTGAGTCTCATGGCTAGCCTCAATCCTCTAGTGTATCCAGCTCGCGAATCAATCCGAATTGCAAGGACGAATCCAAGGAGAACCCAAACCCCGGGCAATTGATTTATAAATAATGTATTAAAAATATTTATTTATTTATTTATTATATGTTATGTTTTTTATAACTTAATAATGGGGCCGGTAATACTAACTTCTATTAATTGAAAAAAATATCAAGTTCAAATGGTATAACCATGTTTTTTTTTTAAAACTTTTTTATTACTTAACTCAAAACTTTAAATTAGTCCCTTTTAATGACTATATTTTTGTTAGACATGTTTTTATATAGGAATTTAAATATCATAGTAGTTCTACATGAAGTCGAATTTTTTGGAGTCAGATGGAAGTCATGTGATGTGGCGTTTCTTTTTACATAATGTTTCTCTCTACTCAATACTTTTTTTATCTCCATTTTCTGCAATTTTTTGAATAAAATAATCTTTTTCATTTATCGACTAACATTACGTGTTGCCACATCAGTCGACTCTCATCCGACTCCAAAAATTCTAACTCTATTTAGAATTATTGGTATGTGGGACCTTTATCCAGCTCAATCCTCAACCTCAAGTCGATATATATTTAATGGCATCGGCTGATAAAAGTACTTGTTCGATCTGGGCCATATGTATGTATGTCTCTATATATATATATATTGCGTTTTTACCATGTAGTGATGCAAACCATACATCACAATTTCGTCATGATCTGCGTGCACCTACCGAGATACGTCCCCTCTATCATAAATTAATGAGCGAAATGCTTGACACGGAGAATTGCTTGATGGATCATAACAATTTGCTTTTCAATATGTTGATGCGTGTTCCACAACTTAAATTATTTGGTGATTCCAAATGATCAAATCCTGCAGAAAAAGCAGAGTGGGGCCTTCGGACCCTGTGAGCACTCTGATGATTTTGTTAAGGATAGAATAGATGATAATGTAGGAAAAAAAGAAGAAGATAAACTATCATAAGCTTATATTTACTGGATCTATATTAATGAAGATAGCTAGGTTAACATAAAAGATGCAGAAAATCTTGTCTAAAATAAAACCAACCTTAAATGGTAAAATTTGGTACTACTACTAGTAAATATAAAAGTTTTACTATGAAGAAAACTTATATAAAATGTACAAAAATTTTCAAACAATAGTGAAACTAAAATATGTAGAAGTGCCAAATCAATGATGATAAAATATTACTCTCCAGTGTTTCCTAAAATATGATATGTATTTTAATATATATTGATGACTTTGATTTGTTTTCAAATTAAGTATTAAAAGAAGTATTATGGATAGGCCTGTTCATCCGGGCCGAGTTGTACCCGACCCGGTTTAAAATTTTATATATTTATTAATACTTTTAAATTTTTTTTAAAAAAATTTAAGAAAATTTTGAATCCGGATTTCGGATTATCAAATCACACCCCTAATAGGTGATAATATTCCAATTACATAAAAATTATATCCGGATATTATTAAGCAGATCAATAAATTGTTTTGAATTAAAAAATTAAGTCCAATTTTCAATAAAGTTTCATCATTTTGTATTTAAATATTATTAATATTTGTAAATTAAAACCTTTTGTTAATCGCTCGCCTAAAGCCTCGAATTAGTATATTGAGCGGACCTATAACTTCTTATTGTACTAGTGCGAGAGAAGGCCCATTAATTTATGCTAAATTATTGTAATCAATTATAGGGAGATATGAATGATGCTCTTTTAAAAATTTAGAAATGAAAATAATTGATGAATGTTGTGCATCCATCAATTACGACAATTAAGTCATAAAGCACGCCTCTAATTATCTATATATATATATATATGAGTTTTTGTTCAATCAGTTTTGCACAAATTTATGAACAAAAGAAAAGAGAGAGAAAGATAGAGAATTTCAGTTCTTAAGTAATAAGAGTTCTAAATATTTTTTCTTATAAAATCTCTTATAATAATATTTTATTCTTTAATTTTATAACACATTATCAACACGACTATCTACCAATTTTGAAACTAGTGATTTTCTACTTCAAGTAAGTTTTTCAATATATTATTTGCAATCTTTGAGATGAATATGAAATATTATATTGTTGATTATTACTTGATAAAATCTGCATTTACTCCCGTAATTTTATTAATATGTTTCTTAAATACACATGTATTTCACTATCTATATATGTAGAAAATGTTAAATCTTACAAAGTTAGAATTCGTTGCTCTTGATATTTGTGGGAAAAAATTATTTATCCTGAATTCTTGATGCTGATATCCATCTGGATGTAATGAACCTGAGAGAAATAATAAAATAAGGAAATCAAGCGTCCCTGTAAGACTGTGCTAAGACAATGATTTTTCTTCGTCATCATTGTCACGAAAAATTAAAAACTGAGTGTCTCACAATAAAAGACCTATTTATTTTGTGAAATAATTTAAAGGAAAAATATGAACACCAGAAGACTGTTATCCTCCCAAAAGCTCGTTATAACTGGTTGCACTTGGGGTTACAAGATTTTAAAAGTGTTAGTGAGTATAACTATGCACTATTTAAAATCAGCTCAGTATTAAAATTATACGGTGAGAAAATCATCGATAATGATATGTTAGAAAAGACATGTTACTTTTCATACCTCGAATGTGCTCCTGCAGCAACAGTATCGAGAGCAAAAGTTCAAGAAATATTTTGAATTTGTATCTTGTCTTCTAGTAGCTAAGCAAAATAATGAGCTTTTATTAAAAAACCATCAATCATGTCCTACTGGTTCGACATTATTCCTTGAAGTGAATTGTATTACATTTACATCATTCCCAGAAGCGAATGGTACATCCTAAAACTATAAAAAAATCGGACCGGACCGACGGACCGGACCGGATCGAGATTGGACCAGACCGAATGGAATTTGGTCCGGTTCGGTCCCAATCCAGAGGATTTCTCCCTCTGGACCAAACCGAACCGGACTAAACCTCCACCATTTATATATATATGTATATATAAATAATAGAATATAAATTATAATAGTAATATTAATATAGATTAACATAATAACATATTAATATATAATATATACTTTTATATTATTAACATATTATAATTTATAGTAGTTGACTAGTTATAATATAGAAATATAAATTATATTATATTTATATAGAGTATTAGTAATAACTTATAAGTAATAAGTGTATTATTATTATTTAATATATTATTACTAATTTATCACTATTTACTAACATATAAATATATAATATACTAATATAATAATATAATAATGTTATTGATAATATTTTTTTTCTATTTTTTTATTTAGATTACTTTTCTTTTGTCATTTTTTTAAGAGTAAATTTTTTTAATATTTTTTGGCTTAAATATGTGATAAATATGTAAATTAGACTGAAAATAATTAAATTTGGGCCAAAAAAATATTTGATTATTGTAGAATTTTAGATTAAATTTAACCCATTAAATCATATGGGGTACCCCTGGACCGGACCGGACCGGACCGCCCCTAGACCGAATTGAACCGGACCGATATGGATTGAATAGGAGTTCGGTCCGGTCCAGGGTAAGAGAATTCTTGGACCGAATGGAACCGGTCCACAAATTTTTCGGATCGGACCGGACCAAACCAATTACACTCCTAGTACATCCTTTCGAAGAAATCGATGGCATGGATGTGGTAGGAGGAACTATAGAATGTTGGTCCCAAAAGCAACAACATTAAAGGGATAATAATAAAAATATATTATATCACCAGAAGTGGTACAACTCAAATAGGGGTAAAATCGCTCAAAATAATTTTTCAAAAAAGGTGAAGAGGAGTGCTACATATGTGGTATGACTCGACATTGGTCACGTACCTGTCATACGACCAAGCACTTGATTGATCTATATTAAACATCTATAAAAGAAAAAAATAACAAATTTATAACAAATTTAGTAGAACTATAAGATGATTCATTATATATATATATATGAGAATGATATCATTCATTTTGATGTTTCTAGTTTCTTTGAAGACTCTGATGGTATAATTGATTACTTAATTGAAGATTGAAGTGTTCCTCCCAATTAATGTATTTTATTTATTTTTAGAACTCTTTAATATTTGTAATGAAAGTTTTGTATATTTTGTAGAATCATGGATCATACTAATGAACTTTTTATCTCTGAGTTAAATAATAAAAATATATGTTTGGCTGACAGTACTACAACTCACACAATTCTTAAGGATAAAAAATATTTTCAAAATCTAACACTAAGCAAACTCTAAGTCCATACTATATTAGGTTCATCAAATCTAATTAAGGGCTTCGAAAGAGCTTATATTGTGTTGCCTAATGACACATCCTGCTTTGTTTATTGAGATGAAACCAAAACTCTAAAACACATCTAAAACTCATCATTATACTTTTTCAAATCTTCATACAAAATATAATAAAAAAATTTAACTTTTTCAAATTCCAAAACACCTTTTTCAAATCACAAAACAAAACTAATATTAAAAATATATATTACAACAATATCTTATTCTTTTTTTTTTCACTTTTATCTCATCTTATCTTTAAAAACAAACTAGGCCTAAATTTTGTATTGATGATACTCTATTTTCTTCACAATTTAGAAGAAATTTATTGAACTTCAAAAATATATGTCGTAATAATTGTCATATTAAAACTACCAAGGAAGGCAATAAAGAGTATCTCCTCATTACTAAAATAATATTGGGTCAGAAGCTCGTATTAGAAAATTTGTCTGCTCTATCTTCTGGATTGTATTATACAAGAATGAGAACAAGTGAATTATATGTGGTAATGCACTAGAAGTGCATTGATCCCAAAGTATTTATGACTTAGCATGATCGTTTAGACATTCAGGATCAATAATGATGAGACAAATAATTGATAATTCGCATGTGCATCCCTTAAAGAATCAATAGATTCTTTTACTCAATGAATATCCGTGTTCTACATGTTCCCAGTGTAAGTTGATTACCATACCATCTCCCTCAAAATTCGTTGTTGAATCGTCATTCTTTTTACAAAGGATTCAGGGGAATATATGTGGGTTTATTCATCCATCAAGTAGACCATTTAGATACTTTATGGTTTTGATTGATGCATCAAGTCGATGGTCACATGTTTGTCTGCTTTCCACTAGAAATATTGCATTTGCTAGACTTCTTGCCTAAATAATCAAACTACGAACACAATTCTCTGACTATCCAATTAAAACTATTCGATTGGATAATGCAAGCGAATTTTCGTCTCAAACTTTTGATAACTATTGCATGTCAATAAGAATAGATGTTGAACATCCTGTTGTCCATACACACACTCAAAACGGTTTAGCTAGATCTTTGATCAAAAGACTTAAGCTAATCACTAAATTTTTACTTATGAAATCAAAATTACATGTTTCTGTTTGGAAACATACTATATTTCATGCAGCATCATTAATTCAAATTAGACCATCTGCATATTATAAATATTCTCCATTATAGCTTGCATTTGGTCAACAACTAAATATTTCTCACATTCGTACTTTTGGAGGTGTTGTATATGTTCAAATTGCATCTCTACAACGTACAAAAATGGGCCCTTAATGTAGATTTGGGATATATGTTGGTTTTGATTCTCCATCTATTATTAGATACCTTAAGCCTCTTATATGAGATATATTTAAAGCACGTTTTGAAAATTGTCACTTTGACGAATCCACTTTTTCATTACTGAATAACGAAAAGTCGGTACCTGAAGCATGACAAGAAATTACTTTGAATAATAAAACCCTGTCTCAATTTGATCCTCCTACAAATGAATGTAAACTAGAATTTCTGAGTATTATCCATTTGTAAAGTGTTACAAATCAATTACCGGATGTATTTACTGACATTAAAAGTGTAGTCAAATCTTATATTCCTATTGTTAATACTCCAACAAGGATTGTTGTCCCTGAAGGACAAATTGTCAAAACAAAAATAGATGAGTTTAAAACACGCCTAAAGCGTGGAAGACCTATTGGTGCAAAAGATAAAATTCTCCGAAGGAGAAAGATATAAAATGAATTTGGTATTTCTGAAGAACCCATACCCACAATATATGCTACAAGCATAGTTGATACTCTCGAAGAGGTCAAATCTTCTATTCCAAAATCTCCTGAAAATGGACCTCCTGAAGATATGTTTTATGAAATGTTTTCCCCTAAAAAAGAACAGGTACTTGAAAATAATGAGATTTCAATACATTTCATGAGTAATGGAAAAATTCTGAATAGAAATAAAACTATTGTCGACAACATATTTTCATATAAGATGAAGTGAGCCAAAAATTGTTGAAAAATATTGACGTAGAAGTGATTGACCAAAATAAAAAGTAGCTATTGAAGCTGAATTAAACTCGCTAGCAAAGCGAGAAGTATTTGGACCTGTTGTTCAAACACCAAAGGATGTAATGCCTATTGGATATAAATGAGTATTTGTACGAAAATGTAATGAGAAAAATAAAATTGTGCGGTACAAAGCACGACTTGTCTCACAAGGTTCCTGCAGAAACCCAGGATTGATTATGAGGAAACATATTCTCCCGTTATGGATGCAATCACATTCATATTTTTGATTAGTTTGGTTGTTACAAAAGAATTAGATATGCGGTTGATGGATGTGGTCACTGCATATTTATATGAATCCTTAGACCATAACATATATATGAAAATCCCTAAAAGATATAAAATACCCGAAGCATCTACAAGTATATCTAGAAGTATGTACTCTATCAAATTTTAAAAATCTTTATATGAATTAAAACAATCTGGATGTATATAGTATAATCGCCTAAGCGAATATCTATTGAAAGAATGAATTGAAAATAATCCTATATGCCCATGTGTTTTTATTAAGAAATCAGAATCTGGATTTGTCATTATTGCGGTTTATGTTGATGATTTAAATATTGTGGGAACTTCTGAAAAAATCACAAGAACCGCTATATAATTAAAGAATGAATTTGAAATGAAAGATCTTGACAAAACAAAAATTTGTCTTGGCCTGCAGGTCGAGCACTTGCCAAATGAAATTTTTATTCATCAGTCAATGTATATAGAGAAAGTTCTGAAATACTTTTATATGAATAAAGTCTATCCCCTAAATGCTTAAATGGTTGTTCAATCACTTGATGTGAGGAATGATCTATTCCGTCCTTATAAAGACGATAAAGAGATTCTTGGTCCTAAAGTACCATGTTTTAATGCAATTGGAATTTTGATGTATATTACAAATTGCACTCTACTTGATATTACATTCTCAATTAATTTACTTGCAAGATATAGTTTTGCACCAACTTCAAAGCATTGGAATGGTATTAAACATATCTTTCGTTACTTTCAAGGTAAGGTTGATATGAAATTATTTTATTAATGTGGATCAAGTCCACAATTGATTGGATACGCAGATGCAGGTTATCTTTCAAATCCATATAAATGTAGATATCAAACTGGATATGTATTTACTTATGGAGATACTGTCATATTATGGAGATCTGCAAGCAGACATTATCTGTCACATCTTCAAATCACTCAGAGATTATTACAATTCATGAAGCAAGTTGAGAGTGTATTTGGCTGAGATTAGTGATTTAACATATCCAAGAAAAGTGTGGTCTTTCCATAACCAAAGATAGCCCAACAATTTTATATGAAGATAATACTGCTTGTATCACTTAAATCAGAGGAGGATATATCAAAAGTGACAGAACCAAACATATTTCACCAAAATTCTTTTATACTCATGAACTTCAGGAGAAATGTGAGATTGATGTCAAGCAGATACAATCAAGTGATAATCTGATAGATTTATTCACAAAAATATTATCAACTGCGACATATAAGAAAATTGTGCCGAATATTAGAATGCGAAGACTTAAAAATCTATTATTATACACTTTTTATTAGGAGTAAATATTTTGATGACTTGTGTTGAGTGTACTTTTTTTTCTTCGCTAAGATTTTGTCCCATTGAATTTTCCTTTACAAGGTTTTAATGAGATAATCTTAAAGCACTTGATGATACATAAGAATATTTTACTCTTTTTCTTTCACCATTGGTTTTTTTTTCTCACTGAGTTTTTTCTTGACAACATTTTAACGAGGCGTTTTTTTTATGGGTGGTCATTTAAGGGAAAATGTTATAATCAATTATAGGAGGAACATGAATGACTCCCTTTAAACATTTAGAAACGAAAATAATTGAGTTTTCATTTATAATTGGACATGCATCCATCAATTACGGCAATTAAGACATAAGACACGCTTCCAATTTCCTATATATATGAGTTTTCGTTCGATCAGTTTTGTACAAGTTTATAAACAAAAGAAAAAAGAGAAAGAAAGATAAAAAACTTCAGTTATTGAGTAATAAGAGTTTTAAATATTTTCTCTTATAAAATCTCTTACAATAATATTTTCTTCTTTAATTTTATAACATAAATTCCATAATTGGTATGAGCAGCTTATTAACAATTTTGAATAAATACTATCCAATAGTTTCTAACCTAACATTTATAAAAGAAACCTCACTCGTTAGAACTCAATTAAATACTTAAATTTAGCTCTTCTTATAAATCTTTTTTTTTTCTTTTTTTTAAAAGTACTACTAATTTAGCATAGCTAACATATGAGCTTTCAACAAACCCCTCGTAGTACTGATGTTTGTCGACGGGAGAAATTGTACAGGCATGTTGCCCAGATGACTAACACAAGAGGGGGGTGAATTGGGTTATATTATAAAAATTAACATTTATTAATCAAATACACAATATAAAATATAAACAGAATATAAAACTGTAAGAAATGTAAAGAGTAGGGTAAGAGAAAGCAAACTCAGTATTTTTACGAGGTTCAAACCCACTGCCTACGTCCTCGCCTCAAGTTACCCCTTGAGGATCCCGAATTCACTAGTCAATCTCTTTTAGGTGGAAATAGAAACCTATTACACTTTTGAGCAGCACCGCTCCAAAGAATCCGTGTAGAACACCCTCTACACTTCCAATCACCTCACACTTGGTGATTTAACTATTCCCCGTGTAGAACACCTTCTACACATACAAGGGTTATATGCACCCTCTTACAAATACAAGAGTTGATAGTGGGTAGACTATCAAAGTACACTCCTCAATGAGTGAAATAGAAACAATACAGCTCAGCCTATATCTCTCTCAAAAATAACAAAAATTAAGGCTCAAAACTTTAGAAAAGAGAGAATGAGAGTTTTGAAAGAATGATGCAAAACTTAACAATAGATGTGTAAGCTCTTGTTATGATTTTTGCAAAACTCAAGTGAGCTATTTATAGGCAAATGAGTTTTCAATTTCATATTTGAAAAGATTCACATGCCAAATAAGAGCACTATTCACTTTTCAAAAAATTCAAATAAAAATATTTCCTTTTTGCATTTGTCAAAGACAACTCCATTCATTTTTCAAAAAAATCAAACATAATCTTTTGCTTTTCATAAATGACAAAATGAGCATGATTTATTTTTCAAACCAAATCATCTTCTTTTTGCATATGTCAAAAAAATACACAACCACCCTTTAAGATTCTTAAATAAAATCATCTACTTTTTGCATTTATCAAAAAAACACACAACCTCCCTTCAAGACTTTCAAACAAAATATACACATGTCAAATATGATAATCAATCATCTTATAAATTCAAATTTTTATAAAAAAAAAATATAATTTTCGAAATTATTTTGTTTGATGATGTCATGCACATATGAAAAACATAATTTTCAAAACTAAGACATTTAAAAATGTCTTGCATATGTGAAAAAAGTAATTTGATGTTTTATGAGAAAAAAGAGTAATTTGGAGTCTTAATCCAATTTTATCAAGAGATGTACAAAAATAATCTATGAGCTTCATTTGTAAACTTGTTATTTTATGCTTGATGTACGCTTCGCTCTATTGCGTAGATAATTTGAGCTTGAGACTTGAATTCATTTGTTATCATCAAAATCTACACGTAGATACGAAACTTGAAACCTTGGATTCAACAAGGCAAACAGTTTATATATTAACACATGAAGAGCACAAAAATTACATCCTTAATGCAGTACAAACGACCTAATTTGCGCTTTAGGATTCTATTATGTTGAACACGTGCAATAATTATGATGAATAGTACCGAATAGCAAAAAAAAAAAGTAAAAAAAAAAATTATACAAAAATTTAATATGATTGGACAATCTACCTATATCTACAAGAATGAATGACGGCTAAATTTCATTATATTGAAAAGTATGATTACATTAATATATTTATACTAATCATAACATGTTTTCTCTATACACGTGTCCCACTTTATATGAGTCACTTTAGCACACTATTTGCATGAGTTTCTAACTTTCTACCCCTCACGTTTTAATTTGCTCATGGCACATAATCATGTTTTAATTAATAAATTAATCAGCTTGATATATATATTCTTAATTAATTTGGAAAATCTATAGAGTCTCGTAGTTGGAATCCTTTGCACTCTTATGGGATTTTTTTAAGTAGAAAAAAAAATTAAAAAATTAGAAAAACTAAATATTATTATGAATTATTGAAGCGTCGGCCGTCGCCCCTGTCCCAACCAATAATTTTGTGAATGACCCTACCACTATTATTTTAAATCTTGTATAGTGACTTGCATAGTAACTTACATAGTATCAAGGCATATAAATATGGGTTTTAGTTGTTATGAAATTCATAAGAAAATATATAGAACGAAACAAAGTTTAAGTTCTTGAGAATTTTTAAGAGTTTCTTTTATATTTCTCTCTTGCAATAGTAATAGTTTCATTTTTAGTTTTATAACACGTTATCAGCACGAGACTCTACCGATATTGAAGTTAGTAGTCTTCTATTTCAAGTAAGATTTTTAATATATTATTTGCAGTCCGCAAGATAAATATTAAATGTAATATTGCTGAATATTACTTGATAAAATTCTACTTTTATTCTCATGATTATGTGAATATATTTCTTAAATTCACAAATTTATTTTTGTAATTTATATATATATAATGTCAAATATTGAGATTTATTACTATTAACATTTCTGGAAAAAAGTTATTTATTCAGAATCTTTGATGAGATCCATTTGGATATGATGATGAACTTGAAAGATACAATCATAAAAGAAAATCATGTGTCCCTGAAGGACAGTGCTGTATATCTCATAATGAAAAATCATCTTACTGTGTGAAATGAATTAAGAGAGTGATATGAGCACCAGAAGATGTAATCGTCTCAAATGATCATTATGACTTATTGCACCTGAAGTTGCAAGATTTTAAGAGTGGTATTGAGTCTTTTGCACTCTTTAAAATCAGCTCAATATTAAAATTATGCAGTGAGAAAGTCACTGATGATGATATTTAAAAGAAGACATATTATTTTTCATATCTCGGATATGCTCCTGCAGTAGCAATATCGAGAGTGAAAGTTCAACAAATATTCTGAACTTTTATTTTGTCTTCCAGTGATTGAGCTAAATAATGAGTTTTTGTTAATAAATCACCAGTTACATCCTATTAATGATATTGAATTTACACCATTCCCAGAAGTGAACGGTGCATCATTTCAAAGGAATAAAGAGTGTAGACGTGGTAGAAAAATTATAAAAGTGTTAGTCCCAAAAGTAACAACACTAAAGATAATAAAAATATATCGTATCACCATAAGTGATCCAACTTAGAGAAGAGTAAAGGTTTTCAGAATAATTCTTCATAGAAAGATGAAGATGTTTGTCATAGATGTGGTATGACTGAACAGTGGTCAAGTACCTGTTGTACGACCAAATACTTGATTTACTTATACTGAACTTTTATACATTATAGTAAAACTTTATCATATTTTGAAATAACAAAAAGTCGGTGCCTGAAACACGACAATAAATTACTTGGGATAATAAAATCCTGTCTAAATTTGATCATCTTACAAATGAATGTGAATCAGAAGTTCAGAGGATTATCTATCTGTAAAGTGTTGCAAATCAATTACATGATGTATTTGACACTAAATGTGTTGTAAAATCATATATTACTGCTGTTAATGCTTAAGTAAGAATTGAAATCCCTGAAGGACAAATTGTTAAAACAGCAATAGATGAGTCTAAGATACACCTGAAATGTTGAAGACCTATTGATGCAAAAGAGAAAAATAAAAATAAATCGGTGCTCCTGAAGAGACCGTACCTACAAAATAAGATCTATCCAGACTTTTTGTATAAAATACAAACCTCTTGAAGAGGAAACTCTTGAACAGTACAAAACTCCTAAAAAGTACAAAATTCCTGAAGAGTACAAAACTCCTGAAGAGTACAAAACTCCTGAAGAGAAAAACTCCTGAAGAGTATAAACCTCCTGAAGAGAAAACTCCTGAAGAGTACAAACCTCCTTAAGAGGAACTTCCTGTAGAAGTGTTTCATAAAATGTTTTTCCCTGGAGAGGAATAGGTACCTGAAATAATAAGATCTTAATATATTTCATGAATACTGAAAAAATTCTGGATAGACATAAAACTATTGTCGATAATATATTTTCATATATGATGGCCCTTGACATTACCAGAAGTAATGAAAAAAAAAAGTGAGCCAAAAATCGTCAAAAAATGTCGACGTAGAAATGATTGGCCAAAATGGAAAGCAGTTATGAAACTGAATTAAACTCGCTGGTGAAGCAAGATGCATTTGGACCTGTTGTCCAAACACCAAAAGGTGTAATATCTGTCAAATATAAATGAGTATTTATACGAAAGAAAAATGAAATTGTACGGTATAATTTATCGCATAAGATTTCCTGCAGAAACCTGATAGTAGTTATGAGAAAACATATTTCTTTTTTAAGAATGCAATCACATTCATATTTTTAATCGATTTAGTTATTACAAAAGGATTAGATATACAGTTGATGAATGTGGTTATTGTATATTTATAAGGATCATTAGATCATTACATATATAAATATATACGATACTTGAATCATTTAATCAAAGTACATTTAAGAGTATGTAGTTTATAAAACTTCAAAGATCTTTATATGGGTTAAAGCAATCCGGACGCATGTAGTATAATTGAATTAACGAGTATCTGTTGAAAGAAGGATTTAAGAATAATCCTATATGCATATGTGTTTTATCAGAATCCGGATTTATCATTATTGCAATTTACGTTGATGATTTACCTTGTTAGAACTATTGAAGAGATCACAAGGGCTGTTATAAATTCAAGGAATGCATTTGAAAATGAAAGATTTTATTATTCAATTGATAGATGAGTTACAAAAATTTGAGACTTCTAGTCTCATCTCTCAAATGCATTTGCTCTTCATAAAGCGACATGTCATCCTTATCTAAAGAATTAGGCAGTCGAAATGAAGAGGCAAGTAAGGATTTTAAATCTTTATTCTCTTGTTTTAAGTCTGCAATTTTTCTGTCAAACTCTTGAACGAGTCGTTGAAGTACGTAAATCTTCTCGTTAAGTTCTTCAATCTGACAATTTTTGGATTGTAACCGGTTGGAAAAACTGATAATAGAGAAGGAGTATCGGGTGCCGAGAGTCACCAGCTCATAAACGACTTCACAATCTGACTTATTAGCCAGATCATTCGCTTGCTGCAACATGGCACCTGCAGAAGATGTAGGAACAACTTGTAATTGAGGTGAAAGATACCTCATATGTTGATCATGAGAAATATTGAAAGGAAATTGATGAGCCATTGAGAATTTGTAGAATAAGAATGCAAATATAGATTAATTATTGATATAAGAAGAAAATTTGATGCGAACTATATGAAGCAAGTAGAGAGTTTATTTGGCTGAAGTCAATAACTCGACATATTCAAGAAACGTGTGGTTTTTCATTATCAATGATAGCCCAACAATTTTATATGAAGATAATACTGCTTATATTACTCAAATCAGAGGAGGATATATCAAAGTGATAATCTGAAAAATTTATTCACAAAAATATTACCAACTACGACATTCAAGAAGATTGTGCAGAATATTAAAATGTGAAGACTCAAAGATCTATTGTCATACACTTTTCAGGGGGAGTAAATATCCTGAAGACTTGTGCTGATTGTATTTTTTTTCCTTCGCTAAGGTTTTGTCCCATTGGGTTTTCCTTTGCAAGGTTTTAATGAGGCAATCTTAAAACACTTGTGGATACATAAGAAGACTGTACTCTTTTTCTTTCGCCATTGGTTTTTCTTCCCACTGGGTTTTTCCTTGGCAAGGTTTTAACAAGGCAGATTCTTCATGGGTGATCATTCAAGGGGGAGTGTTATGAATTATTGAAGCGTCGGCCGCCGCCCCTGTCCCTACTAATAATTTTGTGAATGAACGTACTGCTATTATTTTAAATCTTGCATAGTGACTTACATAGTGACTTGTATAGTAACTTGTATAATAATTTCAAAACCTATAAATATAGACTTCAGTTATTATAAAATTTATAAGAAAATATATAGAATGAAGAAAGTTTCAGTTCTTGAGAGTTTTTAAAAGTTTTTTTTATATTTTTCTCTTGTAATAGTAGTAGTTTCATTTTTAGTTTTATAATAAATATATTTTATTTACAAATATATTTTTATTATTTATGTAAAAAAATAAATTATAAAAAAGTACAAAAAAAAAATTATATTATAAAAGCAAAGGAATTCCAATCACGGGACCCATAGCATTGCACTAATTAATTAGGTGGCCGTGGTTTGATTTTCGCGCGTTTCTATGTGTAAAGTTTACAAAAAAAGATAAAATCCCATCACCGAAGTAAACAAAAGATTTGCGACAAAGACAGTAATTGTTATAATCTCGGGCAGCATATGCATGAGATATCAATATATAGGGTAATGCTGGGGGATACGCAGCACTCAGCGTATCCCCCTCACATGAACAGTGCCATGCACTGTTCATGGCACTGTTCATGTGAGGGGGATGCGCTGAGTGCTGCGTGATCCCCCTCATTTCTCCAATATATATAATATTATTCGCATCACAAATTAACCATCATTAATTATTATTACGTAACTGCGACAGCAAAGTAGAGTAAAGAGAAGACTATTAAAGCCGGTTACGGATAACCGGTTGAAATTAACCGGATCCGTAATAGAAATCCGGGAGGATATAACCGGATCTGCCTGGATCCAATCCGCCCGGATCATCCGGATTTCTAGATTTATAACTGGATCCCAAAAAAATGGGGTCTGGATACCCACCCTAACAGCAATATTACTAATCATGACTACGTACTTTAATTCAGTTCACACACACACATATAAATATATGAGTAATGCTAAAAAATATCACACTAATCACATTCACTCTTACATGAATAATATGTATGTACTATTTATATGAGAATGAATATGATAAGTGTGGATGCTCTCAATTATTTATATATATATATATATATATATATATTAGGTATGTTGATTTAGGTTCTGGATCTAAAAATTTAAATTTAAAAAATAAGTAATTTTCTTAAATTTTTTAAATGAAAGTGTTAAAATTATTAAAAAATAAAGAAAATTTTAGGATTGAGCTAGGTGTTAGGCCTAATATATATTGGAAAAGAGTAACATGCAAAACACATTTTCTTAATTTAATGAAACGGTTATTTTTAAGAAATAATACAATTTTTAGAAAATAAATAAATAAATTTCAATTAATAACATATAAAAGTTTTGAATTTGACTAGATTTAAATTTGAAATGTTTGATTTAAGAGTTTGAATTAAAAGACTAAATTTTAAGGATTATATCATTTCTAAATTTAAATGGACGGACGAATAAAGTTAAATTTTATATAAAAAATATATATATATTAAATAACTTTTAAATATATAAGTTGTTTAATATATAGTAGAGATGTCAAAGAAGGGATCGTAGCATTAGTAGAGATGTCAAAGAAGGGATCGTAGCATTGCTCTTCTTTGTTTGTTGTATATTGCTTTTGTTTTTGCCGTCCAGGGACAAAAGCGCTGCGGCGTAGTGGCTGTCGCATAATGGTACTGGAGTGAAGGGGAGTGAATCCTCGTGAGGGGGAGTGAAATATGCCCATAAATCAATACAAAGGGTGAGATACGACCAATGGAAAAACAATAAAAAAAAAAAAATTAGTCACTAAAAATATAATTTATATAAAATTCTTTAAGCATTAATAATTAGGATTAAAAAAATACATTTTTTGTAATTATAGTAGTACTGGAACTCCGACCAAAATAGTAAATTGGTTGGACAGTAGAAATACGTAAAGAAATTAATGTCTCAAAACAAACTTATATAAGAATGTATATGCAACGTGCGGTGTATACATGTAAAAATGTCGCTCTCTGAACGAAGTAACATGTCCATTAAATCATGTTTGACAAACAGATCTAAGAATGAACGCCTGCTAGATGCATGATTTTATGATCATAGAATTACTATAATATTTTTAATAAAAAAATGATTTGTACGGTCATAAAATGTGCAAATTTCACGCACTTTAAACAAATAGACATATTTAAAACCCACATGAAAAGATTGTTTTTTTATTAACAAACTACTCACAAAACTTATACATTCTAAGATTGTATCTAATATTCCTCTTTTTCAAATTATAATCCCTTTTTCTAAAAAGTTGTTTAAAGGTATTATAAACATCGTGTGTAGGAGATTTCGTCGATTGGATGCGTTTCGCCTTTCCACCGGACAAAAATAGACAAGCCACAAGCACTTCTTCTATGAGGTGCGGCTCAAGGGGAAGGGAAGGCATTTTCAGAATCGTTTCCCCAATGTTATTCCGTTCTCTCCTTATCCTAATTGATATAATTCTATGGAATTAATGAATAAATCACAGTTTACTTTGAGTGCAATTCGATTCCTCAAGGAGGATGATGATGTTGATGATCACCATCATGAGATTAAAGATGGCTGACGAACATTACATCATGATATTTTGTGCCGAATAATTAAAGTTAAAGACTTCCAATAATCAAATAAAAGGAAATATATCACTGACTTGTGATTCTTGGGAAACATATTATCAATTACTAGGCCAGAACAAAGAAAAAAAGTGGAGCGAAAATCTGTCAATTAAGGACATACTTGGCGCCAAAACTAGCTAGACAAGAAAACTGGAGAGAATCAGCTGAGGCTAACATAAGAACTTTGTGCCACTTGAAGGCTATCATCAACTCTCATGTATTATGTATGCATGTAAAGAGAGCATCTCATATCCCTTTGCATCAATTTGGTGCGAATATTTGATGCCATCACAGAAAATAAAAATCAAAATAATTGAAGGATATGGAGAATGGACTTTTGTATCCTGCAGATGATCAACACATTGAACATGAAATGAGATCGGCGACTAAGAACTCTAGCAATGACCTGGCACCATTCAAGTTTTTGGAGGGTAAAGTTCCCAGAGAGCAACTGTCCTGTCTTCTGATGCAGAGGCCATTAACTTAGAATCAGCCGAGTATGAAACAGAGTTGCACTGTTTAAAAAAAAAAAACACGCAAGTTTTCAAATTAAAAATAGTAGAAATTCACAACAATCAGCTATTTAATAGTGTGAAGCTGGGAGACAGAAGGGAGGATTACAGCAGGTGAAGAATTAAAGGCAATATTCTACAGATTTTTAAGTAGAATGAAAATATCGAGGAGCCCCATGGCACATGATGATATAAAATCTTCTGTTAATCGTTTTCTTAACAAAAAGAATATAGCCAGTCAGTAAACAAATAGATTAGTGCACCTAGAGCTCCCATACTGCCAACAATGTGTCAAAGATATTAGATTAATGAACTTTATGGCAAAGTGGGATGGCTTGTTTTGGTCTTGAATTTTGAAGTGCATCGAAATTAGCACAAAAGTGAATTCATAATTTTTGAACTGATCATCCCATGGTCATTCTGAGAAGCTTGTAAGCCTTGTCTTTTACACAATGGATCAAAATGTGAGGAGAATGCTGGTAGGCAGACAGCCTATGCAGAACTTGTCAACTAGGGAATACATATTTGTGAAGAACAGACAAGCCCCACATGAAAATGATGCTAATCAACAAAAAATAGACAACGGAAAATTCTGTTTTCCAGATCTTCCATGAATCAATCGGTGTAACTGGAATAAAAATTGTGGTGGTTGAACTAAGGTTCCATTCAAAGTCTTAGTCTGATATCAAAAAGAAAAAAGCGCACATACAGACACTGGAAACTTAAACATGCACCCAATAGGGTCTTAAACATAAGATCTCACCCTCCACCCCTAGTTTTATGAGAGAAGTGTCATTTAAGCTAGAGCTCATTGGCCTCAATCTTTAAAGACCATAATAAAAATCAGAATCATAACTCTAGGGATTGGCTCAAGTGGTAAAGGCTTGGCCTATGGTATGCTACCCCTCAAGTCTAAATTCAAATCCCCTTAGATGCAAACAATCTCTAGGAGTCATCGGACTGAGAAATTTTTCGCTTGAATTACCCCGATGTGCACTTGTGGGAAACTCCTCGTCAAGGGCCTGTGCACCCCCGAGATTAGTGGAGATGTTGTTCTCGGACACCCAGTGCCAATAAAATTAACCGTAAAAAAAAAAAAACAGAAACATGCATTTCCCTGCTGAATATAAAGAAACAAAATTCCAGCCACAACAATCAAATTCAACTTTTGATGAGAAATTTGAGAAGCTAAATATAATTAAGAAAATGGAGAAAACAGAAAATGAATATTTTAGCATCTGTCTCCAGCACGGCTAAAAACAACATAACATACCGTAGCATGGTGATATTTCAATATTGCCAGAGCATTTCCTTTGTGATAATTATATATCCTTACTCTGCAGCGATTATAAAAGAGACAACTTCAGAACAATACATTTCATAAGAAAAAGAGATAATATGAGGGTTTTTCTTAGTGCAGAATTTGCATTCAATAAAAACACAAAGCCTCAGATTAATTGTAACATAAATGAAGTAAAGGAAAGATTATGAATATGAGGTTTTTTTATGTTATTAAACTTCTCGATGATGAAACTGTTTCAGAGTGAAACCCTGCATGTCTGCTCAGAAAATCAGAGGATTTCCCAATAGGCAGGTAAAAAGAGTTTGGGAGGAATCCCTTAGGACTCAGTCAAGGCAATCAAGAGGAGTAATTCGTTCATTATCTTTGCATACAGATTTTAGACAGTGATAAAATTGTCCAACCGAATAGAAATTCAGCTTAAATGACAAATACAAATTCTTGTGGAATTTCCTGGGCCTTGAAATTTGATGCACAAGATTTAATGTGAACCAATTCCCCTCCTGATACACAAGCATGACCCCTTAAAATGAAAATGAAGACATTTGACAAGGGTATAAATCACTTCAGTGACCACAACTCTATGCAATGAATTATTTTTAGCATCTTAGCTGTGTAGTCTGATAGCGGATTAGTCTGTAACATTTAACCTTACAGTACCGTCTTGTATATGCCCCATCTACATGAATTACGCTTATTGTTTTCATCAATCATTTTTTTTTTTATAAGTAAAAAAAAAAAAAAAAAGATTGATGAAAACAATAAGCGTAATTCATGTAGATGCGGCTACTCATCAATCATATTCTTGGCTACTTATCCAAAAAAGTAACTGAAAACTGCAAGGATTGCAATGAACTTCTATTGATATTTAAGATGGAAACTATAAGTTCTAACCTGTGGTCCCAACCGGCTGTAGCAGCAATTTTTCCATCAGGTCGAATTGAGGTACCTGATATACCGGGTCGTTCCAAACTAATTTCTTTCTTGACCACACAAGAACCCTGTTTATAGAAGGCAAAATATGATCTTACAAAAAATACTTTTCATTTTTTTATAAATAAATAAATACACCAAATTTATATGGATTAACATGATAGTGGCCACCATGGAGACAAGCTCTACCTAGTGCTTGTGCGCAGCCTGTGTGAGTGAGTGTGTGTGTGTGCGAGTGAGAGAGAGAGAGAGAGAGAGAGAGCAATATAGTTAGTTGTTAGGCTAAATTAACTTCTTATACCTAAAAAAATTGAAATTGAAATTTGTTAATGGTTACATCGTAAAACCAATGTGCCGCATAATTCAGATCAAAATGGAAGCACATAACTCCATTTTCATTCCACCATTGCCAACATGATCAAACGTGAAGTGGCAGGAGAAATAGCAAACTGAAAGCAAGTATGATTATATGATAAAATGTGTTTACCATGGAATGATCCAAACTATACATCACAATCTTGTTATCTGCGGCTCCTGAGATACCCCCTCTACATGACTCATCAATGGATATGCTTAGAACTGAACATAAAATGCCAAATGGATCACAATTTGCTTTCAAAGGAAAAATGAGAATGAATGAAGAGAGGGTCCCACACCTGGCTCTGAGTGGAACTTTATTGAAGCAACAGGAACTCCTGGCTGCCGTATATCCCACCAAAGCATGGAACCATCTTCATAACTGCCACATGTATCAAAGGAAAATTATGTTATGCAAATCGCCTCATCCTCTCCTCCTCTCCTTTGGACATGTAGAAGGTTTTTTCCATTGACTACAATAGGTGATCTGTAACGACCCGGCTCAATAATTCTAAGGTTAGAATATTGATAATTTGTATTGGGCCTAAATTAGATTGGATAAGCCCACAAGCAATAAATTATTGAGGTTGATTATAAATTTTAATTAGGCTCAATAATTAGGTTAAATCACATTTATTATTTATTGAAGGAGTTAGACTCCTTTTAGAACTTAAAGATCTACCATTAGAATTTTATTTCAATTTAAAATCATCACTGGTTGAAGTCTCCTACGCAGTTTCAGTCACTGTCAATCTCACATTAAATGAACTACTAGATCATGCTTTAAATTCAAACTCTCTTCTTAGATTATCAAGACTGAGTGTTCAATAGATTAGTGTCACTACATGTATTAACCAAGTCCAACTTAAACTCGTTGGCACCCTCTTCCAAATCTCTCTATAAATATCTCTTTTTCGTGTATTATTTGGAAAAAAAAAACCATAAATTTTCATAAATGCAGCGGCCAAACCCAAAATATCCAGTTCAGCACCGTGATTGATTTTGTTAGAAATTTTAAGAAGCACACTACAAGGTAACTAGCTTAATCATAAATTAGGATTAGTATACGTTAGCTAGTTAGATAGATTATTATTAAAACCAGTTCTTTGGAAGCTATTGTTCACATACCACACATATCATGATATTTGCAAGCACGTCATTTATCATGTTTCACTCTGTATATTATATTTATGTATGTATTATGCCTCTTATGTTGCATAAGACACATAAACATTTATAAGATTAAGTGTAAAATAAGTTCAGAACAATTAGTCCAATGATCATTCATATGTATGGTACCAATGCAAATTTATGGGTGAACGTGCAAGTAACGAACCTAAGCGTGGCCCACCATAATATGCTAGAATACTATTAGCGACTCCCCTTGTAGCCGCGGGATATGGGACTGGTGCACAACCTTGCACACAGCGTGGCCCAAGCGTGGCCCATCATAGAATATATATGAATGACTTTGATTTTTAAGTTTTCAACATGAAATATTTTATGAAAACCTTATGTTAAGTATGTTTATGTTATGATGGGTTTCTTACTGAGTCATCGACTTATTTAAAACCACCCAAGTCAAAAAATTTATGAAAGTAAAGCTTGCAGAACAACAATTAGTCCAAGAAGGTGTGACAATGGCTTAGATCATATACATATATTTTAGGTTATGATTTATAGCACAAACTTTGAGAAATTTTGATAAATGTTTTTGCATGCTCTCTCTTATGATCTCAGTATTTTTAATAAGAATGATTTTATTTATAGAATCTTTGTACATGGCGCTTCCTTCATAATTAAAGAAAATATTATTAAGTCCAGGTCAATTTAGTAGCACTCTAGCTCCCGAGAATTTCTAAAAGTGATTTTATTCTTAACTGTTGGGAGTGGGGTTTTACATGATCCTACAGAAATATCATTGAATTCTATACACGTTCAAAGTGAAGATCCCACATAAATAGATGGAGAAAATTGGGTAGATAGGTTTAAAAGATAAAATTGGCCTGGCAGGGTTAAAGTATCAGTGTAATTCAGCAACAGAAAATAATGAAAATAAGTCAGATCTTACAAAAAAGATCAGGAGGTTATACCAAGTAAATTATCATCAAGATTTAAAATATAGCCTTCTAGGTGTTCACCAATATCGAGGTTGTCCTCAACGTATATAAACATACGGCATATCATTTAGGAAATATATCTGAATGTAGCAGACTTATAGAGTTGCTAAGCTGATAAGGTGCTTAGACCCACAATAGAAGATGTGCAATAAAGATAGAGGGATATACCCAGCCAAGACATTTAAGGAACCCTGTGATTCAGTAGGTAAAAATGCTTGAACCGCCATGCACATCCCTTCCAAGCAAATAATTGTTACATGTCAAAGTAAACCATTAAAAGAAGAGAAAAGATTTTCTTCATTGAGAACAGAGGGCCAAGTGATGCAGATCATGCATTAAGCCAATATTTAAAATGCATGAAAAAAATGGAAACCATAAAAATACAAGAATAAGATATAACCTTGTCAAAGAAAATACTGTCAAAAAGTTTAAAGAGGAACAACACTTGGAAACCATAAATACGGGTAGTACAAAATAGTTATCTAATAGTGATATGCTGCTAATTGTCATGCACCCCAGGAGAAATGTGATAAGTCGAGGCACTTGAGATCAATAAATCATGTAAACTGTCACTTTGTACTTTTTCTTTTTGCTAAAATAGAGATATAAAACATATGACTACGTTACATCCGGTTTCATAACTTTCTATTTCAGTTAGTGTGCAGGTTAATTCCTCAGTAATATAATCAGTTTCTAGCCCCTAGAAACACAAACATAGGCAAGATGCCAATAGTTTGAAGAATATCAATAAAAACATTAATAAAAAAATGGTCTACATATATACATATCTCCACGTCTTCTCCATGCATGTGAAACACAGCCACAAAAAATTTGTCATATTCAGATTAAGATATTCTGAAGTATTTGTCCAATAAATTTAAAAAAAACAAAAACAAAAACAAACAAACCAACCCAAATCAAATTGATGAAAGGAGATATATGGTGACACATCCAGAATGGATGAATATAACTATGCCAAGAAACAGCTTACCCAAGTAACAGAATTAATAATAATACCATCAGTTAAGAGACATATAAGTTCATCTCAAATACAGACCTCTCTCACTGGTAGAAGTGATAGGGGAGGCACCAGCTGAACTTTGAGGGAGTTGAACAAGCCTTTCTGCAGTATTGAGATCCCAAACTTCGACCTGTGGATTGCATAAAATTAAAAGTGATAGGCACACAAAACTATTATGTATGTAAAGATAAATAGGAAAGGAAAAATTAAAAGTTGCATATTGACCTCGTTTGATTGCTCTCCTGCTATAGCCACATAGTTTGGTCCTTCAGCATGTGTATCTTCTGATTAAAAAGAAACTTACTAATGCATATTCTAATTATAATAATAACTGGGAACAATAAACACCAAAAACAGTATAGAACCACCAAAAAACACAATGACAGATGAGGTGGACTGATAACAGTTTAAGAGATGAGCAGCTAAGGCTGCACCTCCAAGTATTATTGGTACTAGGGCAAGCTCTAGCAAAAAGGTTCTTTTTTTCTATATAATTAACTGACCATGTATAGATAAACTTATAAAGTAGTTCGGCATCATACATAAAAGAGAATACATGCTGCAGATTTACTCAGAAATGATATCAGACATTCGAGAATTGAATCCAAAAGAATATCAGATTAGATTCCAACTCCAGAAAACTTATCAGCATGATCAGTTTTGATAGGTTCCTTGTATCAGAAAAACTATAAATTATATGAAAAAAAAAAAAACTGTCAATTTGAGCAAACCTCTAACAACATTGGAACTCTCTGTTAGACCACTTTCAGCCTTTTCCTCGCTATCATCCAGACTTTCTAAGTCTAAGGTTTCCTTAAACTTTGTCTCGTCATGATAACAATGCCCTTCAGCTTGCGGTGCATGAGCATAAGGCTTCTTCATCAGGGAAAGCTTACAAAAGTGATAAGTGTTTGTCTTGATTGTAACAGAAGGATTCCTGCAAAGAATAGAAACATTATTTAATAGCCTCAGCATACTGTCAAGTTGAGAAATAACTAATACTGACCAAAAAAAGCTAAAAAAAAAAGGGGGGGGGGTCATAGATAATACTAATCTTGTGGGGAAAGGTAAATGACAAATAGGAGGATTGGGGAAAGATTCCTCATGCCTATAGGAAGATTGATGAGACAAATGCCACAGTGAAGTTCAACATGCCAGCCACTCAATGAAACTCATGCATTGTTTTTCTAAGACCAGAGCTCAACCCAGCTTTCTATGATCTATTCTTTTTATTTATTTATTTATTTTTATAAGTAATAAGCATCTTTATTAGTGAGAATATAAATAGGCATAGCCCAAATACACAGGAGATATACAAAGAAGCACGCCTAATTACATTCTAAGAGTTCGAACTAAAAGGCAGGAAATCATGCACATTGCTTCCAAAGGGTACAATGGCTGAGAACCATAGTAATAGAGTACGCAACAAAAAAAAAAAATTCCTGGAGCTCCTCCATTGTTCACTCTCTATCTTCAAAACAACGCCCATTCATTTCCGACCAAATGCACCACATAATGCACAATATGATCATTTTCCATGCAGCTTTCACCTGTGGAAAGCCTTTGATTCCCTCCCAGCAAGCAAATAAATCAACTACCTTAGCCGGCATAACCCAGGCAACATGTACTTAAGGGTGGCAATATGTGACACGACACGTTAACACGAAACGAACATGACACGAAAAAAACGGTTTAGTGTTTAGTCTTAACGGATTTCGTATCAAATCGTGTTGACCCGCTAAGATACGATTTGATAACGGGTCAAAACTCATTATGCACCGTTAAGACATGATTTCATATATAACCTATTTTTACTTTTTTTTACCTATTTTCAAAAAACCCTAGTCTGTAACTGTTATAAGGCCATTAGCCCATTACCAACTTACCACACGCCGCACCCCCCACCCCTCATTTTCGATTTCCCTCCCAACTCCCAAGTCTCCTTTGAATCTCTTATCTTCTTCGGCAAATCAGCATTGGCTTCCACAGTTCCATTCGACAGTTTGGCTTCTAGACTCCCAGAGTTCAAGGTATTTCGGTTCCTTCTCACCTCTCGGCCACTTCTCTCATCTCTTTGTTTTTTGGTTTAAAATTTGCATTTTTTTGGGTGATTCTAAAAGATGGTGGATATTGATGATGGTTTAAAGTTTGCATTTTTTGGGAGGATTCGAGAAAGAAGAAGCTTTGGTTCTCGGCATTCTGTTTTGTGGGTTTTTGGTGGATATTTCCGTTTGTTTTCTCAGGGGCTGAGAAGTTTTCATCTTGCGATGGAACTTGCGAGCTTGGATATTGGTTCTCAGCATTCTGTTTTGTGGGTTTTTGATGGGTCTTTCCGTTTGATCTTTGAGATTTCGAATTTTTTTTATGTTTTCTGTGGGTGGCAATTTTATTACTCTTGCTTTAAGCATTGAATATTTTTGTTTATTTCTTCTCAGCCCGTGGTCAGTGATGTACTTTTTTTTTAAACAGAAATATCTAAATTACCGTTTCGTCTTTGTGGTGTTTGTGGTTTTGTTTAACTTTTTGGTGGTGTATTTCGATCTTGGTTTAAAGTTTGCATATTTTGTTTTTCACTCTGAAAGTGTTGTTTCAGAATACTAATTTTGTATATTGCCTTATTGATTTATTGCCCCATTTCACATCTTCTTATCATTTCTTCTGGGCTAGCTTATGTTGTGTCATTGTCCTAGCAGTACTATGGCCTTTAAACAAAACTAAGCTTTATGAGACGAAATAAAAGTATCTTCATAATAAAATCTTGTTAGTACTTAAAAGATAAGAATAAGATACTGTCATTTTCTCTCCATGCACTTTCTCTATTTCTTATTAATATAGAAAAAATAAAAATAAAAAAACAAAAACAAAGCAAACCAACATAATTAATATACCAATACTACTCTTCATCTTAAATTTGTCATTTCTAGATACATTAGGTAAAGCAGCGACAAGGCATAAATCATTTTCTATGTCATCCACTTGAATAGAAAATTACTAATTAAATATGTTACATCAACTAGTGTGATTAAGGATGATAAGATTAAGAAGGAAGAATATCATTTCCCTCGGAGAAAATATATTTAGACCAAAAATCAAATACTTTAACAAACGGATCGATTTTGCTACACAGCCTCTTACACTAGAAACCACTGCACATGTTTTATTTAAATTAATGATGCTCTTCTACTTATCATCTCTACACTATATACTTATTTAGTGATAGTTGATAATTTGAAACAAAATATCACAGAACGTCTGCCTTGTGGATTCCAAAAAACATAATCAAAACTAAGCTTAGTCTGCACCAGAGATTGGTTATATAGCGATGAGCAAAGTAAGATTTTGAAATTATATGTCAATGGGTTGGTTGAATAATTTAGTTACCTATACATTTTTTTTTTTTGCATTTTCAACTTGTAGAAGAAATGCTTAATAATTTTGTTTACTAATATATATATATATATATATATATATTTTATAGAAATATAAGAAAATCCTGAGTTGGATGAGATAATCAAAGATGTAATGGAGTTGAACATCAACAAGGACAATGACAATGCTCCAGAAGCTCCACCTCCTTCTACAAGTTCTAAACGTGTTTAACTTTTTGTTTTTATCATATTTGGAATTGTAAAATTAATTTGTTTACAATGTGTATTGTTTATTATTATTATATTTGAGATGTAATTTGAATATTTACAATGTCTAAACTGTGGTGGTGTGATTGTAAATCATATTGATTAGTTGTGGTGCATTTTAATATTTTATATTTTATAACTATCAGCCTATCATTTATAGTTTAATACTTGTATAAAATAATAAGATAAATTATTCCGCAAATGTGTCTAAACGTGTCAAACGTGTCAACGGGTTGAAACGTGTCGGATCATGTCGTGTCATATAAATTTATCGTATTGACTAACGTATTTTAACGTGTCGTGTCGTGTCAATACGTTATCTTAAAAGGTGGTGTTAGTGTTGAAATTTTTTATACAAAATCCTTAATGGGTCGTGTTCGTGTTGACTCTTTAAGTGTAATGTATATGTCTTGACACGACACGAACACGACACGATGACACATTTTGACACCTCTACATGCACTCGACTGAAAACCGCATTTCCCAAAGCCCGTGTGACCTCACAATGCAATAATAGATGGTCCACCGATTCACCATGAGCTTTACACAAGCAACACCAATCCATCACGATAATACCCCTCTTCCTCAGGTTGTCTGCGGTCAGAATTTTTTCAAGAGCAGCAATCCACACAGAGAAAGCCACTTTGGATGGTGCACCGGACCGCCAAATATTCTTCCACGGAAAGGCTACATGTCCTTGGGAAGTCATGATTGTGTAATAGGACTTGACTGTGAACTTATTACTGGCTATGGACCACCACTGGAGCTTGTCCCCATGCATTGTTCTATTACCTGTGGAATGTAGCGAGCTGAAAAAATCTGAAATAATTGGCAACTCCCAATTGTGGTTATCCCTAGTGAAAAAGGTGTTCCATTGTGGGGCGCCGTGATCAAAAGACAACATGTCCGCCACTGAAGCCTCCTTATTAACTGCAATGTTATAAAGTACCGAAAATACTCACTCCAAGGAGCTGACTCCACACTAAACGTCTTTCCAGAATCTAACCTTGGTGTCCTATCCGATCTCAAAGCGAGTAATGTTTACAAAACACTGCCAACCCCCCCCCCCCCCGGGTTTTAATATACTTCCACAAACCCACCTCATGCCTCCCCCTTACCACATTAGTGCACCAACCCCCCCTTGCACCTCCGTGCCTAAAATCAATAACTTCCTTCCATAACAACTCTCTCTCCTTATGGCATCTCCATAACCATTTTCTCAGTAGCACTTTGTTGAAAATCTTCAAATTGTGCACCATTAAACCTCTACCGATGATTGGAGAACAAACTTTATTCCAACTTACAAGATGGAATTTAGTTCCCTCCCCCCAACCCCCCCATAAGAACATCCGAAAAAGCTTCTCAATTCTATTTGTCACCCCTACAAGCAATGGGAATAGAGATAGAAAATAAGTCGAAAGATTCGATAAAGTGCTCTTGATCAAAATGACTCACCCCCCCTTTGATAGATATGGTCGTTTCCATCCCGCCAACCTTTTCTCTACCTTCTCAATGACCCCATCCCAGATTGCTCTAGTTTTAAAAGTGGCACCTAATGGAAATCCCAAATATTCTTTTTATTATTATTATTATTGGCACCCACCCACCTTTTGTGGGGGTGGGGGTGGGTGTTATGATCTATTCTTTGAGACAATACGGGTGGTAAATGGAATAAAGGAATATATTGAATGGAAAACGTAAAATAGACAAGGTGATCTACCAATGATGGCGTGCTTGTAAAATTTTCAGTAGCTGTATCTATCTTTGAAAATTACATTTTCTTTGGAAAAGACCCAGTGCAATAATCAGTGAAATTCTTTCAACCCAGGTCTTGAATAAGTGCTGAATAGAGAAGTTTTCGTCCCTTCCATGGAAAAGATGAATACTCCTACAATCTAACTCCTTTTCTAAATAATTAAGGACTAAACCTAGCACTCGAGAAATATGGGTTCTTCTGATTCACCCATCAGAGTCCATTCTAACCCTACACTCTTGGTGGCAATACAGATGCACAAATTATCCTTATAAATCTAAAACTTTTGCCATACATATTTCACTCAAAATAATCAGAAGTTGTTGTGCACCTGGACAGCCCTCCGTCTTCAATATCCCAACATTTGACGGTTCCGTCCCTGCCCTGGCTACATGCATCAGAACACATATAACACAACCATTAGTGCACAACACCACTTAAACACCACCCAAAAAAACAGCAAACAGCGCATTACAACAATTAAAGATGCAAACAAAAAGCAAAGCACCTGATAACTCGGTTGGCTCCAATCAAAGGACTACTAGCAACGCAAATAATCCCGTGAGCGGCACTATGCACACTGCGAATAATAAAAACTCAATAAACTAATGGTCGAGAAATGAAGATAAATGTGCTGAATTAATATGACTACCATGCAGATGATACTGTTCGATGCTGGACCGTGTCCCATATCCGCAACTCGCCATCCGCAGAGCTGCCGAAAAATAAAAACTTAATTTTAAAAAAATATATATGGATTCGGAAATTGAGATTTCAAAGCTTTTACACGGTAGGACACGCACTAGTACTGACTCGTAAGTACGAAGAAACATACCCAGTGAAGAGTAAAGGTTTAGAAGGGTGAAAGGAAGCATCCATGACAGAAGCTCGATGGCCCCTGAGCACCGCCGTAGGATCGGGGGTCGGCCTCTTGCTCATTCCCTCTCTTATCAAATTTCGAGTTCCTATGCCACGGAAATTTGAAAAACAGAGTTTATTCGGCAACCAAGAGCGGGTAGAAGGGGGCGAAAGAATACACTTTTGTATTTCACGTCTACATTGGAAATGTGAAGCAATTTGCCGGCAATAATTGCCATAAACCAATGGAATTTGTCCGCGACGTATATTAGCCCTAAACCAATGGAAATTCGGGCCGTTGGAGTTAATAAACTGGGCCGTTGGGGTTAATAAGAAGGTAACTTTTTTCAATCGTATATTTATTTTTCTATTATAATTTTAGGTAAAAAGATGAATGGTCGATATAGTCAAAACGATGAAACTCTTCCAAAAACAATTGAATTCAATGTAAAAATATGGATATTCTTGTTAAAATATAAAATAAGTAATAAAATATATTTTATCTTCTTTTAATAGAATTTTTTATTTTTTTATATCTATAAAATAAGTGATGATTTTACATATATTCAAACATAAATATTGAATCTGAATATTAACTTTATACTATACTCTTATTTAATTAAATGTTCTGCATGTTAGATTATTTATTAGAGGAGAATTTGGTCCTTCTTTTTTCAAATGGTTTGTAAAATTTTTGCACAAATTATTTTTTCAACTTAAGTTATATTTAGATGTCAAGAGCGTTTTAAGACTATTTGTGAATAATAGTAAAAAAATAGACAAAAGATAATAATAAAATATTAAATAATATTAAAAAAGTAATAAATAATAAAAAAGTATGTAAAAAATAATAATAAAATAATAAATAATAATAAAAAGTGTTTGACAGTGTTTAAAAAATTTTTGTAACCAAACCTAGCCTAAAACTAGTTTGCTCTTTACATTATTGCGCAACTTGTAAAATATAAAAAAATGATTTATATAAGTTTATGGTGCAAAAGTCTCGCACAGATCTGAAATTCTCACGCAAAAATTAATTTATTCGGAATGAGTTTCACCCCTTTTTTTCAAATAAATTACACGGGAGTTGCATCCCCACCTATATCTAACATAAGGTTTAAAGAATAAAAATATTTATTATCCACTTTTTTATCATTTTTTCAACATCTTATAATGTGATATTAGATAATAAATTAATAAATAAAATATAATAAATAATATCTAATTATTTAATATTATATCATAAGATAATAAAAAAATAATAAATAACATTATTTTTTTCAAAATAGCTCCCATTCTCAACATTTTCCAACCTTTCAAACACTCGTGGTCTGCACCACATTACGGTGTTAGTCACTCTCTCAGATTCCTCCTATATCTTTCTTCTATTAATTTCCATTGAATTTATCGATTGAAATACAGAGAATCTCGGATTGATATCACTCACTTTCCCACCAGCTCGTGCCATTGCTATTAATCTCATGTGTGGCTTTGATCATACGGTCACTTGTTTATGATCAACCGTCTATAGTATTAGCATAAAAAAAGGCGATAGTCTGGAAATGGAAAAAACTCATCCTCGACCTCGCTAAAATTGTCCTGGGTTTTGACTAGCGTTGTGTGGAGCTTCCAAGAGTGATCCGATGCGACTGTGCGACGTACGTTCATGATAGTAAATAATATTTAAGTACAGATAAAATAAATAAAAAGAGATACACAAAACAAATTTATGTGATTTAATATTAAGTCTACATCTACAGAAGTTCAAACAAAAAAATTCTAATATAATATACTTATTTACAATTTTTTATAGTCTTTTATCCTCACTGTATAATGGAAATCTTAATGAGCAGTGATTGGGAACAGTCCACTGTTTGGAAAAGTCGGAGAAGCCCACTCACATAAATAGTATTTTCACTGTTCATATGAGTGGGCTTCTCCGACTTTCCCAAACTGTATTTGTTCCTAATATTTTTCCAATCTGGATTATATACTCTGATTTTTCTCATCTAATTGAAGTCTATATGATGAAGTTGAATAATATGAAATCTCTAAAACTCCTGACCAAAGGTCTTTAAAGTCATGTGTCTGTGCATTTTATCTCCTGCTCTTTTGTTCGATATCAATTTATCCAATTTTTCTTCTGACACATTATCCTCTCTCATCCTTTTGTCTCCTCCTTACCATTCATTTTCTTCTTATTGAGCTGAGTTTAGAAAATACCATGAACATGTTATATTTTATTCCTTACACATAGCATTGTTAACAATGCGTTTCTTTATAAACTTTATGGTTGATCAACTTGACATGTGCAGTATTTATGCCATCGCCCGTCATCTTTTACGAAAATTAGCCTTTGTAATTAGTCTTTTGATCATTAATTCTTTAGCAAGATACAATTTTAGCGTGTATAAATCTTGCACACATTATTTTAAGAAAAATGGCATTCACCATTAAAAAAAAAAATAATGATTCTTCCACCTGAGTCATAAATGTTAAGGTGCATTTTATAACTACCGACTATAGATAGAGAAAGGGTAATTCTCGACTCACGACTATGGTTGGATCCTAATCGGTGTCGTTTGGAGGTCACAATGGCGGTCTGGAACGAAAATATGATATTTTTACGTATATTTATTGTGGTAAATAAAAAATAATGCAACAAATATAATTAAGGAATGAGAAATACAGATTTATATGATTCGATGTAAAACCTATTGCTACGAGTTGTTTGGGATGCACATTCAAGAATATCATACGTTCTCTCACATCTTATTGTATAAATGAGGTTGGTGACTTTTACCACCTGAAGAAAATAATAAAATTGAAATTTAGGAAGTATGGGAGTTGAAAAAACTACTTCCTCAAGTCGCTTGGAACTTCCCTGTATCTAATCTCATATCTCCTTTATCTCGAGCCTTGTTAGTTGTTGCTTTATGTCACTTTCCTGCTCACTTTGCATGCCTAACTCTTCTTTACCTCTCTTTTTTCTTTATTTTCAACGCTTTTCTCTTACACACTGCTTTTCATTTTTAAGCTTTTCTCTCCTTATTTCCTTTCTAATATTGTGCAAAATACATCCCTTAACAATAAAACTAAAAATAAACAGGATCAAGCACACAATACATAATATACATGACTCAATAAATTATTCACGTTCACAAAATTGTAAAAATCTTATTAATCAAAGAAAATTACAAATTATTCAATCTCAACTCACACTCTTTAGAATTTTTTATTCTCTTACATAATATGCACTTATTTGATAATTATTTCCGTTAAAAATATACTAAAAATCATGTAAAATAGTCAAATTTATCATATTTATAGCAAAAATGATGCTATAAACTCTAATTATAAAATTCTTGTGATATTCACTCGAGTAAGATATCGAGTGAATATCGAGCAAAACTCTCTGTTTAAATCTTGCTCGAGCCAAATGTTGAGCGAGTGTCAAACAAAATTTTTGACACTCGATTTTTAACTCATAGATTAGTCTCCACGTACAACTCAACACCTACCACTTATTTATTGATGTCTCTTGCGGTGGACTGAGCTTGAGATGCCATGTGGGTTAGAGTGTTGGAGGTATTTTCTCTGTTTCAATAGATTTATCGACTTTAAAAAAAGAAAAAAAAAACCCTGCGAAGTTTACATTTCAGGATTGAAATGATTGATGTTTATCAACGCCTGTAATGATTGATTGGTAAATGAAAAAAACATTAATTATCTTAAAAGTTGACTCAAAATAAAGATAATGATTAAAGAAAACTATTAAATAACATATCTCATGAGTCCATGACTCATGACGATTGCCTTACCCATATAAACTTCTTGCATTGCATTAATGCCTCCGAGTCTTAACAATCGGGTTGCATCAATGATCAGAATATGCGACTTGAATCGTGGACAAAATCATAAATCTGTAGAATTTATATGTTAATTAACAGGACCTTGTTGGCAGTCGGGAATGATGATCTTATTTGCTTTTATGCCGGCTGGGACTTGGAAATATTGGAGAGATGGGTGAGCCATCATTGTTCATGTTCTGCCCAGATTTTATTGGTCTTGTATATTATTTATAAATAAAGCAATAAAAAAGGCAAAAAGGCCAATGCTATTGTTAAATTTGATTTAAAAAATAAGAGAGAGAAACCACACTCAATACACTCTCTCATATAAACAATATCATGAATAATATATGATAGTATTTATGTGAGGGAGTATCTAAATATGAGTACTCCCCAACATTGTCTAATTTGATTTCATTGAATTGAGTCGGCCTTTCTACGGATAGTGGACCAAAGTGAGATTCAAAGCCCAAACAGTCCTCCTAGTCCTAGACTCTTTGCACTTCACAGACGAGGGTGTTTCTGTAATTATATACTACATTTGGCTGAGATTGGAACAGAGTCACGTTCGCTGTTCGCATATGAGGGAGGGCTGTATATGAACCACAGAACAGAAGCATCAAGCTAACTTTTCCTCTCCGCTCAGAGAAATTCAATAGAATAGTTATACAGAATTTATCTTATCAGATCGGACATTTTCTCTGAAGAAATTCAATTTAGTAGAAGCGAAATGTCGGGTTTCAGCGGCGATGAAACAGCTCCTTTCTTTGGCTTCCTCGGCGCTGCAGCCGCCCTCGTATTTTCCTGTAAGCAAACCATTTGTCTATGCTATTATTTGATATTATTATTATTATTAGATACAATTCTCCTGTTTTTATGCAATTACATGATCACTTTTCGGGTATGGATCTAGGGTTCGGTTGATGTGGATCTAGGTTTTCGAATCAGTGATGTGGGTCTGGGGTTTTGATCGGGTGCTTGCAATTTTCAGGTATGGGAGCTGCTTACGGAACGGCGAAGAGCGGGGTAGGTGTGGCGTCGATGGGTGTTATGAGGCCGGAGCTGGTGATGAAGTCGATCGTGCCGGTGGTCATGGCTGGTGTGTTGGGTATATACGGTCTCATCATTGCAGTCATTATCAGCACCGGGATTAACCCCAAGGCCAAATCCTATTACCTCTTCGATGGCTACGCACATCTCTCCTCTGGTCTCGCTTGCGGCCTCGCTGGCCTTTCTGCCGGTATGGCTATTGGAATCGTCGGTGACGCTGGTGTTAGGTATTTATCTTCCATCTCTAACATATATGTAGTTGTTCTTACATTTGTTGTTAATTTTCCCATTAATTGTGGGTTTACCTGAATTGGTAGATTGGATTGAATGATTTGCATATGATTGCGGATATTTTATATTTGCTGATAGTTTGGGGGAAAATAGCGACAATGCGAATTTCGGGATAATTGATTTGGATCCATCTTTACCAAAAATGGAAATCATTTGGGTCCGAAATGGAAAATGGATTGGATACGAATTGGATTCGTGTATCTGTAACATGTAGAAACGTGTTCCAAACCCTAAATTGCCTGAGTTTCTTGTTTTCTGGTTGTACCGATTTTGATTTGAGCTAAAATGTGAATATGTGGTGGTGAAATCTTTCTACTTTTAGGGTATAACGTTTAGATAAATGGCATAAGTGATGTAGCTGGCCTCTTAAAACTTAAAGGAAAAGAAGAACCTAAATAGTTAGCTTTCCAAGGAATATTTGGGGATGGTTATCATGGCCTACTCACTTCTGTTGAATAACCATATACTTTTATTTGGCTGGGAAGTAATGGGCAACAGCCAAAGCTATTTTTCGTAAGGTGTCACTGAATATTTCAATATACTCCTAATGCACATATTATCTGTTACATTAGAAATTAGAACACCTTGTTTTTAGAATGTTCTCTTAATGCAACCATGGTATTTTACAGAGCAAATGCACAACAGCCAAAGCTTTTTGTTGGGATGATCCTTATTCTAATTTTTGCTGAAGCACTCGCCCTATATGGTCTCATCGTCGGCATCATCCTCTCCTCCCGAGCTGGTCAGTCAAGAGCTGAATGAATGTGCACATTCTTATTCTGTGTGCTTGGGTCGTTTGTTTCCATCAAGCGATAACTCTTTTTTATTATACTCTTGTTGGTGAGGGGTGGTCTTAACATCTGTCAGGGAGTGCCATACTATGGTGCTAGAATGTAGAATTAAAAATTAGTTTGCCCTCTTATAAGTTTACTACTTCATCTATGTGATTGTGCATTATCCGGATTTAATTAAAGTTGTCCACAAATATTGACTATATCCTTCAAAGATTTAGGACTCATCGTCCATTTATATTCGATTCTTTGGTGCTGAATGAGGAGAATTTAGCCAAAAACCTCTTGCATGTCTAGTGTATTGATCCGAGCTCTTTGAATTATAGTAGATATTGCCCCTTTCAATGTTGAGAAGCTTAACATACTACATTTTTGGATCCAGTTGAAATTCAAAGAGAAAATTATGTTCATGCTCAGCTTCCACGTCTCAAAAAAATTGCCATCGTATCTCCCTAAATCCCATATACCTAAACATAACCCGAAACCATCTTCTGCGGGCATGAACGTGTTATAAGCTTTAATGCCCGACCTCCTCCTCGTAACATTCTTCCAGGTTATGTATGGGTATGGGACTTGGGGAGATGTGTTGGAAGCGGGATTCCAGGTTTGTTTGGGGGGAGGGAAAGTGGAAGGGAAGATGTCGGGTAGATGGAGAGAATGTTTAATTGAATTATAATAATTTCTCGATATTGCGTACTTGAAATTAGATCACCCCGAAAACTTTTCATCTATGCCAAAAAAGATTGTAATATAGAGAAATGGTTGGAATTACTTGTGAAGGGTGTTAAAGCTAAATCTGTTTGTGTGCGCTATATGTAAACAATATTTGAATAATTGGTATCATGTGATAAATCTTGAGTACAATACTCGGGAATTACACAATAAATTTCCCATAGTGAACAGAGAAACAGATGGATAAGTTGTGCTGTCCAGTGTTATCTCCTTGCTAATGCTTAGAGATAGATTTGAGGTGCTGCATGTATGAATATTGAATTATTCTATTCACAAGTCAGAATCTAGAGTATAATATCATATAACTTAAACGGTAAAATTTAATTTATAAGAATTTAATTTTTATTTTTATTTTTTAAATCAAATTATTTATTTTGAAAGGAAATCAAATTATGTTATAGAAGCATTTAATAAGTGTGCTTGAAAATATAATTTTTTATATATACTTACATAGTCACCTAATTGGACCGATGTCAACGGAATTATTGGAATTTATTATTTTAAAAAGTTCAAAAAAGTGGTGCTATCCATTTTTTTGTTTTTTTTTTTTTTGACATTTTTCTGATTTTATATTTAATCAAGGTTAAAAAACTTTCAGTTTCTATAAATTAACGCAATTCACATTTTTCTTAGAAAAAATATTTATACAATCGTGGATTGAGTAATCGTTGCATAATCATTTTAAAAAATGTGAATGAAATATGGAATTCACATAAAAAAAAAATTAATAATGAGCTATACTCTTTTTCAAAGTAGTTATGCAGCGATTATGCAACTCACGATTATATGTATAATTACTTCTCATTTTATCAACATCTTTTCATTATTTCATATATAGTATTAAATTATTGGAGGAAATTTTATATTCACCTACACAGCACATTTTTTACCTTTTTTTCTTGTCAAATGTGTGTTATATGGATGATAAATAAAAGAATTCAATTAGTTTAAGAAGAATAAAATAGAAAAATAAAATAGAAAATGTGTGATATGTGAGGTGATAAATAACAAAACTCTTATAGATACTATTTATTATATTTTACTTATGAGTCTATTATTTAATATCACATTAAAAAAGATGTTAATAAGAAGAGAAAAATTTGGGTTCGGACCTTTGTATTTTTCTAGTTTTGCATACAGTTACTCACAGCTTGCCACGCACACATTCCCCTAAAGTCCATTCTAAACCCGCATGCATGAGAATCTTCTCTCGTTTCTTGATGAGAACCCAAACTCAAACTCAAGTGAGAGCTTCATCGAAAAAATTTGGAGTTCATGTTCACAGGAAATTCTAATAGTTTTCATCGACAAATCTGCCAAAAATCAACCTTTGGAGTAGAAAATCATCAAATTGTGGTAGAATTTCCATTCAGTTCTATGCTTAGACTCCAACTTTCTACTCCAAAGTTCGATTTGGTAGATTTGCTGACGAAAATCATCAGATTTTTTCATGAATATGAACTCCAAATTTTCTCCTTAATTGTAACATGAACACCAGAGATTGAAATTCTATGAACTGGGTGAATGAAATTCCAAATGATGATGATATGAAATTCCAAATGATGATGATATGAAATTCCAAACGATGAGGCCAAACAATAAAGGGAACACGTTGACTGCTTGGAAATTCTATGAACTAGGTGGAGCTCGCAATTCTCGATTAACTATTTAATGATTACAAAGAACAAAATCTATTTTTCCAAGTTTTCGTTAACTTTCTCATGTAGAAACAAGGCAATAAAAACTGTAGAAAAAACATGTCATCGGCTGAGTTGCTGACTTTTCTTCCCTCTAGATGATTTTTGTCGTCAATGGTTGAGATTCGTTGGCGGCGGCAAGTCCAGATGATCGGCTAGGCTCGTTTGCGGGTGAAGGGTTTGAAGCTCTCGCTTGAGTTTGGGTTTAGGTTCTCGGTATTGGCGTATGTATCTATAACTAAAGATTCTCAAACAATCGAAAACCATAAGGCTATCATATCTCGAGCCAAGATTGCAAATGACCATTGTAAATTGTTGCACAAGAGAATGAGCTGCATAAATCCTGGGATTCAAGTTTTGAATGTATACATTACATCTGCAATAGATACTCTAATTGTATTATATATAGAAGCAGTTGTACTCATAACAGAGTAATGAAATGAAATATCATTTTCATCCTATATCTTCTTAAACATCTACATGGTATTAGACTGATCGACCAACGTCATTCACTTGCAAACTCCTTCTCTTCATCATGTCTAATTCTCAGCCCAATCAACTTCCTTTCTTTAATCACACATTTTCTCTCAATATCACTAAACTTAATCGTACTAAGTATCCTACTTGGAAGGCTACCATACTTCTATATTTGAAAGACTAAAAAGTTTTTTGCTATCTCAATGGTTCTCTCAAATAACCATATGAGGATATTATTGATGCTAATGGCACAAAGTCTCCAAATCTCCTATTTGAAATTTGGGAAATTCAAGACAATTTAATTCTTAGTTGTCTTAATGTTTCTCTTACTGATGAAGTTCTTGCACAGGTTGCTCACTACACTACTTCTCGTGAAGTGTGGCTTGCTCTTACCTCTTCTTTTGCTTCTCAGTCCACGGCTCAAGTCATTCAATTATAAACTCAACTTCAACAGCCTGCAAAATAAACTAGACGGCGAGCGAATAATTCATGCACATCAAACATTTGGCGGACAATCTTGCCATTGCTGGATTACCCTTAAACAGTGATGATATCATCATTGATCTACTTGCTGGTTTAGGACCTGAATATGATTCTTTTGTCACCACAATCTCTACCTGAAATGAGTCACTCACACTTGAGGAAGTCTACTCTATGTTACTTACTTGTGAGGCCCGAATTACTCATCATTCCCAGTCTTTGCCAATTTCTAATTCATCAGCCAACGTAGCTGCATGACAGCCAAACTCATATGGAAATAGTAGCTGTATCAACTCTAGTAAAGGGCGTGATTTTGGAGGCTCATCTCGTGGCACTAGTATAGGTAATTAATAATTATTCACCTCGTAACTCTAATTTGTGGTGTCAATAACAATGTTTTGAATACCGTACCGGTATCGGTATCGGTCAAGTCACTGAAACGAAATATTTCGGTACCGGTACAGTTTCGTGTACCGTTTCGGAATAATTTATACATAAATAAATTACATATATAAATACAATTATAAATTCTATTTCAAAATAATAGTCAATATATAAATAAATTATATAGATAAATATATATATGTAATTTATTTGGTCTAAATTGAAGTTAAAACATAGTAAAAAATTTAAAAAAAATTAAAAAAAAAAAAAAAAAACCTGGAAGGCCGAAATCCAGTACGGCCGGTACTGGCTGTACCGGACATTTTTCGGCCGTACCGGCCGGAACGGTCGAAACGAAATATCAATTTTTTTGTACCGGCCGGTACGGAAAATTTCGACCGTATCGGCCGGTACGGCACGGTATTTAAAACAATGGTCAATAATATAAAAAAGTTGGACATACTGCCTCTAGATATTACAAACGCTATGACTCTCACTTTCTGCCCCATCTCCATGTCAAAATGCACTAGCTAACCTTTCCACCAACCAAACTTAGTAGTCGACTGACCATGAGTGGCATGTTGACTCTAGAACAATACATCATCTTACAAACAACTTCAATAATCTCGTTCATAGAGAAGAATATGTTGGCACTAATCAAATCCAGGTCGGTGATTGTTCAGGTTTGTATATAACTCACACTGGCACCACTTATTTATCCCAACACATTCAAAATCTTTCGTTCTTGATAAAATTCTCGTTGTTCCACAAATTACAAAAAATCTCATTTCTGTTAAAAAATTTACTTGAGATAACAATGTTTATTTTAAGTTTTATGACACTTTTTTTCTCATTAAGGACTACTTGGGGAACGTCTTACATAAAGGCTACAACAAAGATGGATTGTACTGTTTCTCTCAGCCTTTTCAACAAGTTGTCTCTTCTGCCTTTGTCGGTGTTCGTATTTTCATTTCTGATTGGCATCGTAGACTAGGACATGTTTCTTTTTGCATTGTCAACCAAGTGTTAAATTCTAATAAAATTTATGTTAAAGTCAATAAACGACAATCTATTTGCCCTGAATGTGAGATGGCCTAGAGCCAAAATTTGCCTTTTTCAAACTCTGTTAATCATGTAATTCAACATTTAGAACTTATTTTTTTAGATGTATGGAGACCAAGTTCTGTTACTTCCAACTATAATTCACGTTACTATTTTTTTTTTTATGATTGCACAAAATTCATTTGACTTTTTCTACTAAAAAAAAATCTTAAAGTTGAAAATATTTTTCTTCAATTTCAAAATTATGTTGAACAACACTTTGATGTCAAAATTAAAGTTGTTCAAATATATTGGGGCAATGAATTTTGCTGACTAAATAGTTATTTCAAAAGTTGTGGAATTGAACATTGAATTGCATGCCCCTACACTCATGAACAAATGGGTTCGATTAAAAGGCGTCATTGTCAAATTGTTGAAATGAGTCTTGATTTATTAGCTCACTCAAACCTTCGGCAATCACATTGGGAATATACTTTTCAAACGGTTACATATATCATTAATAGGTTGCCCACTAAAATTTTAAACAATCAATCTCTGTTTGAAAAAGGCATACCACAAAAAACCAAATTATCGTTTCATGCATGTTTTTTGTTGTGCTTGTTGGCCTAACCTACGACCATCCAATGGTTCATAAAATCGACCTATGCTCCAAAACTTGCATTTTTGTGGGTTATAATCTCTCACATCAGGGTTACAAATGTCTAGACTTATCAACAATAAGATTTTATGTATCTCGGCATGTAGTCTTTAATGAGTCTTTCTTCCCATATAAAAAAAATATGAAATCACTTATCTCGACTTTCCTTAGTCGGAAATAACCTCTCTTTCACTTGGTTTAAATTCTACACGTCCACATACTCTAATTGTGCTTGTAGGTGCTGAAGTTTGTCAACCTCCGCCTATGCCACTCGTCTTTGATAATTGCCACGTGACTCTCCAATAGCATTACAACAACCAGATAATGCCGATGCTCCAGACTCGCATGCTGCATCGAAGTTGGTGGTTGCTGACATCCCACAAAACCATGTCATTCTGAGCCAAGTGGACACATCTACTACACCCCAACATATGATCACAAGATCTCAAACTGATAGTCTCAAGCCCAAAATGTCGTTTGTTGGATATATCAAGTATCATCTTCCAAAAGGTCTTCTTGTCAAGGTAAACTCTTGTTATACATAGTCGAATTGCTCCACAGAAGCAGACAAATACTCACAAAAGAGGGATGTAATGCTTTTTGAGCTTAATGCCTTAATTTAAAATGGAAATCAGGATCTAATTTCACCCTGATAAGAATACAACCTTGTTGGAAACAATAGATGTATTGGGTTAAAAGAAAAGCATATAACAACATTGAATGATTCAAAGCCCGCCTTGTTGCAAAAGGCTTCCATCAATAGGAGGCTGTTGATTTTACTGAGATTTTTAGCTCGATGGATAAACCAACCACAATTCGCCTACTTATTTCTTTTGCAGTTTCAAATAATTGGCCACTATGCCAATTGAATATTCAAAATGCATTTCTTCACAGTTCTTTTAAGAAAATGTTTATATGCTACAACCATAAGAATTCATTCATCTCGATTACCCTCATCATATCATGTTTGCAAATTTAAGAAGAGCCTATATGATTTTCGACAAGCCCCAAGTGCTTGATTCTCTCACCTCATGGATCAGTTACAAAAACTTGGTTTTGAGATATCAAAAGCTGACACATCTCTCTTCACCTTTTGTCGAGACAAAGTCCAATTAATCATTCTCATTTACATGGATAATATAATTATTACAGAATCAAACACAAAGGCAATTGATCAATTAATCAGCACATTGTCAAAAAAATTTTTAATAAAATATCTCGGGCAATTATCTTTCTTTCTTAATGTAAAAACCTTTATGCGGGTTTCTAATGAATCTCAGGGGGATGTGTACGTGGCAAGCCGTGAATGATTGTCTGCAAAACTAGGTTTTGTAGAAGATTGGACCAAATCTCTTTTCTAATAGAGAATGATGATAAATAAATTTATCTTATTATATTTTAAATAGTCACTTTATTTTTTCCAGGTTACTTCCTAACACTTTAAAATCATTGAAATAGATATTTTTTTTGCTGAAGAGGCTTATATCCTATTATAATCTCACGAAATTCAAGCATGCAAATAATATCTTAATTTTTTTTATTCCTTTTTTCAGCGAAGCTTTAAAAATGGCAAGAACATCAAAAATTTGGAGTCGCAATTAGATTTCATAGAAATCAATGCGCTTATTCAAAAGAACTGGCGCAACAATCAACACGTGAACGAATTTCCATAATTGTTCGGACGCAACAATTAAATTTCCATGTTTGCCAAGACAGGCCAAACAAACTTGGAGGTCAAGTTTGGTGCGCGCGCGGGAAGCGGAAGTACGTCACTGCCAACGTATATTCTCATATCTTCTATTACAACGGCGTGGATTCAGTGGACGAGAATAGGGTGCTCCCCCGACGGATCGGTGCTTTAAGCCAGTAGACGCCTGACACGCGCACACAAAGTTACTTCCAAGCTTTTTCGGAATTTTATTTATTTATTTTCTTTAAAAAGAAAAAATGCGTCCGTCAGAGTTGGACCCAAAACGGAACATTTTGTGCGTGGGTATATATATAACTGGGGGGGCTGTGTTGGTTCTTGTAAACGTAGAGAATCACAATTTACATGAGCCTATCTCGCCTCCGGTGGTCAAAAATGGCGGAGGAGATCAGAAACGCCGAGATGCGATCTTCTCCTGCGTCCACAACGAAAGCAAGGTCTTTGTGGCCCTCTGTTCTTCGTTGGATTCCCTCTTCAACTGATCACATCCTTGCCGCCGAGAATCGTCTTCTCTCTCTCGTCAAGTATTTCTCTCTCTCTTTCTCTCTCTCTGAACCCTAGCACGTCGGTTGGTTGCCTAGAATTTGTTGGATAGGAAATGATTTCCTTTTCAATTCTAATTGCCTTTGGTTCAGAGATAATCTGAAATGTGTTGGTAAATGTGAGGATGAACCCAATTATTCGCTTCTATTAAATGAGAAGCTCTAATTTGCCTTGCTCGAATATAATCGTGATCGGCAGCTGACCAAACCGATATCTTAGTTTCTCCCAATTATTTTTTAAATCCTTAAAACTGGGTTAGGAACTTCACTGAGGTTGATTTGGAATTATGAGTTCAATATAAATTATGATTGATGTTTGTCTCATTGGAGATGGGGTGTGTGTGTGTGCATTTACTTGAATTCCAGGACTCCGTATGTTCAAGAAAAAGTTAATATTGGTTCTGGCCCACCCGGGTCAAAGGTCAGGTGGTTTCGTTCTAAAAGCGATGAACCGAGGTTTATCAACACGGTCACATTTGATGCCAAGGATGATTCTCCCACTCTCGTGATGGTTCATGGTTATGGTGCTTCGCAAGGTTTCTTCTTCAGGAATTTTGATGCCCTTGCTAATCGTTTCAGGGTCATCGCTATCGATCAGCTTGGGTGAGTCTCCTTATCTTGATTCTACAGTTTTGTTGACGATTTGGTAATTTCGCTGATCATCTGCAATAATAAGCTAACTTTGTACTTGGTTGCTATGTACTTTTAACTCTTAAAAATTGCAGCATTGCAAATTAGTAGGGACTAATCTACTAGTTATGGAAGTTAATAGATTATCTCAGCTGCCTCCAAAGCCGTCAATTATTTAGTAGCTGGAATGGATATTACAAGTTAATGTTGAATTGAATGTTGGTTGCAGTTTTTTTTTATTAAATGTTGAAAGTGACGCATGTTCTTTTATTTAAGCTCCTTGGTCCTGAAAGTGCTTTCCAGAAACTGCTCCAAAGCCGATGTGTTTTGCTTTTTTTTGTTTTTCTTTTTTTGTAAGTATGTTTTGCTTCTCATTGCACATGTTATGTACTTGCTTTCTTCCCCTTCTCTGGCCAATGGGGGGAGTTTTGTTGTCGATTAGATATGTTTCTGTATATTCTCTCTCTCTTCACTGCTCTTTAGAAATTTTTTTTATTGCCTTGTAATCTAAGTGCCTCAATCAATTTTATTTGCAGCTGGGGTGGATCCAGCAGGCCTGACTTCACATGTAAAAGCACTGAAGGTAGTTTTAGGTTTCTTCTATGTTGAACACAGTAGTCACTATATACTGCCTGTTTATAAAGATGGGATAATATATTACAGTACAATACACTATAGGTTGAGTTTGTTGTTGCAATTGGCAATGCAGAAACTGAGGCATGGTTCATTGATTCATTTGAGGAATGGCGAAAAGCCAAAAACCTTAGCAACTTTATATTGCTTGGACATTCATTTGGAGGGTATGTTGCGGCTAAATATGCTCTGAAGGTAATTGCTTCCTCCATCATTGTTTGAGTTCTAGAATTAATATAAAGTACCATTTCTGAATTCTGATGCTATTTTTTTTTTATCTATAGCATCCCGATCATGTTCAGCACTTAATTTTAGTTGGACCTGCTGGAGTTTCACCAGAGTCAAATGCCTCGGAGTCGCTTATCCGGTTTAGAGCAACATGGAAAGGAGCAATTCTGAATCATTTGTGGGAGTCTAATTTTACTCCCCAGAAAGTCATCCGGTAAACATTTGTTATCCTTTTCTTCGAATGCTTCCCTTGAAACCATAACACGAACAATAACCTCATTCATTCTTCTATCCGATATTTTGGACGCATTCTACGCTGTACTTTATTTTTATGCATCATTGATGCTAGCATAATTTCACTCATTACCTGTAAGATATCTCTTTGAGGTGTAACGAATGGGATTCCAGCTGTCTTCATTATTGAGGAGGTCATATCATATCATATCATAAAGATCTACTGTTTCAGTGTATGCAGTTGTTCTTGGTTTTCAAATCCATATTTAATCCAGCAAGAGTGAACATTTTTTCCCAGAATTGAATTGATTTGAGTGATCTTTGTAACTGAATCGTAAGAGTACTGTATCGTCACACTTAGTTTATGTCTATTTGAAACAATTGATTGAACTACAGTCAATTATATGAATTTTGTTGATTATTTGAGTTGTGAATATGAATTCAAATGCACTCATAGTAATGGGCTGAATTAAATTATAATGTTCTGAAAGGAGAATTAATTCTCTCTCTCTCTCTCTCTCATAATGTACTGAATATTTGATTGTACAATTTTCCCTTGTCTTTTTGTATCTTATTTTTTCATTTATTGCAGAGGTATAGGCCCCTGGGGTCCAAATCTTGTTCGAAAGTACACGGGTGCTAGATTTGGAACTTACGCAACTGGAGACACACTGACTGACGAGGAGTCCAAATTGCTTACAGGTAATGTAAGATAAAGATGTTATATTATATATGCTACTCAGAATAATTGAACCGCTAATGATTTTGTTTTCAATTGAAGATTATGTTTACCATACTTTGGCGGCAAAAGCTAGTGGAGAATTGTGCTTAAAATATATATTTTCCTTTGGCGCCTTTGCTCGGATGCCCCTCCTACACAGGTCTGTTGATCCTGGTCATGTAAAAGTTTATTATAATTTTATATTATTTATCTATTTTTTTCTTTGTTTTGTGCGCTTTGGGTGTTGTAGATTTTCCAATTTTTAGTTATAACATGATAATGCTTATGAGTCGTACCCAGTCGTACCCAAATTTTTTATGATTATTAGTGAAGCAGTAACCCTTGCTGCTATTCTCTTCTTTTGGTTAAGAGGGGTTTTTTGGGTAAGTAATAAAATTCATTGAAAAGCAAGTAAGAAAGGATGCATATCCCTAGTATACAAGAGGGTACACCTGTGATTGGAATTATAAAGATCCAGAAGCTCCTAGAGAGGAAGAAAACTCTTAGGGCTTCTCAACTGACTGGAGAATACTCTTACATAAATATATCAATCATTTGATCTTATTTCCGTACAAAGAATGGGAGTTCCTGTCATCTCAATACACTATTTGTGAGGTAGTGGAATCAGGAATGGATTCCCATATGATACTTCTCTGCATAATCTGAAAGTGACCAATGGCCACTTTCAAATAGATGACTTCTACGATATTTGTTACATACCAATAGAGGGTTCTTTCTTCCTTTCTTGGTGGTTAGTTTATTTGCAAAACCATGGATCTCTCTTATTGTATAGGAATTCATGAAGACATAAATGCATGCATGTTTGCGTGCACAAACTTATATACACGGTGTTCTGCTAATCAGGGGCAAGGGGCAGGCCCATGTTATTGGGGTGGGGCTCCAATTTATTTATCATTATTTTTCTTTTTTGTGAAGTGGCCTCCTAAATCTATAGTTATTATTATGTATTGATTTTATTCAATGAATAACGGTCCTCCAACACAATATAATATTAAGATGCTAAGTTGTTTTTTGAAAATTTTCCCATATCTGTAGAAACTCTGAACTTTTGTATTTGAAAGAAATACTGGTTTGGATAACGAATTGCGATGGTTTGTGAATGGTAGTGAGATATTTGAGTTGAGATAAGATAAGTAGGACTATAATCCAGTCTGTTTTGGTCCAGTCTGGTAATTTTTGGTCCATCACTTTCTCTGGATTGGATAGATAGCTACTAGTTCTTTTGGTCTGGCCTAATTTTTTTTAGAAATAAATTAATAAAAAATTATTTAAATTTACTAAATTCAAATTAAGTGAATTATTAATGTAGATTATATAACTAGCTCATTAAAAAATATTGTACTATAATTATATTTATGATTTTGATGATATTTACTACCTACTAACTTTTACTCTTTAGTATTTATAATTATTAATAATGCCATACATTTTATATTGGTTAATGAATATCAGATAATTTCATTGTTCCAAAAATAAATAAAAAAATTTCATTGTACATAGATTATTCATGCTTTCTTGCAACTTAGGTATTTTAAAAAAATGACCTAATTATTTTAATTAAGGGTAAATAGTAGAGTATGTATGAATGTATGAATGTATGATGTACTAACTATTTACATGACATAAATTATCACATGATTTATTATTAATTGATAGCTTATTTATATCTTATATGCTTAATGATAATAAATTATATGAATGATATAACTTATATAATTAATATATAAAAATAATATAATAAATTATTACAAATATTTTTGAAAAATATGTACAGGGGATCGGTCTGGTCCAAAATTTGTTGACCCCAGAACTGGACCGAATTTTATCAGTCCACATTTTGGGACTGAGACTGACCAGCCTAGAGTTCGGTCTGGTCCAATCTAGACTGAAAATTTCTGTTTGATCGGTCTTGCTGGTCCAGGCCAAATTCTTTACAGCCCTAGAAATGAGTTGAAATAGTTCGAGTTAAAATGTTTTATGAGATTTTGGAAAATGAGATAGAAAAGTTAAATAAAAATATTATAAAATTAAAATATTGTTATAATATAATTTTTTAATCTAATTGTTGTTTTGGAATTTGAAAAAGTTGAATTATTTTTTGTATTTTGTTTGGAAGTTTGAAAAAATTGTAATAATTAGATAATGTTTAGATGACAGAGTTGAAGATTTGAAATTGGAAAGTGTTTTTGTTTCTGATGTTTGGATATTAATATAAGATGAGATGAGATGAAGATTATATAAATTTATTTTGTTTTGTAAATAGTTACACCTTATGATTTATTTTGGAATTGAATATAACTTGTGTGTTCTTATCTTACATGATATGCACATATTATACATTGAGAAAAGCTACAAATATGATGGGTGTAAATTTAACTTTTACACCTTCCAATACAAATCTGCCACCCAAGTGGTGTATCAACTTAAGATTTACACTCATATACACATAATTTTATTTTATATTATTTTATTTCTCCATCTCTTTCTCTCTCTCCCCCTCCCTTCTCCACCCCCCTGCAACTCCCTCTTTTCCTCTTCTTCCCTCCCTCTTCGTCTTTCTTGGCAAACACTAATTATATTTATAACCGTTGGTTCCTTGCCTTCCTCTAACGCCACAGCCCACAATTGCATATTGATACCACAAGTACACCATGGTTAAACTTCTGGGTTCTCTCTACTTTAATACCAAATGTGTTTTGGATTGAAAAAGCTTCAAAGTCTCAAGAATCTTGGATCATCATCAACTTTTTCCATTAGAACTAGCAACCCAGAGTTTTCAATTAGAACTAGCAACTCATTTTGTCTTTTTTCTAAACTTTTATTTATTTATTTTCTGAAATAACCGAAGGGTCCTATAGAGAAAGTGTTGTTCAGATCGGTGCATTCTATCTGAGTTTGCCTTTGAAAGTCTGCCATTGAAAAAAAAAAAAAACAGGAAAAGCATGCGCAATCCTCCTACATACAAATCAACATCCACATAAATTTCTTCTGTCAGGTTTCAACCCTGATTCTGTTTCCATGGCAAGAGTTGTGATGGGTTGGAGTGGGAGGAGAAAAGAAGGGGACAGATATTGCTTTTTTTGTTTTTTATTTTTTGGAAAAGGGGGGAAAAGGCCCGCCGGGGGCCGGGGGGGGGGGGGGGGGGATGTGTTGGAGAGGGGATATATTGCATGCACGTCAATTTTAATCTTGCTGAAACTTCTATGTGTCTAATATCATTAGTGGGTGTAAATTGCATCCAGCTGCTAGCCACACTTATAGAAAATAGGACTTTTGAAACGATTACATCATCCAATCTTTTGTTGTGTGCAGTGCATCAGAATGGAAAGTGCCAACCACTTTTATTTATGGCCATCAAGATTGGATGAGCTATGAAGGGGCTCAAGAAGCTCGCAAGCGTATGAAGGTCCCTTGTGAAATCATTCGGGTTCCTCAGGTCCTGTACTCTAATTTCTTCCTATATTTTGTGTTTTTATTTTTTGGGCATTTGAAATCCATTGATGAGGATATTGATATAATTTCATTAATATTCAAATGCAGGCCGGGCACTTTGTGTTTATAGATAACGCAAATGGCTTCCATTCAGCTGTTCTTCATGCCTGTCGCAGATATCTTTCACCTGACCCGGATGCTGAATTATTGCCGGAAGGTTTAACGTCTGCCTAGAGAAGACAAACGTTGCTGTAATATTGTTCATGTGTATAATAGATATAAGATGCCGTCACAGTTACATCTAGAACATTTTCATTGATCATATATTTTTCATCAATTCATTTTAAGTGTATCTTTATGATAATCTTGTGGAAGATATCTGCCTACTTACTGTATGGTTTTGTACCTAAAAAGATTTAATAAATGATGAGTCATGTTTATTTTACTGCCGCTGATTCAGTACTTCTCATTAAAACTAAGCCACCGATCAACATATCATGAGTAATGCTAATTGTAACATGCTTAACGTAGCACTTACGTAAAAGTACCGCTTATATTTTTATTTTTATTTTTTGACTAATTCATGCTTGTCACATTACTGAAGATGCCATATATGAATGATACAAGTAGTATTATTCAACTTAATATGCCATGGAGGGGAGGATAATTTACATCGATTGAGATTATAATAGGGCATAGTATATATAGGAAAATAAAGGAATAAAAATAGAGCATACTCATTGTATGCCCAAGTGGTAGGAACTGATTAGGTGTCTTTTAGTTTTGAGAAATGATATTTGCAGTTGTAAGTATATAAGTATTGTACAATTATTTCCAAAAAAAAAAAAAAAAAAAGGAAACTCATAAGAAAAAAATAAAATAAAAATAATAATAAATTATATTTTTTTCAAAATGACTGTCTGATTTTTACCCACTTTATAATTATATATAACATTATCCAATGTCTTTTTATCACATCACATGTACAAGACGAGTCAGCAAGCAGAGTAGATTGCATTTATTTTCATTGTATAAGTGATCAGGTGGTGCTCGAAAGCTTGGGCGACATTATTAGCCATGGCTACAAACCATTTGTGGAATGCCAGCCTGAGGAGGGAAGCTAGAAACACAATTTGTCTATTGGAGGACTGCATGCCAGAGTTGTACCATTATTTCCATATATATATATATATATATATGAACACTTGTTGTTCGTCATGGTTGCAGTGAATGCTAGCTCTTAATGCGACACGACATTTCAGCATTTATATGGGCATTAAATTTCAGGACATACACAACACAACCATCATCTCGTTCACAAGGGATGACATCAAGTTGTAAAATTTCCGGACCTGCTAATAATGATAAAAATGAATTTGCACCTCAATGTTATATAGTTGAAAAAATTACAGCACATTTTGCACCCCAATTCGTTATTCTATATAAAATATGAGATAGGATTGCACAATTTATATCCATGCAACCGTCCCGAGTAATGTTGCTAAAGAGGCTCAACTTCTCGAGCTTAGGGTCCTCACAGTCACAGAGGCAGAACCAGATAGCCGATAGGGGCTTTGTGAGGGTTCTGGCCGTTTCAAATTTTTAAAAATTTGATGAAAATTAAATTTTAAAGGTGTTTTATAGAGTTAACTATATAGCAAATTAATATTTAGCCTCTCCTTAATATATATATATATATATATTTTTGTAATTTGGCCCCCAAACCAGATTTTCTGGTTCTGCCCCTGGTCGTCAGATATCAACATGGGTTGTCTCGACCCCAACAGCGGCACGGTCGTCCAGTTTTTATTTTTATAAGTTAAAGCATTTCCAATACGATTTGTAAAATTCAACTTTTTGTAAAATTTGAAGGTAATAGCTCAAAATACCCTATCCAATGGATTATGAATTTCAACACTATTATTGAGTTTGCTACAATACGGTCTCTACATTACAGTGGACACCGTAGACAACTGTAAAACTTTTTTATTCATTCAATTTTTGTTTTTTCTCTGCTTTCAACTTCTGTCTTCCCCGCAGGACATTGGCTTTATTTTTCATCATTCTCACTTGTACAACTTTTCATTCGCCATATGGAATAATTTTATTTCATAAAAGTGAGAGGAAAAAATAACAAAGAGAAGAAAATCGTACTGAATGTGAAGCATCGTACAAAAAAGTTGTCATAGCAATTTTTATTTTTATTTTAATTTTTAATTGAATAAGTTAAATTCATTAGATAAATTAAAAAATTATAAGATGTAAAATTAAGTGGGATGAAAATCTCTTATAATTTTTTCAAAATACACACAAATAATACAATATTAAAAAAATAAAAATCAAATAAATAAATTTTAAAAAGACTAGTCCCAATTCTCAAAAAAAAAAAAAAAAAAAAAAAAGAAACCGTTAAAAAAGGGTTTTAGTCATAGCAAGTTGACAACCTAATTTACTTCCATAGTTGTTTTAGTTTGGATTAAATTAAAATCAAACATAATCATGATTTTATTTTAGCGATCATAATCATGATATATATGTAGAAATATTACAAATCTTAAAAAATATGAAGATATAATTGATAATTAGAGAAAATATTAAAAAAAATAATAACATAAGAAAAAAGACAAACTTATATGTGCTTTATTGTAAAAATCAACATATACAAGGAAACAAGTTAATTTTGATGATATATTTTAAAGAATAAGATAAAGAAGGCATTGGAACTGTTATTATAATTATTTTTATAGATGCTTTTACTTGAATTGGACTTATACTCAGTAAAAGAAAAAAAAAAAAAAAAAGGAACTAAGGACGCTCTTTTCACTATCTACAAGGACAAACGCATGAAGATACCAATTTTACTCGATGATTTCTTTCAAAGGCGGATTGAATTGAGGGAGGAATGCGGGGAATATTGAATCCTCAAATGGTAAAAAATGACGTGGGTGATGGGTCACGTAAGAAGAAGTGAATCATAAATGTCTGGGGACGGCCGATCCGGTATTGAAAATGACATGTCTCTAAGTTGAGTCTATAATGGACTCACACACACAGTGCTGTTACTTTAGACGTGGGATGGGGTCCATTCTTAGAACTCACAATCCCACATTACAATTTACTATTTACGACCCCATTAATTCAAAATTACTGTTCTTTTGACTTAGCTTGACGCCGGCTGACACACTCGCGATGTTACTGTCACCCTCATCACTGTATTCTCTTTTCATTATTTTTTAAATTTTAGGCTGATACAGTGGGACCCATTGCCCTGTTATTCTTCGCTCTTCGGTGTCTCCATTTTATTGTTATTATTATTTATTATTTGAATGAAATGAGTAATAATTAATAACCACCAATTTTTCTTCTTCTTATTTTCGTTTTTTTAAAGAGTGGAAGGGGCTGTTAGTATAATTTTTCAATTTAGGTGTGATAAATGATAAAGGGCTCCACTCGTTCGGCGTATTTGATTTGAGTCATAGTCATTGATTTTTAACAGAACAGTCCAACCCACTAAGGTGCCAACATCCAAAAGCTTCTAAGAAATTGTTTACAAATTTTACTAAAACAAATCAATAAAACAACCAAAAAAAAAAAAAAAAAAAGGAAAGAAACGATTTCCTAATCTTTACTAATTGGGCTATGGCCTTATTTTTATTAAATTATATAAAACATTTTCAAATAATTTTTTATTTTTTATTTTTTAATTTTTATTTTTTAAAATAACAAAATAATATAATTTTATATAATCTTGTCAACAATACTATTTCCTCTTCCCGATATCCGACGTGGCAATGTCCTTAAGAATCCAAAGATTCCAAACCCCTACTCTTATCTTTATAATCTATTATTATATTATTAATACACATCCATATCCTAAAAAGAAAGATGATTGGTTTGTCTGCATCGTGTCAACAAGTCAGTGACAAGTCGGCAAGGGTTTTCAAGAAAAATTATAAAAAATTTGACATTTTTATTATCTATATATTATACGTTAATTAAAAATCTAAAATACAAAAGATGTGGATGACCCTAATTTTATGTTCCTTTCTAAACTTTTAGATTTTTTATAAATTAAAAAAAAAAGCTATAATTTTCCCTTAACAATTCTTATCTACTTTTTGTTGTAAGCAATATCATACAAAACATGTACACTTTTTTGTACAGAAAGTGGACTATTCAATCATGAGTCAATACTTAAATATCTAATTCTTTTATGAAATTTGTTTACATTTTATGTGATCATTATGAGATTCCTAAGCTAAATTTATGAACTGGTCGCTCTGAAATATTTCTATGTATTAGGACTGAGGTAACGAGTATCATGATTCTATACACATACTCACGGGTCCTGACAGTGACAAGCCCTGCCCTTTCCTTTCCCGATAAGGACGCTGGGGTCCTGTCGCGGTCATATTAACGGCTACTTTCCCCTCTCTTCTGAGTTCGCCACGTGGCGTTCCAGATTATAACTTCCTCACTTGGCGGGAATGTACTTGGTGGGAGCCTCCTCGTCCAGTCTTAAGTTTGACCTCCCCCCTAAACTTCCACGTTAGAAACCGTAGTAGGTCGCCCTAAATGAGACATAATTTAACTGAATAAACACAAACAGTACGAAATCAAGAAATTGCTTAGAAATATTTAAAAATAAAAAAAGATTACACTCCATGAATCATAATAGATAATCTCAAAGAATGATCACTTCTTTCAGAGAAGAAAGTCCGGGCAAAAATTAAGAAAAATATTTCAGGCCGGCGAGGGTAGCGAGGTGGGATCGGCTGATGAAGGGATTTCGGGTCCGACCCGGCAGCCTTCAAGCATGAACACAATGTCGGTCATTGATGGTCTGTCGAGTGGATCGGGTGCTGTGCAAAGCAATGCTACTTTCACTCCTAATAAAAATTCTTCCCACTCCGAAGACTCCGGGTCCAGCTCGAGCAAACCCGGTTCAAGCAGCTCCGAAACCTGGCCCCTCTGCAATTGCCTTTTCACCCACTTCACGATGTCTTCGTCTTGTGTGAACATCACCGGCTTCCTTCCGGTTAGAATCTCTAATAATACGATTCCGAAACTGTACACGTCAGCTTCCCTCGTGGCTTGCCCAGTCAATGCTGCTTCCGGCGATACATATCCCAAGGACCCGATCGGGGTGGACGACGAAGATGCTTCTGCCGGAGTTGCTATGGTTAGCCGGTCAAGGCCAAATTCAGATAAATGGGCTTCAAAATCAGCGTCAAAGAGAACATTTTGCGGCTTGACATCACCGTGGACGATCGAGACCGAGTGCAAGAAAGCTATCCCGCGAGCAATGCCGAGTGCAATGAGGTGACGCATTGGCCAGTTGAGCACGTGCCCTTCTTGATGAGATGCCTCTTGGAGAAGAGTGGCAAGGTTTCCATTGGGCATGTAGTCGTAAACAAGGAGCCTTAGATCGGGTGGCCCTGCGTAATAGCCACGCAGAACAGTTAGGTTTCGGTGCTTAACTTTACCGAGCGATTCTGCTTCTTTTCGGAAAGTGTTGTCGTCGATGGAGCCGTCGGGAAGGCGACGGATTGCTAGCACCATTCCATCTTGAAAAGATGCCTTGAATGTAAGACCAAATCTTCCTCTGTTCAGAACGTTTTCCTCATCGAATTGTCTTGTTGCTTCTAATGTCTCTGCAACTGTGATTTTGTTATTGAACATGACCAGTTTTGGACCTCCATTTTCTCCACTTCCACGACCCCTTTCACCTCCTGAGCTTGCACGAGCCGGGCTCCGTTTCTTCTCCCCTGTTGCCACTTCTCTAAGCTTCTTGCGCCAACGAATGAGGCTGTAGATGTAGCCACAACAGCATAATGTCAAAAGGCACGTTCCAACTACAGCCACGACGATGAATAGAATCAGCCTCTTCTTCTTTCTCCTTCTCACATTTGCACACTCTTTATTCAAGGGCTTCCCACATAGATTTCTATTCGCGGCAAAAACAGCAGGATCGTTGAATTGAGTACCCAACATTTTTGGGATTTCACCTTCAAGGTCATTGCTAGACAAATTCAAGTATCTCAAATCAGAAATACGTGAAAGACTTGCGGGAATGGATCCACTCAATCTATTGGAGGAAAGATTTAACGTTGTTAGCTTCGATAAATTGGACAATGAGTCAGGTATATGACCTGCAAGGTGATTTGCGTCCAATAACAGTGAAGTCAGAGACGAGCATTTGGAGAGCTCATCTGGGATTTCACCTGTTAATCTATTTTGACCCAAATCAAGCTCCTTCAAACGAGATAATCGAGAGATATCACCTGGTATGTGCCCCTCCAAACGGTTAGAGCGAAGCTCAAGCACTTCAAGATCAGAACAATTACCGAGTTCGGGTGGGATTATACCCGAGATACGATTGCTTGATGCGGAGAGAACAACTAGTGATTGAAGAAATCCATATGTTGCGGGAATCTGACCAGTAAAGGCATTTGACGTGAGGTTCAAATATTGTAGACTAACCAAACTGCTGAAACCTTCAGGAACAACCCCAGATAAGTGGTTATCTTCTAAAGCAAGAACCTTTAAGCTCGGTAACCCGAAGAGCTCAATGGGCAACTCTCCGGATAGGTTTTGTTTACTCAAGTCAAGAACTGCTAACTTCATCAAACTCCCAACACTAGCCGGAATGCTCCCTGAAAATCCGCAAAGACTCAGGTTGAGAATCTGCAAATTACTGAAGTCTCCGATATTAGATAAAACTTCGCCTGAGAGTCTGTTGTTGCTAAGATTCAAGGCACTCAAATTGCTCAGACGCATTATCTCATCCGGTACATTTCCTGTGAGATTGTTGTCGCTCAAGTTCAATATTTCAAGCTCGGAGAGCGTTCCAAGTTCCGGTGGGATTGAACCGGAGAACATATTTCTTCCTAAAGATAACATCTTTAAGTTCTCTAGTCCTCCGAAAAAACCAGGAACCAAACCCGAAAATCGGTTCCCTTCAAGATCAAGTTCCCGTAACGAACTGCATTTCACAATCTCGATAGGAACCTCGCCGGTGAGTGAATTATTCGCCACTCTAAGCTCCTCTAACCTCAAAAGATTGCCAATCTCAACCGGTAGCGTACTCGAAAAGAAGTTCCCAGAAAGATCCATTACTCTTATCGTCGTCACATTGGTCAACCACGTCGGAAACAGACCATGTATTTGATTCTTTTTAAGGTCCAATACCTCCATGACGCTTAAACATTTCCCATTTGGCGGCTTAACTATGCCCGTGAGTGCATTAAAACCCAGCTGAACAATCCTAAGCGAAAACGAGTGGTTGGCTGACACAATGCTGCAGAACAAAGATGCGGGGACCGAACCTGAGAATGCATTGCGCGATAATGATAGCACCTGAAGTCTCGGTATCGCTCCGATGGTCGCCGGGATCAGACCTCTTAGCGCATTGTCTTCAGCACTGAGATGTATGAGGGAGGAACAGTTTGCAATAGCCGAAGGCAGAGTCCCGTACAATTTGTTCGAGTCCATCCAGAGATACTCAAGCTCCTGAAGCTCTCCTATTCTCGCCGGGACTTGACCCGAAAACCGGTTGTACGATAAGTTGATAAGTTGGAGCTGAGATTTCACAGAGAAGTTCGACGGTATGTCACCGGAGAATGCGTTGGACGATAAGTCGAGGTACCGGAGACTCTGCGACACATAAACGGGGATTCTTCCAGAGAGGAGGTTGTGAGCGACGTTGAGTACTTGGAGATTCGTGAGGTTAAATATGGACGGCGGCAGAGTGCCAGAAAGCGAGTTGTAGTGAAGGTAAACGGCGCGTAGGAGAGCGCATTGAGAGAGCGACGAAGGTATGGAGCCGTTGAAGCCATTGGAGTGGAGGCTAAGCTTGCGCAGTTCTCGCAAGTCAGCGAGTCGGTCACTGACCCGACCACCTAGTCCGAGACGAGGCAAGCGGAGCTCGCGGACTCGATTTTCATAACACACAATGCCACGCCAGTCACAAGGTGCCGACGGGGTGGACGAATCCCAGCCGTCCAATGCCCCCAACGGATCGTAGAGACCAGCTTTGAAGGCCGTTAATGCTTGGATCTCCGACAAAATTTTGCCGCTGCGTTGCGCAGAGGATAAGATGGCGATGAAGCACGGCATAGTGAAGAGAAAGAAGAAAAAGAAGAAGAAACTAAACGTTGCCATATGAGAAAAAGAGGTTCTGTTAAGCAAAACGAGTGTTAGAATATATCTGTAGAGTGTGCTACGGCTAATGCCGGCAGAGATTGGTTGGAATAAGAGTTTGACTGCTTTGCACGGATGATAGCATTTGGGGGGAGGGAAGAATCAAGGCAAAGTGAAGAAGAAGAAGAGGAGGAAGAGGAAGAAGAAAGTAGCCGTTGCCATTGGAGGAGCAGAAGTTGGTGGGGGCGCAGAGAGGAGGAAAACGAGCGTTGGGAATTAAGGGTTGTGTGGGTGTACTTGGGGAGCGTGTGTCATGGCTAATGCTAGCAGAGATGGACTGGAAAGAGGGTTTGACAGAAACGATGCCATACGAGCAAATGGTTTTATCATTTTATGTGTTTTTCTGTTGCCTTTTTCATTCTCTCTCTCTCTCACTTTGGAGTTTGGACTCTGGTCTCTTCCGCTTCAGTTTCCTTCCCCCTTCCCCAAAAGTTCGAAGCGCTTTTTCTTAGAAAGAAAACCCAAAAAATACAGCAGGGCTTTTTAAGAAAAAAGAAAAAACTTTTTTTTTGTCATGGGGAAGTGAATCATCAGCTCTTTGTCGTGAATTTATCGGTCACAAGGGGTTTGATAGTGTCACCTGAGGGTGGTGACTTGATTCGGGTATTTTGGTTGGTGGTTGCATGGATGACATGGAGTTGGGGGGTCAACTCCGGAACAATTTTTCCTTTGACTATGTTTTTTGAAATATCCTGCTGTTCGGATCAATCCTCGTGTAAAATGCAGTCGGTCGAATACTCTTTTAAAATTTATCTCTATTTTATTTTTTTATTGTGTTTTTTATTATGTTTTATTCATTTTATTATATATTTTTTTATCTTATTATATTTTTTATTTTATTTTTTATTTTATTTTAATATATTTTTCATTAAAAAACACTCTAACGTTAAATTAGATGTTGGGACAGCTGGACCGGTCCCAGCATCTCCCATGTTTTTTTATTACTGCTAGGTGATTTTTATTACCCTGTATTCTAGCATTAAATACTTTGAAATTGGTAAACTCTGCGCATCTAAATCGTATAGAATATTTACAGAAAAAAAATCTCATTCGTCGTGTTTTATTTTTTTTAAAGAGAAACTATCACCATTTATTTGATAGAAAAATTTATTGCCATCATTTATTCATCAAAAAAAATTTATATTTATGATTGAATATATTATATAATGTTTCATATCAAATATAATATTATAAACTAAATAATACATTTAGAGTTTTATTTGTACATTATTTTTTTTTGTGATTGATTTGATCTTTACTATTATTAATATTCTTTATAATAAATGTCCAAAAGATAATACTCTCTACTTTAATAGATATTGAACCTCACTCTTTATACAAAAAGAAGATTTAACTTATAAATATCCGTGAGACGATTTATTTATTTATTTAATTAACAATATCAAAATCATAGAAGAAAATAGTAAAAAAAAAAATGAAAAAATAATAAATTATAATTTGCATTAATTTTGATAAATTTTAAAATTTTGTAATAGATCATAAAGGCAAAACACTTACTTTCTTTCTAACAATTTTGAACTATAAATCTACTTTTCTCTTGAATACTGTTTTAAGAATACAGATGTGACATTTACAATCTCAATAAATATATTCTAGATTAGTGATTGTGTCATTAGGTATTGTTGAACAGTGAGATATGATAAAAAAAGGAAATATTAATAGTAACAAAATAATTTATAAAATATTAATAAAATTGTGAGATATGGATTTTCTGTTCTCATTTATTTTAGTAAACTAAAAATATAAGGATTTTTTCTTTTAATTTTGTTCTACTAACAAGACATTTTAGACACCGTTTTGTTGAAATACTATTTTGAATTAGAATTTAAGGAAAAAAAAATAAAAATTTTAAACCATAATATGAATAACTAATTACGGTTTGGTTTGTATTTGAAGACGAGACAAATTTATCTTAATTTATTATTATATTTTTTAAAATTTTTATATAAAATATAAATTTTAATGCAATTTTTTAAAATTTTGATATAATTTTTTTAATTTTTTAATTTTTAAATAATAATAATATTAAAAAATAAATTTAATATTTAATAAAACCTAATTCCCGCAGGTTAAGGGACAGAAAAGAGAAAAGAGAGGAAAAGAGGGTTTAAAGCTAGGCAGGCTCTTTACTGCTTCAATAGAAGTCTTACTCTCTACTGCTTCAATGGAAGTCTTGAGCCCCCTAGGCTTCGGCCTCCGTACCACTCCAAGCCTCGTAGTACCCCTTCCACTCCTTCGAAAATCCCACAAACTCATACCCTCCTCCTCCTTCGGTGGCGACGGCATTAGTCTTTCGACCACCTGTTCCGCCAGCAAATGGGCCGACCGTCTCATCGCCGACTTCCAATTTATCGCCGACCCTTCCGACCAGCCTATGTCATCAAACACCGCCACTCTCCCTCCCCCTCCACTCGCTCCGCCCGACCGCCACGTCTCCATCCCTATCGACTTCTATCGGATCCTCGGAGCCGAGACGCATTTTCTGGGTGATGGTATCCGGCGAGCATATGAAGCTAGGGTTTCAAAGCCTCCCCCGTATGGGTTCAGCGACGACGCATTGATCAGCCGGCGTCAAATTCTTCAAGGCGCTTGCGAAACCCTATTGAACCCAGTTTCCCGAAGAGATTACAATCAAGGCCTCGCGGAGGACGAACACGGAACAATTCTCACCCAAATACCCTGGGATAAGGTAATTTTCGTTCCAATTTCTCTCACACTTCCAACTTTCTCTCATGCTCTGTGTGGCTGCTTAGAAATTTTGCAAGACAAATAGTTCTGAACTTAGTGGACATTGGGCATGTAAGCGGATGGAATTGGTGGATTTGTAGGTTCCTGGCGCTTTGTGTGTGTTGCAAGAGGCCGGAGAGACGGAGTTGGTTATTCAAATTGGAGAGAGTTTGCTTAGAGAGAGGCTGCACAAATCGTTCAAGCAAGATGTTGTCTTGGTGTTGGCACTCGCTTATGTCGACATGTCGAGGGACGCAATGGCATTGACTCCGCCGGACTTCATTCAGGGTTGCGAGGTACTCGGGAGGGCTTTTAAGCTCTTGCAGGTATGTTATCTCTGGATGACTTGTTTTACTAACTTGCGTGAGAAGTTTCAGCTTTTTTCACTTTTCTTTAAAAGCTTGCTTATGTGCCCTTTATTTAGTTAAAAAATCCTCAACTGTCTAGGAAGAAGGGGCCAGTAGTCTTGCACCAGATTTACAAGCGCAGATTGACGAGACATTGGAAGAGATAACTCCACGATGTGTACTGGAGCTGCTAGGCTTACCACTTGGTGACGAGTACCGATCGAGAAGGGAAGAGGGTCTCCATGGCGTGCGTAACATTTTGTGGGCTGTTGGAGGAGGGGGAGCAGCTATTATTGCTGGAGGATTCACGCGTGAAGATTTCCTGAATGAGGCATTTTTTCGCATGAAGACAGCTGAGCAGGTAGCATCTTAGATTATCTTTTAATTCCTGTTAATGGCATTTTATGCTTACCACTCAATGTCTAAATCGAAGTTTCAATATTAACTTATTTTTCTGTTTTCATCTTTTTCCTTAAAAGGTCGATTTATATGCAGCCACACCACCTACTGTCCCAGCTGAATGTTTTGAAGTTTATGGAGTAGCGCTTGCACTTGTTGCACAAGCCTTTGTTGGTAAAAAACCTCATCTCGTTAAAGACGCCGATAATCTGTTCCAAAAACTTCAGCAGGCTCAGGTGACAGCTCTTGATAATTCAGTCCTTTCCTATTCATCCAAAGGAAACCCTGAGATAGACTTTGCATTGGAGAGGGGCCTTTGTTCACTACTTGTAGGGGAGCTTGATGAGTGTCGCTCATGGTTGGGCTTGGACAGCAATAATTCACCTTACAGAAATCCATCTGTTGTAGATTTTGTGTTGGAAAATTCAAGTGATGATTATGACAAGGATCTTCCTGGGCTTTGTAAACTATTGGAGACGTGGTTGATGGAGGTGGTTTTTCCTAGATTTAGAGACACTAAAGGCATACAGTTCAAGCTTGGGGATTACTATGATGATCCTAAAGTCCTAAGATATTTGGAAAGGCTGGAGGGTGCAGATGGCTCACCCTTAGCTGCAGCAGCAGCGATAGTGAGGATTGGTGCTGAGGCTACTGCAGTTCTTGATCATGTAAAGGCTAGTGCAATTCAGACATTGCAGAAGGTGTTCCCTCTTGGTCAAAGAGACCAGAGTGCAGGAAATCAGGAAGATAATGAGATCAATAACCTTTTTCCTGCTGTAGAAAGTGAGGAGCCTCTGGAAGAATCTGATCAAGACGATTCTGCCAAAAATGCTGAGATCTCTGGACGCAATGGGACTGTTGGAACGCATGAAGAAGAATCAATTGCTGATAAAATTAAAGATGCAAGTGTGAAGATCATGTGTGCCGGTGTGGTCATTGGACTAATGACTTTGGTTGGCTTGAAGTATTTACCAGCTAGAAATGGCTTGTCCATCCAACGGAAAGTTGGTTCAGCAATGGCCTCCAATGCTGTCACTGTAGGTATGATATATTGATACTTGTGCAAGAAAGCTATTATTTTAACTGATTAGGATCAGCTACATGAGTTCTTCAGGCCATTTGTCCTATCTAGGCCAATATCTCTAATTACATGGGAGGTAATCATTGTTTACTTTGCTTACAAAAGAAAACAACTATTGTGTGCTTGGGTTTTTTTGTACCAAGTTACTTATATTAAAAAAAAAAAGAGTTCTGCCAAGATCCTTGGGGTGTTGGCTCAAGTAGTAAAAGCCTTGAACTTAGGGGTATGCTCTCTCTAGGTCTAACGTTCAAATACCTTTGGGTGTAAACAATCTCTAGGGGCCATCGGACTGAGGGATTTTCATCTTGAAATAACTGAGGTGTACTTGCGGAAAACTCATTGTTGAAGGCTTGTGCACTCCCAAGATTAGTTGGGATGCTGTTCCAAACATCCGATGCCAATCATTTTTTTTTCTAGGAGATAGTCTTTCTGATGGAGCCTTTTTTGACCATCACATAAAATCTTTTATAATGCAGGTTTGGATTCTCCAAATAGAGCTTCTTTTAACTACTCCATTGAATGGATGGTGGCAAAATGGCTGACATCATTGTTTACACACCTTAGGTGCAAAGTATAATTTTCAAGAGAATGTGTTAATTTCTTTTATATTTTCTCTTTAAACTATGGATTTATACTTTTCTTCTTACCCAAGTGTGTGGTTTCAGCCAATTCGTCCTTTTTTTATTTATTATGAATAATACTTTTGGATTCAAGCCACCTGTTAAGTCTCAGGATTCTGTTAACAGATGTTGTGTTTAGTTTAGATGGCGCCTCATACCAGCATAGAAATTGGCTGGATAGTGAAATCATGAACTCACCATCCAAACCTAACAATTCATGATTGGTTTTACATCTTTGAATTTTATAAAATATTGGACATCACAACATGCCGATATATTTGAAAACGCCAGCATTCTAATTGCTTTATGCTGATTGCTTTAAACTCGATGCTGATTCAACCGTGCAGGGTTTTCCGGAGACGAAAAGGCTGGGGAGGAATCACCCAAAATGGATGCAAGAATTGCAGAAGGTCTAGTTCACAAATGGCAGAACATTAAATCTCTAGCATTTGGACCTGATCATTGCCTAGACAGATTGCCAGAGGTACTGCAACTTTCTTGGTTCTATGGTAATTAGCAGTGATAGTTAGCATAAACTAGATGTGGGAACTCTACGAGCTTAAATTTCCAACACATAAGAAAAGTCCAAAACGGATAATCCGCTGGCCCCACCCCCCGCCCAAAAATAAAATAAAATAAAATAAAATCCATAGGCCAAGAAGTCGGTAGCAAGCAGAAACGGAGATTTGGCGCTCTTCTATTATTTCCACTTCATAATGCTAGTCTTAGATCTCTTTCCTATTCATGAGGATTATAAATGGATTTGACTGATCTTCATATTAGATGTGTTACAATTAGTTCTGGGTGATTCTGCACCTGAAGTTTGAAATCTATCTGGAGAATCCAGAAAGCCGTGCTTGCTTCCCCGCACAGACACACAGATTGACAACTTTGATTAGGCTCTTCTCATATTATATTTTTTTGGAGTAATACTACATACAGTTATGGAGTTGCAAGCGACGTACATTTACTTTGAAAAAAAGTAAGGTCCACTGTTAAAAAAGTTATCTTTTTTTCATGTGGGTCTTCTATATATATATATATATTTTTTCAAAATGATTTCATGTCGTTTGCAAGTTCACGACTGCATCTATTATTTCTGTATTTTTTTCTTAAGAGTGCTTAATGTTATTTGAATGCCAAGGCTATAATATCATTAGATTGTTTGTTGAGCCCGTTAAGCTCGCAGATTTTGTATTTGGGTTTTGAGAAATTTGTAATTAGTCACCAATTTATTGGTTATTAGCTTTTATTTTTATTTTTACTGAAACAAAATTTTATCAAAAGTGGGCAGCAATAACCAAGCACACAATTTATTTCTATTGATGTTGCTTGGGGACTGACAGGTTTTGGACGGTGAGATGTTGAAGATATGGACAGATCGTGCGGCTGAAATTGCCCAACTAGGTTGGTTCTATGATTACAGTCTATTGAACCTCGCAATTGACAGCGTGACAGTCTCACTAGATGGGCAGCGAGCTGTGGTTGAAGCAACTCTGGAAGAGTCGGCCCACCTAACTGTTGTGGACCATCCGGAGCAGAATGCATCCAAAACCAGGACCTATACAGCTAGATACGGAATGTCGCGTTCCAACCCAGGGTGGAAAATTACTGAAGGAGCTGTCCTCGAATCGTAATGAGGTTTTTGTGTACGTGGCATCTTTGTTTTTGTTGATCTCATTCTTACAAGTTTTTCTTTTCACTTTGTTATTTGGCTCTATATCGGCTGCGCTTTTTTCTCCAGTAAGAATAATTCCTCACAGTGACCCTTATAAATACTTATCCCCCCTCCCCCTCTCTTCCTTGGACAAAAAAAAAAAAAAAAAAAAAACCTCTCTTCGATATAATGCGGATGCCGTCTATTGATAATTGCATGTTGGTTGGTGGCTACTGTTAGGACTGGAGAGGGGGGAGGGGTTTAAAACAACCCCTCCTGCACTGAACCAAGGGCCCACTGATCGGGCTTGTCCTATACTCCTACCTCTGAAAAAGAAATTTCCCAAGGTAATTTATTAATTTTTTTAGCAAATAAAATCTCGGGGTCGTCATTTCAGTGATACAATATATCCGTTTCAAGTTTTTTTTTTTTTTTTTTTTATTGTTTGCCATTTCTACTTGAATGGGATTGAACGTTAATTTATTTTAATATGCCTTAAAAAATCTGAAAAAGTCATGTTTTCCATATCTTCTTAAAAAATTCTTGTTTGCGAGTTTATATTTTTGACAGTAGACAGAATTTTGGGGGGGGTGGGTGTGGGAGGAGAAGAGAGAAGATAATCAAACCTCGAATTCACAATTTTATGCCATGCTTTATATCCACGAAAACCATCCCTGTACCAAATTAGATAGTCCACAAGCTTTGCAAACATAAAAGGTCCATTTCATTAATTTATATTGAAAAAAAAAAATGCAACCGAGACCGTGATCACGTTTAATTTGTAACTAGAGGATGCTTCAAGCCTTTGAATTTACATTTAGAAACTGGACTAAGGGGAAACATATACATTTGATTGTTTGGAGTTGGATGCAAAGCTGCAATCGTAGATTCTAATTTGATCTGGACGGTACAGCTTCTCAGTATCGAATGGTTCAATAGGTATGGCCATGGGTACGTACCTCCCTCAATCCAACAAAGCTTACGAGACAGAAGAGAGACCGTGTTTCCATGGAAACGATTTCCGGGATACAGGTTGTTGGGATAAGAAGCTGAGTCCAAATGTCTCCTTGCATGCTTGACCTGGCTTCCCCACCAAGCCTGCAACAAGTGCAGCACTTTTCCTCATATGGTCCATGTCCTTCGTGTCCGTCCATAAGCAGCATGCTAATTGTAGGCTCCTCCCCTTCGAGTTCAGCTCGATACCCCACCTCTGGTAAAGCCGTTCTCTTTCCTTTTTTGAGAATTTCTTTTGCACTTTCCTCCTCAACATTTTCCTCTCCTGATACAGAGCCTTCGCACTGTCCCCCAACCAAAAAACATTGATATTAGAATGTCCTTTTAAGAGGAAATCACATAAGGATCGCACTACTTGTACTTTCTAAATAAACAGTGAACCTATAATTACAACCACCATTTGTAACATCATCGGGTGTAAGTTGCAATTTCCTCTTAGGTTGACATTTTTTTTCTTTTTAAATAATGTTTTCCTCTAAAAGATTATGAAAGTTTCTTAATTAGTTAAAAAAAAGTTCGTGACTATTGTCACAAGAATGGGGTGACACTTGTATAAGTTTTATTTTACCCCTTTATAATCCATTATCATTTGCAATAATAATCTACACTTAGGTCAGTCACAGGGAGATATGGTAGTTGCATGTCTTCTACGTAGTCCGTGCTGGTGTATAAGATGAATCTCCTAGATGGAGGAGAAAGGCTATACGACTGTACCTTGAAGCTGGTGTGAGAGTTTTACTCTTAGTCACCATGAGAGTTCCATGTGAAAAAGAAGCCTTAAGAAAGGACAGCCGTCTGAGCTCTACTTCCATGTACACAGCGTCTGAAGGATCGCCTTCGAAGAGAAGGAAGAAATAGGTTCTATGGACCAACGGCACATTGCACTCACCCCAGAGTTCAATTATTTCTCTTCGCTGCCTCTCAAATTCGGCGTACCAGTTAGAACCAGGCTGCACAGTACCCTGCACTTCAGCCCACCCAACATTCTTTCCACTGTCCCTGTGATCATAGCTAGCGGATCCGGTCCTTTGTACCTATCACACGCCACAATTTGTTAATAAGACTTGAGCCCCATAATGTCTTTATTATATCTTTTCCAACAGTTAATATAAATGACGAGATTAAAGTGATATTGTCTGAAGGATGAAGGGAAGTATTGCCAAACAAATTAAGTTAACACTCCCAACCTACAAGACTTGCATGAGAACAAAGTGAACAAGAGTAGACCCAAACTTGGGGTGTGTGTGTGTGAGAGAGAGAGAGAGAGACGGAGAGACAGAGAGAAGTTTGCGTTCTTACCAAATCATCAAATCGTTTGTTGAATTGAGGGTGGGCCTCTTCAGTCGCTCCTGTAGCATAACTTAGGACGCTTCTCGCATCCTCTGAGTCATCAGACTTGTCGCTGTTCTGTGCTTCTATGAAAGCACTGGTTAGAGAATTTTGAGAATCTTTTCTAGACATGTTCCCATACTTGGCACTAATCCTCGATGCTGAAAGCGTTTTCTGAGGGCACGGTGGTCTTCCAGGCAAGTCCTCAAACGCAGCAGGTCTTATAGGCATGACAACTGCTCTGCAACTTCTGCTTCTACCCAAGTTCATGCTTCTAGAGCGGAATATGTATGCTTCAGCCTGACTTGGAGATTCATCTGACGGACAGAAACTGATTAGACAGTTGATGGCCTTCTGCATGCTCTGAATTTTTTGCTTCAGATCATCATAAGCGGTATCCATATTGGCTTCATCCGGGTCCCAATACCCATTCTCCGGGGATGATACTGCATCTTCATTCATAAAACTCTCGGATCGTTTATGTGGATATGCAGATCGTTTATGTGGATATGATACTGCATCTTCATTCATAATATTCTCAGATCTTATATGTGGATATGATACTGCATCTTCATCCGTAGCCTTCTTAGATCTCTTCTGTGGTGACATTACATCTTCATTCATTTCCTCCATAGGTCCCTTCTTTGGGGATGTTACAGCATCTGCATTCACTACCTTTCTCAAGGATAAGTGTCCCATTTTTTCTTCAGGACTAGATAAGAACAGAGGAGCTTCTATTTTTTGATCCATTCGCGGTTCATCCACTTCAATGCATCGAACTTCCTTGCAGCTATCTTCAGATTTCCCATCATCTACTCCGGTGGTCTCCTCCCAGCCCTCATATGGATCATGACTGGAAGACTTGATATCCGGCAGAAAGTTGTCTTCAGGATTCTTGGCAAATTGTTGGTAATGTTTATTGTAATCGGGTCTGCATGTTCTGGGACTTACTTGTTCGAAACAAGGATTGGCTAGTTCTGATGGTTCTAATACGGGATATTCATTAATTCCGGAATCCTGATCATCTCTAGTTAATTGCCTTCTAGTCTCAGCCCGAGCACGAGCAAGCTCACATTGCCTAGTCAGTTCTTGAATCTCTCGATCCATCTGCAAAGAAAAAGGCAGCACGAGCCATACTTGAACTAAGAAGGAAACAATGTACAACCAACAAAAAATCATTTTCTTTACTCCACATACATTCTGACATAAACCCCTAACCAACCCCACTCTTCAAAATCTAACTTCGCGCCACCTTCATAAAAAAAGCTTTGGCAAGTGCGCTATTTTCCAATTCTAAATCAAGTGAAAGACTAACCAGGACAAGTACATTAAGTTAAAAAAAATTAATGAACTTAATGAAGCCTCTGAGTAAGCATTCTCAATATTCTTTTGCCTCGGCTAAGACATGGGACAAAAAGTGAACAAATTACAAGCTCATTAGTATCAATTCCCTTGGTTTTATGTCTATTGCTGAAGGATTCCTGCATCATGGCCAAACTCTTGCAATTACTACAAACTTCATATCTCTTAAGAAAAATCCATCATTTTGTTATGTCTTATTTGATCCCTCTATATTGCATGTTCGAGTTGTGATTGATCTATTTATTATGGATTTCATCATATTTGTCTTTTACACATCCATTTTTCAATGTTTAGTATTATATATTGTCCTCTGTCGCCAAATTAAAGGTATCATTTTTTTTTTATCTTTGATAATATAAGAAGGATACGTGTGCCTTCTTGAAAGAAAAGGTACGAACAATGTGTATAGGATGTGCACAAAATGGTAGCCCCATGAAAAAAAATAAAAATAAATTATGGAGTGAAAATGTTTAAGGTAACAGAACATATAATTGTTTAACCTTAGTTCTGGCGCATGAATATAAAAAGGCTATTTGTAGACACAGATTTGTAAATATCATCGTAATTCGTACCTTTTCAATCTTGAGATCTTTCTCCTTCAGTAAAGCGGAAACATCAGTTGTCTTGGGAGCCATTGCTAAGTTTTTCATCTCACCCTCCAGTCTAGCCAGTTCTTTTTGCAGTTGCTTTACCAATGCCTTATCGGACACCAACACGTTAACCTGTGCGTTAGTAGTCACCTCTTTAGCACAATTTGCAAACAAGAGGGTGTTTCTTGATTGCTCAACGTGACTGCGGGCAGGGCTCATGGTGCAGACAATGGCTGTTCTGGCATTGCCTCCCAGGGAGTTCTGCAGAATGCGTGTTAGCTTAGAGTCCCTATAAGGAATATGCCCAGTTCTTCCTTTGCTGCATCCAATTGTGGAAATAGATTGACAAGGACCAAATGATTAAGCAATGTTTACAACAAAGAAGTTGAGAAGGTCAAATGAACAGTAGAAAAGAATTTTCAAGACCCCAAATGAGAGACAAGCTTCTAAGTCAGAAATTTAAAATAAAAGGCAGCAAACCCCAAGTCATAAATGCTAACGTGGAAGCAATCCAAACAGAATTACATCAGACTCCAAGGTAATATGGTAAACATGTCCTAGCAATAATGCTGCTCCTTAAGCAGGATCAAAGAGTTGCATTACTGGGGCCATAAATAAAACAACTAGAGCAAGAGACAAAAATCTACAGTATTCCCAAAGTAGCAAGGGAATGAAAGTGAACACTACCAGGCTAGCACATCTCTATTTTGCACATAGTAGACTTACATGTCCAACCCTAACCTCACGTCAAATTTTTTCTTGCAAGGTGTTATCTTCGAAAGTAAAGTCCTGACCAATTAAGGGGGGAAAACGTGATGTGCATGCACTTGCCAACAACCTAAGGTTGCCGTTTACCTTTAAGTGCAGTTACATATGTTAATTCCCGAGTAAAGAATTTCAGGATTGATGATTGAATTTCAATCACAAGCATAAAAGAAGTGATAAAATTCTTTATAGCAGTTCAAATCTGCAAACAAGTTTTCAGCGAGAACTATGTGAAGCAAACCCAGTTTGGCAAGCCGTCAATGGATATTTCTACCGTAAATAAATGTAGAAAACAGAAAAAACACCTGAATTCCCTTCAAACAAGAGCTCTAGATGTCATCAAGGATGGAATTTTCTAGCAAAAGCTATATATGTTCTAATACGAAGGCATCATATCAATTTCTTTTCGTACTTTTTCAAGGCAAAGAAGGCAAAAAATTTGAATGTCATCTTTGACAACAAAGCCTCATTAATTTCACAAAAACTAATATAGCGATATCCGAGATCATGCATTAGTCATCCTCAATTGAATTGTTGAAGAAATAATGACCTTAATTTTCGGATTACAGTTCCTAGAGTCAGTAAACTGCGATTTATGTGGGCTCCTTCTTTCAATCTTGTACCAGCTGCTAATGTCTGAGAAGTACGCTCGCTTCCAGCAAGGTCAACAAAATTCTGTAAATATAAAGCAACATAAGCACTCATTTCTCATTTGGGAAGAAATTTATAACCAACTATTTCGTACCAGTTGAGCTGCAAGAGTTCTTGAATTTGCGACGCCTACATATTCACGAGCAGAGCTTTCAATTGTCTGGAGAGTGTTTAAGCATCCAGCATATTACAAGGAGAGTAAAATATTAAACGAAAAAAAAATGGCAACTTGATGTGTATGAAGTATACCAATCGCAAAATTTGATGAGATCTGGAACTAGTTTCATTTAGAGAGGTCTCTCCTATCTTTCTTTCAGCTGCAAGCATGCAACGCCCCGATTACAAGATGAATATCCATATCATGAAAACAAATGTGAGATAGCTATAACGTTATTTTGTGAAACAAAAAGTCAAAACTGACACGAGCTTATTTACCTTCACATACGGCAAGGAGCTCCTGCAGATGTTTCCAGTCCCTCATAGTCACCTCTGTAAGTCTCTCAACAACTGTACCTTTCTGTTGATGTTAAATAACGACATTAAAGATGTGTGCGTGATCATTAAAATTGAACTATATGTAAATAAAATTATAAAAAAAAAAAAAACGAAATATTCACCTCTGGATCATCTAATAGTCTAAGTGCAGCACCATCCGACCTCAGAAGGTCTCTAACGGCTTCATTGTATATCTCCATGGCAGAGAACTTCAACACAAACTCTCTTTCTTTATGCTAAAAGATGAGAAAACACGTAAAATTTACGCCACTAGGCCAAGAAACGGAGATAATTAGTATGTCAAGTTTATTTGTTTATTTATGTATTTTTAACTTACCCTATCTATGTAGTCATATATATCTGCCATTGCGTGTTCTGTAATTCCAGACATGGTGTAGGTCTTTCCACTGCTGGTTTGCCCGTATGCGAAAATGCTTGCTGTATAAACATTTGTCCCTCAGTCATCTGCAATAGGACTCGAATTCCAGGAAACTGAAAATGAGGTCAAGAAAGCTACTCACAATTAATACCACCGACTGCTGAAAGGGCAACGTCTCTGGCTCCTTCGTCATACACCTTCTTTGTGGGGCTGTCAGTCCCAAATACTCGATCTATATATCCCCCACCATTTCATCAATATCCAGAAATTAGAAACGAATTATATATTTGAAGATAAATTATAATGTATAAAAAAGGGAGAAATTTATTGAGAGACATTCTGTGATCTGAACTACAAGCTCGCTGCCTATTCAAGTTTACACCTGAGCCTCTTCTAAAACCTTTTGAAAAGAAAAATAAAATAAAAATAAAAAGAGTGATGGAAAGGAAAATCCTGTTGAAAATCTATATTCCAACATGGAGGCTCTAATAAAGACAACAACATCATGCTTTGGTTTGACAAATTATAACATTTGATTTGACAGTATAAATTTTAAGAGCAAACTCGTTATCATGTTCCAACATACTTATTCGCTCCTGGGGTTATTATCCGACATCTGCCCTAATCGATAGGCACTCACGTTATATATATTCCAACATAAAAAAAAAAGGGACCTGCGATCAAATGACCACATAAAAGCATGAAGGATCATATGCTTCAATTACCAAATGTATAGGCAGTGGGAGACATGGCCCGGTCCGGCAGGCTGTGCTTGAATCTGATGGCATTGTTACTGACGCATTCCCAATCGAACACATCGTTCGACGCAATTTCTTTCGCATTCAGAGGCCTCACCCTCACCGATACGAAGATTCTCTCTTCTTGCCCACTCCACCTCGGCACATCCCCTTGCATTGTAAGCTCCTCCTGCTCACTCATTATGCATGAAGCATATCTTCACCTCCAAAGTTTTTTCTTCGAATTCAGAATCTGTTCCTCTTTTCACAAGGAAACGAATCTGAACGAAGAAAGAAAATGGAGAGAGAGAGAGAGAGAGAGAGAGAGAGACGGTTTTGTCGTTTCAAAGGGGGCTATAGCCTATGGTAGCCAAAGAGGACAGACGGAAAAATAACCGGCCAAAACCGCCAACGATTGATATTTCGCTTTGGATTATTCGACAGCATGTCAGCAACCCTTTTGACCCAATCAATACAAAATATTATTATGTTTTCAAGATTTTCAGTTTTTGAAAACAAAATTCAGTTATTTTTGCAAAAAAAAAAACTTCATTATAAAAATCTAAAAAGTTTAAAACATATGCTTAAAATAAAATATTCGGTAATTTAATTATCAAATGGTACACCAAGTGTTATTCTCTTACTCCTTTAACCTCCATCTTGCTATGTATTAACGTGATAGCCCATTCTAACTAGCTGTCAATGTTAAAAACAATTTTTGGGAGCCACTAATTTTTTTGTTGATTCAGTTTCTATCAGTCATCACCCGAGCAAAACAGATGGATATGATGCGACAAGCAATATTTGGGTAACAAATCGATATATATATATCATATATGTATAGGTATTACGAAAATGATGTCGGACACCGTCATTGTGGCCCCATTGCGATCTCAATTGATGTGGCATATGTCACGTCAATTGATTTATTTATATTTAAAAAAAAAAGAAAACTCAAAATTCAAAACGCGAGAAACCAAAATATATGATTTTGAGAGAAATTAAAACTTGAGAGAGAAAAGGCGAGAAATGAAAAACCAAAGAGAGCCTTCGCCGTACATTTTTTTGTGGTTTGCGTCTTCTCCCGAGGTTCGTCATGCGTCTTCTCCCTAGCTTCATTGTGCGTCTTCTCCCGATCTTTCTTGAAAAGTATGTGCCTTCTGTGTTTGTGCGAGAGCGAAACCAAAGAGTGAGAGTGGATTTCTGAATCGTCTTCGTGGGTATCTTAAAAGGTTTGCGTTCGCGTTGGATGGTGATAATGTGATTCGGTTATTTAAAACCTAGTCTTTCGAACATCTTTGGTGAGATTTTTGAAACATTTCTTCATTATTCCCTCTTATTTCTTCATTTTTCGTTTTAAATAATTTGGCTGTTTGCGGATCAAGGCCAAGTTGGGAAGCAATCATTTGCTATTAAGGTAAATTGATATGTAGTTTTCGACTAGCCTATTGCAACAAAAGATTCAGTTTATCAACATAGCATCGTTTAATACTGTGATTGTCGGTTCCTTAATTTCTTGTGAGATGACTTCAAAAGAAAAAAAAAATTATAGTAATGAGAATTCTCTTTTCAGACAAGAGAAGCTCTTAGTGCCAAGAGACTCTTATTAATTTTTTGGATTTTCCTTTTCTATGTATTCTATTCACTTTCATTAGTTTTTTTGGTTCGATTTAACTGCTTTGGGTGTTGAACTGACTGAAAAAAAAATACGAGGATTTGTAATGTTCTCCAGCTTCGAGAACATAAGTTTGGTTATCAGAGTTCTCCAAAACTGGTCTGTTGTGCGAGTCTAAATATGCTTGTACCAGCTTCTGTGTTAATTTGATTATGGGGAGTTCCAGAATGCTAATATAATGGGTGTCTACGCCTGCATTTACTGGCTAACGATTATTGTTTATGCATTGCTTATATTGCAGAGGAGATTACATGAGACTGTAAAAATGAAGGTTGAGAAGATTTTGTTTCTTCTTCTCTCTTAAAATGTGATTTCCTTTGTAGTAGTGGTAAAGTAGTGTTCTTTGTGTCTTACAATCCATACATTTTTGTGTATATAATTTTGTGAAAGATATCCTGCTAAATCTTCTTATTTTGGGTTGGGTTTATAACACATGCATATTGCTAATCCACCAACATAATCCACCAACATGCATAGTGGTAAGAAATGCAGAGATTCAGGTGAATGGGACGGGGAGTTTTTTCCTAGGATTCCAAATATTAAGTATGAAGTAGGGAGAGTTGGAATGCCTTCTCTCACAAGGGTGTTGCTGCTCTCACACAAGGGATGCCATAATGTAAAATAAGTTAATTGTTAAAGGTGTAGGTTTTTATTTTTTTAATGTCTTAAGTTTCTCTAAATTTGTCAGAGAGAATTTACTCACTTTCACTGTGGCTCTATTTTGAGAAAATAGATTGGTTTTCTTGGCTCTAGTATGAAAATATAGATTGGTTTCAAGGACTTTTGTGTATTTAATGTATTTTGTGGTATTTGATTGTCATCTTCAACTATCAATAGGCTACATGATATCATTCGTACTCTATTCTCTGTAACTGGTCTTCTATAATTTATATTGAATCTTCTTTGAACATAAACTGAAGCTTTACAATCAAGAATGACCGACAAAAGTGAAGGAATACTTCATACCATAAGCCAAACTTTAGGGATTAGAATAATATATTAGATCTCAAACTCTTGTAGATATCAGGTAGAAAATTTTTTATGATTAACTTTTGGTTTTTGCTTATCATATCAACGAGATTCAAAATTCACATTTCTAATTTCAATTCAAACAGATTTGGTTTCAGGTTTAACAATCTTGCAAGATTTATTACCCAAATGGATTGCAAATGAGCTCTCTTTCTTACTTAAGATTTATCCTTATAGGACGAATTGATACTCTTGCTGTAACAGGACAAGCAAAAAAATTCTATCATATCTATTCGGACATACCCCTTAACTGGTGCTAAAATATTAAAGATGTATGAATAAGAATAAATTGCTATTGAGTCCATTGTTTTACAAATTGTTATATAAAGTAAAAAAAAAAATTGTTATTAAGAACACGGTAATATGGCTTGCCCAAAGCAACAAAAACAAGACCAGCAAATGCACACGACTTTGAGATGATAAAGCCTTTATACCATTCAAAATTTGAGCTGACATACACTACAAATGTTAACCCAATGGCAGCCCCTATAGTAATGCTAAGCAAAAACCAATTGAGGAAGGAAGCTATGTGCTTTCTTTCTTCAGGATCATTGAGACAAACTGATCAGCACCTAAAGCAGGAAAAGCCTTTGATTCCCCTGCCTCCAAGTTCCAACAAGCATATTGAAGCATAAAACAACAAAGCTTTTGTACCATGCACACAATTTGACTTCCCACAAGCTTTGGTTGTAGTTTAGGATGCTAAGATTGAATTAATACCAAAATATATTCCTGAAAGTAGAATACCCAAAACGTAAGACATTGATTTATATAACTTCCTTCTAAAATCATCCTCCTTCCTCGAAATTGTCATTATTTCCAAGTCCCACCAAAGATATCAAAATTTTGAAAATGGTCTGTATAAAACTAATAAACAAAGCCATGTTTTCACATGCACACAAAAACCATAAAAGCAGGAAGAGAACCCAAAATTGCAGTGCAAAAAATTGATAGGACACTTGCTGGAATATGTTGTAATATATATTTAAAAGTTGAAGGAATAAAACATATGAAAAATGGTTGAAAATTGTGTGCAGGTCGAGATCTCACTCGACTGTCGCTTGACATGTCGCTTGAGCAAAGTCAACACCGAGATCTCGCTCGAATTTTGCTCGACGTATCGCTCGAGCGTGATATGGTTGGGATTCAAAATTGTACAACGTCTGAAGAAGAGACGCGTCTCAACCAAAGTGTTGTGTAATAATCGTTACTCGCTCGACGTGTCATTTGAGCGAGATACCAGGCAGTGATCTCGCTTGATCCTTACTTGACGTGTAGCTCAAGCGAGGAGCCAGACAGTGATCTTGCTTGACACTCACTCGAGCGAGAAACGATTAAATTGCTAATAACGTGATTTTTCACAGATACATTTTCAAACTTTATAAATAGTGTTGTGACAGACCTGTTAAGTCATAAAAAAATCCTTCATATTTATAGTTTCTGTCATTCTCAATAGAAACTCAAGGAACTCTCCAAAATTGCTATTTTTAGAGTTTAAAGGTTTTGTTGTATCCTATAAGCGATTTGTTAGAAACTTAATAGTAAACTCTTAAAGATAGTATCTTTATACGTCTCAAAGCCTTATCATATTTTTCAGATTTTCTTTCTCATCTCTAAAATTTCCCAACAAGCTTAAGACGATATTTACCAATGGAATGAGGGTTTGAATCTACTGCTTTCAAAGTGATGAATCAAAATTTTGTAAAGTTGGATTGTTTCGATGGAACCAATTTCACTCGCTGGCAAGATAAGATGAAATTCCTTCTGGATGCACTGAAGATCTTCTATGTCTTGGATCCAAATCTGAACCTAATTCCTGTACCAATTCCTGAAAATTCGGAGAATGTCAAGGCGATGAGGAAGAAGCGTGAAGAAGATGAACTGGTCTGCAGATGTCACATTCTTAATACTCTTTCTGATCGTTTGTATGGCTTGTTTACTGTTATAAAATTTCTCATAGAAATCTGGAATGCTCTTGAAGTAAAGTATATAACAGAAAAATTGGGTACTGATAAATTTATAATTTTGAGATACTTTGAGTTTAAAATGGTGGAAAATCTGTCTGTGTTGGACCAAGTTCATGAATTACAAGTCTTGGTCTATAAACTCCGTGATCTGTTAATTACTATTCTAAGTGGGAGCAATTATTACAAAACTCCTACCAAGTTGGAATAACTACAGGAACAAGTTTTTGCATATAGCAGAAGAACTCACTTTAGAACAAATTGAAAAACATCTACGATTTGAAGAGGAAAGTAGAATTCGTAATGATAGCCATTTTGATTTTAAAGTGAATGTAAACAATGTCCAAAAAGGGATGAAAGAAAATTGAATTTTCTTAAGACAAAGAAAGGAAATACCTTCAAGAAGAATTTATCCACCAACAAAGATAAGAAAAATAGACTATGTTTTAACTGTAGAAAGAAGGGTCATTACATTCGTGAGTGTAAGTTCTTAAAAAATAAGAAGAAAGAAAATGACAACAGTTCAAACATTGTAAACGCAATTGAATAAATAATTGCAATGGTAGAAAAAAGGCAAATTGGCATGATAACTGAAATGCATCTCGCTTCTACCGTGAACTCTTCTGATTGGTGGTTCGATTATGGTGCTATAGTACATGTGTGCAATAATAAAACACAATTCAAAAACTATGTTGTGGCTAATGATGGTCAACAAGTTCTTTAGGGAACCATGATGCTGTCCAAGTCCATGGAAGAGGAGATGTAGAGATGCAACTGACTTCTGGAAAGAAATTAGTTTTAACTAATGTTCTTCATGTTCCAGAGATTAAGAAGAACTTGTTATCTGCTAATTTGTTATGTAAGAAGGGCATTAAAGCTATCCTTGAGTTTGATAAATTAATCCTCTTTAAGAATGAGATTCTTGTTGGAAAATGGTATTCATGTGCTGAGATATTCAAACTGAGTATTATTAATAAAGATGTTGCACATTCTGCTTGTTTGATTGAGTCTATTACTTTATGACATGGTCGATTAGAACATTTAAATTTTAAATAAATGAAACACATGTCTAAGCATGGTTTAATTTTTTATGATAATGTTGTTGATTCAAAATGTGAAATTTGCATTCAAGCAAAAATAACTAAGAAACCATTTCCTACTACTAATAGAAATTCACTAATTTTAGAACTTGTACATTCTGATCTTTGTGAATTAAATGACATTTTGACAAGAAGAAGTAGGAGATATTTTATTACATTCATAGATGACTTTTCGAGATATACTGTTGTGTATTTGTTGAAGGGTAAAGATGAAGCCTATAACATGTTTATTCGCTATAAATCTGAAGTAGAAAATCAAAAGGAAATGAAGATTAAAATTCTTAAAACAGATAGAGATGAAGAATATTTCTCACATAATTTTTTTAATTTCTGCGAAGAACATGAGATTATATATTAAATGACCTCACCTTATACTCTACAACAAAATGGTTTGGTAGAACGAAAAAATATGACACTTATAGACATGGTTAATACTATGATTCTAAGTGCAAAGTAACATTTCAATTTGTGGGGAGAGATATTATTAACTGCAAGCCATGTACATAATAGACTATTATCTAGAAAATTATAAGTGTCATCTTCTAAATTCTGGAATGGAAGAAAATCATATCTAGTCTGTCTTAAAATGTGGGAGTGTTTAGCATTTTACAGAATTCCAAATTCAAAGATAACTAAATTAGGATCAAAAGTTTTAAAAAGTGTGTTTGTTGATTATGCTGAAAACTCCAAGGCATATAGGCTATTAGACTTGAGTTCTAATATCATAGTGGAATCAAGAGATGTTGAATTATTGAAATTAAGTTTAATAGTGATTCTGAATATGTTTCAGAACTAAGTCAAACACAAGGTTCTAACTTTGATTTGAATAGTTATCCTAATAAAAATAATAGAGTTTCTTTAGATTTGCCAGTAGAGTAAAGAAACAGTCAGAGAGTTAGAAAAGAAAAAAATTTTGATTCTGATTTTATATCAGTTTTTACTGTAGTCTTTCTTGTAGAATGAGACTCAAACACAGTCCTTAATAAAATACCAATTGTTCTTAACATGGAGGATGATCTAAAAAGTCTTGATGAAGCCATGTCTTCTAGAGATGCAACTTTTTGAAATGAAGTAATAAATGATTAAATGAACTTAATATTATCGAATAATACTTGGGTATTAGTGGATCTACCTCCAAACTCAAAAACTATTGGTTACAAATGGGTATTAAGAAGGAAGTATAATTATGATAGTTCTATTCATACCTTTAAAGTAGGGTTGGTTGCAAAAGATTTTAATCAAAAGCAAATGATAGACTATTTTGATACCTATGCACCAGTGGCAAGGATCATATCTATTTGTGTGCTACTTGCTCTTACATCGATTTATGACTTATTTGTGCATCAAATAAATGTAAAAACTGCTTTCTTAAATGGTGACATTGATGAAGAAATGTACATGGAACAACCTGAGGAGTTTATTCTACCAGGAAATGAAAAGAAAGTGTGTAAATTAGTTAAGTCATTATATGGGTTAAAACAAACACCAAAATAGTGGTATAAAAAGTTTGATCCTGTTATTTTATCTGATGGTTTCAAATACAATAGTGCTAATAAGTGTATTTATTCAAAATTTACTGAAATTTTTGGTGTTATTGTTTGTCTTTATGTTGATAACATGCTAATTTTTAGTACTAATATGGAAGACATATGTGAAACCAAGAAGTATCTGACTTCAAACTTCAAAATGAAAGATTTTAATGAAGTAGATACTATTTTGGAAATTAAAGTGAAGAAACATAGTGACAGTTATGTACTATGTCAATTTTACTATATTGAGAAAGTGCTTCTTAAATTCAAATATTTAGGAATAAAAGAAACAAATACACCATTTGATTCTAGTGTCAAATTGGATAAAAATCCTGGAAGAGCAGTAGCACAACTTGAGTATGTTAGTGCAATTGGTAGTATGATGTATGCTATGCATTGTACTAGACTTGATATTGCTTTTGTTGTGTGCAAACTTTCTAGATACATTAGTTGTCCTAGTGTAGACCACTAGAAAGCAATTAATAGATTTTTTGCCTATTTAAAGAAAACCATCTGTTTAGAACTCTTTTATTCAAAGTTTTCAGTAGTACTTGAAGGATACTCAGATTCTAGTTGGATCACTAGTATAAGTGACAATAAATCCACAACAGGTTGGATATTTACCCTTGGTGGGGGTACCATTTCTTGGGCATCAAAGAAACAGACGTGTATATCTCATTCCACAATGGAATCAAAGTTTATAGCATTAGCAGCCGCAGGGAAAGAAGTGAGATGACTTAAGAATATGTTATTCGATATAAAGTTGTGGCCACAACCCATGCTTGCTACTTCCTTGCATTGTGATAGTGAAGCAATTATGTTTAAAGCGTACAATAAAGTAAACAATGGAAAGTCTAGACACATAAGTCTAAGACACGATTATATTAGACAATTAGTAGTTGATGGAATGATAACTATTATTTATGTAAGGTCAAGTAGTAACTTGGTAGCCCCTTTTATCAAAGGTTTATTGCGAGAATTGGTAAGGGTCACATCCATTAGAATGAGACTGAAACTATTTCAAAAGAACTACCAGTAATAGTAACTCAACTCTTTAGACTTTATCTAAAAGAGCTTAATGGGTTTCAACAAGTTACTGATCTATGATTAGTTGAACACTACAATTACAAAGTCTCATTCAGAATAAAAAGTGTTGATTGTTACGTTTGAAGATGATGAGTTTTACTCTCAACAAAGTTCATATTTAGAAGTGGTTTGGTAATGGGGACTTAAGAGGAACTTCACCTATATGAACATAGAAGTGGTGCCGCTTCTAACAAGAGACTTGGGTTTATCTCTTATAAATGTTCTTTAAATCAAGATGTAGCACAAAACCATAATAGTGCCAATTATTATGAAATTTTATTGAGAATAATATATTATCATGTGTGTGTTGGTTCCGATTTTGAATTAACAAATTTTGGTTTAAGCCTAGACCATCAATTACTTTTCAAGATTTTGAACTAATTACACTAAGAGAATGTTTAAATCGAAAAATACATTCTTTTATGCATGATAATGTCAGTAGTGAAATAAAATTTTAAATATATATCACAACCTAGTGGGGGATTGTTGGAATAGGTTGTAATATATATATATATATATATTTAAAAATTGAAAGAAGAAAGCTTGTAGAAAATAGTTGAGAATTGTGTGCAGGTTGAGATCTCACTCGACTGTTGCTTGACATGTCACTCGAGCGAAGTCAAAGTCGAGATCTCACTCGAACTTCGCTCGACTTATCGTTCGAGCGTGATACTGTTGGGATCCGAAATTGTACAACGTTTGAAGAAGAGACGCGTCTCAACCGAAGTGTTGTGTAATAACTGTTACTCGCTCGACTCTTACTTGACGTGTTGCTCGAGCGAGATACCAGGTATTGATCTCGCTCAACACTCGCTCAACACCTCGCTCGAGCGATAAACGATTAAATTGCTAATAACGTGATTTTTCACAGATACATTTTCAAGCTTTATAAATACTGTGTGACAGACCTGTTAGGTCATGAAAAATCCTTCACATTTTTTATTTCTGTCATTCTCAATATAAACTCAAGAAACTCTCCAAAATTGTTATTTGTAGAGTTTAAAGATTTTGTTATATCCTGGAGGCGATTTTATAGAAACCTAATAGCAAACTCTTAGTGAATGAGGGTAAATGTCGTCTTAAAGATAGTATCTTTATACACGTCAAAGCCTTATCATATTTTTCAGATTCTCTTTTTCATCTCTAAAATTCTCCAACACCACTTTCATGAACTATGAGGACATTTCTCTTCCATGACTTAAACCTATACTTTCCTTTGTCTTTCCTTGTAGTTTTTCCTTGCTCAGTCTTTTTTCTCTGTTATACCTAATACTCTTTGTGTTTATAGCACAAACTCTAGGGGTCGTAGACCTGCAGTTAAAAGTGTGTTTCTCACCACCAAACTCTCATGTTTTTTTCACTCACTTCAACACCCAAAGCAGTAAAATCAAAAGCAAAAAAATAATAATGGAGGTGTACATAGAAAAGGAAAATCCAAAAAATTAATAAGATTATCTTGGCACTAAGAGCCTCTCTTGTCTGGTCATAGAGAATTTTCATCACTATACCTTTTTTCTTTTGAAGTCACCTCACAAGAAATTAAGAACCGACAATCACAGTATTGGACGATGCCATGTTGATAAATTGAATTTTTCGATGCAATATACCAGTTGAATACTACAGACCAATATATCTTAATAGTAGATGATTGCTTCCCAAGCTGGCCTATGATAGATTCACACACAGTCGAATTATTTAAAACAAAAAATGAAGAAATCTGAGGAAAAAGTGAAGAAATGTTTCAAGGATCTCACAAAAAATGTTCAGAAGACTGGGATTGCTGAACCAAAAAATGAAGAAATCTAAGGAAAAAGTGAAGAAATGTTTCAAGGATCTCACCAAAAAAGTTCAGAAGACTGGGATTTGAAGAACAAAATCATATTATCACCAACTAACGCGAACGCAAACCTTATAGATACCCACGAAGACGACTCAGAGATCCACTCCCACTCTCTGGTTTCGCTCTTGTATGAACACATAAGGCACATACCCTTCAAGAAAAATCGGGAGAAGACGCACAACGAGTATCGGGAGAAGACGCAGACCATAGAAGAATGCACGACAAAGACTCTCTAGTTTTTCATTTCCCACTTTCTCTCTCTCTTTGAGGTTTTGATTTTCCTCAAAACTACAAATCTTGGTTTTCCACGTTATAAATTTTGAATTTCCATTTTTTTATTTTTTTTAAATATAAAGAAATCGACTGATGTGGCATGCCACATCATTCGAGGTCGCAATGGCGGTGTCACATATCATTACTCATACGTAGTAACGTATACTAGAGCTCTTCTTCTTTTATATATGAAAATCAACAATTAACATTTTCCCCCCTTTTTTAAAGGTTTCACAAATTTTCAATATTTATTTTTTCTTGCACCAATTGAAATAACATGCAACAATTGTATAATTTTTTCTTGTAAAAACTGAATCAAATGTAGTAATGGATAGAACACAACATTCTTTTAGTATTTAGTTTAAATTTGATAAGGATCAACTTAATTAGAAAATGATTTACTTGAAAATATATATCACGTTCTCATCTTACATTATTCTTAATAGGGTAATGCTAGTAGTATCGCTGCAGTATGCAGCTAGTATAAACTCTTTTTCTATTTTTTAAACTTTTTTTATCATGTTAAAATGTTTTAAAAAAATATGAAAAAAATATAAATCTACTAATAATCACTTCCTTAATTATTAAATAAATATAAAATTAAAAAAACTAAAATGTAGGAGGTGTCAAAATTGATAAGCACACTAACATTTTTCTTCTTAATATTGATGTACTATTATCTATATATCATTGGATCGATTATTGTTTTTAAAAGGAAGATATTTATACAAAGTCTTCATTCCACTGTACAACATGGCATCACTTGGAACTATTCTATTAACTCTAATTTTTCTAAGAAATTAATTCAACGATTTATAGACAATGTCGCCTTAATATAGTAGGCGAGGTTGGAATATGTACATAATACATTAAATAACTCTGCTTCTTGATAATCAATTCAATTCTTCATTATAAATGATATTCATTCAACGCATTTCAGTGAATGATTATTAGCAACACATTCAATTGATCGGGAGGCGGTTCAAAACATGTAAGATTAGGCTCGGTCGGCATCGGTAGTGGTTCTAGCCCATGCTGAACCGCTGAACCAATTAATAGCTTCTCTCTCTCTCTCTCTCTCTCTCTCTCTCTCTCTCTCTTAATATATATAAAGAAATGACACGTTGTTTCTATATTAGTGACGCATCGTTTCTATATCACTTATCAGCAATGTTGACCCCCCATTTTTTCATTCACTCGTCGATTTCTCAAATTCCCTTCCAGACCCATTTGTTCTCGATTCTTCTAGCCTTTTAGGATTTTGACTTTCAAGCTATCACTGACCCCTTCGTTCTTTGAATAGGTAATCGTCATTCTTCAACTTATTCTAGCCTTCTAGGTTCTAGGGTTTCAAGATGTAAATACATTTCAAACTTTTGAGATGTAAAGTTGTTTCGAATGATTTCAATGACTTCTTCTAGTCTGATAGTAAAGTTGTTTCGAGATGTAAAGTTGGCTCAAAAGGAGGCCTAAATCGCTTAGCAGCATCGAGAATCGCTTGCAGCAGCACCGACGATGTCGCACCGCCACTGTGAGGCCGGTGGCGGTTAGCTGATGTAACACCCCCTTCCCGTAGGCTAAAGAATGTCACGTGATTTTTCTAAAACTTTTAATCCGACACAAGATTCTTGATTTAATAATAAAATAACATTTATTTCATAGAAATGAAATTCTAATAAAATGTCTTTCAAAACAAAATATTTACTAAAATAACTGAAAGTAAACTTGTGTCATAAAAACACTTATTTCTAAAAATACTTAAAATTTCAAATAACTGCTCAATCTATTCCAGACCTGCCTGTTCGCATTGGTCATCTTCCTCACTTGGGTGGTTAAAAACAGGAAAATAAATTAAAATGAGTCGATGATTCAATAATAAATCCACCACAACGTGAGAATAATACTATAGGAAATTTTCATAAAATTTTCACCCTAAGATATGAAATATGACTTTTCATGTTGATGCTTATGTTATGTGTGACTGACCTATCTGTATTAACTGACTAACTGGGACTGATCTGACTGACTTAACTGATCCGATTTAACTGAACTGATTGGCCAACACACTTAACCCTGTATGCAAAGTTGTGCACCGACTCCACATCCCGCTGTAGCAAAGGGAGCTGTTGATAGTACTCTAGCATACTATGGTGGATCATGCTTAGATTTGTAGCTTGCACATCCACCCTGATCTGATATACATTGGTATCCATGTATCTGAATGACCATCTGAATTAACTAATTAACAGATTACTGGTTTGATCTAATCTTATACCTGAACTTAACTTAACTTATGTGACATGAGATATATAATTTACATACTGATATGAATAATTATAACTTGCTGAATCTGAGTATGATATTAAATGACATGATCGTGTGTTGTACTGTGCTGAATGACATGCTTGCATGACATGATGGATATATGAAAAAGACTACCAAAAAACTGACTCTACTAATAATATAGGATAACTGTGAGGGTCCTTATTTTGTGATCAAATTCACTTATCTCGTAGCGTTGCATCATAACTCGTTACCTATATAAAAATATTAATCGCCACTAATTTACTAGATAAACACTCGTAACATTTAAAATCATAAATAGAAATAATACAATAATTTATTAAAATATATATTTGAAAATTCTTTTTTTAAAACATGGGAATGCCAAAGGTTCAACATAATAAAATCTTGCAAGAAGAAATAAGGCTCAGGTTTAAGGCTCAAATAGGCATATTAATATAGGGGCATTTAGGAAAATATTGAAAACAAAGCATAAAAAAGGGCCATTGTAGCTCACGGGAAGAACAAAACAAGAAGGAAAGAACGGGGCCTCTCGTGATATCTTGCCGAGAGAGAAAGCATGAAGGCTAGGTGCGAAGCGCTCAGGCTGGCTGATGGGGCGTTCCACCGCGGCTCAGTGGCTGTGGGAGTGGTCGGCGATGACTGGAAGCAAAGGGCTGGAGGTCTCAGTTAGTTGAGCAAAACAGGGGTCACTACGTTTGTGGATTCCAAGATGGTGTCTTTTGGTTGGGATCTCTGGGTGTTTCTTTTCTATGCGTATTTTGTGTTGATAATTGATTCGGTTGGTGGTTTGAGGGTATTTGGCGAAAACTGAAGGATCCCTCTTGGCAGTGGTGCGAGACCAAGAGCGAGGGACTTTAGAGAGAAATCTGGAACTGAAAACTGAGAGGGTAAAGGAGAATTCTGACGTGGGCTTATCGGAAAAAGGCACAGGTTCGACGGAGACCGGCTAGTCGGCAGTTTCTGGATACTAGGGTGGTGTTTCCGACTAGAAGAGGGCCTCGGTTTGGGGGGAAGAAGTGGCTCAATGGTGCTCTGTTTTCGGTGACTTGGTGGCTACTATACACAGTGGTTATGAGGCTGACTTTGTGAGCGATCTTGACACTACACAATGATTGAGAGGGAGGTATTGATGGAGAGAGGCCGTGAGGATGGTGTGGAAGGCTAGCTGTGTGCAAGAGGCGAGTGAGGGGTCTGTCTTCTGATTTATAGATAAATAAGAGACTACTGAAAAACTTACAGAGGAGAGGGAGAGACGTGCATGCAAAGTGGAATTTGTGTTTGAATTAAAAATGAAGTTTGAAGTGTTTGAGATCGAATATGAAATCTGAGACGATATGGTTTGGTTTCGATTTTAAGAACCTTTATTCAAAAAATTAAGAGATAACTACCGAAGAGAGTTGATAAGGGGAAGGAACTCAAATAAAAAAACCTTATTTTAAAATATATTTTAAAATAATAATAATAAGTTTACAATTAACTCTAATTTTAAGGTCAGGATGTTATAGCTGCACAGACCAAATCTGGAGTCGTTGGGGGTGTTGGTTCGGTGGCAAAACCACCACCGACTCCAACTGTGTATAGCCCTACATTTCACAGCATATTTACAATACATAATGTAAATAAAATTATTTTTACACAATAATATTACTTTTTAAAATATTTTAGAAAAATATCTCTCCTTTTAAAATATTATGTAAAGTGATGAAAAGTGAGATGTGCTTATCAGTTATCAATTTTCTTTTCATAATGATTCTTAAGGTATTGCCCACGTATTCAAGCAGTCCCCCTATCAAGGTCCATTAAGGAATTGATGGAATATAGAGTGATAGTTGCTTGGTATATCAAGACCAATCAAGCAATGACACATCACAAAAGCTCAATTAATTTAATAAAATTAAAATGTGTTCTTTAACATGCCACGTTATACTAAAAAGGAAAAAAGAAAATACAATAAAGCATAAAACTGTTATAAACGAACGTCGGCAGCCGCCCCTGTCCCACCACTAAATTATGTGAATGATCCCACCACTATTATTTTAAAATCTGCATAGTAACTTGCATAGTAATTTCAACGCCTATAAATATGGGCTTCAGTTGTAATGAAATTCATAAGAAAATATAGAGAGAGAAAGAAAGTTTCAGTTCTTAAGAGTTTCTTTTATATTTCTCTTGCAATAGTAGTAGTTTTCTTTTTAGTTTTATAACACGTTATCAGCACGAGGTTCTACCGATACTGAAGCTAATGGTCTTCTACTTCAAGTAAGTTTTTCAATATATTATTTGCAGTTCTCGAGATAAATATTAAAGGTAATATTGCTGAATATTACTTCATAAAATTATACTTTTATTCTCATGATAATGTGAATATATTTCTTAAATTCACAGATTTATTTTTGTAATATAATGTCAAATATTGATATTTATTACTATTGACATTTCTGAAAAATATTATTTATCCAGGATCCTTGATGAGATCTATTTGGATATGATGATGAACTTGAAAGATACAATCATAGAAGGAATTCATGTGTCCCTGAAGGACCGTGCTGTGTATCTCATGATGAAAGATCATCATACTGTGTGAAATAAATTAAGAGAGTGATATAAGCACCAGAAGATGTAATCCTCTCAAAGGATCATTATGATTTATTGCACTTGAAGTTGCAAGATTTTAAGAGTGGTATTGAATATTCTGCACTCTTTAAAACCAGCTCAATATTAAAATTATACAGTGAAAATGTCACTGATGATGATATATAAAAGAAGACATTATTTTTCATACCTCGAATGTGCTCCTGCAGTAGCAATATCGAGAGTGAAAGTTCAACAAATATTCTGAACTTTTATTTTGTCTTCCAGTGATTGAGCTAAATAATGAGTTTTTGTTACACCAGTTACGTCCTATTAATAATATCGAATTTACACAATTCCCAGAAGTGAACGGGAACTAAGGGCGTAGACATGGTAGAAAAATTATAGAAGTGTTGGTCCCAAAAGCGACAACACTAAAAATGATAAAAATATATCGTATCACCAGAAGTGATCAAACTCAGAGAAGGGTAAAGGCTCTCAGAATAATTCTTCATAAAAGATGAAGATGTTTGTCATAGATGTAATATGACTAAACAGTAGTCACGTACCTGTTGTACGGCCATGCACTTGATTTACTTATACTAAGCTTTTATATATAAGCTTATTAATATTTCATCATGTTTTGAAATAATGAAATATCGGTGCCTGAAGCACGACAAGAAATTACTTGGGATAATAAAACCCTGTTTAAATTTGATCCTCTTACAAATAAATGTGAACCAAAAGTTCAGAGGATTATTTATCTGCAAAGTATTGCAAATCAATTACATGATGTATTTACTGACACTAAAGGTGTTGTAAAATCATATATTACTGCTGTTAATGCTTAAGCAAGAATTAAAGTCCCTGAAGGACGAGTTGTTAAAACAGCAATAAATGAGTCTAAGATACGTCTGAAGCGTTGAAGACCTATTGGTGCACAAGAAAAAGAAAAAAAAAATCGGTGCTCATGAAGAGACCATATTTTCTGTATAAAATATAATCATCCTGAAGAGGAAACCTCCTGAAGAGGTAACTCCTGAAGAGTGTAACTCCTGAAGAGGTAACTCCTGAAGAGTGTAACTCCTGAAGAGGTAACTCCTGAAGAGTATAACTCCTGAAGAGTATAACTCCTGAAGAGAAAACTCCTGAAGAGTATAAACCTCCTGAAGAGGAACCTCCTGTAGAGGTGTTTCATGAAATGTTTTCCCCTGGAGAGGAACAATGAGATCTCAATACATTTCATGAGTACTGGAAAATTTATGGATAGAAATAAAACTATTGTCGACAACATATATGATAACACTTGACATTACCAGAAGTAATGAAGAAAGTAAGCCAAAAATCGTCGAAGAATGTCGACGTAGAAATGATTGGCCAAAATGGAAAGCAGTTATTAAAACTGAATTAAACTCGCTAGTGAAGCGAGATGCATTTGGACCTGTTGTCCAAACACCAAAGGGTGTAATATCTGTCAGATATAAATGAGTATTTATACGAAAGCGTAATGCGAAATGAAATTGTGCAGTATAATTTGTCGCACAAGGTTTCCTGCAGAAACCCGAGAATAGTTATGAGGAAACATATTTCCTTGGTATGAATGCAATCACATTCATATTTTTAATCGATTTGGTTATTACAAAAGGATTAGATATGCAGTTAATGAATGTGGTCCCTGCATATTTATAAGCATCATTAGATTATTACGATACTTGAAGCATTTAATCCAAGTACATTTAGGAGTATGTACTTTATAAAGCTTCAGAGATCTTTATATGGGTTAAAGCAATCCGGACGCATGCGGTATAATTGAATCAACGAGTATCTATTGAAAGAAGGATTTAAGAATAATCCTATATGCCCATATGTTTATCAGAATCCGGATTTGCCATTATTCCAGTTTACGTTGATGATTTACCTTATTAGAACTCCTGAAGAGATTACAAGGGCTACTATAAATTCAAGGAATGCATTTGAAAAGGAAAGATCTTATTATTCAATTGATAAATGAGTTACAAAAATTTGAGACTTCTAGCCTCATCTCTCAAATGCATTTGCTCTTCATAAAGCAACATACCATCCTTATCTAAAGGATTAGGCAGTCGAAATGAAGAGGCAAGTAAGGATTTTAAATCCTTATTCTCCTGCTTTAAGTCTGCAATTTTTTTGTCAGACTCTTGAACGAGTCGTTGAAGTACAGAAACCTTCTCGTTAAGCTCCTCAATCTCACGATTTTTGGATTGTAATCGGTTGGAAAATCCAACAATAGAGGAGGAGTATCGGGTGCCGAGAGTCACCAGCTCATAAACAGCTTCACGATCTGACTTATTAGCCAGATCATTTGCTTGCTGCAACATTGCACCTGCGGAAGATGCAGGATCAACTTGTAATTGAGGTGAAGGATACCTCATATGTTGATTGTGAGAAATAGTAAAAGGAAATTGATGAGCCATTGGAAATTTGTAGAATAAGAATACAAATACAGATGAATTATAGATATGAGAAGAAGATTTGATGCGTACTAAATGAAACTAAAGACGGTTCTTATAGAATTGGAAATAAGAACAAGACAAACCATCATCTCTTCAAATCTCACTTTACAAGATATGCTGGATGCATAATTTCAAAAGCCAGCGAGATTAATTACAGCTATCCCTATTTTCTTGTAAACGCTGAACCTCTGCCGTTAGCTGCTGTTGTTGACTTTGTATCTGAGCTCTCTCTCGTTCCAACTCTTCTACTCGTGTTTTCAGGTCACGAGAATACCAGTCTACAAGTTTCTTCAGCTCCTTGTTATCTTGTTTTAAATCTTTATTTTTACTATCTTTAGTTGCAAGCGTTTGATGCAACTCAGATATTTGAGTTTTAAGATGATCAACCTCACTCGTTCTCGCCAATAGCCTCTGAGACATGGTTGTAAGAGATGCAGCATATTGAGCACTGAGGGTTCTTGATGCTGCAACAATTTCAGGATCAGATTTACTAGAAAGATATATCTCTGCTCCTATCATGGTGTTTACAGCCTCAGGAGAAAATATAAGTGGTTGAGGTATAAAAGGTTCGTGGTTTAAATCTGGGACATTAGAATTTCTATCAGACATAATATCGTTCTGGATGAACAACAACTGAATCTATGAGCAATGCGAGATCTTTTTGCTGGAGTAAACCAATGGTAAAATTGGTTATATTTAAACAACAACCCGAATGCTTCAAATCTCTTCAAGATCTCGTTTGTCCACAATGTCAAGCGGATTTGATTTTCCGCCGAACCGATAATATTAAATCTCAAAGCTTTTACAGCTTTTATCATACATAGATGGTTTCCAATATTATTTCCGCCGTATATAAACAAGTTCTTCCTAATAACGTCGAATGAGGGGGAGAAAATTTTAGATGAAAATATTATCATACTCTCTCTAATGCATTATTTAGTTGGAGATCGTGTTTGAATTCTTAACTTGTTATATATACTGAAATCATATTTGCTTATTACTTGAAACACTAACGCATATTATCAGGGGGAGTTTAAGTATTACTGCAGGTATCAGATTTCTATTAAGTCTGTCAATCAGATATTATTTTTCATCTTCAAATCACTCAGAGATTATTGCAATTCATGAAACAAGTCGAGAGTATATTTGGCTGAGATCAATGACTCAACATATCCAAGAAAAGTGTGGTATTTTGATAGCTCAACAATTTTATACGAAGATAATGCTGCTTGTATCACTCAAATCAAATGAGGATATATCAAAGATACGATCAAGTGATAATCTGGCAGATTTATTCACGAAGGCATCACCAACTGCGACATTCAAGAAAATTGTGCAGAATATTAAAATGTGAAGACTCAAAAATCTATCGTCATGTTCCAGGGAGAGTAAAAGTCCTGAAGACTTGTGTTGATTGTACTCTTTTTCCTTCGCTAAGGTTTTATCCCACTGGGTTTTCCTTTGCAAGGTTTTAATGAGGCAATCTTAAAGCACTTGTGGATACATAAGAAGACTGTACTCTTTTTCCTTCGCCATTGGTTTTTCTTCCCACTGGGTTTTTCCTTGGCAAGGTTTTAACGAGGCAGATTCTTTATGGGTGGTCATTCAAGGGGGAGTGTTATAAACGAACGTCGGCAGCCGCCCCCTGTCCCACCACTAAATTATGTGAATGACCCCACCACTATTATTTTAAAATCTGCATAGTAACTTGCATAGTAATTTCAACGCCTATAAATATGGGCTTCAGTTGTAATGAAATTCATAAGAAAATATAGAGAGAGAAAGAAAGTTTCAGTTCTTAAGAGTTTCTTTTATATTTCTCTTGCAATAGTAGTAGTTTTCTTTTTAGTTTTATAACAAAAACATATAACAGCAAAAATAAAACAACTAAAATAAAATTATCGACTAGATTTAAAAAACATAAAAATTTATCGAACACGTTAAATTTAACGAACTAAAAACTAAACTATAAGAAAGTTAAAAAATGCTTACAAAAACATGTAAAATTTGAAAAAATAAAAATAAAAAAACTCAACTGTTATGAATTATTGGAGGCGGCCTCTGCCTCCTTAATTATTTTGTGAATGACCCCACCATCATTATTTTAAGTCTTGTATAGTAACTTACATAGTAATTTCAATGTCTATAAATATGAGTTTCAGTTGTTATGAAATTTATAAGAAAATATAGAGAGAGAAGAAAGTTTCAGAGAGTTTCAAAAAAGTTTTTTATATATTTTTCTCTTGCAATAGCAGTTTCTTTCTTTAGTTTTATAACACGTTATCAGCACGAGGTTCTACCGATACTGAAGCTAGTGGTCTTCTACTTCAAGTAAGTTTTTCAATATATTATTTGCCGTCCTCGAGATAAATATAAAAGGTAATATTGTTGAATATTACTTGATAAAATTTTACTTTTATTCTTATGATTATGTGAATATATTTCTTAAATCTACAGATTTATTTTTGTGATTTATATATACATATATAATGTCAAATATTAAGATTTATTACTATTGACATTTCTGGAAAAAATTATATATCCAGGATCCTTGATGAGATCCATTTGGATATGATGATGAACTTGAGAGATACAATCATAGCAGAAAATCATGTGTCCCTTAAGGACCATGCTATGTATCTCATGATGAAAAATCATCTTACTGTATGAAATGAATTAAGAGAGAGATATGAACACTAGAAAATGTAATCCTCTCAAAAGATCATTATGACTTATTGCATCTGAAGTTACAAGATTTTAAGAGTGATATTGAATATTCTGCACTTTTTAAAATCAGCTCAATATTAAAATTATGCAGTGAAAAGGTCACTGATAATGATATTTAAAAGAAGACATATATTATTTTTCATACCTCGAATGTGCTTCTATAGTAGCAATATCGAGAGTGAGAGTTCAACAAATATTATGAACTTTTATTTTGTCTTCCAGTGATCGAGCTAAATAACAAGTTTTTGTTAATAAATCACCTGGTACGTCTTATTAATGATATTAAATTTACATCATTCCCAGAAGTGAACGGTGCATCCTTTCAAAAGAATTAAGGGCGTAGACGTGGTAGAAAAACTATAGAAGTGTTGGTCCCAAAAGCGACAACACTAAAGATGATAAAAATATACCGTACCACCAGAAGTGATCCAACTTAGAGAAGGGTAAAAGCCCTCAGAATAATTCTTTATAGAAAGATGAAGATGTTTGTCATAGATATGGTATGACTGAACAGTGGCCACGTACCTGTTGTACGGTCAAGCACTTGATTTACTTATACTAAACTTTTATATATAAATTTATTAATATTTCATTATGTTTTGAAATAATGAAATATCGGTTCCTGAAGCACGACAAGAAATTACTTGGGATAATAAAACCCTGCCTAAATTTGATCATCTTACAAATGAATATGAACCAGAAGTTCAAAAGATTACCTATTTGCAAAGTGTTGCAAATCAATTATAGGATGTATTTACTGACACTAAAGGTATTGTAAAATCATATATTACTGCTGTTAATGCTTAAGCAAGAATTGAAGTCCTTGAAGGACGAGTTGTTAAAACAGCAATAGATGAGTCTAAGATATGCCTGAAGCATTGAAGACCTATTGGTGCAAAAGAGAAAAGAAACGGTGCTCCTGAAAAGACCGTACTTTCTGTATAAAATATAATTTTCCTGAAGAGGTAACTCCTGAAGAGTGTAATTCCTGAAGAGAAAACTCATGAAGAGTACAAACCTCCTGAAGAAGAACCTCTTGTAGAGGTGTTTCATGAAATGTTTTCTCCTGGAGAGGAATAATGAGATCTCAATACATTTCATGAGTACTGGAAAATTTATGGATAGAAATAAAACTGTTGTCGACAACATATATGATAACACTTGACATTACCAGAAGTAATGAAGAAAGTGAGTAAAGAATTGTCAAAGAATGTCGACGTAGAAATGATTGGCCAAAATGAAAAGCAGCTATTGAAACTGAATTAAAATCGCTAGCAAAGCGAAATGTATTTGGACCTGTTGTCCAAATAGCAATGGGTGTAATGCCTATAAGATATAAGTGAGTATTTATACAAAAGCGTAATGAAAAATGAAATTGTGCGGTACAATTTGTCGCACAAGGTTTCCTGCAAAAACCCGAAAGCAGTTATGAGGAAACATATTTTCTTGTTATGAATGCAATCACATTCATATTTTTAATCGATTTGGTTATTACAAATGGATTAGATATGCAGTTAATGAATGTAGTCACTGCATATTTATAAGGATCATTAGATCATTACATATATAAAGATATACGATACCTGAAGCATCTAATCCAAGTATATTTAGGAGTATGTATTTTATAAAATTTCAAAAATCTTTATATGAGTTAAAGCAATCCGAATGCATGTGGTAAAATTAAATCAACGAGTATCTATTGAAAGAAGGATTTGAGAATAATCCTATATGCCCATATGTTTTATCAAAATCCGGATTTGCCATTATTGCAGTTTATGTTGATGATTTATTTTGTTAGAACTCCTGAAGAGATCACAAGGGCAGTTATAAATTCAATGAATGCATTTGAAAATGAAAGATCTTATTATTCAATTGATAGATGAGTTACAAGAATTTGAGACTTCTAGCCTCATCTCTGAAATGCATTTGCTCTTCATAAAGCAACATGCCATCTTTATCTAAAGGATTAGGCAGTCGAAATGAAGAGGCAAGTAAGGATTTTAAATCCTTATTCTCTTGCTTTAAGTCTGTAATTTTTCTGTCAAACTCTTGAACGAGTCGTTGAAGTACGGAAACCTTCTCGTTAAGCTCCTCAATCTGACGATTTTTGGATTGTAATCGGTTGGAAAACCCGACAATAGAGGAGGAGTATCGGGTGCCGAGAGTCACCAGCTCATAAACAGCTTCATGATCTGATTTATTAGTCAGATCATTCGCTTGTTGCAACATGATACCTGCGGAGGATGCAGGAACAACTTGTAATTGAGGTGAATGACACCTTATATGTTGATCGTGAGAAATAATGAAAGGAAATTGATGAGCCATTGGAAATTTGTAGAATAAAAATACAAATATAGATGAATTATAGATATGAGAAGAAGATTTGATGCATACTAAATGAAGCTAAAGACGATTTTTATAGAAATAGAAATAAGAACAAGACAAACCATCATCTCTTCAAATCTCACTTTACAAGATATGCTGATGCATAATTTCAAAAGCCAGCAAGATTAATTACAGCTATCCCTATTTTTTTATAAACGCCGAATCTCTACTGTTAGCTGCTGTTGTTGATTTTGTATCTGAGCTCTCTCTCGTTCCAGCTCTTTTACTCGTATTTTCAGATCACGAGAATACAAGTCTACAAGTTTCTTCAACTCCTTGTTTTCTTGTTTTAAATCTTAATTTTTTCTATCTTTAGTTGCAAGCGTTTGATGCAACTCAGATATTTGATTTTTAAAATGATCAACCTCACTCGTTCTCGCCAGTAGCCTCTGAGACATGGTTGTAAGAGAAGTAGTATATTGAGCATTGAGGGTTCTTGATGCTGCAACAATTTCAGGATCAGTTTTACTAGAAAGATATATCTCTGCTCCTATCATGGTATTTATAGCCTCAGGAGAAAATATAAGTGGTTAAGGTATAAAAGGTTCATGGTTTAAATCTGGGACATTAGAATTTCTATCAGACATAATATTGTTCTGGATGAACAACAACTGAATCTATGAGGAATGCGATATCTTTTTGCTGTAGTAAACTAATGGTAAAATTAGTTATATTTAAACAACAACATGAAGCCTTCAAGATCTCGTTTGTCAACAATGTCAAGTGGATTTGATTTTCCGCTGAACCAATAATATTAGGCCTCAAAGCTTTTACAGTTTTTATCATACATGGATGGTTTCCAATGCTATTTCTGCCGTATATAAACAAGTTCTTTCTAATAATGCCGAATGAGGGGGAGAAAATTTTAGATGAAAATATTATCATGTTCTCTCTAATGCATTATTTAGATGGAAATTATGTTTGAATTCTTAATCTGTTATATATGCTGAAATAATGTTTGCTTATTACTTGAAACACTAATGCATATTATCAGAGGGAGTTTAAGTATTACTGCAGGTATCAGATTTCTATTAAGTTTGTCAACCAGATATTATCTTCTACATCTTCAAATCACTTAGAGATTATTGCAATTCATGAAAATAAGTTTAGAGTGTATTTTGATTGAGATCAATGATTCTACATATTCAAGAAAAGTGTGGTCTTCCCATGATCAATGATAGTCCAATAATTTTATACGAAGATAATGCTACTTATCATTCAAATCAAATGAGGATATATCAAAGATACGATCAAGTGATAATCTGGTAGATTTATTCGCGTAAGCATCACCAACTGCGACATTCAAGAAAATTTTGCAGAATATTAAAATGTGAAGACTCAAAAATCTATCGTCATGCACTTTCCAGGGAGAGTAAAAGTCCTGAATACTTGTGCTGATTGTACTTTTTTTTCTTTGTTAAGGTTTTGTCCCACTGGATTTTCTTTTGCAAGGTTTTAATGAGACGATTTTAAAGCACTTGTAGATACATAAGAAGACTGTACTATTTTTCCTTCGCCATTGGTTTTTCTTCTCACTGGGTTTTTCCTTGGCAAAGTTTTAACGAGACAGATTCTTTATATGTGGTCATTCAAGGGGGAGTGTTATGAATTATTAGGAGCGGCTCCTACCCCCTTAATTATTTTGTGAATGACCCTACCACCATTATTTTAAGTTTTGCATAGTAACTTGCATAGTAACTTCAACGCCTATAAATATGGTATTCAGTTGTAATGAAATTTATAAGAAAATATAAAGAGAGAAGAAAGTTTCAGAGAGTTTCAAAAGAGTTTCTTATATATTTTTCTCTTGCAATAGCAGTTTCTTTCTTCAGTTTTATAACACCAACACTTTTCGTCCTAGTGGACATATATGATTATGGAATAGTCTCTTGTGGAAAAAAAATATCTATTAAATCAAAACATAGTCGGCCTTCGAGTTCTATGCTGCATGCTTGGAATTAAGGCAAATGCCGAACACAGAATGACAGCAAAAAAGTACACATAGATGCAAGTGTTATTTAACAAGTAGTACAGAGAGACAAACTAATCTTGAGGTCAGCTAGTTATTCTCTGAAGAATATTACAGTTGCCATCAGGGCCCTGTCAAAAAATTCCACATCCAAAATTAATTGCTTTTACCAGCAGAAAGTTGTGCTGGTTATTCTGTAATGAAATATCCTATTTGAGGTAAAGATTACAGTAGCCATTAGGGCAATATCAACGATTTCCATTTTCAAATTGAGTAGCTCTACTAGAAGTCCTATTTATCTTGTATCTCACCCAAGAATATATGGTACATCTACCCTTTGGCAAACGCCACTCTGGAGTCCAAAGAACTTGTATGTATCTCCACAACGTTAGATTGTAAAATATACTATACTGAGCTTCAATTTCTTCTGTAAAGGAAACTAATACTTGAGTGAAAAACTCATTTGGCCAGTCATCTGGAAGTCGTCCAAGGGTAATTATATGTTTCGGTAGTTGGATCATGGATGTATAATTGGCATGGATCTCCTCTTCATAAACTCCCACACTTTGGGTCCGAGGAAAGGAAAGAGAGGATGTAGTTTCTGTTAACTTTGTTGACTGTAAGCCTAAATATCTGGCTAATGAAAAGTTTGCCTACCAGTAATTGCCACAAGAGCATTCACCATTCCTAAAATGATGAAACCTCTTCCCATCTCTCACAACTATCTCTCTACCCACCACTTTTGACATATACTTGAATGCATTATGACAATCCCCACAAATTCTTAGGTTCTTGAAAACTCTAATCGTTGCTCCTAGAGGAAGCTTCATAAGGCCAAAAACAACTGCAAGCTTCTCGCTATGAGTAGACAAGGCAGACTCCTTATGTTCATTCTCCATATCATGCAGCACAAATTTTGTGTCAGGGACATATCCAAGTTTTCTCATTTCTAGTACCAATTGCTCCAGATGTTTGTACACAGCTTGCACCTCGTGGTGCACGGTGTCATCAACCAAGAACACATGAACTTTGTTTTCAACCTCAACCCAACTGCAACCAGGCTCTTTCTTGATACCCCGGTCCCTCATTAGTTTCCGCACCTTAGCCACATCATTCCACCTGCCTGCTGTGGCATACATGTTTGACAGAAGTACGTAGGTCCCATCATGTTGTGGCATTAGTTCAAAGAGTTGTTCAGCAGCTTGAATCCCTAATTCTATGTTCCCGTGAATTCGGCAACCAGCAAGAAGAGCCTCCCAAATTGCTGCACCTGGCTCAAAAGGCATTGATTTGAGGACATCCTCAGCTTCTGAAAACTTCCCAGCTCGACCCAACAAATCAATCAAGCGGGCATAATGATCTTCACCTGGGGTTATACTGTAAAAGCCACACATTGAATCGAAATAATGTCGGCCTTCTTTGACTAAACCAGCATGGCTACAAGCAGAGAGAACAGTGAGGAAAGTTATCCTATCAGGTACTAGATCTTCTTTCAGCATCTCTTCAAAAAGTTTTATCGCTTGCAGACCATGTCCATGTTGTCCTAGAGCTGCAATCATGGCGTTCCACGACACTGAATCCAAATAAGGCATTGTAAGGAAAACACAATTAGAAGCCTCAACAACGCCACATCTCGCATACATTGTAATAAGTGCATTTCCAGCTGAAAGGCTTGAATCATGTCCCAGCTGAACTAGTTGAGCATGAAGCTGGCGTCCATGCTCCAATGCTCCAAGCACTGCACAAGACGTAATTGCTCCTGCAAATGCATAGTCGCATGGCTCAAAACCTTCCATTCTCATTTGGTTGAACAGCCTCAAGCCTTCTTCTCCAAAACCATTTTGTGCTAAACCAGATATCATAACAGTCCATGATAAAATGTTTCTCTCTGGCATCTCCTTAAAGAAGGATTTAGCTTCTTCAATGCGTCCCGCATTAACGTACGCTGACAGGATAGCATTCCATGAAACAAAATCCCTTACAGTCATCGTATTAAAAATTTCTCGTGCCTCATCTACTTTACCACATTTCCAGTACAGTGTAACCAATGCATTATTCACAGACAATGAGAAGTCTGGTTCAGGTTTCCTTTCCGTTCTCAAAATGTAAGCATGCACTTGCTTTCCGTGTTTGAACAATCCACCATTAGCACAAGCACTGATTACACTTGTATATGTGAACTCATCAAGCCGAATCCCCATCATATGCATCTTCCTAAACATTTCCAGTGCTTCCTGAATAAAACCACGGTGCACATAACCTGAAATCATTGCATTCCATGCAACCTCCAACTTTTCAGTCATCCCATCCAGAATACCACGGGCTGTAGCAAGATCGTCATTCCTCACGTACCCTGTAATGATTGTCGTCCAAGTTAACTCGTCCCTCTCGGGCATCTCGTCAAACAACTTTTTCGCAGCACCCATCAATGAAGATGATGATTCCAACGGTGAAGACGCGCACTTCACATAAACAGATATAAGCGCATTCAACACTGAAGTAACAAACCCTGTTCCTGACTTTAGCACAACACCATGAATCTGCTGGCACTGCTTTTCTTGATCAGCTATGAGCGCCAAAGCAGCAAGTACACTTGTGAGGGTGAAATTATCTGGCCTAAAATCTTCTCGCCTCATGTCACGAAAGAGTTCCATGGCGGCATGGCCATCGTTGTTATGTGAATATCCCGTGATCATCGCGTTGTAGAAAACGGTGTCTCTCATACTCAAAGGGGTTCCACCAAATACTTTCCGAGCTAGCTTTAGATTCCCTTCGGCAGAGTATGCAGAAATCAGCGTCGTTCTTGCAACTATATCTGGCTGGGGAATTACATCGAACAGGTGGCGGGCATAGGCAATATTGGATGATTTGCAGTAGATGTCAATCAGACGGTTGAGGATGTGGCCACGCGGCCTGAACCCAAAAGCAATCATATGGGCATGAATGGTTTGAGCTAGGGGGTATGAAGTGGGATTTCGGGAGCGACATAGCTGCAGGAGTGTAGCGTAGCGGTTAGCCACTTTGCGGACGTCTAATGCATTGCTCATTTTCGAAATGCTTGGGAGTCATGGCTTTTCTCAAGGATGAGAACAGTTCAAAGAACCGAAATGACCCCCCATGAGATGGTCTTGGGAGAAACCATATATTATATATATATGTTATGAAACTTAAAGAAAGGAACTACTATTGTAAAAGAGAAATAAGAAACTCTCTCTGAAACTCTTACGAACTGAAACTTTCTTTCTCTCTATATTTTCTTATGAATTTCATTACAACTGAAGCCCCTATTTATAGGCTTTGAAATTACTATGCAAGTTACTATGCAAGTCACTATGCAAGTTACTATGCAAATTTAATATAATAGTGGTGGGGTCATTCACATTATTTAGTGGTGGGACAGGGGGCGGCTGCCGTCCCTCCACTAAATTCATTACACTCCCCCTTGAATGACCACTCATAAGGAATCTGCCTCGTTAAAACCTTGCCAAGTAAAAACCCAGTGGAAAGAAAAACCAATGGCGAAGGAAAAAGAGTACAGTCTTCTTATGTATCCACAAGTGCTTTAAGATTGCCTCATTAAAACCTTGCAGAGGAAAACCCAGTGGGACAAAACCTCAGCGAAGGAAAAAGAGTACAATCAGCACATTTACTCCCCCTGAAAAGTGCATGACAAAAGATCTTTGAGTCTTCGCATTCCAATGTTATGCACAATCTTCTTGAATGTGGAAGTTGGTAACGCCTTTGTGAATAAATCTGCCAGATTATCACTAGATCGTATCTGCTTGACATCAATTTCACCTTTCTCTTGAAGTTCATGAGTATAAAAGAATTTAGGTGAAATATGTTTGGTTCTATCACCTTTGATGTATCCTCCTCTGATTTGAGTGATACAAGCAGTATTATCTTCATATAAGATTGTTGGGCTATTATTGATCATAGGAAGTCCACACTTTTCCTGGATATGTTGAATAACTGATCTCAACCAAATACACTCTCGACTTGCTTCATGAATAGCAATGATTTCTGAGTGATTTGAAGAAGTAGCAGATAGTGTCTGCTTAACAGATCTCCATGATATGGCAGTATCTCCATAAGTAAATAAATATCCAGTTTGAGATCTACCTCTGTGTGGATCTGAAAGATAACCTGCATCTGCATACCCAATCAATTCTGGACTTGAACCACGTTGATAAAATAATCCCATATCAACCGTACCATGAAGGTAACGAAGGACATGTTTAATGCCATTCCAATGCCTTCGAGTTGGTGCAGAACTATATCTTGCAAGCAGATTAACTGAGAATGTAATATCTGGTCGAGTGCAATTTGCAAGATACATCAAAGCTCCAATTGCACTGAGATATGGTACTTCAGGACCAAGAATTTCTTCATCGTCATCACAAGGACGGAATGGATCTTTCTTCACATCAAGTGTTCGAACAATCATTGGAGTACTCAGAGGATGAGATTTGTCCATATAAAAATGCTTTAGGACTTTCTCAGTATACATGGACTGATGAATAAAAATTCCATTTGGCAAGTGCTCAAGCTGCAGGCCGAGACAAAGTTTTGTTTTGCCAAGATCTTTCATTTCAAATTCATTCTTTAAATATATAGCGGTTTTTGAGATCTCTTCAGGAGTTCCCACAATATTTAAATCATCAACATAAACCGCAATAATAACAAATCCGGATTCTGATTTCTTAATAAAAACACATGGGCATATAAGATTATTCTCAAATCCTTCTTTCAATAGATATTCGCTTAAGCGATTATACCACATGCGCCCGGATTGCTTCAACCCATATAAAGATCTTTGTAGTCTGATTGAGTACATATTTCTAGATGTACTTGTAGATGCTTCAGGCATCTTATATCCTTCAGGGATTTTCATATATATATCATGGTCTAAGGATCCATATAAATATGCAGTGACCACATCCATCAACCGCATTTCTAATCTTTTTGTAACAACCAGACTAATCAAAAATCTAAATGTGATTGCATCCATAACGGGAGAGTATGTTTCTTCATAATCAATCCCTGGTTTCTGCAGGAAACCTTGTGCGACAAGCCGTGCTTTGTACCGCACAATTTCATTTTTCTCATTACGTTTTCGTACAAATACCCACTTATATCCAACAGGCATTACACCCTTCGGTGTTTGGACAACAGGTCCAAATACTTCTCGCTTTGCTAGCGAATTTAGTTCAGCTTCAATAGCTGTTTTCCATTTTGGCCAATCATTTCTACGTCGACATTCTTCGACGCTTTTTGGCTCACTTTCTTCATTACTTCTGGTAATGTCAAGGGCCATTTTATATGAAAATATGTTGTCGACAACAGTTTTATTTCTATCCAGAATTTCTCCAGTTTTCATGAAATGTATTGAGATCTCATTATTTTCAGGTACCTGTTCCTCTTCAGGAGAAAACATTTCATGACACACCTCTTCAGGAGGTCCCTTTTTAGGAGATTTATACTCTTCAGGAGTTTCCTCTTCAGGAGGTTCTGGAATAGAAGATTTGAACTCTTTAAGAGCACCAATTATATTTGTAGCCTGTATTGTGGGTACGTGTTCTTCAGGAACACCAAATTCATTTTGTATTCTTTTTCTTCTGGGAATTTTGTCTTTTGCCCCAATAGGTCTTCCACGCTTCAGGCGTATTTTAGATTCACCTATTGCTGTTTTGACAATTTGTCCTTCAGGGACTTCAATCCTTGCTGGAGCATTAACAGCAGGAATATAAGATTTTACTACACCTTTAGTGTCAGTAAATACATCCGGTAATTGATTTGCAACATTTTGCAAATGAATAATCCTCTGAACTTCCCTTTTACATTCATTTGTAGGAGGATCAAAATGAGACAGGGTCTTATTATCCCAAGTAATATCTTGTCGTGCTTCAGGCACCGATTTTTCTTTACCCATTAACGGAAAATTTGATTCGTCAAAATGACAATCTTCAAAACGTGCTTTAAACATATCCCCTGTAAGGGGTTCAAGGTATCTAATAATGGATGGAGAATCAAAACCAACATATATCCCAAGTCTACGTTGAGGACCCATTTTTGTACGTTGCGGAGGTGCAATTGGAACATATACAGCACATCCAAAAGTACGAAGATGAGAAATATTTGGTTGTTGACCAAATGCAAGCTGTAATGGAGAATATTTATGATATGCAGATGGTCTAATGCGAATTAGAGATGCTGCATGAAGTATAGCATGTCCCCAAACAGAAATAGGTAGTCTTGATTTCATAAGTAAAGGTCTAGCGATTAATTGAAGCCTTTTGATCAGAGATTCAGCTAAACCGTTTTGTGTGTGTGTATGGGCAACAGGATGTTCAACATCTATTCCTATTGACATGCAATAATCATCAAAAACTTGAGATGAAAATTCACCTGCATTATCCAATCGAATGGTCTTAATTGGATGCTCAGGAAATTGTGCTCGTAGTTTAATTATCTGAGCAATAAGTCTAGCAAATGCAACATTTCTAGTGGAAAGAAGACAAACATGTGACCATCGACTAGATGCATCAATTAGAACCATAAAATATCTAAATGGTCCACTTGATGGATGAATAGGCCCACATATATCTCCGTGAATCCTTTGTAAAAAGGATGGAGATTCAACAATGACTTTTGAGGGAGATGGTCTGATAATCAACTTACCTTGTGAACATGCAGAGCACGGAGATTCATTGGGTAGAAATATCTTTTGATTCTTTAAGGGATGCCCATGTGAATTTTCAATAATTCGTCTCATCATTATAGAACCCGGATGTCCAAGGCGATCATGCCAATTCATAAATACTTTAGGGTCAATGCACTTCTGGTGCATTACCACATATGATTCAATTGTTCTCATTTTTGTATAATACAATCCAGAACATAGAGCAGGCAGTTTTTCTAAAACGAGCTTCTGGCCCGATATTGTTTTAGTAATAAGAAGATGCTCTTTACTGCCTTCATTGGTCGTTTCAATATGGTAATCATTACGACGTATATCTTTGAAACTTAATAAATTTCTTCTGGATTGTGAAGAGAATAGAGCATCATCAATACAAAATTTGGTGCCATTAGGCAACACAATATAAGCTCTTCCGGAGCCCTCAATTAAATCCGATGAACCTGATATGGTATGGACATAGGCTTTACTCAGTGTTAGATTTTGAAAATATTTCTTTTCTTTGAGAATTGTGTGAGTTGTAGCACTATCAGCCAGACATATATCTTTATCATTCAACTCAGAGATAAAATGCTCATCAATGTGATCCATGGTTCTACAAAATATATAAAAACTTTTATTACAGATAGAAAGAAAATACATTAATTGAGTGGAACACTTCCATCTCCAATTAAGTGTTCAATACTACCATCAGGATGATTAAAGAAATCAGATACATCAAGATGAGTAACGTCTACATTTACTGAATCTAATAAATCATCTGATGGTTCTACTAAATTTGTTTCATGCACTTTATTCTTTCCTTTAATAGAAGCTTGATATAAATCAGCTAAGTGCCTGGCCGTACGACAGGTACGTGACCAATGTCCAATCATTCCACATCTATGGCACACCTCTTCACTTTTCTTTGAAGAATTATTCTGGGGATTTTTACCCCTTTCTGAATTGTACCACTTCTGGTGATATGGTATATCCCTTTTAATGTTGTCATTTCTATGACCAATATTTCTATAATTTCTTCTACCACGTCCACGTCCACGCCCCCGATTTCTTCTAAAGGATGCACCATTCACTTCTGGGAATGATGCAAACCTATTACCATTCACTTCAGGGAATGATATTGAGCCAGTAGGGCGTGACTGGTGGCTTTCTAATAAGAGCTCATTATTTTGCTCAGCTACTAGAAGACATGATATAAGTTCAGAATATTTCTTGAACTTTCTCTCTCGATACTGCTGCTGCAGGAGCACATTCGAGGCATGAAATGTAGTAAAAGTCTTCTCTAGCATATCTTCATCGGTGATTTTCTCACCGCATAATTTTAATACTGAGCTTATTTTAAAAAGTGCGGAATTATACTCACTAACACTTTTATAATCTTGCAACCTCAGGTGCATCCATTCAGAGCGAGCTCTTGGGAGGATAACAGTCTTCTGGTGTTCATACCTCTCCCTTAAACTGTTCCACAAAATATAGGGATCTTTTACCGTGAGATATTCAGTTTTCAATTCTTCATGAAGATGGTGGCGAAGGAAAATCATTGCTTTAGCACGTTCCTGTAGTGATGCTTGATTTCCTTCTTTAATAGTTTCTCCCAGGTTCATTGCATCAAGATGTATTTCAGCATCAAGTATCCAGGATAAATAATTTTTCCCAGATATATCAAGAGCAACAAATTCCAATTTTGTAAGATTTGCCATTTTCTACATATATAAATAATGAAATAAATATGTGTATCACAAAAAATATATTTATAAATTCACACAGATAATTATCAATAAAATATATTAAAGACTTCAAATAATATATTGAAAAACTTACAGAGGAATAAGGCCACTAGCTTCAGAATTGGTAGAACCTTCGTGCTGATAACGTGTTATGAAACTTAAAGAAAGGAACTACTATTGTAAAAGAGAAATAAGAAACTCTCTCTGAAACTCTTACGAACTGAAACTTTCTTTCTCTCTATATTTTCTTATGAATTTCATTACAACTGAAGCCCCTATTTATAGGCTTTGAAATTACTATGCAAGTTACTATGCAAGTCACTATGCAAGTTACTATGCAAATTTAATATAATAGTGGTGGGGTCATTCACATTATTTAGTGGTGGGACAGGGGGCGGCTGCCGTCCCTCCACTAAATTCATTACAATATATATATATATATATATTTTTTAACTTCTTTCTTTTTCGCTTTCTATATATTTAAAGTCACTTTGTTCAGCTTTACATCTTCCCCGGAATAGGCGAAATATCTATATTTTATGAATAATTATACAATGGTATCTTTAGCGCTGAAATAAAAAATAACTTTATAAAATATAAGAAAAATATGCTTGCAAAAAATTTTGTATAGAAATTACATAAAAAAAATGAGTTACAATTTATTTTTAATTGTGCTTTGTATTTCAACTTTCTTAATTTCTAAATTTATTTGTATTAAGTAAATAGTTATTTCTATTTTTTTTAATTACTTTAATTTTAATTAATGTAAAATTTTAAATTTGTTCATAACCCAATTTTTACGCAAAATTTCATATATGTAGCGAGATCCAAAATATAATAATTTTTATATATAATTTTTTTAATAAAATTGAAATTGTTATATTAGTTGATTGTATAATAGTTATACCAACATTATTATTCAATCCTCGGTGACTAAAATATCCTAACAGCAACTCAAGAGCGAAGTTAGGATTTAGTATTTGAGGGACGATTGATAAAATATATGATATATATGAAAATAATATGTGTTTTTTGTATATGACTACATATAAAAAAAAATCATACGTAATAAAACTGTATATAAAAAATACATGTTTATAAATTTTCTTATAAGATGATGTTCTTTAAAAAATTTATAATTTGCTAGAAATCATTACGAGATCTCATTTCTAGCACAGTAGTTTGCAAAACAAATTTTTAATTAGAGTTAAAATAATTGTGAGACTAGATGAGTTATATTTTCAGTGTTAGTGAAGTTAAAAGTTATAATGGAACGAAATGAATATTTGGACTTGAGAAATAATTTTAGTAAAAATTTTGAAGGGCAATTTTTATTATATGTAAAAAATTATATATAATTATATAATAAATAATTTTTTTGAAAATTGCCCCCCAACCACTAGTGTAGTTCCACACCTGTGTAAAGGTCTTGTTTGTTTTCAAAGATGAAATAAGATGAGATGAGATCAAAGTTAAAAAATATATATATATATATTATTGTAAAATATTTTTTTAATATTAGTTTTATATGAATATTTGAAAAAGTGGTATGAGAATTTGAAAAAATTAAATTTTTTATTATATTTTGTATGAGGATTTGAAAAAATATAATGATGAGTTTAAAATGTATTTAAGTTTTTGATCTCATCCTTATAAGCAAACAAGGCATAGTTCAATAGTTGGTAATTGGTATTGCATAGGTTGTTTATTATTTTTATAGACTGCTCTTTTCATAGGCAAGCCAGAGTTCTAATAAGTATGCTCTAAAGCATTCTAATTGGCTTATGCATATACATAATCAAAGTTATATTTGCATAATACGAATCTTGTTGATGACATGTCTTGTTTCCTTCCTGCAACTGGTCACCTGCAAGAATTTGATGACGTCCGGCGATCCTCGCCTGAGAAAACTTCGATGCCTAAGCCAGTAATTATTTTAAAAGTAGTTCGAAGGCCAGAGAAAGAAGTTCTATCTTTATGTAGGGTTACCTGGTTTATATAGGTTTCGTGGTGATGCTTATCTTTTGTCATAATTTCCGTTCACGAGTTATCTTCCTGTAAACGACGTGATCACGTATCTGCATGAAATCCTGTAGAAAATGACGAGGATTAGGTATTGGTTTATTTACGTGATTCTGTTGGACTTTATATTGTCTCATTCTTTTGGATTGATAGATGGGCCCACTGTGTTAGCTTTTTTCTATATGGGCTCTTCATTCTGGTGGGCTTTTGGACCTTTTGACTTAAATGGGCCTTATAGCTACCCCGCGAATTCTTTATGTCTTTTGGCATAGGAAATTCAATTCATTTTGACTTTTGTGTGTTTTCGGTTCCCGCCTTGATATGAATGAGAACTTGTTCTCTTCCTTGACCTTTCGAGTGCCTGTCGTCCTTTCATCTTCTTGTCAGATAATCGTGGCAGTAGGGGGGAGGTTTATCGTGTAACGGTTATTTTTCATCTGACGGCTATTTCTCTATCTTGGCGTCAAGTCATAATGTCCCGTCTGTTGGTGTTCTACAGTCATCTTCTCCTTTAAATACCATTTTTTTCCTATTTTCCTTCCTTCTTTCTGCTTATTTTACTCCTTGGTATTTCTCCCGTTCTCTGCATTCTTTCGTTCTTGTCTCTTGTTCTTGTTTCTTGTTACAACCCCATGGCGGAACAAGGTAGCGGTTCGGTTCAACCTTTTGACATTCCCGATGGCACAACGTTTGATGGATACACATGACGCTCAAGTGTTCGAGAGAAGCATTTGGCTGAGATCCTAAAGGAGTTCGGAATCCCGAATTCTGTTGTGATGAAAGTTTCCAAATCTGGGTGTTGTGACGATGAAGGGTTCTCGGGTTAGGTAGCTATTTTCGTAGCCCTTTTGTCTCATGGATTGAAGATTCCTTTTTGTCGCCCTCTTCGTGACATTTTGGATCTGCTGGAACTAGCTCCGATTCAGCTTCACCCTTTTGCTTTGAGGGTTTACTTGTGTGCCTGCATTGTCTTCCAGATGGTTCTATAACCCCTCCATGACCCATACCCTGATATGACTGCTCGGAAGTTTTTGGCTTTCTACGATGTGAGGGAGGCCACCAAGAGTTGTGTGGCTGTCTTTTGTAAAAAGGAAAAAGGGCAACCTTTGGCTATGTTTGAGGCCAGTATTCCAATGCCAAGGCGTGGACCACGAAATTCTTTTTTATCAGTAGACAAGGATGGGAATTTCCTGGCCAAGAAGATGTTTTCAGAGACTTTTCTGTCAAGGCAATCTGGCGCCCTATCCCTGAGAGTTGACGTTTGTGGACTCTCATGCCTCCACTGTACCACTGAGAGTTGGCTTGTATAGATGGCATTCGCGCCTGGGTTGCAGAGCATCCAGACGACCTTTGGACCGATAAGCTATTGTCCCCCTTCCATATAGATCGGTTTCTGACATCCCCTAATCGCTCATTCGCTCAAGGACGTGATTTCATGATCATTGATGTTATTCATGCCCCTCTACCTAATCCTTCCGACAAAACCATGATAGGTGCTCTTATTGTGGGGGATAGGAAGGGGGAGCTAAAGGAGAAGAAGAGGTTAGAGACTGACGTGGGTGAGGGCAAAAAAGAAAGAAGGTCCAGGAAGAAGAATGATGAGGGTCAAAAGAAAAGGACTCAAATTGAGAATCCTTCTCAACTTCCCCCTTCGAAGAAACCCTTGGCGCCCACTGAAGAAAGTCTGAAGCAGGCGCCCACGCTTCCAGTTTCAAAGGGAAGCTTGGCGTCCTCAACGGGCGACTCTAAGCAACCGCCCCCTGAGACTAGGGCTAGTTCGGGGGGCGACCATTCTAAGGCGCCTATATCGCCAGCGACTTTTGTATCTGCTGCTTTCGGTGGTTCTTCCACGAGGCCGCAATCTGTTGGTTTAGGGGATAGGAAAGGTCTGGTCAGCATAGCTCTTTTTGAGCTGGCTGCCACTTTTCAGGTTCAGGCGTCCCCTCAGAGCCATTGGGCGCATGTTCCTGTATTTGTGCCTCCCTCCACCGAGGGCCCTGTGAGAGGCGGTGACCTACCTGCTGACGTTGCGGCTGCCCTTCAGTTGGACCGAATTAACAGTTCCAGTACACGCCCGTCATCTCTCTCGAAGGCCGCCCATAGGGAAATTGAGGAGAGTTCGGTTGACGCCCATCCTTTTGGGCGAGAAGACTCCCTGGCTTCTGCTTGGGGGGGCACTTGCCCTCCCTTGGCCGTTGGCCAGCTTGACTTGGAAACTCCCTCAACTACCACATCCGAGGGTAATGCTCATTCTTTGGTTGGTAGCGGTGAGTGTCTCTCCCGATCCCTCTTCCAGCATCTTCTTTTGGTGGGGACCCCGACTCCCTTACTGACGAGGAGTTGGATAATTTGCTTCGGGAAGGCACCCACACAGAGGAAACAACCACCCTTAAATTGATACCTGACACTGTGCACTTGTCAGGCCAAGTGGAGTGTGCAGCTCTTGAGCCCGTGAAGATTGTGACAGCTGGGGAAATCAACAGTCCCGGGAGAAACACCGGATGGCAGTGGGGGTGCTTCCTCTTCGCCAATTCTTTATCGGGCCGAGATTGTCACCGAAATGGCCAACTAGTTGAAGGATTGGTTTTCTGCGGTATTTCCTTGACTTGTCTTCTTTATTCACATTTTCTTTCATTTTCCTTCTCTTTTCTTACTCGGGCTCTCTTTCCTTCCTAAAAGGGCGTCGACAACCTAGCGGTAAGGGTAGTGGCTAATTTTGTTCGTCGGGAAGAAGAGATTAAAGGAAAGTGGCAGGCGGACAAAGCTGAGTTGGAGACCCTGGTCGAGAGAAATAGAGAACTCGAGCACCGTTTGGATCAGGCGGAAGGTTTTGTCAACTCTCTTCAAGGGGAGTTGGAGTTGCGTGATGGCGAAATCCTTGAGCTTCGGGATGCTGTTCGCCTCGCTGAAGAGGTGAAGATCAGGGACGACTTCATCACCAGACCTTGCAATCCGAGAGGGATCTGGCGAGGGCACAACTTTTCGAAGTCCAACAGAGCTTTAACATTGAGTTGGCTCGTGTGGATTCGGAGCTCCTTGCCCGTGGCAGAGAATTAAACTCTGTCGGGAGGAGCTTGCCAGTTCTCAAGAACGGTGTAGTGGCTTGTCGAAAGATTTGTTGGACGCCCTGGAGAAAGTGCGCCTTACAGATCAAGACATTTTCGAGGCACAGGGTTCTCTGGCTAAACTCATAGAATGCCATCAGAAGTACAAGGCAAGTCGTGCGAACGCGGACGAAAAGCTTAGGAAAGCCAACTTGGTTGCTTTGGCTAAGGATGAATAGTTGGCTAGGGATGAATAGTTAGCTAGGAAAGTAGACCAGTTGACTGCTGTTCAGGAGGACATCGTCCGCCTTTAGGCCCAATTGACTATGGTTCCTTAGGTCAGGAACGCGGCCTTTTCTTACGGTCATGGTGTTGGCATTATGCGCTTGAGGAACCGTCTCTTGGCTGAGCCCGCTACGGACCTCCAAGCTCTCGATACGAGTTTATTCTCTCCTGAGATGGCTACTTGCCGTCGGGTTGATAGATTCGGACGTAAGGAAGTTCCAGACGCCTTTTTGAACGTGCCTTTATTGTCACCTCTTGAAGAAGGCGACGCCCCCTGAATCAAAGCCGCAATTCTTTATATTTTTGTTATTCTTTATTTTATTGTGGTTGCATACTGCAACCTTGTCTTGTAATCAAAATCTTTTTTTTTTTTTTGTAAATAACATCTATTATTTGCTTCGATATTATATTTTTGATTTATAGCTGTATAGTTTCGAGCGTTCGTCTTAATTCCTGTTGCGGTTTGTTTTTTACTTTTGCCTTTGCTTTTTTTTGAATTATTCTTGCAGTCTGTGACCTCTTCCTCGACCCCGCAAGCTAGATAGTTTGTTGTAGGTTTTTTGTTTACTGGGCATTCCCCGACCTTTCCCTCTTCTTCTCTTTTTTTTTTTTTTAATATGGCACCACGAGTGTTGAGACTCGTTGTTGGTGTCTAAAGGTAGGTGGGGTTATTTGTCTCTATGCCCCTTTTTTGTATGGCATCTGCGAGTGTTCTACTCGTCTCTAGTGTTTTAGGTAGACGGGGTCATTTACCTCTGTGCCCTTTTTTTTTATTGGCACCTACTAGTGTTCTATTCGTCTTTGGTGTTTTAGGCAGGCGGGGTCATTTGCCTATGCGCCCCATTTTTTGTATGGTACCTGCGAGTGTTCTACTCATCTTTAGTATTTTAAGTAGGCGGGGTCATTTGCCTCTGTGCTCCTTTTTTTGTATGGCACCTGCGAGTGTTCTACTCGTCCTTGGTGTTACATGGTTTGGGCGGTCCGTGACCTTTCCCTTAACCCCGCGAGCTGGATAGCTTGTCGTGGGTCTCTATTAGTAAGACCTTCTTCGAATGCGACAACTTGGTACTGATGGTCAGGGGCAACGGGATCTATTGACTTCTGCATGCCCCTTTTTCCTCTTTTCTTTTCTTATACATGGTACTCCAAGTAAATACGCGTACCTTTACCAAGACGCGAGAATAGTGGGTGAACATTGGGATTTTTGAATCAATGAATACGAATGTGATAATTATAATCGTTCAAGAATTCAATTGAAATAAGAATAATAAAACAAAAATTACTGTAATGAAAAAATAAACAATACTACCTCATCCACAATGAGATCAATGTATGGCAGGGAGAAGCTATCTTTTGGACAAGCTTTGTTGAGGTCAGTGAAGTCTACGCACAGTCTCCACTTTTCGTTCGCCTTTTTTCACCAGGACTACATTAGATAGCCACTCCGAGTAGTGGGCTTCTTTGATAAAGTCGGCGGTGAGTAATTTTTCGACTTCCAGGTGGATGGCGGCATATTTTTCCGTGCTGAATGACCTCATTTTCTGTCGTACTGGCTTATGTGGAGGGTCCACCCCTAAACGAAGCTTGATGACGGCATCGTCCACGCCAGGCATTTCTTCATAGCTCCATGCAAACACATCTATGTGTTCCACTAACAGCTGTCTTAGACTTTTCCTATCCGCCAATGGAGCATTCATGCCGATCCGCACGGTTGTTTACGGGCGGCTGGGGAATAAAGTTATGAGCTCTAGGGGCTAGTTAACCTAGGCGTGCTGCTGACTCTGTTCATCTCTAGTCTCTACTTCTTTTCCCTGGGCTCCCACCATGGGTGGTGGGAGAGGTGGCGTGGACGTCTTCTTTATCTCTTCTACAGTACACACTTCGTTCCTATTCTTCCTCAGTTCTTACACATAACAATCTCGAGCCGATGTCTGCTCGCTTCTTAATTCTCCTACCCCACCGTCGGTTGGAAACTTCATTTTGAAGTGATATGTTGAGGTTACTGCCCTGAGATAGTTGAGTGTTGGCCTCCCCAGTATAACATTATAAGAGAATGGAGCTTTAACCACCAAAAAGTCCGTCATGGTAGTCGTTGTTCGCCTTCCAGCTCCAGCGGTTACTAGAAGTGTGATGGCACCAATGGATTGGATCGCTTCGCCCGAGATTCCCTTCAATGGCGTTGGATAAGGCCGTAGTTGGTCAGCCTCAATCCTCATTCTTTCAAATGCTTCCCAAAACAGTATGTCGGCAAAGTTTCCAGTGTCAATCAGCATCCACCTGGTCACATAATTGGCTATGACAAGAGTGACAACTAGAGTATCGTTGTGTGGATATAGCACACCTTCTCTGTTTACCTCTTCGAAGGATATCACTATCCGGTTATTGTTGAGTTTTTGCTGTTTGGACGCCCTGTCCGCCACATAGACTTCCTCATACCTCGTCTTTCAAGCATACGCCTTTCGACAGGATGTGGACATCCCGCCTCCAGCAAAACCCCCTGTTATCGTCCGGATCTCCCCAATAGGTGCTCTGTTCCGGTCATCTCTTGGTGGTGACTTGTTCTTGCCGCCTCTTTGGGGCGATCTGCTCCTATTGCCTTTTCGGGGCGTCCGGTTTATGTCCCTGCCTCTTTTTGCTATCGCTTGGTTGCCACTGTTCTGGCGGTTGGTGCCTTGGCGCCTTCTTTCGGGGCTAGTGCTCATTTTAACTCCCCGCTCGTACTCCTGTCGCCTTCTGGGTTTTGATCGTTTTGCCACCATCGGCTCCAATTCACCAATTCCTGCCAGTTCTGTGACCCTTTTTTCATGGTCGTGCAGTCCTCAGTCCAATATGAACCTGTCTAGTGGTATTTGCAATACTGTCCGTCTATCTGGTGCTGTCGCTTTTCACCCTTGTCTTCCATCTCTTCTCTGATACTTAGGTTATTATGTATCAGCCTGGTGTTCCGGTTTGACTGTCTTTCTTGCCTCGTTTCTCGCTGGCTCGCTCCATTCCTTTTATCATCCCGTCCGCTCCTCCGTTCGCCTCTTCTATTTTCCTTTCGCGGATCTACCAAGGCCTGCAATGTGTCTTTGGCATTGACAAAAGTATCCGCCTGATCCATGAACTCCCTGAGGGTGGAAGGAGTTTCTTAGCCAGTTCCATCATGAATGGGCTCTATGGCCAGATTCTGCCCAGGAGAGCGGCCATAGTGATTTTCTCATCTTAACCTTCAGTCGTCAATCGCTCATTGTTGAAGCGAGTGAGGTAGCTCTTGAGATCTTCATCTTCTTTTTGTTTGATCGTGAGCAGGTAGGCGGCTGGACACCAGCGCCTTCTGCTGGGCATGAACTGAGTTTGGAATTGTTTGGCTAGGTCTTCAATGTTATCGATCAACCTTGATTTAAGAGTCTCAAACCATCCTCTTATTGTCCCCTTTAGAGTCAGAGGAAAGGCTCAGCAAACAATCTCGCCTGGAAAACCGTGGAGCATGATGTGGGCTTTAAAGTTCTCTAGATGATCCACTGGGTCCTTAGACCCATCGTACAGGTCTATTTGGGGAATTTTAAATTTCGGCGAGAGTGAGACCCCCATGATCTGTTCACTATATGGTAGGTCGGTCTGGTTCAGCAGGCAGTCGACCGACGAAGATCCTCCCATCTTTCGTACTATTTCCTCATATATTATTTCCTCATATTTTCCCGCGAGATCCTTTAGTTTATCGTGCATCTTTTGTTTATCCGTGTGTTCCCGTTTGGCTTCAACGTTGCTATCTGCTTCTCCTTCACATTGCTCACTGTGAGCAAGTTGGGCGGCACCTTCGGTTTCAACATTCCTTTGCCGTAATTCATCGTTTTCTTTCTGCAACACTTCCAAAGTGTCTAATGCCTTATTCAGTCTCTCCTCGATTGCTGCTAATCGTGCTTCCATGGATGCTTCCGTTGTTCGACTTACTACTGAACGAGTTACAGTAGGCATGCGAGAACCACGTTAATAGTCCGTATCCGATCCCATAGACAGTGCCAATGTTGATGACGTATCTCGTTTCCTTCCTACAATTGGTCACCTGTAAGAATTTGCTGAGGTCCGGCGATCCTCGCCTAAGAAAGTTTCGATGCCTAAGTCAGTAATTATTTTAAAAGTAGCCCGAAGGCCAGAGAAAGAAGTCTCATTTTCATGTAAGGTTACCTGGTTTATATAGGTTTCGTGGTGATGCTTATCTTCTGTCATAATTTCCGTTCATGAGTTATCTTTCCATAACTGACGTAATCACGTATATGCATGAAATCCTATAGAAAATGATGAGGATTAGGTATTGGTTTATTTACGTGATTCTGTTGGACTTTATATTGTCTCATTCTTTTGGATTGATAGATGAGCCCATTGTGTTAGCTTTCTTTTATATGGGCTCTTCATTTTAGTGGGCTTTCAGACCCTTTGACTTAAATGGGCTCTACAAATCTAAATTCTTCTATATTGAATTATATAAAGTGGGTGTCAATTGTAAAATTTATAAAAATAATAATTTAAAAAAAGATTAAAAAATAATAATATTTATTATTATTTTACCTCAAATATGTATAAACCAATATAAAGATTTTACTTGAATGTCAAAATGAATAAATCTACTCATCATTCTCTTTCTCATCATTCTATGATGTGGCATTAGATAATAGGCTAGTAAATAAAATATAATAAATAATTTCCAATCATTTAATGACATATCTTAAGATGATGGATGAGAGGATGATGAAAAATAGGATGATGAGTAGCATTGCTCGTGTCAAAATAGATCTCTATAAAATATGATTTTATATATACATATACATAAACCGATATGAATGATAAGGGGAGTTCGAATAAGCAAGGGACGGCCCCACGAGTAATCGCTAAGGCCCCAACAAAGTAAGCAATCATATTTTCCTCGCTTGCTCTGTAGTACGAGTCTCATATAAAGCTGCACCACTTTAATATGATGAGAAACAAAGCTATTTTTTTTCTTAAAAAATATGGGCGAAGGTTATTGAAAGAGAGTTTTTGCCACTCATTTCAAATTTCAACTCATCTTAACCAATCATTTTATTACTATTCATAACTCATCTCATTTCATCTCTGAATCCAAACGAAATGAGCTAGCTAGGCACTTAAAAGCGGAAGCAAACTAATAGACCATAGATGCACTTTATTTTATGGGATTAACTTGAATAGCGAATAACTACTATGGAAAAGTTTCTTTAGATGGAAGATCTAGAGGAAGGAAAACCTGTAGGTTCTAATTGAATATAAAACCTAATTTTTTACTTTTTATTTTTTAATCAATATAAAACCTAATTGATTGTTGTTTAGTAAGTAGTTCAACTAGCACACCATTACCATGAGTTGAATCAAAATGAACCTACAATACATTCTAAGAAGATTAAGCTGTATAGAATATTTTACACCACTTATAATGCTACGAGCCTGCGATGTAATACACTAGCAACACTGATAATGTGGCAATCATGCGCTCATCATTAAAATAAAACTGAAACTCACTAAACACTGCTTTTTTAGGTAGTTTTTCTTTTTTTAATAAATATTTTACTTTTAATCTTCTCTAATAAAAAGCACATGACGGTAATTTTATGGGCCTCATGAGTGGACGTGGCCCGTTGGGGATTGAAGGACTAAATAGTAAATTCTGCGCGCTAAATAGAAATGTGCACAAGTTTAGCCAACAATCTGAGCCAAGCCCAAGAGTCTATTTTATTAGCTGTGAAATTTACCAATAAAAGGAGGTCCTACTCTCACTACTAAATTGGCTGAATCCAACTGATAGCAAAAGAGAGAGTTAACCGCATGGTGTGAGTTTTAAGAGTGAAAAAGAGCATAGCATTGATATGGATGCTTCTACCAATAGAAAAATGATATTTGTAGCAGGGATGTTCATCTCAATCCGTTTTTTCACGAATCCAAGATTAAAACCCGAAAAACCAAACCATCCAGACGAATAACCACCCGGATTTAATCCGGACAGGCATAAAACTTATGATACCCATCTAGATCTGATTACAAATCCGGATTTAAATTCGGTTATTTGTAACCGGTTTGTTTATGTATTTTTTATTTTGATTTTGATTTTCTTTAACTGGCTGCCTAATTGCTCAAATTCTTTTGCAAATGCTTTTTCTTTGGAGCCGTGGACATGATCATCAATATAAGCTGAGACATTAGGTCTAGGTTCGTAGTCCTTGACAAAATGCTGCTTGTGATCATAATTATGCTTGAAATCATCGACAAGCTGGTCTAATTTGTTGATCTTTGCTCCTAGCTCAGTCGACTGTGTGATCACCGTCATCACCATTAATCTTGTTGGGTTGAGATTTTGGAGAGGAACAAGGACTTGAAGTGCTTCGGGCATGGGCTGTTCTTTCATAACACTAATCCAATATTTTGCATTTTTATTATTATTATTTTTAAAAAGTGACATAATTTTTTTAAAAAGTTATTAAGTCTTTTTTTTAATATATTAAAAAATCCAGACTAAATCCGGATATCCAAATTATAAGTTAAAAAGGCAAAAAATCGCGATATCCAGATTCAATCCAGGTGGATAACTGCCCGGTTTTATTGCATCTGGTCTAGATCCGGTTATGGCCGGATATTCGAATTCGATCTGGATGCACACTCATAATTTGTAGTTGTACAATATGCAACTATCGTAAATTTTTTTATTTTTTAAAGTAAAGAAATAAGAGACCTGCATAAAAATAATTGATTTTTTAATAGTTGATTCTACTATTTTTAAAAAAAATATCGTGATGCTTACATACTCAACGATTATATCTAAATTATTCATCATAATAATAGTCTATTTGGGACTATTTTAAGATTGAACATAATTTGATAATCATCTAATGCATGTGAAATTATAAACTTTATATGATTAAAGACTTAAAAAACCGTCGGACACCTTTAAATTCTGTCTTTGATAGGTAGCAAGGAAGTTTTAGCGCTTGTTTTGGCTTTAGTTTAAAAAAGTGTTTTTAACCCTCTAAAAATTCGTTTTGAATAAAAAAATTATATGATTGATACATTTATAAAAAAGTACATTAATGATTAAACACCTAATAAAAGGGAAAACATCCAAATTTTAAAGTACTGACATGGCAAGGACACAAGTGTCAATTTACTCTTGAAAAGGCCCATCTCCTACCACCGCCCATCTCCTTTTACCCACTCTCATTCTGCACATTTTTAATGAAAAATGTTATTTTTCTCATCTTCTTCCACCTCTCATTTGTCTCTTCTCCCCGTAAAAGATCGTATTGCCTATGTACCCTTAATGCGTGTCTCTTCTCTCGTATAGATATTTTTCTCATCTTCTATTTTTTTTCCTTTTCGGGAAAAGGATTAAATTTTTTTCCCATCTTGCTTCGTTTTTTTTTTTGTTTGTTTGAAAAATAGTTGGATGCAGTGGTAGCAGCTCTCAATTAAAAAATGAAAATAGAATCACGACATTCTTAGAGAAACACATGCCAAGTTACGGTATTGATGAAGAAATCCATGCCAAGTTCTCTAACCTCTCAATTAAGAAGAAAAAACTCGGTAGCAGCTCTCTTATTCATTGAAAATGTTGCTTAGAAGATCTCTCTTAGAGTTATAAAAAGAGAGACGTTGGGGTCCCGACCCCCTATAAAATTAGTCTCAATAAAAATATAATAAAAAATTTTAAAAAATATAATAAAAAAATACAATTTAAAAAATACAATAAAAAATATAATAAAAAAATAAAATGAAAAAAAAATAATAAATATTATAAAAAAATAAAATGAAGATGATTTCATATGATGGGTAGGAAGGCGTTTGGCCTCAGCCCATACGGAGTCGCCACCGGCCACCGTGACATTACCGCCCATATCATTGGGACCGCCTCCCTCCAGCGACCTCACTTCTGTGACGGCGACTTTCGGCGACCTCTTACATCTCCTCAATAGCCCTAAATTCGAAATGAGTTTAAAATATTAGTGGCGCCGACTGTTTTTATAGGGAGTCGATCCGACCGATCAGGATTTCTCTTATGAAAATGCATTTTCTTTCTCTTCTTTAATTTTGTATCTTTTTAATAATAATAACACGTAAGTATGTATTCAAAAGTAAGTATTCTTTATATATGAATATCAAGTCTCTTTTCTAAAATACTATGGTACTAATTTTAAAAGACTCCAAACATATATTTGCTAAACAATAAACGATATAGTAGGGTGTTTTTAATTTAATAAAGATCTACAATTAAGAATTATAATATGAAAAGTTCTAGTCCAAACAATCACTTCGCATCACCTAAGAATGGGTCAACACGTTCATATTTTTCTATTGGAGAGCCCCTGCGGAACAGCTCAGTTGTTTTTAGGCAAAAACCAGCCCTCCAACCAAATGGTCCACGTAAGAAAAAGTAGAATAGTATAATAAAGTGGTCTGCATGTGATTAAATCCAGCAAAACAGCCCCCATTCCCCTTCAAAACCCACCTTGACCACCGAAACTCTTCTCCATAGTGGTCAGTTTTCGATTTTTTCTAAAAATGCAAAACCTCATGAAAGTAACACTTTTTCAGCCGGGAAAACAATCAGAGCAGCCAACTTGAACCAAAGGGCTCAACAAAATTAAAGAAAAAGTCAAAACAATCTTATGCCCAAAGAACAAAGAAAAAGCATAGTTGACATTTTCTTCATATCATTTAAACAATATTTTCTATTCTTTTTAAACATTTCCTTTTTACCAATAAATGTGTAATATTCTTATGTATGATATTTTATATATTATTATAAACAATATAATATAATTCAGTCCTATACACAAAAACTAAAAAATAAAATCAAATGAAAATTTAAAAATAAAATCAAAATTTTAAAGTTTTGGATAAATAATATTTTCAAGATATATTTTCTAAAATTAAAATAGAGGTATTTTAAATGATAAGCAATAAAAAGAATTTATATTAAATTATACAAGTAAATAAAAATAAAAGATTAAATGAAATAGAAATAATTAAAAAATTATTTAAAGGATGAATAATAACCAGCTACATAGAGAATATTAAACTCAAGATGAGTTGTATTGTTTTCCCATCAATTTACCGTATAAAAGATTTTACAAGTGAGATTAATAGCTCTTTGGATACAAGTGAGTTTTCTCCTTCAAAAATAATACACTTACAATTATTTTATAATTTTTTTTGTATTTAATTTTGTATTTAATTTTTAATTTTATTTGATGATTAAGAATGTGAATATTAATAAAATTATATATTTTTTTCTTAATGATTAAATATATTAAAATAATACTTAAAATAAAATGATAAAAAATAAAAAAAGAATTAAAAACACTATAAGTTATAAGCTTATTGTAAAACGCGTTGTACGCCTATCATCATTATAAAGAAACTTAGTACATGTCTCCTCTGGAGTTCGTTGATAGTTCTCTCAATTTTTATTTGAGAGATGTTGAAGCTGAACATCAATATATATTTATTTGATCGTTTGATCATATTGTAAGTTTTATGCTTGATAAGTTTTAATGAATGAAACTATTTTTAAAAAAAGAAAAAAAAAGACATAATTCTTTAATTTTTTTTATACATTTATTTTACATATCACTCAAATATAAAACACCTTTTAATTTTATTTATTCAAATATAGAATTTAATATAATTTTTACAAACTTCAGAATAAAAAATCAATACAGCTTTTACAAATTTTATAATTAAAATTATACTAAAATAATTTTATAATTTAATAATAATTTTAATCAAATTTTTATCCCTTTTTTAAAATAGAAAATATCTTAATTTAAATTATTTTATTATTATTTATATAGTCATTATAAATATTTAAATATTAAAAATGATCTAAAATTACTATTACATTAAAAATAAAAAATAAAAACCGTGGTCAAAACACTTCGGTTGAAAGTAAACTAACGGTAAGGAGGGTGCCTGACTCCAACGAGATTATTCGACGGTTGAAGAACATGGATTTCATTATCAGAGATTCAGAGGTAGACTTCTAGTTCTATAAAATTACGATGGAAGCCGACCTCCCCCCACCACCTCTCTAATGACAGCTGCCTGGACTCTGGACCATCTAAAAACTGCTATTATTAAACAGTCAACCAATTAAATTAGTTTACTCAGAAAAAGTAAAAACGACTGTGCTTTATTGAGTATTGTGGGGCTGGCAGTGGCACAGTCCACAACCTCCTCCAGCCATCATCACTGCCACACCCAACGGCCAGAGGAGAGAGAGTGAGAAAAAGAACAGAGAAGAGAGTGAGAAAAACAGAGACGACACTGTCTCTATCTATCTCTATATCTCTCTGTCTCTCTCCTTTTCTGGTTTAATCTGTCCGTGAGTGTCCAGACCAAACTAAGCTTCCCATTCATGTTCATGTGATCAATATCTACCATTTAGAGCTATATCCAAATATCTTCTTCTTATTCTTCTCTTTCTTCTTTGAGGATTGGCTCTCGGTGCTGAACCTAACCCTTCAGGAAAAAAGAAAAACAGAAGGAACTAAAAAGGACAAATGGCGACGAGAGGTAGCAGATCAGAGAAAGTGAAGAGAATTTTTCAGCAGTTCGATGCCAACCGTGACGGGGGGCTTAACAGAGAGGAAATGGAGGCTCTCGTCGTGGCCGTCAACCCGAGGGTTAAATTCAGCGACGAGCAAATCAGCGCCATTCTCGACGAGGTTTTCCGGACATACGACGAGTTCATTGACGGTGACAAGGGTTTGACCTACGAGGGGCTTTTGCGGACTTACGACGATGGTGCCGGCGACGTCGACCGTGACTTCGACTCCCTCGAGCTCGAGGTCAATTTAGAAGATAGTTTAAAGGGTATTTCCGAAGCGTCGTCGTCGTCGATAGCGGAGGAGCACGCAATCGAGTCCCAGAAGAAGCAGAGGACAGTGGCTTGGGCTGTCTCGCCCAACCACGGCATCGTCTTCGATGACACGTGGAAATTAGTCGATGATTTGGAGATTCTTATCAAGAGGTTGAAGGCGAAGCAAGCGAAAGATGGGAAATCGAAGGGCGATAATTCCGACTCGCACTCGGACGCAGGGTGGTCGAGGGAACTGGGACCGTCGACGGAGATTTCAGACAAAAGGGTAATCTGGGAAGAATCTGGGCCTGACTACGCGGCGTTCGTCAAGGAATTGGGGGTTCTGAGAAGCCGAGCAGACGGGGCGAGGTCGAGAGAGGAAGCCTTTGATGGGCATATGGCGATTGGTCGAGTTTTGTATGAGCATCAGTTGTTTAAGGACGCTTTGGTGAGTTTCAAGAGGGCCTGTGAGTTGCAACCTGTGGATGTGAGGCCGCATTTCAGAACTGGGAACTGCTATCACGTACTTGGCAAATATAAAGAGGCTAAGGAGGAGTTCTTGTTGGCCATGGAGGCGGCCGAGGCGGGTGGGAATCAATGGGCTTATTTGCTGCCACAGATTTATGTTAATCTTGGGATTGCGCTGGAAGGTGAAGGTATGGTTTTAAGTGCTTGTGAGTATTATCGAGAAGCTGCAATTCTTTGTCCTACGCATTTCAGAGCTTTGAAACTTTTGGGTAGCGCTTTGTTTGGAGTCGGGGAATATAGGGCGGCCGTAAAGGCCTTAGAAGAGGCTATATTTATGAAACCGGATTATGCCGATGCCCATTGCGATTTGGGGTCGGCTTTGCATGCTATTTATGAGGATGAGAGGGCAATCGAGGTGTTTCAGAAGGCTATTGATTTGAAACCCGGTCACGTGGATGCTTTGTACAATTTGGGTGGACTTTATATGGACTTGGGCAGGTTTCCGAGAGCTTCGGAGATGTATACTAGGGTTTTAGCTGTGTGGCCAAATCATTGGCGGGCACAGCTCAACAAGGCCGTGTCCTTGTTGGGCGCTGAGGAAACTGAAGATGCTAAGAAAGCTTTGAAGGAAGCTTTGAAAATGACAAAGAGGGTTGAATTGCATGATGCGATATCCCATTTGAAGCAGATGCAGAAAAAAAAGGTGAAGTCTAAAGGAGGTACCAATTTGGAGGGGGCATTTATAACTGTGGAACTCGTTAAATTTAAGACCGCGGGGGAGAAGACTACGTTGAGATCAGACTTGGCCAATGCTCTTCAAATTAGAGCTTTCCAGAGGATTACCAGGTTGGGTGGCTGTGATGTAGAACTTCTGAAAAAGGAAATGATTGATGCTGATGTGCCTGTGTCCTATTCTGGTAGTGGCGTTCCTGAGAAATCCATACGCAAGCCTAATTTGGAAGTAATTCTTCGTCGTTTACTCAGTTTCCTAAAGCCTGAGACCTTCCAAGGAGCTGTTAAAGCCATAAACGAGAGAATACTCTCTGTTTTAGATGAAGCAGGCTCAGGCAGGGTGGATTTGGGTTTGTTTTTTGCTGTCCTTGCCCCCATTTGCAGTGGCCCTCCAGAGAAACGTAAGCGTGTGGCTTTTGACGCCCTTTTGTGGCGTCCCGTGAATGAAGGCATTTCGAAGATTAAAAAAGTTGATGCTGCCAGATACATCAAATTCTTGAGGGCCATTTACGTTCCTTCTCATGGGATTAGTGAGATTCTGGAAGTTCATGGAGAAACAGATGCTTCAATGGTACCTTACTCTGAGTTTCTTGTTATGTTTGATGATTCTGATTGGGGGTTTGGTATAATGTCCACTCTTTTGAAGCTTGAAACTGGGGATAGGAACCGGCATGGAAACCATGTTTGCTCAGTTTGCCGCTATCCAATTATTGGGTCCCGGTTCAAGGAAATGAAATCTCATTTCAGTCTCTGCAATCAATGTTACAGCGAGGGAAAGGTGCCTTCTACTTACAAGCAGGAAGAGTACAGTTTCAAAGAGTATGGAAGTGAGGCCGAAGTAATGAAAGATAAGTGCGTCTGCTTTAATATGCCATCTCATAATGATCCTTAGCTAGAAGACTTGGTCGTTTTTCTGTAGTAATCCCATTATGTCGTTCATGTTGCCATGTGTGAGGTGTATAGTTCGTCAATGTTTTCAGCAAGCATCATGCCTTTGAATAATCAAATGTTTCAAGCGGTTGCTTTCATACTGTTGTCTCCAATAGCTACTGAAGAATCTCTCTACCTCTCTTTTCTTCCCCTTTCCTTCACTTGAGACGTGTACATTACCTCTATGCTTTCTCATTCTTTGTGTAGAGTTTATTTATTTTGGATTGATCAAGTCCAGATTTGGAAGCCTGGGGCTTTCCATTTAATTAGTGCATTTTTTTAATCGATGTGTCAAATGGAAAAAGAAACGTTTGTATTTTGGCTTTTATGACTATTGCACACGTGATTCTCGGTGATGGTGTAATTGATCTTACCATCTCTTTTATCTGTAGATACTTACAGCAATCAAATCGGAGGTTTATAACGATGAACAACGAAGAACATCATCTGTCCTAATGAGAATGATGCTAACGTTTTAAATTTGACAAGAACACAAGAAAAAGCAGTCTGGAGGAGTGTGCTCTGTAGTGAAAGGGCCTGGGAATGAATTAAGGAACCGATCGATCCAGTTGGCAATAATAGTCTATGCTGTATACTACTAGGTTATTTTTTTTTTCCCATAAGCAATTAAACTTCATTAAAAATAAAATAAATGATATATGAGAAGGGGTAGAGTTTTTTAAAAAAACGCTCCAAAATAATAACAATATTGCAAAGCGATGGATAAAAAAGAAAAAAAAAAGGTTTTTACGATCAATCTTTTGGTTTTCATCCATGTTCTAGTCTACTTGCCTTAAAAGATAGAAATAAGTTATTCACAAAAGTTTGCAAACAATAAAACTACTGCTGGTGGTGATAAAACCTCTACTGAAATGGTGAAAGTAGTGGGTGCACTGTTGTTTGTTATCTTGAAATAATTTTTAGATAGATTTTAAGTTCATTCTTCGCGGTCACTGATTATAAAAACAATAACATAATAAAAAACAAGACATCAATTGGACTGATCTACGTTCAGTCATTTGCATTCTCGCACTCTTGGGATGATGCGTAGTAGCCACATGTCGGTGGGATAGAGACGGGGTAGTCCAGATCTAAAATATCTCAATGAGACGAAACTGCTGGTACACTGCGTGTAGTCGTTGAAAATGTCAGTGGGAGGTGGCACGTGAAGACCACACGTTGATATTTTTAGCACAACTATGCTCCGTTCCAGTAGATCGACGGTTGTAGAATGAAGGTGGTGGAGCGTGTGTAGGCGGCTGGAGAGCAATAGATCTAACCAAAACCAAACCAGTGGAAGGAGGAGGGAAAAAAATACTACTTTAAAAGTGTAAATGCAGTACAAAAATAGAAATGCGAATGAGAAAAGCTCTTACCCTCCTTCCTGACAATGACACTCACTGAAAGGAAGTTTTTTAGAGAGGAGTCTCTCTCTCTAAAACCTTTTGGAACAGACGTTCAATTTCTTCCTTCTGTGTACAACTAGGTTATTGGCAATTAGTCTCATCATTTTCTTAATTTATTTTGCAGGAACTACAATTCGGTATCATAGCTTAGTCTTTGCTTTTGATTAATTTGATGTAGTTGTTAAGTAATGCTAGATACATTAATATATTGTGCAAGTACTAGGCCTGTTCATCCGATTAGAGTTTTGCCCGATCTGATCTCGAATCTTTTTTTTAATTTTCTAATATTTTTAGTACTTTCACTTAAGAGGTGCAAATAAATTACTTATATTTTGAATCCGAATGAACAGGCCTAACAAGTACTGTATATTCTTTTTGAAAAAAATGAGATATGCTATTAAAAAATAATTTTTGATATAGATTTTATATTTATTTATTTAAAAAAAAAAAGAATGCGTAACACTTACGTATTCTATAATTTATAAATATTATTTTTATGTATTGCAACTTACCACCTTGTTGCATGCAGGATTCCCGGACAATTCTGGCATGGTGAAACCTCTCTCTTTAGTTACAGATATGACTCAATAGCAACACCACCTCAATAAAATGTTTCCAAAGACAAGGAAAATTAACAAGCCAGAAAATCAATTGAGGCATCATTATTTCCTGCTGGAGAACGATATTGTCATAATTCAAAAGTTGCAAACGCTAATGATAATGATGCTTTGACTTTAAGAACTCAAAAAAACCTCGCTGGTGTGGGGGTAGGGTAGGGGCCATCAAATGACTGTGTTCAAGCCCCTTTGCACTATTTTAAATTGGGCCATGCTAGCATGTCCGCTGCAGCTTACCGTTGCAGTGGACCGCTAGCATAGTTTTTTTTTATTAAATTTTTTTTTATCATTTTTTAATATTTATTTATTTTTATTTTAAAATATTTTTAAAAAATATAAAAAAATAAATATATTAATAATCACTTTATTGATTATTAAATAAAATATAAAAAAATGTAAAGATATAAAAAAAAAAAATCAAATTTAGCCCCCATTTAAATTTAGTGATGAGATGTATTGAGATTAGTTTAATTTATTTTTTAATATTATTATTATTTTGAAATTTGAAAAAGGTGTACTAAGATTTAAAAATTTTATATAAAAATTATAAAAATATAATAATAAAATAAAAATAAGTTAAAATAAGTTGAGAAGAGTTTTTAATACAAATGGAGACTTAATCAACATTCTAACATTTTTCTTTTAAATTTGTATGGCTCCACGACTGGGGCAGTCAGTAGGGACAAACTGATGTCCGCGTCGAATCTCTTAAGGACTCTTTGTAAATTTTTATTTGGCTCGTGTGGCTGGTTGGTAGTTTGGATATTCAGGAATAGTGAGGACAGACAATTTGGTTGATTTAATCAATAGGACTTGTCCCCTTTTGATGATTTCAAAGTCTACTCATCCTTCAGAAAAATAAAAAGAAAAGGGGTGTTTGTGAATATTCTCAAATGATGCATGTAACATGTTGGATTCATTCAATCGAAACCATTGACTTTTAGCGATGCTAATTTTCAACAAAAATAATTTAAATAGATCATATTTAGTATATTCTATCTCACATAATTAGATTATTTATATAAATAATAATATATAAGATAAAGTGTGCTGAGTATAATTTATCTATAGCATAACTCAATTTTCAATTAAATTTTTTTTCAAAGCGCTATTAACAACCAGAACCATTTAGTTCCTATCTCAAAATGGATTATACTTCTTTTTATTTGTTAATAAAATAGAAGAAACTCTGAAAGTTAAAAATAAAAAATGAAATGCATTTATATCGTTTTACTTCATATTTCTTTTAGTTTAATAAAAATATGGATTTTATCATTCATATAAATAATTTTATATTAAAAATAATTTTATAGTATGATATAATATATCAAGTCATATTAATTTATAAAATTCAAATTATGACTAAAAATTCGTTTGAATAATGAGATAAAATGAGATGATTTTAGATAAAAGTTAAATAAAATATTGTTAATGTATTATTATTATTTTAAAATTTGAGAAAATTAAATTATTTATTATATTTTATATAAAAATTTATAAAAATTATAATGATGAGATGAAATTATTTCTATTAGAACAGGCCTAAAACATTTCTGCTTCTCTATTTTGGTTCCTCCAAGTCCATCTGTTGTGCTAATTCAAATAAACATACGCATCAAAATAATTACACCTGAAAAACAAACGTATAATTATTTTTGTTTTCCCTAAGATAGCAAGATCCGTTGTAGTCTAGTTGGTTAGGATACTCGGCTCTCACCCGAGAGACCCGGGTTCTAGTCCCGGCAACGGAATATTTTTATTTTAAACGCAGGCGTACGTTTGGAGACACATTGCACCCTAGACTGGTGGAGGCTACTTAAGGAATTGGTCCTGGTCCACATTAAGCAATTAAGCATTCTTTTAAATAAATAATAAAAAAAAAAAGGTAATGGCGGGGCGGCCTGGTTTCTGCAGTTTTCGAAGTGCAATTGCTGCTTTTACATGCAAGAAACATGTTGTGTCATCCGTTGGGTGTGACAAGGAACTTCAATTAATTTAATATTGGCACTGCTTTGAGTTCATACGCCAGCATTTGCGCTCACATTGTCATAATTCAACTATAAATAACCTGATAAGTAGTCTAATTAGTTACCAAATTGCTTTTCCAAGAAGCTTATAAAATAAAAATTATCATATGATGAGGACAAGGTTAGACATGCAGCCAAAAATCATGCCAACCCCAACACTAAGGTTGGTTATGCGCAGGTTATGCATGCTAATTGCTTTTATAATGCTCATGGTATCAACAATAACATCATCGTCATCATCACCAGCTCCATCGCCAACTACATCTCTTCTTTTTCATCCCCGACAGGATCAGGCGGAAAGAGGCAAAGAACAGCACCAGATTCAACCAGAGATTATGCAAGAAGACTATGGCATGTGGGATCCCACACCCAACTGTGAAGGAGGTAATGCTGCTCCCATTCCACATTGAGAGGAAGAATTTTGGTGTGGTTCTACTTCCCACGTTTCAATTTTCCAACCCAACAAGGAAAAGAAATTATGATGATTTTCTATCTTGAAAAGCAATATTGTAATTTGCATAATTTATTATAAGAATTTAATTTAAATAATTAATATGCTGTTGTTCGAACTTCGCTTAGTGTCATTGATAATGTTCCCAGATAGGGAAATATTAACATACAATCCCTTTCTCTCTTGGTCGCAGTTTCAGTCACAAAATCAAATTAAGCCGAAGCGTAAAAATTTATAATTCCGTTGCCGGGACTTGAACCCGGGTCTCTCGGGTGAGAGCCGAGTATCCTAACCAACTAGACTACAACGGAGATGTCAAATTAGTTAGAAGTTTATATAAATAAATAATATTATATGAGGCCGGGGTTCGTTATTCCACGTTTTACGTTTCCCGCGTGCGTACATTGAAATAGCCGTTTCAACTTTCATACATCCCATTCATTCGGCGAAGTCGGTGCGATCTTGAAAAGGTAAAACCAGAAATTACTTTGATTTATAACTCCTAAAATTTAATTTCGCATGATTGAATTTCATAGGGTTTCAATGTTTTGCAGCTCAAGAGATTATTAATTCATGGAGACCTGGTTATTGACGTCCACGCAGCGGTACGCGTCGGCCGCTCTGTTTGCGCTGGCTCTTCACCAGTCTCAGGTTCACCAAAGACAGCCTTTGCATCACTTAGCCCCTCTAGAGCAGGAGCCAATTGGTGAAGGGGCCAGCGATGGAAAGAACGCTTCCGTCTCTGAGGATCCTCACCTTTGGGTCAACGAAAAATCTGGCTTGCTTTGGCATGTCTTTAGGTAATCGTTTTGTGTGCAAAGAGAACAAATTTGGAGCGTTCATTATATTTTCAGAATATAACTATGATAGGCATGTCTAAACTATACAGCCTAAAATGAGAGATGAAAATACATGAGATTATTTGTCCTGCATTTATTGAGCAACGAGAAACTTGCGCCGATAATGGTACATGTTGTAAGACTCAGTGGTACTCGTTCTCTTTTTCACTCTAGGCAACTCTAAGAAATCCATGAATGTATACCCTCTTGGAGCACTTAGAGCCGATGCATGAAAACTGAGATCTTGATATTATAGTGATTTTGCTTTCTAAAAGCCATGGGATGCGACTCGTGAGTTCATTCTAATAATTGTAAGGTCAATATGATTTTGGTGTTTATTAATTGAGGATTTAATTTGATTACCGTGAGATTTAAGTTGTTAGTCATACTTGGGTTATTTTTAAGTAAATCTGGTGATAAGAACAGATTTCTTGGAGTGGATGGCCAAGCCGGACATGGGTTGAAAGAAACCGCAGGGACTTCTTCACAAGTCCGTCATCATGTAGGAGCGGTATGTCCCTTGTGTTTGAATACTTGATTAAATAATTAACATCTTCTCATATTATATAAGCTTAATTAAACTTTTAAGATAAATGGTAATTTATGGTTGTATAAAAGAAATGGTCTTGATTAATTGATAAATTACTGTTCTCTATTAGTTAAACTTAATCTCAATTCTGCCAAGGTCCTGGACCAGATGGCATAAGGAATGGTTTCCAAATGGGAGAACCAAGTTCAAATCCCCCCACCCCCCATATCCCTCTATATATATATAAAAAAAAAAACCTTTAATCTCTCAAAACTAGTATTTGGTTCTAAAAATGGTTGGTTCCCAATGTTAGGAACGAAGTGTGCCTGTGTTTTGTGTATGATATTCTCTTGCGTGTTATGATCGATGACTTAAAAGGAAAAAAAAAGTAGCTTGGGTTTCTATAAGTGACTTAAGGTACCCTCTGTTTCTGATTTCTTCCGCTTGCTTGGCTTTCATCTATGCTGCAAGCATATTGATAAATTTTGAAGAGCTATACCCTTAGTACCATTATTGCTGCTAATTTGGCTGGAACCTTTACATCCTGCACTTGCTATCGAATGGGAATATATACTTATCCTTAATTCAACTTTGTTTTAGGAAAAAAACTGCTTCTACTGTTCAGGTTTTGAGAAATGGCTATGTAAATAAGAACGATTGGTTTGTTTTGATGTGTTCCTCTTTTTTTCTTTTTTCTTTTTTAATTGCAAGGATCAAGGAAGTGATGATATATTTTGACGTGTTATTTTTTCTTTTCATTATAAGGTTTTATGAAACTAGGGATGCATTTTGATGCATTGGTTCTGTCTCATTCTAATGTTGTGAAGTATTTTTCTGTTACTTAAAAACAAATACTAATTAAAATATACTTGAGGGAAAAGAATTTTGCCACCAGAATTCTGATACACAATGGTTCATAGTAGGTCGTTTTTTTTCCTGGGGCACTTGTTATTATTAGCAGAGATGAAGATGGGCTGCTGGGTATACTTTCTTACTCTTATGAAGAGAATTATTATTTTTCTTAACATAAAAAATAAAGCTTTCATATATATATATATATTAATGAAATTTTAAACACCATCTCATTCCTTCTGAATTGGATATCCATTCTATCTCAGTTCTTGATGCTACTATCAGATGAAAGTGATGGAACATCATCAGAAAGAACTGACAAGGAACTTGCTTTGACAAAAGCTGTTGATGCTATGGTGCTTAGTATGGAATGCCTTCCCCACGATGAGAGTAATGAAGATGAAAAAAAATTCCATGAGAAAAAGTTCAATTTTGAGATGAAATCAAGTTCTGATGTGGCTGCAGAGCCTTCTGAAACTACACAGGAAACAAGATTCAAGAGTTCCTCTAAAGAAAAGGATTCTATTGGATCTAGGGGCGAGACATTTGAGAAACCGATGGAAGAGGGAGCAAGGCTCAGTTATCAGAGGAAAGTGACAGTTCTTTATGTGCTTCTTTCAGCTTGTATTGCAAGGAATACTAACGATGACAAGAGGTCTTCTCATCTGGGAATGGGCTATGATGCTCGACACCGTGTCGCTTTACGGTTGCTGGCAATGTGGCTTGGTGTTGAATGGATAAAAATGGTTAGTCCACTCAAACTCTTCTCTTTAATCTCCCTTTAATATATTAGTTTTAGGCAGTATTTTCTCTTTCGTAAGTGCAACTTCCTTCAGGTCTTGGTGGTATGCTTCGTCTGGGCCTAAGGTTCGAATCCTTCCTGAGTGCAAATAATTTCTAGGGGCATCCCTTGGAGGGTTTTTCGTTGAATTGCACTTGCGAGAACTCATTACCGAGGACTTATGCACCTCCGAGATTAGTCCGGACTTTGTTCTCAAACACCCAGTTTAAAAAAAAAAAAAGAGCATGCTTCCCTATACTTTAAGTAGAATATGTATACAAACTACTGTGCACATACATGTGAATGAATTATGTTTTTTAGTGATTATGAGCTGACATCCAGCAGTATCAGTACATTTTTGGAGTTTTAGGAGAAATTGTGTGTCAACAGGAAGCCATGGAGATTATGGTTGCTTTCTCTATAATTGCGTCAGAGAAGGAGGACGGTGCAGACAAAGAGGATGGTGCAGAGGAAGAAAAATCTGAAATTTCAGAGAGCTCTTGGGATAAATGTAAGAGGGGAGGTATCATTGGTGCAGCTGCTTTAACTGGAGGCACCTTAATGGCCATCACCGGTGGTATGGGAAACGATGATTTTAATATATTAGAAAACTCTTTTTCAACCGAAGTTTCTGACAGTAGGCTGTATTAGAATTTTCTATTGATATTATTTTACGGGAAAAGTTTACTTTCCACCTTCTAACTACCATGGGTTTTACACTTTACATCATAAACTACTAGGACTGACACATTGCACACTTTAACTGCAAAAAACTTGTATTGTGCACCCTCCATTAAGATTCAACTATCAATATTGTGTTACGTTACTCATTTTCAACTAATTTTCCTCATTATTAATGGCTAGGATTTACTGAGGTTGCACATTTCATTAAGCTCCAACCGTCAGTATTGAATCATTTGACCAATTTTTTATACACCTTGATGGCTGGAAATGGGGAGGTTGCAATTTGTCAATCCAAATAGGTTAGAGCGAAGTGTAAAAATCCTTGTAAATTGGAGGGTGTAATGTGTAATCTTTCCTTAATTTATTTTCTTACAGGCCTAGCTGCTCCAGCTATTGCTCAAGGTTTGGGTGCTATGGCTCCTACATTGGGCAGTCTTCTCCCTGCAATTGGAGCTAGTGGATTTGCTGCTGCAGCAAGTGCCACAGGATCCGTTGCTGGTTCTGCTGCTGTAGCTGCATCATTCGGAGGTATGAGAAATGGTTTTTGTTTCTATGATTCTTTTCACGATCTATCAAGCGTTATTAGATTAGGAGGAAACAAATCTCTTTTTTTGGCCAATGTTTGTTATTGCCTTTTTCATCCTTAAGGAAAGTGCCTTGTGATCAGAACTTAATGACTGGTTTTTTTTTCCTTAAAAAAAAAAAGGTACGGTACCCCAAATTTTATTGATTTCCAATTCATCGTTTTCAAGTGTTACAACAGTCAATTTGTGGAAAACTTGCACCGAATGCTTGTCTGTGAAGTTTGCAAACAGACTGGTCAAGGTCACAGTCCCTATCAAAACCAATATACACGGATCGGTTGTAATGTGTGCAATAAAGTGATTTGAAATTTGCATAAAGTCTTGCAGAGCCACACTTCTGTAGAAAACCACTCTACACACAGTGGTAGTTAATGACAAAAACTTCAAAGGACCATCGCTTTGTCTGGTGTATAAGGTGCGAACCACTTTTTGGATTGCAGCTGCGGGAGCTGGCCTTTCAGGTAGTAAAATGGCTAGAAGAATTGGAAGCATTGAAGAGTTTGAGTTCAAAACAATTGGAGGAAATAATGACCAAGGCGTGAGTCCATTTCCCATTTTATCAATGTTAACACGTACTTCGAAAGTTGCTCACTAAAATAATGATTCAACCAAGACCTTTTAAAGTATGTGCTATTTTTGAATAATAAACATACTTACAAATATTAACGAACTTTTTTTTTTCCCAGCGGCTGGCAGTTGGAATTATGGTTCCTGGTCTGGCTTTTGTGGAAGAAGATTTTATATCTCCTTGGAAGGGCTACAATGATAATCTGGACAGGTTTGAAACACATTGTTATTACATTATGCATGCTATATTCTGGTTGTGTCCTTCCGTGCTTCATCTTTGTTGAGAAGGAGAGGGGGTGAGGGCATTTGGTGCAATATAGAGTTGAAATGATCCTTCTTTTTTCCTTTTTAACAAGCTTCTCTTTTTCTGAGCATTAACACATTTTTTTATGACACCCCTAATTTCCTTCTGTTACTATAAATTGCTTAGGACCATAGTTGAAAAAAGAACGCTTAACTATGAGATGCATGTAATGATTCATATAAGCACCATTTGCCTTCCCCCTCCCTCAGTGAAAGTGAAAAAAAAAAGTAGTTATACTTGCTTGTACTCTCAAGGCATATGTTGGCTTGCAACTGACTTAAGGAATTTCCACTTATTATCAATCGATACTACATAGTTGATCTTGATGTATCTTTCAATGGATAGTTTAGTTTTTCAAATGAAAAATACTTTTCCACTGGAGCTTTTATAACCTCGAAGCTAGATCTTCATTCTTTCCACAAAGTCAGTAATGTGGTGCAATATATAGGTATGTACTCTGGTGGGAGTCCAAGAACTTGATTGCATTGAGTACTGCGATTGAGGACTGGCTTGCTTCAAGTATTTACTGAACCTTATAACTCTGACTACTTGTGACTGACCACACTTTGCATTTTAATGACTGGCAGTATCGTCTCCTGTTGCAGGACTTGCATTGCAGCTAATGAAAGAAGGCGCCATGATGACTGTGCTAAGCACACTTGTTGCAGCTTTTGCTCTGCCGGCCACATTAGTTACAGCATCTGACCTTATAGACAGCCAATGGGCAATTGCTGTGGACAGGTTAGCTTTCCAATTATTGGAAGGGAAAACAAAACCCACATCTGGATGGGAGATATAAGGAAACTAGTTTTGTTTCATTATCCAAATAATAAACATGCAGGCAATGTCAAGAACCTCAAAGTTAGTTAAATAAAATTAAAACATTATGGTTACATAATGATGTGCTAACCATAATGATGTGCTTGCTCCAAATAATGCACGTTATATGACATTTCCCAGTTGGTTCTAAATACAAAGACATTCATCATAGCGCTTTGTACGTTTTCTTTGAACATTTCTTGAAATTTAAGCATTCTTGGAGTCGGATACACAAATTTGACTAAGTGATGTTTCGGAATGTTTAACTCTATCCCTTCTTTCTATTTGATTAGGTCGGATAAAGCCGGGAAGTTGCTTGCTGAAGTACTATTGATGGGATTGCATGGAAACAGGTAAGACAATTTCATTTGAATGTACTAAGTATATTTTAATGACATCGATATCATCCTTGCGTGTTCCAGGCCCGTGACACTGATCGGTTTCTCTTTGGGGGCTCGAGTAATTTTTAAATGTCTCCAGTGTTTGGCTGATACAGAAGGAGATAATGGTAATGGTCACTGCTGATACATATTTGCTGATAGATGGGATTATTGCTTGAGCGGAATTCTCTGATGTTGTATGCCTGCAGCTGGACTTGTAGAAAGGGTTGTTCTTCTTGGAGCACCAGTTTCAATCAAAGATGAAAATTGGGAGGATGCTAGAAGGGTAGTTTTATGCCTTTTACAATCTGTTGGGTGGTTTCTTGCACCAATTTTTCTGGATCTACTTTTTTAAGTGTCATGACAACAACATGGTTTTGGTTTGTAGATGGTTGCTGGCAGATTTGTGAATGCTTATTCTTCAAATGATTGGATACTTGGAGTTATTTTCCGTGCAAGGTATATATAGTTCATTTCCTTGTTAATTTTGAATGAGGCCTCACCGTGTAAGTTCAGCTTGGTATGTGAAAAGACTGCCAACACATTAAATGTAGGTCTGTATAGAATTTATCAAACCCAATGGTGATTTTGCAAGATAATGAATTCCATTTATTTACAAGTACCATGTGAAATCTTTTCTCAGTTTATCAGATGCCAATTTCCTCCTATCGTTTTCAAATAGCAGTCCTTGAATTTCAATACCTGTATAGAACTAAGAGGTTTCCCGTGTACAGTTTACTTTCTCAAGGTTTAGCTGGTATTCAAGCTGTTGACATACCCGGGATTGAAAATGTAAGTTCTCCGTCTCCTATCTTCTTCTTTTTTTGTCACACGGTCTTGTGTATTGCTTTATCCAATACTAATGATTCTTCCATTAGTTTTGCAGGTTGATATAACGGATATCATAGAAGGCCACTCTTCTTATCTCAGGAAGACAACACAAATCTTGGAGCAGCTGGAACTAGATTCTTACTGCACCGTTCTCAGCAGAACACATTCCAAATCCCAGGAAGAGTGCTCTTAATCTAGTTCTCAATTTTTTGCATTGCTCTTACGCTTCCAACATTTTTCCACATCACTCTTTTCAATATTTAATCTGTAATTTATTTTCTCTGAAATTAGCCTATTAAGTTATTGAACGATGCCTGCTAATAAACAGTTGTTTGAAACCTGTTCTATGTTTCAATGCTTGGAGTTGGATATATGCTTGAATGATTCAAGCAAACCGGGGATTTGGATGCTAATGTTAAATCTGCAGAGTCACCTTGTTCTGATTCATTCTCTTTTGATCATTTCCGTGTGGTATTTCTCCTTTACAAGATCGATCTTATTAAGATCACCTCAACCACCACTTCAAGCAATCAAAGTAGTGGATAGGGGTAATAGCACCAACTGGTAATGTACTGCTTGTAGCATAATCCGTATATATAAAATAAAATTAATGACTATATTCAATCCCCAACATGAGTGGTTGGATACGTGATGGTCTGATTATGTTCATATCCAGTAAGAAAATTCCTGTACTGTCTGGAATGAATGCATATCACCAAAATGCCCCCCACATGATCTCTATGATACCTTCCTCAAATTCCAGACTTAAGGCCAATCAAAAGAAACTCAGCTCGTAGTTGTACCCATATACCTATTACAATGTACCCATGGTATATTACTGTATTGTAGTTGGTTCCTTTCTGATTGATACGGGTGACGATTTGTACTGGATCACTACAATTTTGACCCGTTGAATCATGACCAATACGGGTATTGGGTCATGACCTGTTGAAGCCACCACTGCAGAGATGGGTATATGTGCTGTTTGAGATAGGATTAAAACTTGATAACTCATGGGACTTGTCAAAGGGCCAATGTTTATTGTCATGTTATGGGCAAACATAATTTTATTTGCCTATTGGTGATTAATTGTTCGTTTTTTTTTTTTTTTGCGAGATGCGAGGGCTTTTCTTAGAGATCTATGTCGCTACGGAGCACATGGGCATATTTTGATATATGGTGCTTTCAAAATCAGGACATTACTAACATAAATCATCTAATTAGCCAAACCCGAGATGAACACTTACACCACTAGGCATGCATTTGGACCACAGCTCAAGAAAACTTGTAGGCTATCTGAGACAAAGCCGAGAGGATGCGTGCGCATGCTTTAATGGTGGGCGTGGATCGATTGGTGCAATATCCCAGGAATTCAGGACTAACAAACCTTGAGGCTTCCTTCAGCGTGCATATTTAATCACTGTGCTGGGTGGGGACAACGTGAGATGTAAGGCATATAAATATATATATATATATTTATATATATATAAAATGACTATCTAACGAAAATTCTTATTTTAACAAAAATTCTTATTTCTTCGTTAAAGTTAACACTTTCCGTCAGTTTCTGTTAAAATTAATACTCTATCTAATGAGAATTATCGTTTTAAACACAATTTATTAAATTTATTCATTGAAATAATGTTCTTGGCATTAAAATTAATTCCACATTTTCAACTTTCTACAATAGTAAACTTTTCATTTAAAACTCATTTAACATCTATTTAATACCACTTAATACTTTAAACACAATTCATTAAATCCATAAATAATACTAGAAATTTATATTTTAGAATTCCTACTTAAGACGTATTTTTTAATTTTATTTTATGTAAAATAAATATAGAATAATAATAATAGTATAGAATGACACAATAATAGTATAGAATATATAAATATAACAATATATATAGAAATAAACTATTCATAACAATTTATACGTTAGAGAATTTAATTTTATTCATGAAAATTTGTATTCCTATTATATGATTAATAATTTAATTTTTTAAAAAATAATTTATAATTTCAAAATGAATGTATTATTTATTAAATTAACTACATATAAGATATATATAGTTAATATACGGTATATACAATTTATTATAATTATATTAAATTGGTAATAATAAGCAACAAATATAATTAATATTATATGTTTGATATTTAATTGAAATATATATGATTAAATAAATTTATATAAATTATAAATTATAAATTATAAATTATAATATAACATTCTTATATAAATTATAAACTATATAATTTATTTTTTCAAAAAATTCATATTATTTCTTAAAAATAATCACATAACTAAAAAAACAGAGATATTTTAATATCCTCTGTTTTGAGGCTGTACAAAATAATACAAATGTTAAATTATCATCTTGGAATTAAAAAAATATCATATCTTGAACTAACATTTTATTAAAACTTTAATCAAAATTATCTTAAACAAATTTGATAAAACAATATGTTATGTTTATTTATGAGATTATCTTATTGTTTTTATTAATTTTTTTTTATAATATATGGAAACGTATAATTATTTATCATCTACTTAATTATGAATAATTATTAAATTTTTATTAAAAATTAAATTAAATAAACGTGCTTTGCACGTTATTTCTATCTAGTATATATATATATGATGAAAAAGTATTTAAATAAAAAATTTGCATTAAATATGAAAAGTAATAATAATAAAATAATAAAATATTACTAATATGGAGAGTATATTAATAGCTAATCCAATATGGATTATAAATTCTGAATAATTAGTAGAAAATTTATAAGTGACAAATTAGCAAAACTATCACTTTTGGATAGCTAATTCAATGCGTGCACTGCTATATTTACAACTACAAAACAACTTCACTAAAATATACTTATAAAATGACGTGATTTCATATAATATATTATATCTATTTTATAATAAAAATAATTTCATAATCTGACAGAATACCACATTAAATCATATGAAAGTTTACTTAGATAAAATTCTTTTGTAGCTAAGATATTTCTCTTACTTAATATTATTTGGTGCACAATATTAAAAGGCTAGCTAGGCAAAATAATTGTGAGTAGTAATTGGATCTTTAATCCAAATATATATATATATATATATATATATATATATATATATATATATAACTGGACTCATGCGTCTCCATCATCTCAGCAATACTGATCAGATCGATCGATCGAGTTGTATCCGACCGTTGCGCCTTAATTTGAGTCAAATTAATTACTCGTCGGACCACATGAAAGAAAAAACTCATGTGGAACATATATCGTCATATAATCATTGGCCCAAACTTATATATAAATAGAGTTGAATTCACGAAGACATCATAATTAATTGCATGCAATAAATCGATCATATATATATATATATATATATTAGACATTTACGTGGGGTTTACGTTGTTTGAAAGTGGTTTCATATAAGCAATTTATATCAACGTTTATTAGATATGATATATTATTTTTTTGTAGGACGTTCTGGATCATTTTGTACTGACTGATCTATAAAATTCGCTTAATGTATAACATATATAATATCAACAGTGCAACTAATATTGGGTAGTATTATTCTTGTTATATATGTATTATGTATCAAATATTAGGGTATGTAAAATGACACAAACCCATGCAACAAAATCCCACAAAGGAAATGCTGCATTGATTATCAGTAGCCTGATAGCTTGATGAATATAATATATATATATATATAGTAATTGTATTTCCCTCGTAATTCTTTGCAAGTAATGATTAATTATCTTAAAGATATATTTTGTAATTCAAGGTGAAATACAACACATTTAATTCTCCTACAGCTGGCCGGATCGATTCTGCTCATAGAAAGAAAGAAATTCATGATATTGGAATTTGGAAGTAAGCATGGGTTCTTTTTGTTTTTGTATATGTACAATTCATTTTAGGACACGTGACACCTAAATGATCTGATGTAGCTGGATTTTTATGATCATTAAATTCAAGGGGCTCATACCTTATCTTTATCATGCGAGTCCGTGAGCTGAACTCTCGAATTCATGAATGATCAATACAATTTAGTAATTAGGAGCGAGATGAGTTTTCTTTATTTGATTTTTCCCGTTTCAATAAAAGTGAAACTTCGTTTCTCTCTGTCTACAAGATTATCTAGACGTCTAGACACTAGACAGATCAGAGACATCTATATATACAGATTACAGCTTATATATGACGTCTCTCTGTCTAGGCGTCTACATATACTTAATAATTATATATATATATATAAATGAAATCTATACATAATTTTATTTACATAATAATATGTGTTGATGTAACCAAAAAAATATATATTACGTGTTATATATGTCAGTTACTGAGAATTGTAAAAATTTTAAAATTTTAAATTCAAGATT